>JAAALK010000284.1:29918947-30141434 GCA_019279435.1 Zizania palustris
TGAAGTATCTGTTAATCTACGTAACATATTGCTATCGCCTTGTTACTTCGCCTGTGAAGTACCCGTTAATCTACGTAACAGATTGCTATCGCCTTGTTACTTCGCATGTGAAGTATCCGCTAATCTGCGTAACAGATTGCTACCTTCATTTCTCTAGTGCAACACTTAGCAGAATTCGGTCCCCAGGCCGAATTGGCACTTGATCTATGTTCTGTTGCAGGTTCTCACGCTCGGAGCCACTTCGTCGGAGGTGTCCGGAGCCAAGAGATTGGTTTCAGAGGCTGCCAGAACACCCCTCGGCAGAATCGTAGCTTCGACTACCCGTGCCAGACCGTCACGCTGTTATTGGTTTGACTGAGTCCTATGCATCAGCACGCTTCGCAACTGGCTTCGTCGAGACAGGCTTTGCCATGTTTGTACCCCGCATCAAACGAAGTCACGCCCACGCGTAGCGTTCAAGTTATTTTATCATGTCGGAGACTTCGCGCCGAACCCCTCTGTTCAGAGGTGATTGTCATGTCGATATCTGTTCGGAGCCTGCCTTCAGCCAGATTAGTCCGAACGCCGAAGGTACCATTCGGCAGGACCCTTCGCATCAGACACCGAAGGTACCCTTCGGCGATACCCTTCGCACTATATACTTCGAGTCAGTCAAGATCCTCTTAGCTTGCTGATTTATTTTGTTTAATATATTCCTTTTTGGCTAATTGGATTATTTCTGTGTGATCTGATTACCTGGCGACTCCACCCCCTTGCCACTGTCAAGGGTAGTCGAAACACGACGTCAGTGTTGTGTTACGCTTAGGCTTGTCCCTAAGTATCCACACACTTTTCGATCGTCGAACTGACCCAAGTGCGGGGGCACGCTTTCATGTCAACACACTTTTTGGTGACTCCACTGGGGAGAGCTACGCCAACATGACGAGTATATCTACATCGGCCGCTGGTACGTCTACAACGACTACTACGTCTACATTGCCGATGGATCCCGTGGGAGGCGCAGATATCGACAACCGCAACATCATGATGCCTACCCTTGAAGATATTTCCGCAGAAGACCGAGCAGAGATTGAGGCAAAGATGAAGGCACTCCAGGACCTCATGCTGGGGATCTATGTCAAGACATGCGCAGGCTTCATCTAGCGCGACATCAACGTCCCCGACCTCGCTCGGATCCAGGTAACACTAGTATCGCCTCGTTTATCTTTTATAGAGATTGAGAAAAAAATAGCCGCATCTATAGACCAAGCCGTTAGCTCTTTGCTAGCCAACCATTTAGATTCAACAGTTAGCTCTTAAGTAGAGGCGACACTTAGAAGGTTCGACTTTACCGAGGCCATACCTCTAGCTCCTATTGCTAGCATACCTCCGATAAATCACATTTACAGCAGAACTGACGGGAGTACCGACAAGGCTATTACGTGTCTGGCCTCGATATCTATGGCCGAGACCAATCATTATGCTTACGGTCAAACTAGCAACGCCAACCATGTGCCACCTCCGCCTACACCGGCGCTAGTTTTGCCCACGTTGCCCGTGCCGCATGCACAAGCACATAGGCCCGAACATGTAGTACGTCCCGAGCTAGCGCATGAGGAAGAGAGCCACGACCGACACGCCGACATACCACCGCGTGTCGCGCCCCCGCATGAGAGACGCGCGCAGGCAGTAGGTCAGGATGACATTGAGGAGAGGATCTGCAGACTATTTAGGGAGTGCACCGACTTCATTTCTAGGGGTTGGGTTAGGGTTTACCGAAAGTCGTACCCCGATCATTTTGACACGATACCTTACCCTCACGGATATAGAGTCCTTGAATTCACCAAGTTCGACGGTGAGAGTAACAAAACCACCCTAGAGCATGTCAGTCAGTTTTTAGCACAGTGTGGAGAAGCTAGTAGGTCGGACGCTTTAAAACTTAGACTATTTTCTCTCTTGCTATCCGGCACCGCTTTCACCTGGTTTTTGGCGCTCCCGCCGAACTCTATCCAAACGTGGGCTGAATTAGGACAAAAATTCCACGACTACTTTTACACGGGTGAAACAGAACTTAGGCTTTCACACTTAACATCGGTTAGACAGAAATCTAGCGAGAGCGTCTCTGAGTATATCAAGCGTTTTCGGGATACCATAAATCGGTGTTTTAGTCTTAATATTTTGGAAAGGGATTTGGCGGATCTAGCTTTTAGCAGGTTGCATTCTGAAATTAAAGAGAGACTAGACAACCAGCACTTTTTAGAAGTTAGCCAAGCCTTACAATAGGCTCTGGTCCAGGAAGGCCGAGCCAAGGATAAAAAATTTATTAAGACGTTTAACAAGCGTAGGGCTGGAATCCACGTCATGGAACACTCCGACGAGGAAGAATCAGATGAGGAAGAAGATTCAGCCAACATGTACGCAACCGAATGGGTTTGGAATGCTAAGAGCAAACCTATTACTTGCTCCGAGTTACGACCGTCTCCCACAAAGAATCGGTTTAGCGAGGTCAAATACTCGTTTAATATAACTAAATGTCATAAAATATTTGATTTCCTCTTGAAGAACCAGCTTCTCAGGTTGCCTAAAGGCCAAGTCATCCCATCTACCGACGAGCTCAAGAAACACCCCTACTGTAAGTGGCATGATTCACATTCACACTATACTAACGACTGCAATGTTTTTCATCGACATGTTCAATCGGCCATAGAGGAGGGACGATTGAAGATAGACCCCAGTCCAAAGATGTAGCTATACAAAGACCCCTTTCACATGAACACCGTCGACCTCGATGAAAAGAAAGTGCTGATTCGGCCGGAGTAGGCCGAGTCAACTAAAGGGAAAGCGGTCGTTATTGGAAAATCACGTACACTCACACTCGTACCTAAGAATCCTGAAGTAGGAGTGTGGAAACGGAATGTTAGCACGCCTTCTTCGGCTAGGGATCGTAAGAAGCCGAAGGTGACATATTGTAGGACCAAAAGTAGCGACCAGAGGGGTGGGTGAATGGGCGCCTAAAAAATTTCTTGCTAAACTATGACCTAATTCCAACACCGAAACGAACTTAACCAGACAAATAATATTAGCAAAACAAATTACAGGAACTAAAGTTGTCTAGCCTAAAAATGACCGGTGTCCTAATTAAAATGATATTAAAGATAAACTAGATAGAAATACTGGAGTAAATAAAAACACTTAGATATATCACGAAATATTTATATTGTAGTCTAGAAATAAAATACTAATCAAATGAATAAACCAAGGATCATTCAAAAATTAATTCAGAAATAAACCTAAAATATTGCACGTAAAAACTAGGAAAAAAATATTACTGCTACTAATAATTTTTTTCTTTTTATATGAGCATATTAAAAAACACTTAAATAAATAATACGAGATAAGTAATAAAATTTAATAGATTAAAAATTAACTACGAGATTAATTTTTTATGCTAATTAAAACTAGATAACTATTGATTTAATTAACTAGCTGAAAAATAGGAGATTAAAAAACTTACCTCCATGACGTCATCGTTGCCGCGCGCGCCGTCTGCCATGCTGGCGCTGCCGAATTCCTGCGCTGCTGCCATGAAGCACAGTGCCGTCGCCGCACGCAAGCAATGTTGTGGAAAGTAGAGACTAGTCAGCGGGTCCCACGGGAAGTTGCCGTGCAACCAATTTCCGCGCCGTGGAGTAAACAATCCTGCCGTGGCTTCCCGTGGCGGAAACAATTCAATCGCACACTGTCGTGTTTCCCGTGCCGCCGAAAGCTGCAGCACTCGGTTCCTGCTTGCGCTGGCGCGTTGCTAGCTTTTTGACCGCGCCGTGCGTCTACGTGCTGCTTGCTGCCGCAGGAGATCCCGGCTGTTGTGTCAACGCCGTGGGGCCCGCATGCAAAGGCAGTAGCTAGGTATGCAGGCTAGCTGCACTAGCCCTCTGCCTCTATGGCTTGAAACTGCTGCGCTAGCCCAAACACTACAGAGCCATGGAAATCGTGCGGAAGCTATGCGCCATGCGATGCCGTACCGCTTTTGCAGCGCTTGGACTCCGTGCACTGCCGCGCGATGAAGAAACACAGCTACCACTGCAGTGACGCGATGTCGCCGATGAAATATTTTCGGAGGAAGACGAAAACCAAATAGGAAAAATTGGACTGTAGATTGAACTCGGGAAAAACAGTCGCCCTATCCCTAAGGGGGTAGGGGCCTATTTATAGGCGACCCATAATACATGAAAAAGACTAATTTACCCCTAGGGTAAATTACACTGACTCTAAAATAAAATTCGAAATTACAAAAATACCCTTAGAAAAATCAACTAACTCAAATAAAATATATTCTGGACTTCAAAACTAAATATTGATATCCTAAAAACAAAATAATCATCGGTTGTTAGTTTTGCGCCGAAACTGACAAAGCGTCTACCATCTTCGCACCGGGTACCTGGATTGGGCCGACCCGACCCCGTAGCTTCCTCAGCCCATCAATCGCTCGCCGCCCGTGTACCTGAGTCAAACCCAGTCAACAGACCAGTGGATCCTCTGCCGCTCCTAGCCCATGTACTCAGATTGGGCCAGCCCGACTCCGCGGCTCCTCTGCCCGGCTATCGCTCGCTGCTCGTGTACCTGAGTCACACGCGCCTCAGACACGGCAGGTATTCATGTCTCTTATTTGACTTCCGTTGACAATCACTCATCACATCTAGAGCATAAGACCCATGTTCTTCAACATGGTTTCTCAATCTCCCCCTTGATGAGTGCATTGTCAATACCCTCTTCAGCAATTCTTCAGAACCTGCAAAACATGTGGAAACACGAAAACAAAAGCAAGAGAAAATAGAAGAAAGAAAATAAAAGTTTAACCCCAATGACCAAAAGCCAAACAAAAGCGAGAAAACGATCATTATGGTTAACCAAAAATAGACTCAAAAACAAGTGCAAACTCAGAACTATCAACAAGGATATACAGAGAAAAGGCAAAAGACTGAAATACTCCCCCTAAAATAAATCCCAGAGAAAGCCAAAAATGTCCCATAAACTCCAAAATTTCTCCCCCTTGTTGATAATTAGACTCATCAAGTAAGACTAAATGCACTTTAAAGAGACATAGACACAAACTCCCCCTGAAATACAGCTCCCCCTCAAAATATGTCATGAATGCAAATGGGGTGCAGGTGGAGTGTAAAAAGCATGCTTCTTAGATATTATTGACTGCTATTACAACATCTAAAAGGTATAGCAAAAGATATACTGTCTAAGATACATGACATGATCAGTGTAATAGATGATATCTAAAGAGAGTCATTAGCACACATTTTTCGATTTTTGCAAACAAAAGCATCATCACATTTTCTAGTTAACAAGCAAAGTAAAGCATGAGATGCAAAAGCTAACTGATATCTACCAAGATAAGCATTGTCCAGAACAAGGTGCTTCTGCAAACTTGTCATCTTTTTAAAATTTTCAGACTTTTTCCTTTTCCTTTTTATTTTTCATTTCTGCCAGGGGTTATTTGCATGTCAACCTTATGCTAACTGACCAAGTCATGCCTAGGCCAGAACTGGACCATCAGAAGCTTAAGACATTGGTCTTGGCATACATTATACCATCCTAGTTCATACCAAAATGCTATGGTAAGCAGTCTAGAACAATGCAAGGCGACAAATCAAACCCACCTGGATCTTTTCTAAAAATCATAAAAAGAATGCATGAATTTTTCATTTTTCTGAATATTTATCATTTTTATCGCACATTTTTCATGTTTAAAGCATATAGATGTCCAAGTAAGGATCTAGCTACCAGGCATGTAAGAGATAGCGAAAGCATTCAGCCTACACATGCTAGTTACCAGAAGCAATGGTGATCATTTTTCAATTTTAAAGCATAAAAGCCATGCATATGACAAATATCAGACATATCATGTGGACTGAAACAGAACATGATCATCGACAAGTAATCAAACACATATACTAGCTAGAGCAAGTAAAGCAGATTAATCATATAACAGAAGCAAGCTCAAAATGTGATATATGATTATGCATGATATGAACACACACAAAAAACTCAATAAAAAATAAAGAAGAAAGAAAAAACTGACTCAAAGTATCCTAAAAAGGATACACAACTCCCAAATCCCCTCGCAAATGCTCAAAAGTAGACTGATCTAGGGGTTTGGCAAAAATGTCAGCCAACTGCTGATGGGTATCAACATGAACAAGATAAATGACTCCTTTCTCATATTGATCCCTTAGAAAGTGAAAGCGCACATCAATATGTTTGGTTTTAGAATGAACACATGGGTTTTCCCTACACTAATTGCACTGGTGCTATCACAAAACAAAGGAACTCTAGAAGGGAAGAACAACCCAAAATCCCGCAAAGTAGAAATCATCCAAACCAACTGTGAGCAGCAGCTAGCAGCAGCTACATACTCAGCCTTAGTAGTAGAAAGCCATATTTGTTGGAAGAAAATGCTTCACGTTCAGGACTTAGAGATTAACAGCTCAAAAGGATTTATCAGCTTTGGAGCTGAGGGGCTCATGCTCGAAGGTGGAGGAGTAGTGAAGCCGAAGGGTGCTTCGATCTACGATCTGAAGGAACCCTCCGCACGATATGAGGCTTCAGAGCCAAATGACAGGATTGATAAGATGCTTGGTTTATCTACTTGCTTTGGGTAGATTTTACCATTTTAACCCTGTTTAGGGTACCAAATAGTTTCCACTATGTCAGTTGTAATCAAGGGGTAAATAGGTCTTTTCCTTAGACGTTTTGCCTATAAATACCCCCTCCTTACCCTGTAATAAGGATCGAATACTCAGCTATTCTAATACACATATTCGGACTACTTAAGCTATTATCCATTCGGAGGCTTGAGATAGTTCTTAAACACGAACTCATTGTTTGTCTGTCTTGATCCCAGAGAACCTGTTAGCGTAATCTTTTACGCCAACAGTTGGCGCCGTCTGTGGGAAGCCTAGTTCTAGAAGCTAGTTCTCTACTGCTGACTGCACTTCGAAGAGCACTTACGGAGGGAGCCTCGGAGTCCCAAGATTCCGCGCACCCTTCGGTAAGGGGCTTCCTAGTGCAGTTCGAAGGCCTTCCCTCGCCTTCCCAGACCAATCAAAGTCCTCAGTCTTCGGACCTCTCTGTTGCTAGCTATGTCTTCCAAGTGAAGCCAAGCCTCGGGTCCTCTTCGAAGGTCCCCTCGGACCAACGGAGCTGGACCCTCAACTATTCCAACGGTTCCCGAGGGTGTCGCTGGGCGTCGAGTGCCCAGATGCCCTCGGGCTCCTCCTACGGTGCTCCAAACTGATTATGTCAGTTCCCAAGACCCGGAGCTACCCTCCGACGAAGACGAAGACCTTCCTGAGGCCGAGGCTACTCAGATAGCACGGCTTCAGGAGGAAGTGGCTAGATGGAGGCAAGAGGCCGCTGATCGCCTCCGTTCCTAAGCCTCCACCGAGACTCCAGAAGGGCCCCAAGACGGTGGCGCTCACAATCTTCCCGAAGCTGTTGAAGTCCTAGAGGAGGCTGAGAACGCATCTTTCGATAATGAGTCTCCACTACATCCGGACTTGCAAAGGGTGCCTTTCGATCCCAGGTTCAAGGCCTCAAAGTTGCACAAGTACTCTGGTGGGTCAGACCCCGGAGAATTTGCCCGCTCATACGCCCTGGCAATAGAAGCAAGCGGAGGGGTGCGCAACACTATGGCAAAATGTTTCCCCCTCGCTCTCGAAGGTGTGGCGCTCCGATGGTTCTGGTCCTTGAAGCCAGGATCGATCAGATCTTGGGAGCAGCTGAAAAGGAAGTTCGTAATCAACTTCCAGGGTACCTTTTTGGCTCTAATGTCAACAGGGAGCTTGTTCCAGGTGAAGCAGCGAGCGGGAGAAACACTTCGGGAATACTTCACGCGCTTCGCCCACACCAAGTCGCAGATCAAGGGCCTGTCTACCTCTTCGGTAGTCGACGCCGCCCGCGAAGGGGTGCTGAACCCCGATCTCCTCAGCAAGCTCCATCGGAAGCCTGTGTCATCTGTGGCACAGCTGATGGCATACTTCGAGCAATATGCCAAGGCAGAGGAGGGCTGCCTTCGACGAGATGTAGCACCCGCACCTGCCCTCCAAGAAGTGAAGACGGAGCCCGAAGCCTCAGCTTCTCTACAACCCCCACAAGGCAATCGCTTCAGCGAGCACAGACGAGGAAAGAAGCATTTCCGCTCGGAGGTGTTAAGCATCGCACCCTCCATTCCGAAGGCACTTGCCAATTATCAGCAGGCGCAAGGCTTCAAGGCTGGAGTGCTGAAGCCTCAAGAAAGAGTACCTGGTAGGCGACAGAGTTTTCTTCTGCTGCGTGCATGGCGATAATAGAAGCCATGACACGAAGGACTGAAAATCGGTGTTAACCCTTCGGGGTGAATACCTAGGATGAAGTACCGGGCAGGGTACTTCAGATCGAACCTCACCAGCGGCATGGTCGGAGCCTGTGCAAATCGTGGCCCGAGCCGGTGTCCCCGAAGCCCCCATGCGACTGCCGGTGGCCAACATCATGCCACCACCGATGCAGGAAGACCCCCAAGACTGCAGCAAGTGAGTGGTCCTGCCCATCTCCGGAGGGGGGACCCTCGGTAACATGTCCAAGAGGCAGCGGCGTGAATACATTCGCGAAGTAGGACACATTGGGACCTCAAGTTCTGTGGAAGGAATGCCAGAATGGTCTCATGTGCCCATTTCTTTTACTACCAGTGATGCCGCGGGGGTGAAGTTCCCCCATGCTGACCCCTTGGTCATTTCCGCAGATATAGCAGGGGTGGAAGTCCGAAGGATCCTGGTGGACGGAGGGAGCTTCACAGACATACTTTTTGTTCAGGCCTTTGATCAAATGTGCATACCTCGGAAGCATCTACTTCCAGCGGCCCGACCACTTCAAGGCTTCGCAGGTCCGCCTCTCGATGCCCTCGGCCAAATAGGCCTCGAGGTTTCTTTCGGAGAGGGGCCTTTGGCCAGGGTGGAGGAGGTGATCTTCGATGTCGTCGACGCCCCCTACACTTACAACGCAATATTTGGGCGAGGGATGCTGAACCAATTCGGAGCTATAGTGCATCACAACTATCTCTGTCTCAAGATGCCCACGCAAAGTGGAGTTCTTACTATTTTAGGAGTCCAAGCTATAGCCCGAAGAATGGAGTATGGTCACGGCCAGCCGTTGGACCCCCGGCAGGTGCACAGTGTGACGGAGCGCGCAGAAGAGGTTCCAGAGGCTTCGAACTCTTCGAAGGGGCTCTCCCTTAAACCAAGCCTAGAGGGTGATGTTGTGACGAAGATAATTTCAAAGGATGGCAAAGAGTACCCAATACAGTTCGGCAAGGGGCTATCCCCAGAGATAGCTGCCTCGTTGGAAGAAGTCGTCAAGCAAAACTTGGACGTCTTTGCCTGGACTGACGAAGACATCACCGGGGTTGATTGGAGTATCATCGAGCACAGCTTGCTCGTCAACCCGAAGGCTAGGCCCGTGCGCCAGGGGCTCCGAAAACTGTCCGCGAAAAGGGCAGACCTCGCCAAGATCGAAGTAGAAAAATTGTTAAAGGTTGGCATCATCAGGGAGGTAGCCCATACCGAGTGGTTGGCAAACCCTGTTTTTGTAAGGAAGGACTCGGGCAAGTGGCGCATGTGTATCGACTTTACTTCATTAAATAAAGCATGCCCGCGAGACCCCTACCCTATGCCCCGAATAGACCAACTGGTGGATTCCACAGCCGGCTCCGAATTGCTAAGTTTCCTCGATGCTTACTCCGGGTATCATCAAGTCTGGCTAAAGCGTGAAGACGAAGCCAAGACAAGTTTCATAACTCCTTCCGGGGTATTTTGTTATGTAAGAATGCCTTTTGGCTTGCGGAATGTCGGAGCCACATTTTCACGTTTAATAGCTAAAGCTCTAGGTCACCAAATAGGCCGGAATGTCGAAGCCTATATGGATGACATTGTAATAAAAAGTGCTCAAAAGCACCAACATAGTCTAGACCTAGCTGAAACGTTTGAGAGCCTCCGAGCATGTGGAGTACGCCTCAACCCTGAAAAATTTATATTCAGAGCGCAAGAAGGAAAACTGCTAGGGTACTTAGTTTCGAGCAGGGGAATTGAAGCTAGCCCAATGCAGATAACTGCACTGCAAAGAATGGCTCCACCAGAAAATTTGAAGAAAGTGCAGAAGCTAGCAGGAAGGCTCGCAGCTCTTAGCAGATTCCTGGCCAGGTCAGCAGAACGAAGCCTCCCAATTTTCAAAGCCCTAAAGGGGTCCGAAAGTTTCAATTGGACGCCGGAGTGCTAGAAGAGCTTCGATGATATCAAAGCATACCTCGGAAGCCTGTCAACGCTTACTGTGCCCCTCCCGGAGGAAACACTCCTCCTTTATCTTGCAGCAACAGGCTCCGCAGTAAGTGCCGTACGGGTGAGGGAAATTGAGCTTAAGGGAAAGTTGATGCACAACCTAGTTTATTTTGTTTCAGAAGCTTTGTCCGGAGCAAAGATAAGATACTCCGAGCTCGAGAAATTTGCTTATGCCCTGGTAATGGCCTCGCGGAAGCTAAGACATTACTTTCTGGCGCATAAGTTAATTGTTCCTACCTCGTACCCTCTTTGTGATATGCTCCGAAGCAAAGATTCTACGGGGAGGATTGGGAAATGGGCTGTCGAGCTAGCCTCCTTCGGAATTTCCTTCATAGCAAGAACAACTATCAAATCCCAAATCATAGCTGACTTCGTAGCAGAGTGGACTCCATCTGCAGTTTGGGCTCCGGAGGAGCCCTCCGAAGGTTTATGGACAATATTTTCTGACGGAGCTTATCAGGCATCTGGTGTCGGAGAAGGAGCGGTCATTATATCACCGTCAGGGCAAAAGGCCATGTATTCTGCGAGGCTCAACTTTAAGACCACCAATAATATCGCAGAATACGAAGGGGTCCTGCTAGGCCTCCGAAATGCAAAGGCACTTGGAGCAGCAAGGATAATAATTAAAACAGATTCCCATGTCGTCGCAGGGCATGTCGATAAAAGCTTTCAAGCAAAGAACCCACATCTTGCGAAGTACCTAGAGGAAATCCGCAAGACTGAAGCAGCATTCAAAGGATTTTCTGTTCAAAGTATCCCTCGAGCAGATAATCAATTTGTAGACATTCTAGCAAAGGCTGCAGCCAGAGCATTGGACCTACCGGAGGGCGCTTTTTATGAAGAGCTAGTCAAGCCTACAGTCAATCAATTACCTTCCACAGAAGTTCTTTGCATTCCAGCTGTAGATTGGCGGGCTCCGATAATGGATATCTTGCAAGGTAGTGCAGACTCTTCAGAAGGTCCAGATTTCTGAAGGTTACAAGCAAGGGCTAGAAATTATAAGCTTGTCAGTGGAATGTTGTACAAAGCCGGAGTGTGTTCTCCTCTACTCCGATGCATCTCCCAACCCGAAGGCCAAGACATACTTTGGGTCATTCACGAAGGTTTATATGGAAGCCACTTAGCCCCTCGTGCTCTAGCAGGCAAAACACTTCGGCAGGGGCTCTACTGGCCGACAATTGTAAGAGATGCGGAGGAGTTGGTCCGAACTTGCCAAGGATGCCAGTGGATGGAAAGACGAAGCCACCGTCCGCTAGTCCCACTTCAAGTGATTGCCCCAGTGTGGCCAATGGCTCGGTGGGGAATGGACCTCATAGGCCCTTTTCCAATGGACAAAGGCAGCTTGAAGTTTGTAGTGGTAGCAATAGAATATTTTCAAAGTGGGTCGAAGTAGAACCATTGACTGCTATCACTTCAAGGAATGTGCAAAAGTTTTTCTAGCAAAATATTATATGTAGGCTTAGAGTGCCAAGGGAGCTAACCGTGGATAATGGAACCCAGTTCGAAGCTGACACATTCAAAGAATTTTGTGAAGAACTAGGCATTAAGTTATGCTTCGCAGCAGTGCGCCATCCACAGTCCAACGAAGCTATCGAGCGAGCCAACATGAACATTCTCTCCGGTGTGAATCGAAGGATTGTCGGGTTGGCCAAGGGGCTGTGGGTCGAAGAGCTTCCCATGATCTTGTGGTCCATTCGAACCACTCAAGCCAGGTCCACAGGCTTTACCCCATTTACACTACTATTCGGAGATGAGGCCATGACTCCTACGGGGCTCAGGGGTGGATCCCTCCGTGTAGTGCAGCCCGGAGATGAAGATGAAAGAAACACTTCGCTGGACTTGTCAGAAGAAACAAGGCTTCGAGCTGTCGCCAATCTGACGAAGTACCAAGGCCAAACAAAAACATGGTATGACCCGAAGATAAAGCTAAACGAGCTTAGACCAGGTCATTTAGTTTTGCGAAGTGTAATAGCCCCGGGGAAGCTAGGAAATAAATGGGAAGGACCATATATTATCCTACAATCAGGGTGCCCCGGATCATTTCAATTAGCTAATTTAGAAGGGGAAGAATTGAAACATGCATGGCATGCAGAGCACCTTAAGCGTTACTACGCTTAGGGGCTCCTTGTAATCACTTGTAAAATTCCCTTTTCTAAATAAAGTAGAGGGTCGAATCTTGTTTGCTCTTTGAATATCCCTTACTCCTGGTGGACGCATCAGGAGGATGGAGATGCTTGCGGAGTCAAGCATCTTTTTAAGGACCCGGGCAATAGCTTGCGAACCATGGGTTCAAGGGCTTCACTGCCAGCCTACGGGTTCTAGGCTCCAGCTTGTTAGGATCCGTAGAAGACTCCAAGGACTTTAAAAGAACAGATTCCCGGCCTCCGGGTTTGAAGTATCTGTAAAAGAGCCGAAGGTGGCCAGCCTACGGGTTCCAGGCTTCGGCTTGTTAGGATCCGTAGAAGAGTCCAAGGACTTTAAAAGAACAGATTTCCAGCCTCTGGGTTCGAAGTATCTGTAAAAGAGCCGAAGGTGGCCAGCCTATGGGTTCTAGGCTCCGACTTGTTAGGATCCGTAGAAGAGTCCAAGGACTTTAAAAGAACAGATTTCCGGCCTCCGGGTTCGAAGTATCTGTAAAAGAGCTGAAGGTGGCCAGCCTATAGGTTCCAGGCTCCGGCTTGTTAGGATCCGTAGAAGAGTCCAAGGACTTTAAAAGAACATATTTCCGGCCTCCGGGTTTGAAGTATCTGTAAAAGAGTCGAATGTGACCAAGCAATAAGGTTTCAAGGCTCCGGCCAACGAGACACTTTTAAAGTCCTAAGAGACTAATATAAGAACCTGCAAATGTAGATTCAGCTCCGAAACTTACAAAAATCATAACACGAACCTATGTTCAAAGAACTCTATGAAAAGGTAAAACATGGCTATTAAGTGTTGTGTGAAGCATCAGTTTGTTGTGCACATCATTGTGTCTGACGAACCTTTTGGCAATACATAAGGTCCCCCACCCACAAGGAGGGGTAGGAGGTTAAAGAACAAACAAGATGCTTCCGGAGCAATTTATATTAATTTATCATACTTTTACATTAGGAGAAATTTTGGTCCAATCCTAAGTAAAATCGGAGACCCTGTCGACCTCTAGAGCTACCTCTGCGGCTACCTTGTCCTTCAGAGCTCGAAGCCACCGAGACCATCCTTTTGGTTTGAGTGCTTCTCTTCTTCTTCGAGGCTCACAATTTCTTCTGCTCCTCTTGATGTTCAGCCCAGGTCAGAAGTCTTTCAGAGTTAGCCTCCGCAGGGTCTTCAACCTGGTACTCCGAGTCAGACCAATTTATATGTTCGGAGGATGAAGAGGGCTTCTCCTTTTCCTCTTCCTTGATATAAGCCAAGACTTCTTGAAAAACTTCGAGGGTTACCTCCCCTTTGTCTCCATGAGGAACAGAGAAGCGAGAGCGGCGCTAAGTCCTTAAGCTCTCAAGGATTGACAACTGCTTCCGGAGCCCTTCGTTAAATTCCAGTATTTCGAAGTCAGGCTCCGAAAGGCATGACAGAACCTAAAAGAATAATACACCCAAACAAGATCTTCGTTTATAAACTTTTCATTAATGCAAGGGGCTTTACAAGATTTCCTATACATAATTTAGTGCCCTACGAGCTAGACCTGCGGGTCGGTGGGCGGAGCAGGAGGTGCCGGAGCTGGCGAGGCTAGAAGCGGTGGCCTTGTCTGTGCTTGCTTCTGCCGACGAGCCTCATCGATCCAAGCTTTAGCTGCAGCCTTGTGGTCTGTCTTCCAGGTTGACCGGAAAACTTCCCCGGCCGAGGCTACATTGGGCGAAGGGTGCAACAAGTCCTCGGAGGCAAAGCTTCCGGGTGTCGAACCCCCGACCGGAGCGATAGGAATCTGAAGGGCTCCGAGGTGACGGAGGACTCCAATTTCGGCGCACTGTCCGGAGATCTCTCTGTACTGGACGCCGGAGCTCATCATCAGCGACGTTGCCACTTGGATCCTCTTCAGCTTCCGGTCAAGGGACTCGCTGGCCACGATAGAAGATGAAGGGTACATAGTGCCAAAATATTCCAAGGTACCCCGAAGGGCATCCAAGGTACGTTCTGCTACATTGGCATTCTTCTTTTCTGCCGCCTCCAGCCCCGCAGTGGTAGCGGACACTTCGGCCATCTAGGACAACAAGGAGCTCTTCTGGGCCATCGCTTGCTTGAGAGAGCCTTGGAGCTCTACCAGCTGGGTGCTCGAAGTAGCCGTCGCCTGCCGGAGCTTCTCAACCTCCGCTTAGAGCACCAAGCACTCGGCTTCAGCTTCTTGGGCTGAAGTCTGGAGTGTGTCACTGTCCTGCCTTGTGAGTCGGAGGGCTTCGTCGGCTTTGGCCCTAGCCCTTCGTTCTTCGAGGACTTCTTCCTCCAATCGAAGTACTCTCTCTTCGGAGCCCTTGAGCGCGGCTTGGAGGGTGGTAACCTTCCACTTGAGTCGATTAGTTTCGACTTCATTAGAAGTCGCTGCCGCTCTAGCAAGGACAAATTGCTGCAAGAGGAGCAAGTAAGTACCAGGTATTTACATTTAATAATTGAAAATATTTGCGATACTTTTTATACCTGAAGGGCAGCCCTTTCGAGGGCCATGTTGAGCCCTGGAGCCCTGGCTTTGCTCAGAACGGAGACCAAGTCGGAGTTGGCAACTTCCTGGCTTTTCTCCGCCAAAGGCTCTAGGAGCGTCCGAAGGCCCGTCCGTTGCTCCAGAAATGGAGCCAGTAGAGGAAGCCAAGACAGAGCTTGGCGATCATCTGCCATTGCCTCTTCCTCCGAGTTGCTTGCCGAAGGCTCATTGGAAGAGGGTGTCGTCGTCGGGCCGGGAGGGAGTCCGAGGCTTGACATACTTTTGCCCCTCCCTGGCACGAAGACAGGAGGCTCGACTCCGGCGGAGGTAGCTCCTCCTTCGGCGACTGCCCCTTCGGCTGGGGCCACGTTGGTAGGGATGGCCCCGGCCACCGGAGCCACATTGGCGGAAATGGCCCCTGCCACCAGGGCCGGGGGGTCTAGTGGAGCCGAGGTGTCCATCAGAACCGCAACCCCAGAAGAAGCTGGAGCTTCGTGTGCAGCCGGGGCTTCATCGCCCCTCGATGTACCTGCAGTATCAAGGTATTTGATGAACATTTACAAGTAAAAATTGTTGCAGGAATTGACCGAGGCAAAAGATTCAAAGTGTACTTTCGGAGGCACCATGAGGTAAAATCGTCGGGTCCTCTAGGACTTCGTACATCCGGAGGATCTCATAGAGGTCGTCCCCCGAAGTCCTCTCCGGTGTAGTCGCCGCTGGAGCCTCAACCTCCGTAGTGATCACCCCTGTTACGGGTGAGTTGGGGGTGATGGTCTCCGGCTCTGAGCTCACGATGGCGGGCACGGGAGTATGTGTCGTATCTACCTCCGCAGCCTCACGGGCAGAAGCTTCGGTTGGGACCCCTGCTGCGTCTTCGTCGCCGTCCAGGAGGTAGTTCTTGAAGTCCTTCGCCAATTGGACATCAGAGCCTTTGCTCTTGGACTCTTCCGAAGCCGAGCTCCGAATGCCCAAAGACGAATTGGACGAAGTAGGGGTCAGTGTAGGAGGGATCTTCATCACTTTCTTCTTCTTGGTGGGGGTCTTGCTGGCCTTTTCGGGGGCTCAGCGATGACTTTCCTCTTCCGAGGGGCCACTCCGGCCGAGTTAAAATCTGGCAGGGGAGGAGGCACCATCCTAAGGGCTCCCCACACCCTGTTGGAGCGCTCCCAGCTCTCCACCAGCTCCATCCTCTTCTGCCTTTCAGCCACCGTGAGGGTTCCGAGGACCCGTTCGGTGGCCCGTGCTATCTGCTCCAGAGCTAACGCCAGTGGAGCCGCTGAAAAAAGGGTAACATATTATAAGTATGTTATTTTCATCATCTAACATATTATTGCAGGAGTCGAAGTCTTACCTAGAGTTCGGAGCTCACCCTCCGAAGCTTGTTGAAACACTATTGGCTAGTTGGCCCCGAGGGGTGGAATCCGAAGAGCGATGAACTCTTTGGCAAGATCGCGCATGCTCATGCGGCTAGCAACCGAAGTCAGTAGCCCTAGCCGCATTGAGAGCAGGCTAGGGTTCGGGGTAACCTCCGCCTCCTTCCGGAACCAGATCTCTTGAAGGGGTCCAGCGAGAGGGGAGTCCTCTCCAACTTTGGCATAGAACCACCGAAGGATCCAGTTGGTGTACCATCGGTCATTGATGGCCTTCGCTGGAAAGTGTTGGGCGTGCTCCCTCCGCAGCTGGAAGTTGACATTGCCGAAGGCTATTATCACCTTGGTGTCCCCGGGGCCATCTTGTGGCTTCGGCTGACAGATGGCTTCGTGGGTGGCGGCGAAGACCTCCGATCGCCCCTCGCACCCTTCGGCCCGAAGCGCCCATTCAAAGACAGCCAGGCGGGCGATGGCATTGGGAGATAGCTGGGGCAAGGTGATGTGGAACATGTCCAGTACCTCCGATAAGAAGTCGATAGCCGGAAGCCCCAGGCCTGCTTCGAAGAAGGCCTCGAAGACCATGACCTCTCCGCTCCATGGCCGCGGAGTTGATTCCTACCCGGGGACTCGAGTCCTCAATCCGGTCCCTAGCTTCCCTTACATGGCCTCTTCAATGGAGTCTGCAATGCTTGTAGACTGGCCGGTGAGGAAACTCTGGGGGATCTTCTTCTTGGATGGCGAGCGGAGCTCCCGGGGGTTCTTGGGCCAGGCATCGCCCGGAGCTCCTGCCATTGCTGCTACGGCTGAAGCTGCCCATGCTTGCCTCTACGCCAGGGTGCCCGCCGCCGTCAGCACGGTGTGGCTAGTCCTCGCCATGGCTTGGTGGCTCGGGATGTTGTGAGAATTGGAGGTTGAAGAAAGTGAGTTGTGGATTCTAGGCACGGTAAAAAGTTCTGGGTAAATTATAATCCCCTTTTTATAACCGTCCGCTAGTTGCTGTGCTTCGATCGCATTCACACTGCAGGTTCGACTTCTGTCGCTGGCAGGTGGGCCCAGGGAGCGAAACGGTGTGAGTCCACCGTAAAATTTTGACCGTTACCTTTTGTAGAGTGTAACGGCTACTTGTACAGTAACGGTTCTAATCAAACGACTCTTCACGACATTTGGACTTCGTAACGGTTCTCTTTCCCATGAAGCGTTCACACGGCGGTTGGGGACTCGAAGCCGTGGTCTGAACACCTCGGATCAAAGACCCTCCGAAAGACTGTAATGTGTTCAACTTTCTCTAAGTCTCAGAATATGAAGATGTTCCTTGCGTATACTGCCTCCCTTCTATACAGGTCAAATTCGGAGAGGCGTATTCGAGGGGCTACTGTTGGGGGAAATGCTTCATGTTCAGGACTTAGAGATTAACAGCTCAAAAGGATTTATCAGCTTCAGAGCTGAGGGGCTCATGCTCGAAGGTGGAGGAGTAGTGAAGCCGAAGGGTGCTTCGATCTACGATCCGAAGGAACCCTCCGCACGATATGAGGCTTCGGAGCCAAACGACAGGATTGAAAGATGTTTGGCTTATCTACTTGCTTTGGGTAGATTTTACCATTTTAACCCTATTCAGGGTACCGAATAGTATCCACTATGTCGGTTGTAATCAAGGGGTAAATAGGTCTTTTACTTAGATGTTTTTGCCTATAAATACCCCCTCCTTACCCTGTAATAAGGATCGAATACTCAGCTATTCTAATACACATATTCGTACTACTTAAGCTATTATCCATTCAGAGGCTTGAGATAGTTCTTAAACACGAACTCACTGTTTGTCTGTTCTTGATCCGAGAGAACCTGCTAGCGTAATCTTTTATGCCAACATATTGTTTTCGAGAAGACCAAGATACAAGCGAAGAACCAAGAAGCTAGCAAGTACCGGAAGTCGACTTGCGATCTAGCCAGCACCCACCGAAATCAGTGTCGGAAAAACCAGCTAAATCAAGAGACGATGATGCTGAATAGTAAAGTCCTAGATCAAGAGCATAAGTAAGGTACCTGAAAATACGCTTGACAGCCTGCCGGTGAGATGCGCGTGGTGAAGACTAAAAACACGCGCACACACCCACGACAAACTGAATGTCCGGTCTCGTCGTAGTCAAGTATAGCAGCGATCCGATCATCCCTCGATACTCTCTCTCATTTACCTTGACACCGTTCTCGTCCTTGTCTTGACCTCCAGATGTACCCATTGGGGTCATTTGTGGCTTCAGCTCTCCACCAAAGTCAAACTTCTTCAACATATCCCGTGTGTACTTACCCTGGTGGATGAAAATGTCGTCCTTGGTCTGCTTGATCTGGAGCCCTAAAAAGTACTTGAGTTCTCCCATGAGACTCATCTCAAACTTGCTATGCATCTGCTCAGAAAACTTGGACACAAGCTCATTAGTAGAACCACCAAAAATAATGTCGTCCACGTAAATTTGAGCAACCAATAAGTCTGATCCATCTCTAAGCAAGAAAAGAGTTTTGTCCACAGAACCCATCACAAAACCTTTCTACAACAAAAACTGCTTTAGGCGATCATACCAAGCCCTGGGGCTTGCTTCAGACCATATAAAGCCTTCTGCAGCTTGAAAACATGTCGAGGAAACTTAGGGTTCTCAAAACCGGGGGCTGCTTAACATAGACCTCCTCCTCTATATACCCGTTCAGAAAAGCACTCTTGACATCCATTTGAAAAGACTTAAAGCCTTTAGAAGCAGCAAAGGCCAAAAGAATACGAATGGACTCAAGACGGGCAACAAGGGCGAAGGTCTCCTCAAAATCAATACCTTCTTTTTGGCAAAAACCCTGTGCCACTAGTCGAGCTTTGTTGCATACCACAACCCCATCTTCACCTTGTTTGTTCTTAAACACCCACTTGGTGCCTATGGTGTTGCATCCACGTGGCAACTCAACTAGTGTCCAAACCCGATTGCGAACAAAGTTTTCAAGCTCTTCTTGCATGACGTTTATCCAATTTGAATCAGAAAGAGCATGAGAAACGTCTCTGGGCTCAAAAGTAGCAACAAAAGCAGACTCAACAAACATAGCAAGAGAACCAACTGAAGAACGTAAGGATCTCTTAGTAAGATCACCGATGATGAGCTCTGAGGGGTGATAACGCTGAACTACTCGGGATCCTAGGTGATCTGAAGTCACCTCACTGGAGTCAGCAACTGGCACCTCTGGACTCGGCTGAGAAGTCATCTCATCGGAGTCAGCAACTGACACCTCTGGACTCGGCTGAGGATGCTCGATCGAAGTAGGAGTGATCAGAGGTCCGTCCTCATCCTTAGTCAAAGTCTCAGACGGTGTGGGGTCTGCAGGCTGTGCAGAGGGCCCACCCTCATCATCAGCAGGAGTGTCATCATCTTCCTCCAAGATGGACTCTCCAATCTCATCATCTCCGGAAAGCTCAAAAGAAGGAGTCAACGAAGGCATAGACTCATCAAAAGAAACCTCACAAGTCTCGACGAGAAGCTGAGAGTCTAGGTTCCAAACATGAAAGCCTCGAGAATGCAAAGCATAACCAAGAAAGACTCCATCCCAGCAACGAGACTCAAACTTGTCCAAATGCCCTCCCTTCTTGAGCACAAAGCATTTGCATCCAAAAGCTCACAAGTGATTCACCTTGGGCTATCTGCCTAACCGCAACTCATATGACGTCTTGCCTAAGTAAGCTCTAAGAAAAATGCGGTTGGCTAGATAGCAAGCTGTGTTCATAGCTTCAGCCCAAAAGCGCCTAGGAGTCCTATGCTCATCAAGCATCGTCCTGGCCATCTCGACAAACGCGTGGTTGTTTCGTTCCACAACACCATTCTGTGGGGGAGTGTAAGGGGCAGAGAACTGATGATCAAGACCCTGATCACTACAGAAGTTGACGAACTGAGAGTTCTTAAACTCAGAGCCATTGTCCAAACAAATTGCTCGCATCAGACCATTGTTCTCGTTCTTCAGCTTCAAAATCAGGTCATGAACATACTGAAAAGTCTCATCCTTAGACTCTAGAAAGTAAACCCACGAGAATCGAGAAAAATCGTCAACTATCACAAGGGCGTACCACTTCCCACCGATTGAGCGTACTCAAGCTGGACCTACTGTATCCATGTGTAACAGCTCTCCCGGGTACGAAGTCATCACCTGAGTCATAGGTGCGTGAGAAGCGGCAACCATTTTCCCATGACGATAGGGATGGCAAACTAGATCCTTTTCCATCTTAAGCTTGGGCAATCCTCGGATAAGGTTCATAGAACTCAATCTGACAAGCAGATCAAAGCTCAAATGGCCTAACCTTCTATGCCACTTCCAGAGCTCAGAGGAGGATCCAGCCATCAGACAGCGAGAAGGGCCAGAAGAACTAGAGAAATCAATACAAAAAACCTTACCGAAAGGTAAGATCCGGTAAACTAAAGATCCTCTAGAATCAACAACGGAAGACATGCCCTTCTTAAAGGGAACCTCTAAACCATCCTCAAGAAGTTGCGAAACAGAAATTAGATTAAAATTCAGATTTCCAACTAAAGCAACATTCTTCAAAGAGAAATAATTAGAGATGTGAATCGACCCAATACCTTGTACCTTCCTTTGACCACTATTCCCGAAAGTGATGTATTCCTTGGAGCTCGGGGGAGAGAGGATGGAGAACCATCTGCGGTGTCCCGTCATATGGCGAGAACATCCTGAATCCATGATCCACACGTCCTCCAGTCCTCGATCTTGTAAGATCAATGGTCATGAGTGGGAGCAAACGGTCCAACGCCAGGTTTAGCAAAGGTGCTAAACTAGTGTCGAGCCATCTGCTCGTAAGTAGGAAAGCAGAAGGAATCATATGAGTCTGGACCAAAACGTGGCGCAAAGAGCGGTCCTCTGTTCTGCCTAAAATCACGGCCACGAAGTCCAAAACCGTATCCATAATGATTTGGAACTCTGCCGGAACGAAAACCACCCTCCGGAGCACGGTCATAAAAACCGTCTCCTCTACTACCACCTACACGACGTGGCCAGGCCTCTAGCCTCTCTCTATGTCAAGGAACTCTCTGTCTACCACCCTGCTGGCAGAACTGCTCCTGCCCACCTCGAGCTCTCTCTGCTCTCTCAACCCGCTTCCTCCTGAAGCAAAACTACTCAAGATGCCCGTCTCTCTTACAAAACTCACAGTGATAGGTAGGCTTCTTGGTATGTGGTTGAGGCTTGGGATTCTTAGACTTGGTGGTGTTGGGTGTAGTATCTTTGGTGTGAGAGGGTCCAGGTAAAGAATCAAGAGAAGTGTGGAGAGGTTTAGGCTTTGGAACCCAGATTTGCTTCTTAGGTGGAGCTTTAGGTTGTTCTTGGAACACTCTATCCTTGGGCTGACTATCCTTAAAGGACTCAGTGGAGTGAGTCTTGGGATATCTCTGTTTAGGAGTCATATTACTCCACTCCACTGCTCGGCTAATGACACTCTCAAAATCAGCCTTGGTATAGGTGTAACCTTCCCCAAACCCATCTTGTCTCTTGAACTGCTGGATCATCATGCTGAGCTGTGGCTCTCTAGCAACTAATCCAACTCAGGATCTGACGGAGGTAAAAGTTCTCGTTCTGAACATCAGCTAGCTCCTCTCTCAAGGAAGCTAACACCTCCACCTGAGACAAGCAGATCTCACACTCTCTATCAACTTCGATAGACTTCTCAGCTTTTAGCTTGATTAACTCCAATCTAAGAAACAAGCAGTTCTCACAAACAGTGAGTGGAACTAACAAGGTCTCAAGCACTAGCTTAGTCTGCTCTAGCTCAGCTCTCACTCCAGCTAACTCGCCCGACCGCTCATCACTCTTGGCTCTTAGCTCAACTATACTAGCTAAATGGGATGGGCAGTCTACACAGGGCACGACGACAGTGCCATGAGCATCTTCCAGCTCCTGCTGAGCGCTTTCAAGCTTAGTGGCCATAGCGTCTCTCCCATCTACTCTTTCTGTGTACCTGGACTTCAGAGTCGTCAGGTCACACAACAACACCTCACAGTTCGGGCACTCACTGCTACCACCCAAGCAAGGGGAAGAAGACAGACTCTCAATCTTGCCATTCGCCATGGCATGCTCACTCTCAAGCTCATCTATCCTCTTTTTAGCCCCTCTAAGCAGTTTCTCACGATACTTCAACTCCTGACGGTTCTGTTCTAGTAAATTAACCACTTCTTGTTCATAGGAGGATACCTTTTCATCGTCGTCGTCGGAGTCATCGGAGAAGCCCTTTTCTTCCTTATCCCCAAGAGCCATTGAACAAAAGCTCTTGCGGGGTCTTCGGCTGTGACGCGAGCGACTCTTCGGCTTGTCCCCGAAGGCCATGAAGCAGAGGCCCGCCGGATCGTCCCTATCCTTTACCTTCCTGATCACGATATCTTCATCACTTGAACTTGAAGATGAGGAGGAAGACGAAGATCTCTTGGAGTAGCCTTTCTCCATCTCAGCGAAGAAGGCCTTGTCTCGCTTCTTGTTCTCATGCCTATAGTCCTTCAGAGCCTTTCAAAAGAATCTTGTCTTGGGCTTGCCCTTTGTGGAAGTGGTGTTGTCGTACTTGCCGGAGTCGTAGGAGTTGCCACCGGTTCCCTTCTTGTAATTCTTCCGCTTGGGGTAGTCGGCGATGAAATGACCTGGATCACCACACTCAAAGCATCCTGATTTTGTGCCGTGTCTTTTAAGCATTCTTTTATCATAGACACGTCGCACCCGGTTGTTAAACAAACACAGATCATCATCTCCTAGCGAATCAAGCTGATCCTCGGAGATAGACATCAAAGAAAACACAGTACAACTCAAGGCAGTAGGATCAGCAGACGGTGTTGCAAGCGCCAGAGTCTTTGAGCCAGAACCAGTGAGATTTGATCTCAACTGGATATTGACCTCTGAGGCCTTGAGCTTACTAAAAAGCTCTGCGACAATCAAGGTATCATAGGAAGCGCTCTCAACAATAGAAGAAACCTTGATCTCCCAAATCTTAGGGTCCAAGGTATGGAGAACCTTAAGTGCCTGTTCATGATCTGAGACCAGCTGATCACGCTCGGCCTTGTTGACGCGAAGCTTGTTAATGATCGATTGAAATCGACCAAACAAAGACTCAACAATCTCACCCGGCTTCTGTAAGAAATTTTCATACTCACGCCGGTAGGTCTGATAGAGCCTAGCCTTGACCTGAGCTGTCCCCTCATGGTGTGCCTGGAGGATAGCCCAAATCTCTCGAGCAGTGGTGAGATGGCTAACACGGTCAAACTCACTAGGACCTAGACCAGAGAATAAAATGTTCACCTCTTTACTATTGTTTTGATGTTGGGCAATTATATCAGCAGAAGTACCCTTAGAAATAGGCACTATGGTGAAAGTAGGGTGAACACAAATATCCCAAATGTCCGAGCTCTAGCTCATAAGATAGGCTTGCATGCGAGTCTTCCAATAAGTGTAGCCAAAAGCTTCAAGGGACGGGATTTTACCAGAAGAAGTCATGATCACTACCTGGGTTTAGAACCGATTAAGGTATGTGAAAACCCTAACCTCGCTCTGATACCACTTGTAGGACCGAAAGTAGCGACCAGAGGGGGGTGGTGAATGAGCGCCTAAAAAATTTCTTGCTAAACTATGACCTAATTCCAACACCCAAACGAACTTAACCAGATAAATAATAATAGCAAAGTAAATTACAGGAACTAAAGTTGTCTAGCCTAAAAATGACCAGTGTCCTAATTAAAATGATATTAAAGATAAACTAGATAGAAATACTGTAGTAAATAAAAACACTTAGATATATCATGAAATATTTATATTGTAGTCTAGAAATAAAATACTAATCAAATGAATAAACCATGGATCATTTAAAAATTAATTTAGAAATAAACCTAAAATATTGCACGTAAAAACTAGGATAAAAATATTACTGCTACTAATAATTTTTTTCTTTTTATATGAGCAGATTAAAAAACATTTAAATAAATAATATGAGATAAGTAATAAAAATTTAATAGATTAAAAATTAACTACGAGATTAATTTTTCATGCTAATTAAAATTAGATAACTATTGATTTAATTAACTAGTTGAAAAATAGGAGATTAAAAAACTTACCTGCATGACGTCACCGTTGCCTCGCGCGCCGCCTGTCGTGCCGGCGCTGCCGAATTCCTGCGCTGCTGCCATGAAGCACAGTGCCGTCGCCGCACGCAAGCAATGCTGTGGAAAGCAGAGACCGATCGACGGGTCCCACGGGAAGTTGCCGTGTAGCCAATTTCCGCGCCGTGGAGTAAACAATCCCGTCGAGGCTTCCCGTGGCGAAAACAATTCAATCGCACGCCGTCGTGTTTCCCGTACCGCCGAAAGCTGCAGCACTCGGTTCCTGCTTGCGCTAGCACGCTGCTAGCTTTTTGACCACGTCGTGCGTCTGCGTGCTGCTTGCCACCATAGGAGATCCCGGCTGCTGTGTCAATGCCGTGGGGCCCGCTCGCAAAGGTAGCAGCTAGGTATGCAGGCTAGCTGCACTAGCCCTCTGCCTCTATGGCTTGAAACTGCTGCGCTAGCCCGAACACTACATAGCCACGGAAATCATGCAGAAGCTATGCGCCACGCGGTGCCGTACCACGTTTGCAGCGCTTAGACTTCGTGCACTGCCGTGCGATGAAGAAAAATAGCTGCCGCTGCCTTGACACGATGACGCCAGTGAAATATTTTCGGAGGAAGACGAAAACCGAACAGGAAAAATTGGACTGTAGAATTATCTCGGGAAAAACAGTCGCCCTATCCCTAAGGGGGTAGGGGCCTATTTATAGGCGACGCATAATACATGAAAAAGACTAATGTACCCTTAGGGTAAATTACACTAACTCTAAAATAAAATTCAAAATTACTAAAATACCTTAGAAAAAATCAACTGACTCAAATAAAATATATTCTGGACTTAAAAACTAAATATTAATATCCTAAAAACAAAATAATCATCGGTTGTCATTTTTGCTCCGAAACTGACAAAGCGTCCACCGTCTTCGCACCGGGTATCCGGATTGGGCCGACCCGACCCCGCAGCTTTCTCAGCCCAGCAATCGCTTGCCGCCCGTGTACCTGAGTCAAACCCGGTCAACAGACCAGTGGATCCTCTGCTGCTCTTAGCCTATGTACTCGGATTGGGCCAGCCCGACTCCGCGGCTCCTCTGCCCGGCTGTCGCTCGCTGCCCATGTACCCGCGTCACACGCGCCTCAGACACGGCAGGTCTTCATGTCTCTTATTTGACTTTCGTTGATAATCACTCATCACATCTGGAGCATAAGACTCATGTTCTTCAACATGGTTTCTCACATATTAGATGATGTTGAACAAACACCAAAGAAAAGCTAAGGAAACATGCCCCCGTGCAAAAATGCTAAGTCAACCGAAGGGGCCAAAGCAGTCGGAGGGTGGCTTCGGATCACAGTGGCCGAACCCTCCGCATGGTGGCTTCGGACCACAGTGGCCGAACCCTCCACATGATGACTTTGGGCCACAGTGTCCTAACACCCCCGACGGTGGCTTCGGACCCCAGTGGCCAAACCCTTCGTACATTGGCCTCGGACCCCAGTGGTCGAGCTCCACACAGAATGAGTTCGGATCCCAATGGCCGAACCTAGCTCCGCTCTAGACGAACCCTTCGATGGGAGCCTTTGGCCCGCAATGGCCGAACGCACCTCTGGCCTGGCAGGACCCTTCGCTGATATGGTCTGAGATACCGTCGACCTGGCCGAGCCCCCCTCTGGGTAATGGGTTCGGCTCACAGGAGATGCATGAGAAGAAAGCCGAGGACGAGCGAGATGCCATCTTTGAGGAGATCCACCCTCGGCCAACAACGAGACAAGTATGGAGGATTAAGCCTGTTGTGATAACCAACCTGGCTCCTAGCCCGAGCGACGACGATGACATGCTCGACGATGACTACTCGCCCGTCTCCGAGGGATCCGCACCTCAGGCGATGGACATCAATGTCGTCATGCTGCCCGCCGAGTTCACCCTACCACAAGACGAGGCCGAGGTCGCTCAGTTGAACCTCGGCCCGCACAATGCTATTTTTGAGAAACCCGAGGATACGACTCACCATCTGAATCCTTTATACGTCAGAGGGCACATTGACGAGAAGTCAATCTCCTAGATGCTTGTTGACGATGGCACCACTGCTAACCTGATGCCTTACTTGCTATTGAAGAAACTTGGCAGGGACGAGGAGGACTTGAAGAAAACTAACTTAATGCTCAAAGGCTTCAATGGAGAGAGTTCCAAGGCCAAAGGTGTACTCTTCGAGGAGTTAACAGTAGGCAACAAGACGTTGGCTGACATTGTTCTTCGTCGTTGACGTGCAAGGTAACTATAGTGTGCTACTCGGGCGTGACTGGATCCACACAAACTGCTGCATTCCTTCTACTTTGCACCAATGCCTAATTCAGTGGGACGATGATGAAGTAGAGGTCATACACACAAACACTTCGACCTAGGTAGCATTGGACGATGTGTCCATTGACGCCATCCTCAATAAAGTAGAATGTCTGTCAGGTAGGGATCTTTCGGATTACGACTTTGTTAGTGTATCCGAAGGATGTTTTGTACCAGTGTCTATAAAGCCGGCTGATGTAGCATGGCTATTCCTAAATTAGTAGTCATGTCTAGCAAAAGTAATCTAGATTGGCTGAAGTCTCGTGTAGAACAATATCGGTCTGCTAAAGACGGTTTTGTCGAGGCCGTCGAAGACTTAGCGAAGTAGAGAATTTAGGACAAGGTTTTGCGTCGGCCGATCCTTTAAAAGAAATTGACATAGGCAATGGTAGCATCCCAAGGCTGACTTTTGTAAACCAACATTTAAAGGATGATGAGAAGGCCGAAGTAATAAAGTGGCTTCGGTCGTACGTCGATTGTTTCACATGAGAATATAGTGAGATGCCCGGATTAAGCTGCGAGCTCATGGAGCATCGACTACCTATTAAATCCGGATTTAGGCCTTATAAACAAGCTCCTCGTCGCTTTAATTCGGTCGTCTATGACCGAGTTAAAGAAGTGGAGCGATTACTCAAGGCTGAGTTTATTAGGCCATGCAGGTATGCTGAATGGGTCGCTAACATTGTGCCTGTAGAAAAGAAGGGGAGCGGCAAGATACGAGTTTGTATTGATTTCAGGGATCTAAACAAGGGCACTCCGAAGGACGAGTATCCAATGCCGATAGCCGACATGCTAATCAACGATGGTTCAGGACACAAGGTACTAAGTTTTCTTGATGGCAATGCTAGTTATAATCAAATTTTTATGGCCGAAGAGGATGTCTACAAGACAGCCTTTCGATGCCCTAATTTTGTCGGTTTGTTCGAGTGGGTCGTTATGACTTTTGGTTTAAAGAATGCTGGCGCTACATATCAACGTGCTATGAACTTGATCTTTCATGACTTGTTAGGAGTTATGTTAGAAGTCTACATAGATGATGTTGTAGTCAAATCAGACGCTATGGGAAACCATTTAGCCGATTTGAAAGTTGCTTTTGATAGGATGCGACAGTATGGCTTGAAAATGAACCCACTCAAATGTGCTTTTGGCATGTCGGAGGGCAAGTTCTTAGGATTTATGATTCATGAAAGAGGTATAGAAATTGATCCTAAGAGGCTTGAGAAGATTAGAGACTTTGCAACACCGACATGCAAGAAAGATGTGCAGAAGTTGCTAGGCAAGATGAATTATTTGCGTCGCTTTATATCTAACTTGCCTGGCTAGATTGATGCCTTTGTTCCTATACTCCGGCTAAAGAATGAAGCCAATTTCAATAGGGGGCAAGTCAGCAAAGTGCCTTTGAAAAATTTAAAGAGTGCTTATCATCACCACCCGTGGTGAGAGCACCGAAAGCCGGAATTCCATTTTGGTTATACATTGCCGCCGAAGATAGCGTGATAGAGCCATGCTAACCCAGGAGATGGAAGAATTAGAAAGTGGGCTTATGCTTTGATTGAGTATGATTTTTCCTATGAACCTCTAAGAGCTATGAAAGGCCAAATTATTGCTAATTTTATAGTTGATCACCACATATATGTCAGTTGGAGTGACAATGTTGCTCTAATTGAGGTAGTGCCATGGAAACTTTATTTTGATGGTTCAGCTTGTAATAAAAGGCAAGGAATCGGGGTCATCCTCACATCTCCTAATGGTTCACACTTTGAAACCTCGGCCCGTTTAGAATTTCCCTCTACTAATAACCAAGCTGAATATGAAGCCTTATTACTAGGACTTGAACCGATAGAATCTATAGGTGCTAAACATGTCCATGCATATGGTGATTCTTTGTTAGTAGTACAACAAGTAGCTAAGAGTGCTCAATGTTTTAATGACTTGCTAAATAGTTACTTGGATAAATGTTTAGACATAATTGCTACTTTTGACAACTTTAAAATCTCTCACGTGTGAAGAGAAGCTAATTCAATTGCAAATGATTTGGCTTAGCAAGCATCTGGCTATCAAGCCAGGAGAGGAAAATTTTCTGTACAAGAGAAGCCAATGTTTGGTCTTACTACCGAAGCTAGAAGCTTCAGGCAGGCACGAGGACTGCCAAACCCTACGGGTCAGACACCTTCGTCCACCGAAGGGTGTCATGTGTCAGAGCCCTCGTGCCGGAACACCCCATCCGCCGAGGGACCTTGCATGCTAGAGCCCCTGTGCCGAAGCCCGCTGGACAGCAGAAGCCTTCGGGAACCAGAACCCTCCGGCGGAAGGCTTCGGCCTGATCGGCTCCGCACGACCGACCCAGTCAGCCTTCGGCAAAAATGGGAAGGGCCCGATGGGCACTCCGAGGTTAGTAGTCTGGACATCACCCTAGGAAAAGAGTTAGCAAACCTTCCAGATGCCCATAAGGGCGATTGGAGAATCCCAATCGTCCAGTATTTGAGAAATCCTAGTCAAAGGGTTGACCGGAAAGTTCGGACACAAGCGTTTAAGTTTGTGTTGCTCGATGATATACTGTATCGCCGAACTATGATGGAGTACTTTTATGGTGTTCGGACGATGAACAATCCTAGGTATCTACGGGAGAAGTCCATGAAGGACTTTGTGTCACTCATAAGTTGGCCCAAAAAATGAGTTGGATGCTCAAAAGAGCGGGTTTCTACTGGATGACTATGACTAAGGATTGTTTTAGATATTATAGAGGGTGTGAAGCGTGCCAGAAGTTTGGAAACATTCATCTAGCTCCTGCTTCATTGCTTAACCCTATTATCAAGCCATGGTCGTTCCGAGGTTGGGGTTTAGACTTCATCATCCAGATTTATCCTTCTTCAAAAGGGCATCGATTCGTGTTGATGGTGACAGACTACTTCACCAAATGGACCGATGTCGTGCCTCTTAAGAATATGACTCACAATGAGGTACTTGATTTTATCTAGAAGCACATTATACATAGATTCGATATTCCTCAAACTCTCACGACAGATCAAGGTAGTTTATTTATTTTCAAAGAAGTGAGAGACTTTGCCGAACTTTATGGTATTAAGTTGGTAAACTCTTCACCATACTATGCTCAGGCCAATGGTCAAGACGAATCTAGTAATAAATCTGTGATTAAGCTCATTAAGTGGAAAATCGAAGAATTCCCTAAGAGGTGGCATGAAGTGCTTTCCGAGGCAATATGGGCTTATAGAATTGCAAAGCACGGTGCTACAAAAGTTAGTCCATATGAGTTAGTATATGGACAAGAAGACGTTCTACCTGTAGAAGTAGATCTTGGCTCTTTAAGAGTTCTAAAGCAAGATGGCTTATTAGTCGATGAATATGAGACTCTTTTGAAGGATAATCTAGAAGAAGTGACCGATAAGAGGCTAAGGGCTTTAGAAGCTACAGAGATAGACAAGAGGAGAGTAGCTAAAGCCTACAATAAAAAAGTTAAACCAAAATCGTTTCAAGTGGGTGACTTGGTTTGGAAGACGATTTTGCCCTTAGGCACTAAGAGCCCTAAATTTGGTAAATGGTCACCTAGTTGGGAAGGCCCTTTCAAAATAGCCGAAATCGCTCGAGGTAATGCGTATGTGTTAGAATCTCTACAAGGAGAGCAGTTTCGAAGAGCTTTGAATGATAGGTACTTGAAAAGGTATTTCCTGAGCGTGTGGCAAACAATTTGAAAGTGTCGAAAGGTTGATATGAGAAGTATCGTCCTTAGCCCGTTATGTTTTTAGTTCACTTAGTTCACTAAAAGGCAGAGGGCATGTGTTGATAGCAAAAATGGCATTAAATGGTTAAGATTGTCAAAATATCAATTTTGGTAATTTGGGCCAAAAATACACATGTCTTGGACTAGGCCGAAGCTCTACAGGGCCGAAGGCCCATTGAGCTATGGGCTTCGGAAGCTTCCAGCAGGCCTGCTACCTTTGGCCCGAAGGCCTTTAGAGGCCCGCCACGTCGAAGCTTCGACCCGAGGAGCAGGCTTCGGTGGGCCTAGCCGAAGGCCCACTTCGGGCAGAATTCTAGAGATAAGAGTTTGAGTCTGATTCTGACTAATTTTATCCCTACGCATGACTAGGCTGAATTTTAATACATTAATCTTAGAGATTAGAAGACTAGCCCCTATAAATATAGGGGTGAGGCCGGTTCATTAAGCCCCCCAACACGAATCAAATTAGGTGGGAGGGGAGGAGAGGGGATGGATAGCTAGAGGAGAGAGGAGTGTTGGGGGAATGAGGAAGCTACATAGCCGATAAATTCAAAATTTTTGCCCTAAAGACTTAAAACCATGCGCGTGAGGAATCATGAATCGTTACCTTCTAACGTGAGACGTGCTAGGTGTACCAGAAGAAAATATTAGGAAAGCGTCACTTCACTAATCCTCGTCATGCTCCACCCATTCCTCGATGATCCAATTGATGAAGACAACGATGTCCACGTGAAGATGCCCACGAGTGCCGCTATTGGAGCAACGCCTCCACGGTATCCACACATACAAGGATGAGATTGATCTCATGCCGGTGTGCTAGCACCGTTGGTGAGATCTGGGAGAAATCTAAATCTTAACTCTTGAGATCAAGAAAGGGAGAGGAGAGGTTCTTGGTGGCTAGGGTTTAGATCTGATCTAAACAATGAATAATCCTTTGTCCAAGACCTCCTCCTTATCTCTTTATATAGAAGTGAGACCCCTGGCCCCAATGCACATTGTGGCCCAATAGATCCAATCTGTTTCGCCCACCTCAAAACTTTCGATTGTAGATTGGAACTTTTGATCTGGACTCTCGGCTTACAATTTCAGAAATTATCGGAACTTTCGATACTCTTATCGGAACTTCCGATCAAGCCATTTTTTCTCGATCTGCTTCGAAACTTCAGTTTGAACTCTTTGTCTCTAAATTATAAATTATCGAAACTTTTGGTTCCAAATCAGAACTTCTAATTTGAGATCTCTGTTTCACAAATAATAAATTATCGGAACTTCTGATTTGAGCTCTCTATTTAGTCATAGTGGCATGACCATGCACTTTTCCAATCCAACTACCTCGAGGGGTCCAAAGACGGCTCTCTCGTTATTAGGACATGTTTCACAACACACCTAAAAATAACCCTTATGACTACCCAGTTACGGAATAGCGTTAGGAAGCATCTAAGTGTGTCGCTATGCATTTTGGAATCAAATGACGATCTTAGGTCTAAGACTCTGTAGATACACCATTTGAGATGACAATTGATGGCATAATACAATAACAATCTCAGTAGTATCTCAAGTGGGCTTATCCAACACCATGTTCTCCAACATGTGTTTACATCACCGATTTGACATCTCTATGTCTATGATTTGTGAAACATGACCATCAATCAGTCGGATATGCTAATCTATGTATTATCACTATTCCACATGATTACAAGATTAGGGATCTGTTGATAGCAAAAAATGGCATTAAATGGTTAAGATTGTAAAAATATTAATTTTGGTAATTTGGGCCAAAAATACACATGTCCTGGATCGGGCCGAAGCCCTACAGGGCCGAAGGGCCATTGAATCTATGGGCTTCGGAAGCTTCCAGCAGGCCTGCTAGCTTCGGCCCGAAGGCCTTCGGAGGCCTGCCTTGCCGAAGCTTCGGCCCGAGGAGCAGGCTTCGGTGGGCCTGGCCGAAGGCCCACTTCGCGCTGAATTCTAGAGATAAGAGTTTGAGTCTGATTCTGGTTAATTTGATCCCTACGCATGATTAGGCCGAATCTTAACAGATTAATCTTAGAGATTAGAAGACTAGCCCCTATAAATATAGGGGTGAGACCGGTTCATTAATCCCCCAACACAAATCAAACACAAAGCGCTAGCTTTGAACCGTACCTTTACTTTTATCTTTACTTTTCTACAACCTTCGTGGGCTTGCGTGGAAGCCCTCCACCGGCCACTTCGGAATAGTGGTAATCCTTGTTACTTCGCCTGTGAAGTATCCGTTAATCTACGTAATAGATTGCTATCGCCTTGTTACTTCACTTGTGAAGTACCTGTTAATCTACGTAACAGATTGCTATCGCCTTGTTACTTTGCATATGAAGTATCCACTAATCTGCGTAACAAATTGCTATCTTAGTTTGTCTAGTTCAACACTTATCAGAATTCGGTCCCCAGGCCGAATTGGCACTTGATCTCTGTTCTGTTGCAGGTTCTCATGCTCGGAGCCACTTCGCCGGAGGTGTCTGGAGCCAGGAGACTGGTTTTAGAGGCTACCAGAACACCCCTCGGCGGAATCCTAGCTTCGACCACCCGTGTCGGACCGTCACGCTATTGTCAATTTGACTGAGTCCTGCGCATCAGCATGCTTCGCAACAGGCTTCGTCGAGACAGGCTTCGCCATGTTCGTACCACACGTCAGATGAAGTCACGCCCACGCGTAGCGTTTGAGTTATTTTATCATGTTAGAGACTTCGCGCCGAACCCTACTGTTCGGAGGTGATTGTCGTGTCGAGATCTGTTCGGAGCATGCCTTCAGCTAGATCAGTCTGAACACCGATGGTACCATTTGGCAGGACCCTTTGCATCAGACGCCGAAGGTACCCTTCGGCGATACCCTTCGCACTATATACTTCGAGTCAGTCATGCTCCGCTCAGCTTGCTGATTTATTCTGTTTAATATACTGCTTTTCAGCTAATTGAATTATTTTTGTGTGATCTGATTACCTCGCGACTCCACCCCCCTTGCCACTATCAAGGGTAGTCGGAACGCGACGTTAGTGTTGTTTTACGCTTAGGCTTGTCCCTAAGTATCCGCATACTTTTGGATCATCGAACTAACCCAAGTGCGGGGCACGTTTTCGTGTCAACACCAAGTAAGCAAGACTCACATGTGTCATATGATTCAAAATCAAATGACTCCCAAAGTCCATTACTATGGAGCTTCTGCACGCGCTTCTCATTTATATGACCCAAACGACAATGCTAGATGTAGGTAGGATTTAAATCATTGAGTTGTTGTTTCTTTGTACTAATGTTATAAACATGTGCATCTTCAAGACACAAAATATATAATCCATTCACCAATGGACAAACACCATAGAGTATGCCATTCGAAAATATTGAACAACGCTTGTTCTTTATTACAAATTTAAAACTGTCTTGTTAACATAAAGAAGAGATAATGTTTCTGCCTAAGGAGGGAATGAAATAACAATTATTAAACTCCAAAACTAATCCTGAAGGTAGCGACAGTGAATAAACGCCGACAGCTAACGCTACAACTTTCTTGTCCTACTCAACCTCTGCAATGATTTGCATGTATTAATCATCGAAACGGTATGAAATACCCATGAATCATTTGGATGAGTATCAAGATTAATTCCTATAACATTAATACCTAAAGCGGAAGTCACACTTCCCTTCTTGTTCTTTTGTTCTTCCAGATATACCTTGTAGTTGCGCTCCCAATTCCCAAGCCTGTGGCAATGGTGGCAAACATTAGAGCTAACAGGACCCAACTTGGACTTTCCAATCACACTAGAGATCGTATCTAAAGTCTTAGCCTTGTCCTTCCTCTTTCTCTTTTTGCCCACCTTCTGAACCATCATCACATGATTGAGAGATTTCTTGATACTCTCCTCAGCAGTTTTAAGCATCCCATGCAAGTTGGCCAGTGTCTTCTCCAGTCCATTTATATTGTAATTCATAATGAACGGCTCGAAGCTCAAGGGAAGCGACTAGAGATTCACATCAATAGCCAAGTATGGATCCAGTGGAGAACCCAGTCTCTCCAAGGTCTCAATGTAACCAGTCATCTTGATCACATGAGGACTAACTGGGCTCCCTTCGGCTAACCTAGTCCCAAATAAGGCCTTAGACACATTGTATCTCTCGGTCCGTGCCTAGTTCTAAAACATGCCCTTGAGGCCTATAATCATATCGTGAGCATCTCTTTCCTCATACTGTTTCTGAAACTTAGAGGACATATAGGAAAGCATCAGACAACTAGCATCCATAGAATCACTAGCATGTTTCTCATAAGCACGCTTGTTTGCTGCAGAAACATCTTATCCTAGTTCATCAGGTGGGGTTCCTCTAGAACATAATCCTTTTTCTCCTGCTTGAGAACAATTCTCAAGTTTATGTACCAATCCATAAAATTCGTTCTAGACAATTTCTCTTATTCAAGAATAGATCACAAATTAAAAACTAAAGTGCTCTTAACAGTAGTAGTTGGTGCCATGATCTACAAAGATTAAATGCAAGGTTCAACACTATGCAATGTTTATCTTCTATCCAATAAAAGATGTTCCAATATGTAAAGACAATCACTTTCCCTCTAATGATTAATAGTGGCACAAGATCCATATTCATTTTAACTCCTAGTGAGCTTTGGCATCATTACTAGAAGCTAGGTGACATAGGTAAGCAACCCTTTGCTAATCACATCATATGTGACTCTTGTCGTTAGGGAAGCATCCAATGCTCAACGTCCAACTCTATGCCCCAAGGCCCAAAACCATTTTGATAGCCTCGTTAAGCAAACTAATACTATGCGTGCGGAAGTCCGACTTCCACCCAACTTGTCAAGATAAAAGACAGCTCCCTACTTTGGCAGACCACTATCGATGATCGAGATCCTTGGTGGGTGCAACTTTTGGAAAGAGCATCAATACTCTAGCAAGGTGACGTTCCCTAGCACGCACGAGACATGCAAGAATAGTATTACAGGAACATAAGCACCACAGACAACACATTGACTGCGACATATTATGACCCTTTCACATGGTGATCTCCATTTCCATGGTCCCGTCATTAAGTGTGTGCTTCCAGCCTTCATGAACTTGTACTAGCCTATCGAAATAGCACCTATACTAGTTACATCGAAACTTCCAATCTGCCTCCTCTATCGCAAATCTTGTCCGGCATCGGAACTTCTGATCAAACATCAGAACTTCTGATCCAACTAGCATCGGAACTTCCAATCAAGCATCAGAACTTTCAAAATTCTACAAATAGAAACATATCTAATCTTTTTTCCACCATGTATCTCCATACATGAGGGATCCAGATCAAACAATGTGCATGTAAGCTCTAATACCACTGTTGGAGAATGGGGAAGCTACGCTAGCCGGCAAATTCAAAATTTTTGTCCCAAAGCCATGGAACCATGCACATGAGGGATCATGAATCGTTACCTTCTAACATGAGATGCGCTAGGTGCAATGGAAGAAAATATTGGGGAAGCACGCCCTCGCTAATCCTCGTCTCGCTCCGCCCAATCCCCAACGATCTAATCAATGAAGACAGCAGTGTCCACGTGAAGAATCCCACGAGTACTGCTATTAGAGTTGCACCTCCATGATATCCACATGTACAGGGATGAGATTGATCTCACGCTGACGTGCTAGCACCGTTGGTGAGATCTGGGAGAAATCTCAATCTCAACTCTTGTGATCAAGAAAGGGAGAGGAGAGGTTCTTGGTGGCTAGGGTTTAGATCTAATCTAAACAATGAATAATCCCATGTCCAAGACCTCCTCCTCATCTCTTTATATAGAGGCGAGACCCTTGGCCCCAATCCAGAGTGAGGACCAACAAATCCAATTTGTTTCGTCCACCTGGGAAATTACGATCTTTCATCGGAACTTCCGATCTAGACTCTCGGTCTACAATTTCAGAAATTATCAGAACTTCTCATACCCTTATCGAAAATTCCGATCAGGCCAATTTTTCCCGATTCGCAACGGAACTTCTAGTTTGAACTCTCTGTCTCTAAATTATAAATTATCGGAACTTCCGATTCCAAACCGGAACTTCCGATTTGAGCGCTCTGTTTCACAAACAATAAATTATCTGAACTTCCAATACCATATCGGAACTTCCAATTTGATCTCTCTATTTCCAATTCAAAAAATAATCAGAACTTCTGATTCCAAATCAGAACTTCCGATCCTTCCTGAATTTTCTTAGGCTCAATTCCTTCAAGGAGAGGGGTGAGAAGTGAGGTAGTGATCAAGGGACTTGTACTACACCTCATTAGTAATGAACATTCTATAGGCCCATCACTAATAAGGAGTAAAGTAACATAACTAGCTTAACTATATTGTGTCAACATAAAAACTGATACATAAACAATGGTATATGTGCTGGTTCATGTTAAGAGTCAGAACCTGCAATAAGATCCTAGTTTTTTAATTAATAGGTGCAAAAAGGATGTAAAAATATTTCATATTCCGCGAGGCATCCTTGACACTGCCTTTTTAACATCTAACTCAAAATAGTTCCTAGTAGAATAGCGTATGCTATTCTTTTGATTTCACTTTTCAAATAAAAATATTGTCAATTACAAATTAAGATATTACTAAGATCTACAATTTTAATATTAAGCCTACAAGACATCAAGTCATGCTGACATTTCATAGACACCTATTTACTAACAAACATTATATAGATCCATCACTAATGACCACCTCATTAGTGACGTGTGAAACAACAGCCGACATTGAAGGTATTACCGACAAGTGTCTTGTCATTATTTTTAGTGATGAGTCTCATTCACCATATCTAAAACTATGTCACCAAAGACCATTTAGAAATGTGGTAGTGATCGTCACAAGTTGATGACATAAGCTCTTACCATTCTCTTTTAACAAAAAAGGTTGTTGTGATTACTAAAGGATAAATATACTAATGTTACATGCAAATAAGCAAACTACTGAGGACACACTAAAACAAGAAAATATAATGAATTCATAAAGGAATGCCATTAACTATAAGCCGAACACCTCCCTACTCTTCCCTACACATAGAGAAAGCTTGGCAAGGGATTTCACATCAAAATGTCTCTAATATGAATAAATTGATCATAATGGTCTTGTTGACATTTGAACTCACATCCACATATCTGCTAAGCAACCAACTTTAATTTGGTCAGCCTCTACCAACATATATAATGAAAAGGCTAAGATTTGCGCCACCACATGCCATCAAACTCACTATTACATGGAATGGAAGCACAAATGTGAGTTTAAAGTGATGATTTAGTGCATAAAATCCTCTTTCAATAATGATCCAAGTTATTTTCACAACGTGTGCGTGTTTTCTGCCTATTCCAAACCACAACACTCATAACTCGACCCAACTAAGGATGAACTAGGTGGCATTGTAAATAAGCTAAACCACAATAATCAATTTTATCATCATCAAATTACCAGCTTAAGATGACTTCAAATGAGAATCAAACTATAGTTTCACCCTTCTCCTTTTGTCTTTTCAGATTTCTAGCAGGGAAACACACCATGACAACAAGGTGCTCCTCACACAGAAACCTTGAAAATCACATATAAGTATGCTAAGGCGAGGCATAATAAATAGAAATGAAGAATTTCGTGGTAAGCAATAAACTCAGCATCCTGAAGAAGCAAAGTGGTAAAAAAATCTGAACAATAAAAAAGGGAAAACGAGTATTTCCTATCTGGAAACATAAAGAAGCTACTTAGCAAGCATAAGTTAGCCTAACAATTCTAAAAATGATTCCATGACAGTATCCACTTTACTCATTGCATCAAATAACGTTCACTAGAAAAGTAGAATTTGGTTCATGTACTAATTTTTGTATTTTCTATGAACTATGAAGTTATGTTTACTCTATAAAGTTTACCTGGAACAAAATTAACAATCTGTAATACAAATGTAGATTAGTAACAAAAAATCACGGATGTGTACACTCTAATTTTACAACATGGATTTGCACGCATTCACCCACAGTATTAACAAAATTAGTCAGCAATCAACTAACAATTGATTGGTGATTGGGTAATAATCTATTTTCACTGCTTGCTTTGACAACAGTTTATCTCTTTGTCTTATTCTATTCCTCAAATTAGTCAGCAAGTTTTTTATTATTCCTGTAATTTTGGCACGATTTGCACGCATTCACCCACGGTATTAACAAAAGTAGTCAGCAATCAATTAACAATTGGTTGGTGATTAGGTAATAATCTATTTTCACTGCTTGCTTTGACATCAGTTTATCTCTTTGGCTTATTCTATTCCTCAAATTAGTAAGCAAGTTTTTTATGATTCCTGTAATTTTGGCATGAGACTAGTGCCATTCAAAAGATTATGAAATTAGTTTTCCATACATATGTAGAACCTCAAAAATAGAGTCTAAATAAGGCCTGGGTGATGAATTTAGTGTGTGATGCTCCTACAATCTGAGATGGACTTGAGCTCAATGTGGGTTGGGCTCCCAAGACTGATTTTCTCCACCTCCTTGCTTGTCTCCATGTACTTTCTGATCCTCTCCATGGTTCCTAATCACAATAACATGGTCATGGCATCAACAATCTTAACATGGTGTAACTAATGAGGTGGAACTTGGATCACACCACATATATAGGATGGGTTGTAACTACATTTCCTACCGTGGAGATTCTAGTCCTCCAATGGATAATGGGCAATGGCCAGCAAAAGGCATAAGCTCTATATAAGATGTATGGTTCATTAATAATGTTGGGCAAGGCTATCTCCCCCCTTTGCCTGCTAGTATTTCTACCATTGCGAATCACAAGAGGTGCTAACAAACTAGCATATTTATGGATCACATGTTTAATAATGGTGGATCGGGTGGTTGCACTGATTAAGATCCATTTGATAATTATTTAGTTTTGTTATTCATTCTCAAAAACAATTTGTTGGACCAAACAACTCTCATGGATATAAGGCATGTTTCTATGTATTTTATTTCAGTTCATGTGTAGCTGCTAGTTTGTGGTAGTAGTTATGAAATTATTACGAGGAAACATCAAACATATGTGTTTGTATCACAATCGTTGTGATCAATATCTCCTAGATCTTTCAAGCGGTGCTAGCATGCCTATGGGCGCCATTGGGCGAAGAGGCATCTGCTCCTGTAGACCAGTGTGATTTGTGCGGTTCTCAAGACTACCTTTCGGACACGAGTTTATTTTGATAAATTGTAAGCGTCAATTTGTGCGTTGATATCCACCATTGGATCTGCAGCCATTGGTTGGATGGTAAGGTTGAAAATATGTTGACCGATGTGAGTATCGTTGAAGATTGCTTTGAGACATTTCCCAAGGCAATTGTGGTGAATTGGGGAGATGGACTACCATGCGGAAGCCTTTATAAATAGTTCGATTGAGGATGCTTTATCTTTCTGAATGCTTTAATACTTTAATCTTCGTCTTCTTCCCTAAGCCCATTGCTTGAGCCTGAGTTCACTAGCACCTCACAACCCTAGTCACCATTGCTGGTGCGTAGTTTTCTATTGCAAGGCAAGGCGTCTTTTTAACCTTTGACACATCCATATTTCATGATCCACTCGGATGACCACCATGGACCCTCAAGATGTAGTGAACTAGTCAAAGGAGTTCAAGAAGTAGAAGACAGATGTGAGGTTGATCGACACGCTGGAGGAGAGAGTTCTTCAAGCAAAGGTGTTGTCTTTGTGGTGCCTGGCAGTTGGTGAGACATTCCGAACCCCAAACACCAAAGAGTTGGTGGTCTTTGAGTCTTTCTTCTCCCATGGGTTCGGCCTGCTGGCCCATCCATTCTTCGGGGGCATTCTCCACCACTACAACTTTTCACTTTGCCATCTCAATCCCAACTCCATTTTGCACATTGCCATTTTTGTTCATTTTTGTTCGTCTTTTTTGGCATTGATTCCCACTTCAATCTTTTCTGCCATTATTTCTATTTGAGGCTGGCCACCAAGAACAAGGTGGTCACTGGTGTTGATAGCAAAAAATGACATTAATGGTCAAAATTGTCGAAAAGGTCAAAATTGGTAATTTGGACCAAAAATATGCAATTTTGGGCAAATGCCGGTCTGACCGGCCCCACTTTGATCTGACCGGCTCTATAAGGCCGGTCTGACCGGCTCTATAAGGCTGGTTTGACCGAACTAGTCTGAGTCCAAACCACATTGATCTTGTTGGACCGAAAAGGGCGACCAGAGGGGGGTGAATGGGAGCTTTTAAAATTTCTTGCTAAAACTAGACTTCTGTTTTAATTCAGTCTCCTGCGGAACAGGCTTCGAACACACCCTTCGAAGGTCTAATTCGGAGGTATTTTATAGCTCTGAACACAGGCTTCGGAAAGAGTAAAAGTTCGAAGTCAAGAAGACTTTGCTCACACCCACAAACCTAAAAACACAACTCTGCTAGGATAGTGCAGGCTCCGCACACTAGGTGCCTTCGAGTAGGCTTCGCACTTCACCCTTCGCAGGAGTGGGTTTCCCTCTGAAGACTTTGACCTGATACTCCGAACTAGCAACTAGTACTAGGCTTCGTATTCCGAAGGCCTAAAAACAGTCAGAACTGACAGCCCCAAAGACTTTGACTGAGGAAAGAAAACGGGCTTTGCCACCAACTTCACTCAGTGCTTCGCTAGTAATCAGAGAGGACTTTCCTCCGTGTTACACAGAGTGAACATACACTGAAAAACACAACACTACCATGAACAAAATGAAAACACACTTCGTTTGCAAAGGACCAGAGCCAAAAACTCTGACTGACAGAACAAAGAGTTGCACTGAGAAATCAACACATGTAGTGAAAAACAGGAATACAAGTTCAAGCAATAGATAGAAGACAAAATGAAAATTTCATTGCATGAACAGGGAACACAAAAGACTCACATGACTGAGTACATAGGTGTGACGACTAGCTCTAGAGTGCTAAAATGGATGCTCAAAGTGTTGCCTAGACCTAGCTAGCCTTCTCTATTTATAGGCACTATTCAGCCCTGTGAATAGACTACAACGCCCCTAGGGTTTACAACGTTTTTGTCTCAGCTAGACACATGGGTACATAAGGTACTCTACTTTACATGGATGCTTCTTTTGTCAGCTTCGCAGAGGCGACAACATCAGCTTTTGCAGAGCAGACACGATCAACCTTTGCACATTTTGGAATCTTCTGAAGCCCCCTTCGCACACGAGGTGTGCAGTACCTTCGGTGACAAGCTTGAACCTGTAGACCTTTGCTTCACCAAAGTCAGCCTTCGATATAGTGACGGTTTTGAGCCAAAGCCGTCAAAGCTCTTGAGCCTTCACACCATCACCTTCGGAGTGTACAACCATGGCTTCGTAGCTACTCCTAGCTTGAACTTCGTTAGTCCATGTACCGAAGCCATGCATGGCCGAAGTACCTCAAGTCAACCACACTCCGAAGCCCCACCTTCAAAGTCCCTTCACCACCTTCCGAAGTCCCTCCGTCCACGGCCTCCACATGAAGCATATCCATAAGCACCCCTTCGCAGTGTCTCAGCTCCGAGCAAACTATACGAAGACACTTACCCGGACTATGCATTCGATGCACCTTGATTTTCGAGACCTTTGTTAGGTGTCCCTTCGAGTGCCTCCATCTGGAGCACACTTAGAATGCCTTGCCTCAATGCTGAGGACTTCATCCACCATACTCCGAAGTCACTCCTTCCGAAGCACCCTTCGAAGTGCCTCGCCTCTGAGGACTTCGCCTCGGGGTACCTTCTGCCGAAGCCACCCTCCGCACTTTCTGCCTCCACTTGGCGCACCTTGACCAGAGGACCGACCTCGACCCCATGCAGCCTTCGTGACCGAGCTCCCCGCTCGCGTGGAACCAAGCCTCCCGCTTGACCTAGGTTTAATCGCTATTAACCATCCGTCTCCTCCAAAGTCACCTGCGCACCACCGACAAACAGACAAGTGTTTCCAGTACCCCGGAGACCTCTTCGGTAAACAACCTTAGGTACATACACCAGTGTACCGTCCAAAGTACAGAGCCCTTCGATACCACCAAGCCATCGTGCTCTGCCAGACCCCTCCGATAGACACACTCCACACCCTTCAGAAAACACCTCCGAACCCCTTCGGAGGGACCCCTTCACCTAGAAGTAAACTTTGTCAATCACTCATCACAAACTTGAAACCAAGGCACATTTCCACTTGGTTTATTAGATCTATTTCGGGTTGTTTTGATCTCTAATTAAATCCTAACTACTTGGACACATAATTGAGTCAATTAGAAGCCCAGGAACGTCAAGACCAACCCATATATATATATAGGGACAAGGACGATTCAAAGGGACTCTATCCGAAATCCTAATAGATACAATCTGCTATTCCCTTTAATCGTTCTTTTCAATATACTATCTTCCTTGCCTTAGGATTAGCCATAACATCCATCTTTGTTGGTTTGCGTTATAAACCATCCGTCCGCCATATCGTAATCGCGGTAATCCTTGTCGATTCGCTTGTGAATCGTCCGTTTAATCCACGTAACAGATTTCTATCATTTTATTAATTTTTATCGATAATTTAGTCTCTAGGCCGAATTGCCTCTGATTTCTTAGTGTTTTGTATAGTTTTTATCTATACCCTCTTCGCCAAGAACAACCGTCTACAACAAGATGATTGCCGGGGCCCAAAGCGATCTGTCCCCGAATTGTCGGTCTGACCGATGCTTTAGGATCAGTCCGACTGGCCCATGCCGCTTCATCATCAGTCGTGCCGATGGCTATGGGCGGGCGAATCCTCACCACTTCGGTCCGATTGATGGCACCACATCGGTCTGATCGCACAGTGCTGGCACGCGTTGGTCCAACCAATGCCACACGGTCGGTCTGACTGACGATGCGCAATGTCATACGGGCTCCCCTTTCTCCCCGATGATATAATCGCTAGATCACGCACGGTCTAACCGGCCCATCTTGGCCGGTCTGACCGACTCCTGTATTTCGGTCCAACCAGCCCTGACTTGGCTGGTTTGATCACTCTCCCCACATTTCGGTTAGTTGAATAATATTATTTCAGTATTGTTTGATTGCCTGGCGACTTCGTTTATTTCCTTTGTCACAGTCAAGGGTCGTCGGAATGTGGTGTCAGTGTTCTGTGATGTTTAGTGGGCCACCGCTAGGCATCTATGCACTTTTGGATTGTCGAACTGACGTTAGTGTCCATTGTAGCTCTATCGATAGAATTTAGTGTCAACACTCTTTATGGCGATTCCATTGGGTACATAAATTCTAAGCACGACTACGCCGACGACATGTACGACTATACTACGACAACATAAATGGTACCATCTACACCGACGAACATGGCGGGGAGCGAGGAGATCGATGACGACAATGCCATCCTCCCCTCCATCGACGACATCTCCGAGGAGGATAGGGTTGAGATCGAGGCCAAGACAAAGGAGTTGCATGGCCTCATGCTTGGACGCTACACGAAGACTTGTGTGGGCTTCATCAAGCATACCCCGACCTTCCCAGCATCTTCATGGATAAGTTAACACCACCATCCCCTACTCTATCCCCCTCAGACATCGAGCAAAAGATCGCCACGAAAGTAGATCAGGAATTTAGTGCTACTTTTGCAAACCGTCTAGGGCATGAGGTGGACTCTAGAATGAAGGCAATGGTTAAGAGATTCAGCTTTTCTGTGGCTGCTTCTTCGATTCCAATTGCTAGTGTATTTCATCACATATACAGTAGAACCGATGGGAGTACCAGGAAAGTTATTACTCCCTTGGCCTCACCATCTATTGCCGAGGCCACCTCTAGCAGTGTCGGTCAGACTAGCCCCTAGGCCGGTAAGACTGACGTGTGTTAGACCGCCCCTTGGGTTGGCCCGACTGGCATGTGCCACCCTGCACCATTGACAACAGTCGGTTAGACCGGTCTTCAGGCCGGTCTGACCAGCCATTATGCATTCGATCAAACTAGCCCTATGGCCAGTCAAACTGCACCCGTAGTACTTTATGTGCTGCCTCCGCCAGCACATGCGCTACCTCTACCCGCGCTACCCGCACCTCCTTGTCCCGCACACCCACATAAGCTAGATAATGGTGCATATCACAAGCCACCATGAGAGGAGGGTAGTCGAGGGGAGCCATATGGCCGACACGCTGGTATACCCCCACATGTCATGCCCCCGCATGAGAGATGCGCACAAGAGGGAGGCAGAGATGACATAGATGAGCGTATTCGCGTGCTTTTCAGAGAATGCATGGGCTTCACACCCTGGTGAGAAACCATGTTGAAGAATATGGTTTTGATATTCCAGATATGATGAGTGATTGTCAACGGAAGTCAAAGGAAGAAAGAGATGAAGACCTGCCGAGTCTGAGGCGCATGTGACTCAGGTACACGGGCAGTGAGCGACGGCCGGGCAGAGGAGCTGCGGAGTCGGGCTGGCCCAATCCGGGTACATGGCTAGGAGCGGTAGATGATCCATTGGTCTGTTGACTGGGTTTGACTCAGGTACACGGGCGGCGAGCGATTGCTGGGCTGAGGGAGCTGCGGGGTCGGGTCGGCCCAATCCGGGTACCCGGTGCGAAGACGGTGGACGCTTTGTCAGTTTCGGCGTAAAACTGACAATCTATCATTAATTCATTTTTAGGATATTAATATTTAGTTTTTAAGTTTAGAATATTTTTATTCGAGTCAGTTAATTTTTCTAAGAATATTTTAGTAATTTTCGGAATTTATTTTAGAGTCAGTTTATTTTACCCGAGGGTAAAGTAGTCTTTTCATGTATTAGGATTTGCCTATAAATAGGCCCCTATCCCCTTGGGGATAGATGACTGTTTTTCCCGTAGATCAATCTACAGTCCATCCTTTCCTTGAGTTTCACCGAAAGCTTTTTTTCGCCGTCAATTAATTTTCGTCTATTGCTATTCATCTTTTACTGCGCGGCTAGGAGCGGAGTGCGCGCGGCGCAGCCTTGCAGTGCACGGTGGCGAAAGCAGCAGGCGCATCTGGCTGCACCGGCAACGGCGCTCGGAGTGAAGAAAATCCTTGTGGGCCCACGGCCATCCCGTTGGCCAGCATCACATCGGACGGAGTGGTGCTCAGGAAGAGAAAAAATTGGTTTTTGCCTTTCATGCGGGCCCACGAGCAATTGCATCACGGCAATGTTTTTTTTGCATGTTGGATCTTCTGTGAATGCACATGTTGTCTTCTTTGCTTTGCACGTTTTTCAGAGCACAAGCGGACGAGACTTTTTTGTTTGGCGCTGACGCCGGCGAAGTGCGGCAGTGGCCCCCATGGCTGCTTGCAGGTGCTCACGGCCAAAAAGCTGCAGGCATTTTGTTCTTTCCGGCCAGAGTTTTTGCACCGCGCGCGGCGATCGGATGACGATGCATGTTAGTTTTTTTAATCCCCTATTTGTTAGTAGATTGTTTTTAGAGACAATCATCTATTAATTAATTAGTGAAAGTTTGATTAGAAATTTCGTGGTAATTTAAACTGCCTAAGTATTTTTAGTACTCGCATATTTTTATTCTAATATTCTGCTCGTAAAAAAAACTTATTAATAGCCACAGTAATATTTTGTCCTAGTTTTTACGTGCAATATTTTTAGGTTTATTACTGAATTAATTTTTGAATGATCCATGTTTATTCACTTAATTAGTATTTTATTTCAAGACTATAATATACATATTTCGTGATATATCTAGGTGTTTTTATATATATTGCAGTATTTCTATTTAGTTATCTTGAATATCATTTTATTGAGGACACCAGTCAGTTTTTATACCAAACAATTTTAACTGCAGAAATTTGCTTTGCTAATATTATTTGTCTGGTTAAGTTTCGTTTGGGTGTTGGGATTAAAATATAGTTTAGCAAGAAATTTATAGCGCCCATTCACCCCCCCTCTGGTCGCTACTTTCGGTCCTACACCTGGGATTGGACTAGGGTTTACCACAAGCTGTACCTGGACCATTATGACACAATCCCATATCCCCACGATTTTAGGGTTCCTGAATTCACAAAATTCGATGGCGAGGGTAATAAAACCACATGGGAGCACATAGGTCAGTTTCTAGCACAATGTGGCGAAGCTAGTAGGTTGGATGCCTTTAAACTTAGATTGTTCTCCTTGTCGCTATCCAATAGTGCTTTCACTTTGTTTTCGGCGCTACCACCGAACTCCATCCAGACTTGGGCCCAGTTAGAGCAGAAGTTCCATGACTACTTTTATACTGGGGAAACGGAACTTAGACTCTCGCACCTGACATCGGTTAAACAAAAATATAATGAGAGCATCTCCGACTACATTAGGCGATTTACAGACAAAAGAAACCAATGTTTAATCTTAAATATTTCTGAGAGGGATTTGGATGACTTAGCGTCTAATGGTTTGCATTCCGAGCTTAAGGATAAGCTATAGGGCTAGAACTTCTTAGAGGTTAGTCAAGTTTTGCAGTAGGCTCTGGTCCAGGAAGGCCGAGCCAAGAATAAAAAATTCACTAAGACCTTTAGCAAGCCCAAGGCCGAGGTACACGTCATCGAGCACTTCGATGAGGAATCATCGAAGAGCGAGGATGACTCGGCCAATATGTACACCACGAGTGGACTTGGTCTAGTAAGTCCAAGCCCATTACCTACTCTGAGCTACGACCATCTCCCACTAATAGTTATCCAAGTGAAGTTAAATACACATTTGATGTGACCAAATGCGACAAGAAATTTGATTTTTTGTTGAAGAACAAACTCCTCAGGTTGCCGAAGGGTCACATCATTCCCACTGCCGACGATTTGAAGAAATGTGCTTAATGTAAGTGGCATTATTCACATTCCCATTCTACTAATGATTCCAATGTTTTTTGTCGACAGGTTCAATCGTCCATAGAGGAAGGCCAATTGAAATTGGATACTAATCCCAAAATGAATCTCGACCAAGACCCCTTCCCCATGAACACCATCGATCTCGATGGGAATAAGGTGCTGATTCAGCCCAAGCAGGTCGAGTCAGCTAAGGGGAAGAAGGTTGTAGTTGGAGAACCTCACCCACAAACACTTATGCTGAAGAAGCCGAAGGTGACATATGAGATTCTACTCTAGAAGCACAAGAAGAGGCCCGAGAAGGCGAACACTCGGCCAAGACCTCTAGTGAAGCCGGACCCTCTGCGAAGGAATGATTTCAGCCCACGATGGGCAAGACCACTAGAGCCCCCGATGCCTCCACCTTTGTACCAGTTCCCGATGGCGCAGTGAGCCCCATATTACTTTCTACCCATCGTTTACCCATTCCCTTACTTTTTTACAAGTGCTCCATTTGTGCCGCTCGAGATCCATAACATGCAGGGGTAGATGAGCGTAGCAGGAGGTGACGTCTTCAGTCGTAAGTCCGTCACACCGCATGGACGATCAAACCAGAGTTCTGAGACCATCATCGTCAAAGTGGGTTCCCAGGATGTCCAAATCCCCAAGGGGCCCCACCGGAGCAGAACATAGGTGAGCCGTAGAAGAAAGCCGAGGAGAGACTTGCTGGTCTGACCACAGCCTCAGGGCTAGTTAGACTGCCTTCACTACCGCGGTCTGACTGACCTACTGTGGCCAATCTGACCGGCTGTTTTCGGTCATCCGGCAATGGCCGGTCAGACTAGCCCACCATGGCCGGTCCAACTTACAAGGCCTAGTCGGACCGGCCCACTAAGCATAAAATTGTCAAGGCTGATCCAGGTAATTTCCATTTGGCCAAAATTTCCAGGAGCAAGTTTGTGGCACCCAACACAAAGCCACAACCTTCATGGGCACCCCTAGGCATGAACAAGTCCCAGAAGAGGGATCTACAACGTCTTCGAGCCCAAGAGATGAGAGAGAAGAAGGTCAAGGACGAGCAAAGAAGGTCAAGGATGAGCGGGATGTGATCTTCGAGGAGATTTGTCCCTGACTAGTACCCAAGCAGGTATAGATGCCCAAGCCAGTTGCGGTGAACAATTCGGCTCCCACTCCAAGTGATGACGGAGATGACATGCTAGATGACAACAACAAACCCGTCTCAGAGGGACCACTTCCTCAACCGATGGATGTGCATGTGGTGATACTTCCCACTGAGTTTGGTCCGCTAGGAGATGAGGCCGAGGTCGCTCAACTTAACCTCGGCCCGTTTGAAGTTGTTTTTGACAAGCCCAAGGAGTCGAATCGTCACTTGATGCCCCTGTACGTTCGAGGACACATCGACGACAAGCCGATCTCTAGGAAGCTCATAGACAGAGGCACCACCATCAACCTGATGCCGTACTCTCTTATAAAGAAGCTTGACAAGAATGAGGACTTGATGAAAACCAACCTGATGCTGAACGGCTTCAACAGTGAGAGCTCCGAGGCCAAGGGCATACTTTCTCTAGAGCTGATAGTGGGCAACAAGATGTTGCTGATAGCGTTCTTCGTGCTGGATGTGCAAGGTAACTATAGTGTACTACTTGGGCGTGATTGGATTGACACAAATTACTGTATTCTGTCTACCTTGCACTAGTATTTGATCCAGTGGGATGGCGATGATGTGGAGGTTGTACCAGCTGACACTTCGACCCATGTTGCTTTGGCCGATGTATCCATAGACACCATCCATGGTAAGGTAGAGTGTCTATCAGGTAGAGACCTCTCATATTACGACTTTGTCAGCGTGTATGAGGGGAGGTTTTTCTAGTCACTGTAAAGTCGGCTGGTGTAGCTCGACTGTCTCTAAACTAGTGGTCATGTTAGGTAGAAGCAATCTTGATTGACTAAAGTCTCATGTAGAGTAATATCGGTCTTCTAAAGACGGTATCACTGAAGCCATTGAGGATTTTAGTGAGGTAGAGAATTAGGTCAAGGTTTTGCGTCGACCGACCCTTTAGAAGAGGTATACATAGGAGATGGTAGTATTCCAATGCCGACTTATGTAAATCAGAATTTACCGACTTGTGATAAGGCTGAGGTAATAAAGTTACTTCGGTCGTACATCAATTGCTTTGCATGGGAGTATAGAGAGATGCCCGGACTTAACCGTGAGCTCATAGAGCATCGACTGCCTATAAAACTAGGGTTTAGGCCTTATAAACAACCTTCTCGTCGCTTTAATTCGACCATGTATGACCAAGTTAAAGACGATATAGAGCGATTACTTAAGGCTGAGTTTATTAGGCCGTGCAGGTATGCTGAATGGGTTGCTAACATTGTGCTTGTTGAAAAGAAAGGGAGTGTTATGGAGGAGGGGGCCCGATCTTCTGCCAAGTGGGGGATAAACAACGATTTGTGGAGAACTCGATGTTGATGATCCAGCTCCTGATCCACGAGATCGACCCTAGCAATCGCTACACCACTGCTCCATTGGTTATCAACCAAGCATAACCTGATTGACCTCACCAATGTATTTATTTTCCTTATTCAGAGTCCGTATGCAAAAGATATGATTGTTTTATCAAAGGCAGTCTATATCAGGGATTTGAGGTTCTAGTTTGGACACGAATTGCAAATCAGAGGGGATTTATGGGTGGTGGCTAGTATAAGGGATTTATAAAAAGGGATCACAATACTAACCAGCAACTGGACTTGACCAAGGACACAAACTCAATACTATGGACTCTAAAACCAAAATGTGCAAAGGCTTGGGATGGCCTTGGATTGGGGAAAATCTACGACTACAAATTTTTTGTTGCCTTTTTTGTGGACTATGGGATGAATGTGAAATCAATATAATCTAAGAAACACGAACCTGATGGTAAACCAAGCTCTGATACCACTTGATGGAGGAGGGGGTGCCCGATCTTCTGTCAGGTTGGGGATAAACAACGATTTGTGGAGAACGCGACGTTGACTATCTGACTTCCGATTCACGAGATCGGCCCTTGCAATCGCTACACCACTACTCCATTGGTTATCAACCAAGCACAGCCTGATTGACCTCACCAAGAAGGCCAATCCTTTCCTGCGAATCGAAGAACACAAGCAAGAACGCAGAAAACACAATCAAATTGTAATTCTATTGGAATTTGTGACTTGGGGTTCATTTACAAATCCGGCGAAACGACGACTATCAAAGAAACGTTTAAACTAAACCCCAAAACCCTAGATGGGTGTAGAAACACTTTATATAGTAGTTCAGGATGCACCCCTAATGGGCTCAACTAGATACACTGCCAAAGGCCCAATAACGCAGAAAACATCATGTTGATAGATTCTGGACTCTATCTTGTTTTGACGATTCCCAATGATTTAGAAGGAATTTTGAGATGAAAATGGTGGCATTGGAAAGGTTCTGAAGTTATATTTCGGTGGCTGGCTGTAACGTCAAAAACAGAGTCTGTGTGTGACCTAGGTGACGATTTTAGTGCACGCTGCTCCTAGAATCCGAGTTGGACATGAATTGTAGTTGGATTGGACTCTCAAATTGGTTTGGACATCCTTATTGGTTCTTTTCCAACTCTTTGTTTATCTCCAAGTGATTTTCATCATCTCCATGGTTCCAAACAATAATAATAATATTAGGTAGTAATGTATTCCCAAGATAATATACTAAGATACTTAGAAATGAGCTGACCTAGAGATTTAATCTTCATGCTCAAACTTTAATAATTGGATCTTGGTATTCATGTACGGTTGTATCATTGGTAGGGTTGCCCTCATCATCCTCCCCTTCTTGATTTGGAGTCATCCTCGACTCAACGTCTATTGGTCCCCAATCAACTTTCATGATAATAAAGGAGAATAATATGAGATAAATACTTAGTGATAACTGGGGCCAAAGTATAAACTATATTAGTAAGAGAATAATAAGCAGTTTCACAAATCACAACATAGCACACATCTTGACTATGAATTTCAGTTTGATCAGTTTTATGTGCAAGGATAGAAGAATCTTTTAATTTGATTTCATGTTGAATTTCAGATCTAATATCAAGTTGTTTGCTCTCATTAGTTGTCGTCTCGATATCATCTTTAACAATTTCATCAGAAGTTGAAAGTAACAAAGTAGATTTCATATCCTCATGCACAAAGGTATAGTTATTAGTCCTATCATGGTGAAGTGCATCATTATCAAATTGCAAAGGGTGTTATATTATTTCAGCTGATGAAGCAACCTCAATGGGTACCTGTAAGGACTTTTTACCTGACATCTCAACTCAATGGAAGGCCATATGCTTGCTGATGTTGGTGCAGGTACATGTGTAGGTGCATGACGAACACTTGAAGAAGAGAAAGGCTTGGTTAATATCGGTTTTCTCGTCACTCGTGGTTGATAGGAGTGTCTTGCCTTGTATTGTCGTTCCTACAATTCTTTCTCTCCAATGATGGCAAGATGGAACAAATGACTAAGAGTATTAAATTCTTTATAATAAACGATATCTTGAATCTCATGCCTCAATCCATCATAGAAGCGCCACATCATGTCCTCCGAGTGCTCCACAACTCCACAACGGGTCATGTTCTCTCAAAGATCAGCATAATACTCTCTACAGACATGTTACCATGATCTAAGCATTGTAGTTTCTTACACAATTTATGATGATAAGGAGAGACAAATTTACTACGCATAGCTCTTTTTAAAGTACCCCATGTATCAGGTTATAATTGAAGTTCACTTATATATTCCCACCATATTAAAGCACGATTTTTAAACATACCAGTTACTTGTTTAACTCTATGTTGTTTAGGAACTAGATATAAGTTAAATTTATGCTCTACGGTCATCTCCCAATCTAGGTATTCTTCAACATCATATTCATGATAAAAAGATGGGATGGTAAACTTACTTTTGATAGAAGAAACATTGTTACCATGATTATGATTTGTCATACCTCCCATACCTGCCGTTGTTAAGTATAAAAGGAAAAAACACTAGGAAAAAATATTAGCCCTCTCACACTCAAATGTCTTACCATAATCTTACAAGGTTCTTACCATCACAGGGCAGTGGATGGCACAATCTTGGTCGTGGCACAATTCTTGACTGGTTGGTGACTTCCAAAGAGAGTGGTATACAATTGCAAACACTCAAGCTGCACCGATGAGAAGTATATATGTGGAGTCAAGGCGGTTAAACAAGGGTAATCTTCATGGTGAAACACGATTCAGAAACAAATAGTAATATTAAATAAGTGCCCAGAGTACTCGTACTAATTGCAGGTCTGAATGTGATCTCTATGATAACAAGGCTTATATGAGAGACTGGTTGAGGCTCAAAGGATGACTTATAGTTTGATAAAATCAGCACAAAATAGTACCGAAAACAACACCACACAAAACTAATATCTTCCAAGCTTATCCCTAAGTGCTCCTCCTTTTTTCGATATTTTTCTTTTTTTTCGATATTTTTTGAACTTTTTTAACTCTTTTTTGAACTCTTTTTTTGACACTTCTTTTTTTGTTGACTAGGAGCACAAAGAAGACAAACCAAGAAGATGTGATACAATTTTGCAGCAAAGAGCTATGTAGGTAAATAAAGATGAGCTAACAAATCTGCGCAAGAAACTTCAGGACTAGAAAAATCGATCTTTCCGGCCGAATTTAGAAAAACTAAAATCGGCGAACCTTGCAAGATAGGAAAACTTAGATCTAAATTTTTTCTGTAAATTTCTAAAATGTATTTATTTTCTTTATTCGGAGTACGTGTGCAAAAGATATGACTGTTTTATCAGAGGTAGTCTAAATAAGGGATTTGAGGTTCTAGTTCGGACGCGAATTGCAAATCAGAGGGGATTTATGGGTGGTGGCTAGTATAAGAGATTTAAAAAAGGGATCACAATACTAACCACCAATCGGACTTGACCAAGGACACAAACTCAATACTACAGACTCTGAAACCAAAACGTGCAAAGGGTAGGGATGGTCTTGGATTGAGGAAAACCTACGACTACAATTTTTTTGTTGGCTTTTTCGTGGACTATGGGATAAATATGAAATCAATCTAATCTAAGATACATGAACCTAATGGTAAACTAAGCTCTGATACCACTTGATGGAGGAGGGGTGCTCGATCTTCCGTCAGGTGGGGGACAAACAATGTTTTCTAGAGAACTCGACATTGACGATCCGACTTCTGATTCACGAGATCGGCCCTTGCAATCGCTAAACCACTGCTCCGTTGGTTATCAACCAAGCACAACCTTATTGACCTCGCTAAGAAGGCTAATCCCTGCCTACGAATCAAAGAAAACAAGAAAGAATGTAGAAAACACAATCGAATTGAAATTCTATTGGAATCTGCGAGTTGGGGTTTACTTACAAATACGATGAAGCGGGGACTAACAGATTCTGGACTCTATCTTGTTTTAACGATTCCTGTTGATCTAGAAGGAATTTTGAGATGAAACTGGTGGCATTGGAAATATTCTGAAGTTATCTTTCTGTAGCTGGGTGGAACGTCAAAAATGGACTCCGTATGTGGCCTGGGCGATGATTTTAGTGCACGTTGATCTTGGAATCCGAGTTGGACACGAATTATAGTTGGATTGGACTCTCAAAATTGCTTGGACGTCCTTCCTGGTTCTTCTCCGAATCTTTGTTTATCTCCAAGTGATTTTCATCATCTCCATAGTTCCTAACAATAATAATAAAATTATGTAGTAATTTATTCCCAAGATAATATACTAAGATAGTTAGAAACAAGCTGACCTGGAGATTTAATCTTCGTGCTCGAACTTTAATAATTGGATCTAGGTATTCATGTATGGTTGTATCATTGGTAGGGATGTCATCATCAGAGTGGCAAGATTCATGTGTGTATTGATTTCAGGGACTTGAACAAGGCCACTCCGAAGGATGAGTATCCTATGCCAATAGCCAACATGTTGATCAACGATGTTTCAGGACACAAGGTACTAAGTTTTCTTGATGGTAATGCTGGTTACAATCAAATTTTTATGGACAAAGATGATATTTAAAAAATGGCCTTTAAATGTCCTGGTTTTGTTGTCTTATTTGAGTGGGTCGTTATGACTTTTGGTTTAAAAAATGCTGGCCCCACATATCAATGTGCTATGAACTTGATCTTTCACGACTTGCTAGGAGTTATGCTAGAGGTCTATATAGATGCCATTGTAGTTAAATCGAATGCTATGGATAACCATTAAGCCAATTTGAAAGTTGCTTTTGAAAGGATGCATCAGTATGGCTTGAAAATGAACCAACTCAAGTGTGCTTTCGGTGTGTCGGTGGGCAAGTTCTTAGGATTTATGATTCACGAAAGAGGTATTGAGATTGATCCTAAGAGACTTGAGAAGATTATGAACTTTGAAGCATAAGAGAGATGTGCAAAACTTGCTAGGCAAGATAAACTATTTGCATCGCTTTATATCTAACCTATCTAGCAAGCTTGATGCTTTTGTCCCTATACTTCGGCTAAAGAACAAAGCCGAATTCATTGGGGGGGGGGGGGGTTAAGTCAGCAACGTGCTTTTGATCGAATCAAGGAGTGTTTGTCATCACCACCGGTGGTAAGAGCACGAAAGGTCGGGATTCCGTTTTAGCTGTATGTTGTTGTAGAAGAGAGCCTGATAGGAGATGTGTTGACTCAGGAGGTGGAGGGAAAGGAGTATGTTAGCGTAAAATATTACGCTAATAGTTCTCTAAGATTAAGAACTAACAAACAGTAGTTTGCGAAGCGAACTATCTCAGGCCTCTGAATTGGATAATAGCTCGAAGCAGTTCGAAGTTGTATATTGAATATCTGAATATTCGATGCCTATTACAGGGTAAGAAGGGGGGTATTTATAGGTAAAAACTCTAAGGAAAAGACCTTTTTACCCCCTCAGTTACAAACAACATAGTGGAAACTATTTGGTACCCCGAATAGGGCTAAAATAGTAAAATCTAGCCGGAGAAGATAAATAAAGCAAACGTCCCATCAGTCTTGCTGTTTCCCACTGTAGAGATAGAGCCTTCGGAGGGTGTCTTCGAACAGATGCTTCGAAGTACCCTTCATCTCAGAAACATCATCAACATGGAAATGAACTTCTGTTTTTATGCTGATGAATTGTGTTTGCCTATTGATCTTAGAAGCCCTGGGGATGAAGTATTTCCCCCCAACAGAGTACATCATCACGTTCTTGAGTTGCCGCTTGTTAGATGCCGAGACAAGGTACGTGTTTTTGGAGCATTTATGTTTATTACTTTATTATGCACATCCCAAACTTTGCCACTATCTTCTATCTGTCACATGTATTGTCATTCATCAAACCGATGTTATAAAGTACAAGTTTCAAAAGCCGATTCTAAGTGGGAGAATCGTAAAGTGGGCTTATGCTTTAATTGAGTACGACTTGTCTTATGAACCCTTGAAAGCTATGAAAGACCAGGTCATCGCAAACTTCATAGTTGATCACCATGTAGATGTCAATTGGAGTAGTGACACTGCTCTGATTGAAGTAGTACCATGGAAACTTTACTTTGATTGTTCGGCTTGCAAGAATGGCCAAGGTGTCGGAGTGATACTGATATCACCTGGTGGTATGAGTTTTGAGACCTCGACCTGTTTAAAATTTCCTTATACTAATATTCAAGCCGAATATGAAGCTTTATTGCTAGGACTTGAACTTTTAGATTCCATGAGTGTTAAACATGTTCATGCATATGGTGCTTCTTTATTAGTTGTTCAACAAGTAGCTAGAGATGGTCAATGCTTTAATGGTTTGCTAAATAGCTATTTGGACAAATATCTAGAGATAATTGGTACTTTTGATAACTTTGAAATTTCCCATGTGTCTAGAGAAGCCAACTCAGTAGCGAATGATTTGGCTCAACAAGCATATGGTTATCAAGTCAAAAGAGGTAAATTTTTTGCACAAGAAATACCGATGCTTGAAAAAATTGTGTCACCCAAGTTAGTAGACTTCGGCCTGACTGGCCCCGTCAGGCCGGTTCGACTGCATGTATCTGGTCGGTCTGACTAGCCAAGTGTATTCTGGCAACCTCCGAAACCAATTTCTTAGCTCTGGGGACCTCCGGCGAAGCGGCTCCGAACGTGGAAAACCTGCAACAGAGTAGATTCGAAGGACCAATTTGGCCTGAGGACAAAATTCTGCTAAGTGTTGCACTAGGAGCGAAGGTAGGAATCTATAACACAGATTAGCGGATACTTCACAGGCGAAGTAACAAGGCGATAACAATCTATTATGTAGATTAATGGATACTTCATAGGCGAAGTAACAATGCGATAGTAATCTATTACGTAGATTAATAAATACTTCACAAGCGAAGTAACAAGGATTATCACTATTCCGAAGTGGCCGACGGAGGGCTTCCAGGCAAACCCACGAAGAGTACGGAAAGTAAAGGTACGGTTCAAAGCTAGGGCTTTGTGTTGATTTGTGTTGTGGGCTTAATGAACTGGCCTCACCCCTATATTTATAAGGGCTAGACTTCTAATCTCTAAGCCTAATCTGATAAGATTTGGCTTAATCACGGGTGAAAAGACTTAGTCAAAATTGGACTCAATCTCTAACTCTGCCCGAAGTGGGCCTTTGGCCAGGCCAGCCAAAGCCTGCTCCTCGGGCCGAAGCTTCAGCGGAGTAGGCCTCTGAAGGCCTTCAGGCCGAAGGATGTGGGGCCGGCTGGAAGCTTCCGAAGCCCGTAGCCTGGTGGACCTTCGGCCCTGTAGGGCTCCGGCCCAACCCGGGACATGTGTATTTTCGGCCCAAATTACTAAAATTGATATTTTGACAATCTTAACCATTAATGCCATTTTTTGCTATCAACACATGCCCCCTGCCTTTTAGTGAACTAAGTGAACTAAAAGCATAACGAGCTAAAGATGATACCTTCCATATCAACCTTTTGACATCTTTCAAGTTGTTTGCCACACACTTGGGAAAAACGTTTTCAAGTATCTACCATTCAAAGCTCTTCGAAACCGCTCTCCTTGCAGAGATTCTAACACATATGCATTGCTAGGAGTGATTTCGGCTATTTTGAAACGACCTTCCCAACTAGGCAACCATTTACCAAATTTGGGACTCTTAGTGCCTAAGGGTAAAATCGTCTTCTAAACCAAGTCTCCTACTTGAAACGATTTTGGTTTAACCTTCTTATTGTAGGCTTTAGCTACTCTCCTCTTGTCTACTTCTATGGCTTCTAAAGCCCTCAACCTCTTATCTGTCACTTATTCTAGACTATCTTTTAAAATAGTTTCATATTCGTCGACTAATAAGACATCTTGCTTTAGAACTCTTAAAGAGCGAAGATCTACTTCTACGGGTTGAACGACTTCTTGTCCATATACCAACTCATATGGACTAACTTTGGTAGCACCGTGCTTTGCAATTCTACAAGCCCATAGTGCCTCAGAAAGCACTTCATAACACCTCTTAGGGAACTCTTCAATTTTCTTCTTAATGAGCTTAATCACAAATTTATTACTAGACTCGGTCTAACCATTGTCCTGAGAATAGTATGGCGAAGAGTTTATTAGATTAATACCATAAAATTCGGCAAAGTCCCTCACTTCCTTAGAAATAAACGAACTGCCTTGATCTGTAGTGAGGGTTTGAGGAATACTGAATCTATGTATAATGTGCTTTAAGATAAAATCAAGTACCTCATTGTGAGTCATGTTCTTGAGAGGCACAGCTTCAGTCCATTTGGTGAAGTAGTCCGTCGCCATCAACACGAACCAATGCACTTTTGAGAAAGGAGGGAGAATTTGGCCAATGATATCTAAACCCCAACCTCGGAAAGAGCATGGCTTGACAATAGGGTTAAGTAATGAAGCAAGAGCTAATTGAATATTGCCAAACTTCTGACATGCTTCACATCCTCTATAATACTTAAAATAATCCTCAGTCATAGTCGGCTAGTAGAAACCCCCTCTCTTGAGCATCCAACTCATTTTCTGGGCCGACTGATGCGTGCCACAAAGTCCTTTGTGCACATCTCCCGTGGCCACTTGGGATCATTTATTGTCTAAACACTTCAACAATACTCCATCAATAGTTCGGCGATATAGTGTATCATCTAACAACACAAATGTAACCACTTGCCGCCGAACTTTCCAATCAACCCTTTGGCTAGGGTTTCTCAAATACTGGACGATTGGAGTTCTCCAATTGCCCTTATGGACTTCTGAGGGTTTTGCTAGCTCACTCCCTGGAATAATGTCTAAGCTACTGATTTCGGAGTGCCCCCCGAGCCCTTTTTTTTCTACCGAAGCCTGCTTGGACTGGCTGCGCGAAGCTGTTCAGGCCGAAGCCTCCTGCCGGAGGGTCCGGGCTCACAAAAATCCTCACTGTCCCGGGGACTTTGGCTCACGGGCTCTGGTGTGCCTGACCCTTCGGTGGGCGGAGTACTCTGGTCCCGGGGCCTCGTTGGGCGGTAGTCTCTGGCGGCCGGAGGGGTTCGACCCAGAGGTTGCGCTAGTCCAAAGTCACTGGCTTCAGCAGTGAGACCAAACATCGGCTTTTCTCGTACATAAAATTTTTCTCTCCTGACTTGGTAGCCAGATGCTTGGTGAGCCATATCATTTGCAACTAAATTGGCCTCTCTTGACACATGAGAAATTTTGAAGTCATGAAAAGTAGCAACTATGTCTAGGCACTTATCCAAGTAGCTGTTTAGCAAGCCATTAAAACATTGAGCACTCTTAGCCACTTGTTGCACCACTAACAGGGAATCACCATGCTCATGAACATGTTTAGCACTCATGGATTCCAACAATTCAAGCCCTAGCAGTAAAGCCTCATATTCAGCTTGGTTATTAGTAGAGGGAAATTCTAAACGAGCCGAAGTTTCAAAGTGCGCTCCACTAGGTGATATGAGAACCACTCCAATACCTTGGCCATTTTTGCAGGTTGAAACATCAAAGTAAAGTTTTCACGGTACTACCTCAATTAAAACAACATTGTCACTCCAACTGACATTTATGTGGTGATCAACTATAAAGTTGGCTACAATTTGGCCTTTCATAACTCTTAGGGGTTCATAGGCCAAATCATACTCAATCAAAGTGTAAGCCCACTTTTCGATTCTTCCACTTAGAATCGGCTTTTGTAACATGTGATTTATAACATCGGTTTGGCAAACGACAACACATGTAGTAGGGAGAAGATAGTGGCGTAATTTGGTACATGCGTAGTAAAGTGATAAACATAAACATTCCACAAACTCGTACCTTGTCTCGACGTCCAGCAAGCGGCGGCTCAAGAACATGATGATGTACTCTTTTCCTTCTACCTCCTGGTTTAGCATGGCCCCAATCACGCTATCTTTAGCAGCGATGTATAGCCGAAATGGATTCCCGGCTTTGGGTGCTCTCACCACGGGCGGCGATGACAAGCACTCCTTAATTTTCTCAAAGGCGCTTTGCTGACTTGCCCCCTAAGTGAACTCGGCCTCGTTCTTTAGCCAAAGTATGGGGACAAAGGGATCAATCTTGCCAGACAAGTTAGATATAAAGCAACACAAATAATTCATCTTGCCTAGCAACTTCTGCACATCTTTCTTGCATGTCGGCGCCGCAACGTTTCTAATTTTCTAAAGCCTCTTAGGATCAATCTCTATGCCTCTTTCATGAATCATGAAACCTAAGAACTTGCCCACCGACATGCCCAAAGCACATTTAAGTGGGTTCATTTTTAAGCCATACTATCGCATCCTATTAAAAGCAACTTTAAAATCAGCTAAATGGTTTCCCATAGCGTCTGATTTGACTACAACATCATCAATGTAAACTTCTAACATAACTCCTAGCAAGTCATGAAAGATCAAGTTCATAGCACATTGATACGTAGCGCCAGCATTCTTTAAACCAAAAGTCATAACGACCCACTCGAATAAACCGACAAAACCAGGGCATCGAAAGGCTGTCTTGTAAACATCCTCTTCGGCCATAAAGATTTGATTATAACCAGCATTTCCATCAAGAAAACTTAGTACCTTGTGTCCTGAAGCATCGTTGATTAGCACGTCGGCTATCGACATTGGATACTCGTCCTTCGAAGTGGCCTTGTTCAGATCCCTAAAATCAATACAAACTCGTGTTTTGCCACTCCCTTTCTTTTCTACAGGCACAATGTTAGCGGCCCATTCTGCATGCTTGCATGGCCTAATAAATTCAGCTTTGAGCAGTGGATCCACTTCTTCTTTAACTCAGTCATAGACAGCCGAATTAAAGCGACGAGGAGGTTGTTTATAAGGCCTAAATCCGGACTTGATAGGTAGCCGATGCTCCACGAGCTCGCGGCTTAGTCCCGACATCTCGCTATACTCCCATGTGAAACAATCAACATACGACCGAAGCAACTTTATTACTTTGGCCTTTTCATCAGGTTGTAAATGTTGGTTTACAAAAGTCAGCCTCAGGATGCTACCATCGCCTATGTCAACTTCCTCTAAGGGATCGGCCGACGCAAAACCTTGTCCTAGTTTCTCTACTTCGCTAAAGTCCTCGATGGCTTCGGCAATACCGTCTTTATTAGACCGATACTGCTCGACATGAGAGTTTAGCCAATCCAGATTACTCTTGCTAGACATGACTATTAATATAAAAATAGCCGTGCTACACTAGCCGACTTTACAAACACTAGTACAAATCGTCCTCCGGACACACTAACGAAATCGTAATCCGAAAGATCTCTACCTGATAGACATTCTACCTTGTTGTGAATGGCGTTGACTGACACATCGGCCAATGCCACTTGGGCCGAAGTGTCTGCGGGTATGACCTCTACTTCATCGCCATCTCACTGAATTAGGCACTAGTGCAGAGTAGAAGGAATGCAGTAGTTTGCAGGAATCCAATCGTGCCCAAGAAGCACGTTGTAATTACCTCGCACATCGACGACGAAGAATGTTGTTGGCAATGTCTTGTTGCCCACTATAAACTCCATGGAGAGCACTCCTTTGGCCTCGGAACTCTCGCCATTGAAGCCATTGAGCATCAAGTTGGTCTTCTTCAGATCATCCTCGTCCATGCCAAGTTTCTTCAATAGCGAGTAAGGCATTAGGTTAATAGTGGCGCCACCGTCAACAAGCATCCGAGAGATCGGCTTTCCATCAATGTTACCCCTCATGTAGAGAGGCTTTCGATGGCAAGCCGAGTCCTCGGGTTTCTCAAATATAGAATTACGCGGGCCGAGGTTCAACTAAGTGACCTCAGCCTCATCCTATGGTAGGGCAAATTCGGCGGACAACATGACAACGTTGATGTCCATCGCCTAGGGTGCGAGTCCCTCAGAGACGGGTGAGTAGTCATCGTCGAGCATGTTGTCTTCATCGTCACTCGGACTAGGAGCTGGATTGGTCATCTCAATCGGCTTAACTTTCCATATTTGTCTTGTAGTTGGTCGATGGCGGATTTTTTCAAAAATAGCGTCTCGCTCATTCTCGGCCTTCTTCTCGTGCATCTCCTATGCCCGTGGTCATTGTAGATGCCTCTTTTGTGATTTGGACATACCTGGAGGTGCCCAAGATGGCTGTGGCTTGGTGTCGGGTGGCACTGCCTGGTTCCTATTAACTCTGGCCGAAGTGGTACTGTCCATCTCGACCTTGCGCACTCTGTATTCGGAGGAGCCCTCGCTGTGGACCCCGACAGTAGGACTGGCCTCGTTTGGCCGATCGGACCAGGCTCCGATTGTGAAACGTATGGAGCCCACGAAGTCCCTACCCAGTTGTACGGCGGAGGCATCGGCGGCTCTAGTGGCTTCACCCACTATGAGCCGAACCCATTACCCAGAGGGGGGTTTGGCAGAGTCGACGGTGTCTCGGACCATATCAGTGAGGGGTCCTGCCAAGCCAGAGGTACGTTCGACCAGTGTGGGCCGAAGCCTCCCATCGAAGGGCTCATCCAGAGTGGTGCAGGGTTCGGCCATTGAGGGCCGAACTCGCTTTGCGCGGGGTTTGGCCACTGTGGCCCAAAGCCACTATACTGGGGGTTCAGCCATTGAGGTCTGAAGCCGCCATAGGGAGTGTTAGGCCACTGTGGCTCGAAGTTATCATGCGGAGGGCTCGACCACTGTGGTCCAAAGCCACCATGCAGAGGGCTCGGCCACTGTTGTCCGAAGCCACCCTCCGAATGCCTTGGGCCCTTCGGCTAGCTTAGTTTTTTTGGCTCGGGGGCCTGTTTCCTTGGTTTTTCTTTGGTGTTTGTTTAACAACATCTTATATGTCACCTTCGTCTTCTTGCGAGCCCTAGCCAAAGGGGATGTGCTAACATTTTGATTCCACACTCCCACTTCAGGGTTTTTAGGTATGAGTGTGCATGCGCGCGGTTCTCCAACAACCACTGCCTTCCCTTTAATTGACTCGGCTTGTTCTGGCCAAATCAACATCTTCTTCCCGTCGAGGTCGATGGTGTTGACGAGGAATGGATCTTTGTCTAGCTTCATCTTTGGATTGTAGTCTATTTTCAATCGTCCTTCTTCTATGGCCGATAGAACCTCTCGTCGAAAAACATTGCAGTCATTAGTATTATGCGAATGCGAATCATGCCACTTACAGTATGAATGTTTCTTCAACTCATCGGCAGATAGAATGACTTGACCTTTGGGCAATCTGAGAAGCTGGTTATTCAAGAGAAAGTCAAATATCTTATCACACTTAGTTATATCGAATGAGTACTTGACCTCACTAGGCCGATTCTTCGTGGGAGACGGCCGTAACTCAGAGCAAGTGATAGGTTTACTCTTGGCGTTCCAAACCCATTCGGTTGCATACATGTCGGCCGAATCCCCTTCTTCTGATTCCTCCTCATCGGAGTGTTCCATGATGTGGATTTTAGCCCTAGGCTTGTTAAACGTCTTAATAAACTTTTTATCTTTAGCTTGGCCTTCTTGGACCAGAGCCTGCTGCAAGACTTAGATAACCTCTAAAAAGTTCTAGTTGTCTAGTCTCTCTTTAATCTCGGAATGCAACCCACTAAAAGCTAGATCCCTCAAATCCCTTTCTAAAATATTAAGGCTAAAACATCGGTTTCTAGTATCCCTAAAACGCTTGATATACTCAGAGACGCTCTCGTTAGATTTCTGCCTAACTGATGTCAAGTGTGAAAGCCTAAGTTCTGTTTCACTTGTGTAAAAGTAGTCATGTAATTTTTGTTCTAATTCAACCCACGTTTGAATGGAGTTCGGTGGGAGCACCGAAAACCAAGTGAAAGCGGTGCCGGATAGTGAGAGAGAAAATAATATAAGTTTTAGAGCGTCCGACCCACTAGCCTCTCCACATTGTGCTAAAAAATGACTAACATGCTCTAGTGTGGTTTTGTTACCCTCGTCGTCGAACTTAGTGAATTCAGGAACTCTATAGCCGCGTGGGTAGGGTATTGTATTTAAATGGTCGGGATATGGCTTCCGGTAAACCCTAGCCCCACCCCTAGGCACGAAGCCGATGCATTCTCTAAACAGTGCGCGGATTCGCTCTTCAATGTCATCTCGGCTTGCTGCCAGCGCACGCCTCTCATGTGGGGGCGCGATGTGCGGTGGGATGTTAGTGTGTCAGCCATGGGTTCCCTCCTCGTGTGCTAGCTGTACGACGTGCTCTAGCATAGGCGCCTGTGCATGTGGTGCGGGCAGCGTCGGCAAAGCTAGCACCGGCGTAGGTGGCAGTGGTGCGTGTTACGTGGTGCTGGCTTGGCCGTGAGCATAATGACTGGTCTCGGCCATGGATGTTGAGACCAAAGACGTTATGGTCTTGCCAGTACTACCGTCAGTCCTGCTGTAAACATGATTTATTGGAGGTATACTAGCAATAGGGACTGATGGTACGACCTCAGTAAATCTAAACCTTCTAAGTGTCACCTCTACTGGGGAGCTAACTGCCGAATCTAAACGGTTGGCTAGTGAAGCGCTAACAGCTTGATATAGTGATGTGGCTATCTTTTGCTCAATCTCTAAAGAAGATAAACGAGTCGATATGGGTGTTACCTGGATCCAAGCAAGTGTGTGGATACTTAGGGACGAGCCTAAGTGTAACACAACACCGACGTCGCGTTCCGACTTCCCTTAGCCGTGATAAGGGGGGTGGAATCGCCAGGTAATCAGATCACACAAAAATAATCCAATTAGCCGAAAGAAATGTTTTAAACAGAACAAGTCAGAAACTAGACGGAGCCTGACTGATTCGAAGTATGGTGCGAATGGTGTCACCGAAGTGTACCTTCAGCGTCTGGTGCGAAGTGTTCTGCCGAAGGGCATCTTCAGCGTTAGGACTGATCTGATCAAAGATGGACTCCGAACCGATGTAGTCGTGACAATCACCTCTAAACAGCGGGGTTCGGCGTGAAGCCTCTAATACAGTAAGATACAAAATAATGACTTAGATGCAACATGCGAGCGCGACTTCGTCTGGAGCGGAGTACGAGCGTGGCAAATCCTGTCGTGACGAAGTCTGTTGGCGAATCGTGGTGGCATGCGAGACTTGGCCAAATCGACAACAGCGTGATGGTCTGGCACGGGTGGTCGAGGCAGCAGTCTCGCCGAAGGGTGTTCTGGCAACCTACGAAACCAATTTCTCAGCTCTGGGGACCTTCGGCGAAGCGGCTCCGAACGTGGAAAACCTGCAACAGAGTAGATTCAAAGTACCAATTCGGCCTGAGGACCGAATTCTGCTAAGTTTTTCACTAGGAGCGAAGGTAGCAATCTATAACGCAGATTAGCGGATACTTCACAGGCGAAGTAACAAGGCGATAGCAATCTATTATGTAGATTAACGGATACTTCACAGAAGAAGTAATAAGGCGATAGCAATCTACTACGTAAATTAACGGATACTTCACAAGCGAAGTAACAAGGATTACCACTATTCCGAAGTGGCCGGTGGAGGGCTTCCAGGAAAACCCACGAAGAGTACGGAAATTAAAGGTAAAATAAAGTTACGGTTCAAAGCTAGGGCTTTGTGTTGATTTGTGTTATGGGCTTAATGAACCGGCCTCACCGCTATATTTATAAGAGCTAGACTTTGAATCTCTAAGCCTAATCTGATAAGATTTGGCTTAATCACGCGTGAAAAGACTTATTCAAAATCAGACTCAACCTCTAACTTTGCCCGAAGTGGGCCTTCGGCTAGGCCCGCCGAAGCCTCCTCCTCGGGCCGAAGCTTCGGCGGAGTAGGTTTCCGAAGGCCTTCGGGCCGAAGGCTGTGGGGCCGGCTGGAAGCTTCCGAAGCCCATAGCCTGGTGGACCTTCGGCCCTGTAGGGCTTCGGCCCAACCCGGGACATGTGTATTTTCGGCGCAAATTACCAAAATTGATATTTTGACAATCTTAACCATTAATGCCATTTTTTGCTATCAACAACTCTAATAGAGGATGGGAAGATCTAGAAAAGAAGTTTCACAAGTATTTCTTCATCGGCATACACGAGAGGAAACTCACCGACTTGATAACAGTAAAGCAGAGGATGGAGAAGTTGGTACAATATTATGCACAAAGGTTCCATGTTGTGAGAAGCAGATGCTACATCCTAAACCTCAGTGACACACAATTAGTAGAGTTGGCGTTCCAAGGACTCCTAAACCTGATTAAGGAGAGATTTTTATCACAAGAGTTTGAGAGCATCTCACACTTGGTACGGAGGGTATCAACACATGAGAGACGATTCCACAAAGCAAGAAGGGACAAATATCAAAGGAAGGTCGACTATACTCAGGTATACCATTCGGAATCCAACGAGGATAGCGAGTCCGATGCAGAAGTCGGGCTAGGCGAGTGGTCTAGAAACAAGAAGCAGATCACATGTCCTTGGGTGAAATATTCCGATAAGGAGGAGAAATATGATTTTGACATCATTAAAGCCGATAGGATATTCGACTTACTGCTCAAGGAGAAGCAGATTCAGCTACCATCGAATCATGTGATACCATCCATCGATGAGCTGAAGAAAAAGTACTATAAGTGGCACAATTACCCATCACACCATACTAAAAAGTGCAAAGTGTTCAGATAGTAGATTCAGTCGGCCGTGGAGCAAGGCCAGATCAAGATCGACGATGGGAAGAAGCCGATGAATATCGATGGGCATCATTTCCCGATCAACATGGTGCTGTGCACCGTGCAAGTAATCGGCACATGAAGAAGGACAAGCGCCCCAGCAAGAGCCAGTTGTCATTGTCAAACCTGATTGACAAGTACAAGAGAAAGTAAAGGGAAGATGTAGGAAATGAGGATGACTTGGACTACTCACAGTTCAACCCCACTAGAATTGTGAATTCTTCAGGTTCTGCTGGAATGAAGGATTGGGCCTGCCATCACTGGATAATTCTCCTTGATTGTGGTGATGATGGAAGCAGGTGGAGGAATGATTATAGCTCCCATACCAATAGAGCAAAGTCACGCGATCAAGGAAGGACTATCTAATGGGGGATTGGTCCCGATCTTCCGTTAGGTAAGGATAACTTGGATTGGTGGAGAATCTCGACGTTGATGATCCAAGGCTCCGGTCCGGCGGATCAAAACCTTGCAATCGCTACACCACCGTCTCCGTTGATTATCAACCACGCAGGGCGCGATTGACCTCGCCACGAGGGCTAGTTCCTGCAAGCGAACCCAAGAACACAAGCAAGAACAGGAAGGATACAAGTCGAATGCCAAATCACAGATAAACTATGAAGAGGAGATGTTTCACAAACGCTGATGCAGCAGCCAATCGGTCCGGTGCAGGAGTAGGATCTAAACACACAAGTGTAGATGCAAACAAAACAAAACCTAACCCTAAAGGTGGCTGACGTGAGTATATAAGGCGTGGGCAGCCTGTAGAAGACGTACAAGACTCGGGCTATGGGCTAGAAGACGTACAGACTCGGATTATGGGCCAACACGGCCCAATTCTGTCACGCAGGACTGTTTCAAACACACAGGACGGCTCGAGACTCCAAATGAGGCGAAACCAACGCCAAAAGATCCATCTTCTCCTTAGCTTTCCAAAAAGTCCAAGAACGTGCCAATCGGACTTCGTATGAGGAAGTTATGCCCATTTTGGTGCATGGTGGTCGATGTAGTCCGAACCAGCAAATTCTTGACTTCAAATCATCCGTGCGACTCCATCTTCAACTCCAACTCTTCTATTCCATCTCCCATGTTCCTAAGCAACAAAATATCACTAGTATTCAGTAGCATCCCATCCAAACAAATATTAACATAGTTGCTAAGGAAAGAATTAACCTCATGCTTCAAGCGACGGGCGCGGCCGCGTGTGATTGGTCCCTGTAATTGAATTGTAGGTTGATGGTGCATGTGTGTATCATGCTGGTGCGTGTGTGTATCATGCGAAGTGATGTCCTCATCATCCTCCCCCTCTTGAATTGGAGTCGTCCTCGACTCAAGCCCATCATCATCTCCCAAATAGGGCTTTAAATCTGAAATGTTAAATGTGGGACTAACCCCAAAAGCTGCAGACAACTCAATTTTATATGCATTATCATTGATCTTCTCAAGCACACGGAAAGGACCATCAGCACGGGGCATCAATTTAGACTTTCTCAAATTAGGAAAACAATCCTTGCGCAAATGCAACCAAACAAGATCACCCGGTTCAAATGTTATCGCTTTTCTACCCTTACTACCATAAGCACGATATTTCTCATTCATTTTCTCTATATTTGCTTTAGTAGTTTCATGCATCTTAAGTAATAATTCAGCACATGTAGTAGCATCAAAATTCAAGTTTTCAGATGGTGGTAATGGTAGCAAATCAATAGGAGCACGTGGATTAAAGCCATAGACCACTTGAGACGGGCTTACCTTAGTAGTGGAGTGTACTGACCTATTATATGCAAACTCAATATGAGGTAGACACTCTTCCCAGAGCTTCAAGTTGGTCTTCAAAATAGCCCTCAACATGGTGGACAATGTACGGTTGACGACCTCCGTTTGCCCATCCGTTTGGGGGTGACAAGTAGGAGAAAACAGCAGCTTCGTCCCTAGCTTATGCCACAACGTCCTCCAAAAATAACTTAAGAATTTAGCATCACGATCTGAAATGATGGTATTGGGAACCCCATGCAAGCGTACGACCTCTCTGAAAAACAAATCAGCAACATTGGTAGCATCGTCGCTCTTGTGACAAGGTATAAAATGCGCCATTTTAGAGAACCGATCTACCACCACAAAAATACTATCTCTCCCCCTCCTAGTTCTAGGTAATCCTAACACAAAATCCATAGAAATATCCTCCCAAGGTACACTAGGAACGGGCAGAGGCATATAAAGACCATGTGGGTTTAGACGGGACTTAGCTTTATTGCAAGTAGTGCATTGTGCCACATAGCGCTCAACATCTCGTCTCATCCTAGGCCAATAGAAGTGTGTGGACAGCACATCTTCGGTTTTCTTAGATCCAAAATGACCCATCAAACCACCACCATGTGCTTCCTGCAATAACAACAAGCGAAGAGAGCTAGCCGGCACACATAACTTGTTAGCACGAAAAAGATATCCATTATTCAGCACATATTTGTTCCAGGCACGGTCATCTGTACAATTTGCAAAAGCATCTTTGAAGTCCAAATCAGTAGCATACATGTCCTTCAATGTTTCTAAACCAAAGATCTTATAATCAAGTTGAGAAAGCAATGTATAACGTCTAGATAAAGCATCAGCAATCACATTATCTTTCCCTTTCTTATGCTTAATGATATATGGAAAAGTCTCAATAAATTCTACCCATTTAGCATGTCGTTTATTCAGATTTGCTTGACTACGTATATGCTTCAATGCTTCATGATCCGAATGAATAATAAACTCCTTAGGCAAAAGGTAATGTTGCCAAGTTTCAAGCACACGCACTAAGGCATATAATTCCTTATCATAGGTAGAATAATTCAATTGTGGACCATGTAATTTCTCACTAAAATAGGCCACGGGTTTACCTCCTTGTAGCAGCACACCTCCTATTCCAAAACCACTAGCATCAAATTCTAACTCAAAAGGCTTACTGAAGTCGGGTAGCTGAAGTAGAGGTGCATGTGTAAGGCGATCCTTTAGTGTGGCAAAAGCTTGTTCTTGTGCTGGCTCCCAAGTAAAAGTAACTCCCTTCTTGGTCAACTCATGCAAAGGACCGGCTATGGTGCTGAAATCTTTCACAAAACGCCGGTAGAAACCTGCAAGACCAAGAAAACTATGTACTGCAAGGTTAGTTTTAGTTGCAAGCATGACACGTCCTTTCAGATTAATAACTTGTGATGAAGAAGGAGAAGCAACTTTATCTTTTTGTTGCCTCGAAAGTGTTTTAGCTACTTGCTGATTTTCAGAAGGTTGTTTGCTCGTTTGTGCGTCCTTAGCATGTTTTTCTTGTTCAAACTTCACAATTTCAGCAGGAGTCATAGGAAGCAATGTAACTTTCTTTCCTTTACACATAAATGTGTACTTATTGCTCCTACCATGGTGTGTAGCATCAGTATCATACTCCCAAGGTCTACCAAGTAATAGAGAACATGCCTTCATTGGTACTACATCAAAATCAGCAAATCCGAAGTATGTACCAATGGAAAATTCGATGTGAGCAGTTTGTGTTACCTTGACCTTACCGCTATTGTTGAACCATTGCACGTGGTAAGGGTGTGGATGTGCACGTGTGGGAAGTTGAAGCTTAGTTACCATGTCGTGGCTCACCAAATTGTTGCAACTACCGCTGTCTATGATGACACGTACACGGCGGTCATTGACGACGAAGAAGGTCTGAAATAGATTGTTCCGTTGTGCCCGGTCGTCCTAGTCCATGTGAGTGCTCAAGACACGTTGTACAATAAGTGCTGCCATGTTAGTGAAAAGACAAAACAACAAAGAATAATCCTTATGGAAAACAGCTAGGTGGGGTGGTGGGTGTGTGGTGGAAGCAATCCGTCAAGCGCCTTACCCACGCTTGTAAGTGTTCTTACCACGCCGCAGTGAGGTCACCGGCCTACAGGTGATGAACCAAGTGGAGGGTGGTGTACAATTGCAAGAAATGAACCTGTCCTGACCAAGAGAAAGGTGTAGCTTGGAAGGCAAAGTGAGTAGCAAGGATTAGCGATAGTAATAACAGTTAAACCAAGTTCAATAAGTGTTCCCTAGTACTCGTCAAAGTTGCTGGCCTTAGTGCTCCCAAGGTGAAAATTCAAGCAATAGAGGGAAACTATGCCGCTACCGCTGTTCGGACAAGGGATCGGACAAGAGATCAGACAAGCAAACGACTTTCGGCCTAGCCCAGCGCCGCGCCCAGCTCTCTGCCGCTGCCGCTGATCGGACAAGGGATCAGACAAGAGTTCTGACAAGAGATCGGACAAGCAATCAACAGGACCGGTTCTCTTTTGCTTATTTTTTTTCACCATATTTTTTGAACAAGTATGACAAGAGATGCAACCACAAAAATTGGCACCTGCAAGTGAGGTGGAATGTGGTTCACAGAAATTCAACAAGTTCGCTGAACGGCGAGCAAAAAACTTTGACCAATTTTTTTCTTTATCGTCCTGATTTTTTGGTAATTCTAATGAAGGCTAACAGGGGAACCCATGTTAGGGTAGGATCCAAATTGGGTCAAGAAGAAGCTCAAAAAATTTCAAATTTTTCTGACAAACGAGCAAAAAGTTATGCATGTTTTACCGAAGGGGGGTCACAAAGACTCGATGTGGAAAAGGAGTAGGGTTGTGGAGGGGGGTTTTTTTTCGGGTGGGGAATTTTTTGAGACACAAGACCAACTACTAATCAAACGACACAAAGGGATTACTAAACCAGCAACAAGACTCGACCAAGAACACAAACTCAACAAGGTTAAAAACTAAAATTAAAATCGCAAGGCACAAAGGGGTTTTTTGGTGGGGATTTTTTTTGTGAGGGTTTTCTGGACTCTAGGTAAAACAAACGAAGATCGAGATTACCTAACGAGAAATCTGAGCTCTGATACCAACTAACGGGGGATTGGTCCCGATCTTCCGTTAGTTAAGGATAACTTGGATTTGTGGAGAATCTCGACGTTGACGATCCAAGGCTCCGGTCCGGCGGATCAAAACCTTGCAATCGCTACACCACCGTCTCCGTTGGTTATCAACCACGCAGGGCGCGATTGACCTCGCCACGAGGGCTAGTTCCTGCAAGCGAACCCAAGAACACAAGCAAGAACAGGAAGGATACAAGTCGAATGCCAAATCACAGATAAACTATGAAGAGGAGAGGTTTCACAAACGCTGATGCAGCAGCCAATCGGTCCGGTGCAGGAGCGGGATCTAAACACACAAGTGTAGATGCAAACAAAGCAAAACCTAACCCTAAAGGCAGCTTGCGTGAGTATATAAGGCGTGGGCAGCCTGTAGAAGACGTACATACTCGGGCTATGGGCTAGAAGACGTACAGACTCAGATTATGGGCCAACACGACCCAATTCTGTCACGCGGGACTGTTTCAAACACACAGGACGGCTCGAGACTCCAAATGAGGCAAAACCAATGCCAAAAGATCCATATTCTCCTTAGCTTTCCAAAAAGTCCAAGAATGCGCCAATCGGACTTCGTATGAGGAAGTTATGCCCATTTTGGTGCATGGTGGTCGATGTAGTCCGAACCAGCGAATTCTTGACTTCAAATCATCCGTGCGACTCCGTCTTCAACTCCAACTCTTCTATTCCATCTCCCATGTTCCTAAGCATCAAAATATCACTAGTATTCAGTAGCATCCCATCCAAACAAATATTAACATAGTTGCTAAGGAAAGAATTAACCTCATGCTTCAAGCGACGGGCGCGACCGTGTGTGATTGGTCCCTGTAATTGAATTGTAGGTTGATGGTGCATGTGTGTATCATGCTGGTGCGTGTGTGTATCATGCGAAGTGATGTCCTCATCACTATCATTCGTCAGAGACTACCACCGCCAAGGCCATTAGTACTTGAGAGGTTTGGCCTCATCAATGCTAAAGAGAGTGACCGATCGGCCGATGACAGTACCACTATGGGAAAGCCACAATGGTTCCCAACTAGAATCTTCACGAAGAATCAGAAGAGAAGGGTGCAATGATTGTGGCAGAAAGAGCTGAGGGAATTAGATCATGAAGTTAAGGCTGATCATCCAAGGATCAAGAGCGAATGTCAAATTAAAGAGAAGGCGATCATGACGACAGGAGAGATGCAAGGGCAAACATGGTGTTGTTTCTCCCTGTGGAATATCAGGCCACTCCCAATAATAATGACGAACAAACCAAGGCAATGGCTCAGTTGGTGCTAGCACCCCAATCGGAGATATTCGATTAACCAGAAGATCCTGAGCATCGGCACCTGAGACCTCTCTATGTTAAAGGACTAGTCAATGGAAAGAAGATGTCCAAAATGATGATAGATGGAGGAGCCACCATCAACTTGATGCCGTATGCCACTTTCCGCAAGCTGGGGAAAGGGCTAGAGGACCTCATTAAAACCAATATGGTGCTGAGGGACTTCGGCGGTAACTCGTATGAAACAATGGGGGTGCTGAATACAGAATTGATGGTTGGGAGTACATGGTGCTGACCACATTCTTCGTCATAGAAGGAAAAGGGTCCTACAACCTACTACTGGGGATTGATTGGATTCACACAAATTGATGCGTTCCATCAACAATGCATCAAAGTCTTGTATAGTGGGTCAGCGATCAAGTGGAAATCATCCCCACTGATAAATCGGTTAACGTGGCAATAGCTGATTTATCAGTATAGGAAATGGAAGGGGTCGATTGTCTATCAGGTAAAGCCTAGGATGGTGAATTTCTCGACGTGTCAAGCGATGGAGTCAAATCATTTAGCAATGAACAACCCAAGCTCACCTTGTGAAGATACCATTGATGAAATAGAGGTAAACTCGATCAAGACTTTGTTGCAACCGATGAGCTATAGGAGGTAGACACCAGACCGAGGCTAACCTTTGTAAGTGCCCAACTTCCTGATAAAATAAAGAATCAATTAATTGCATTATTTTGAAAAAATCAAGATTGTTTTGTGTGGGAATATCACGAAATGCCAGGTTTAAGCTGATCGATCATAGAACATCGGCTCCCGATAAAGTAGGGATATCGACCATTCAAGCAGTCACCTCAACTATTCAAGGCAGAAATATATCCAGATCTCAAGGCTGAGGTAACAAGATTGTATGATGCAGGGTTCATAAGACCATGCCGATATGTAGAATGGGTATCAAATATCATGCCCGTATGGAAGAAAAGCGGGAAGCTCAGGATATGCGTTGATTTCTGAGATCTAAGCAAGGCGACCCCAAAATATGAGTACCCAATGCCGATCACAGACTTGTTAGTGGATACCGCATCGGGTCACAAGATTATCAGTTTCATGAATGGAAATGCAGGTTACAATCAAATCTTCACGGTGAACAAGGACATCCACAAGACAGCTTTCCGGTGGACACACGCCATCGAGCTTTATGAGTGGGTGGTGATGACCTTCAGCTTGAAAAATGCTAGAGCTACTTACCAAAGAGCCATGAATTACATCTTTCATGATCTGATCAGCTTACTGGTGGAGATATACATAGATGACATTGTGGTAAAATCAAGTGACACTCAAAACCATGTAGCCAATCTACGACAAGTGCTAGAAAGGGACAGGAAATATGTACTAAAGATGAACTCGGAGAAGTGCGCTTTTAGTGTATCGGTGGGCAAGTTTCTGTGCTTTATCGTACATGAGAGAGGGATTGAGATAATCCATTGAAGCAATCAAGAACACTCAGCCCCACCAATAAAACCAAGTTACAGTCACTAATTATGAAGATAAACTTTCTCAGAAGATTCATATCTAACCTTTCAAAGAACATGGATGTGAAACCAAGTGAGGTCGCACTTTGGTTTTTGTCTGTATGATGAGTGATTGACAAGGTTGAGCGATTTGGTGAGATGAGTGAGTGATTGCTTGATTACATCGATGGGATCGATGTTTGGTTATGGAGAGTGTATGCCAAGGGGATCGTTGTGCATCGCGTTTCGTGTTTTGGCTTATCTCATGTGTGCAGGGTGGAGATGCTAACCAACTGTCAACGACGGGTGATCAAGGGCCAAGCGGGGAGCTCGATACTAGAGGATCAAGGATGCCAGGTGAAGTTGGAGATGATCTCAGGAGTGCACGAGGAGATAGAGCAAGACATGGATGGACGGATGGTCGAGACAACGTGACGGTTAAGTCAGCGAAAGGGAGGCCAGTACAGGTGATCAGGCGGCTCGAGGGGATAGAGAGCGGGAGAGACTTGCTAGCAGTCGAGTTCGCGGATTGGCGTCACATGTCGGCGATCGAGGAGGCTTTATCGGTTTTTGCTGAAAACCATCGCATCAGAAAATGTCTTTAATTCCAATAATTAGGAGTTTATTTTTTCCTATTTTGTTGTCTAGATTAAGTGTAATGTTTTAGTATTTTTCGGATTTTTTTAATTCTGAAAAAATATTAAAAGAATAGGGTCAATGATGTAATAAATTAGGAGTTTGCATTAATGGATTTTTCAGAATTTGTAATTCTCAAAATTCATTATGTCAATTAGGTAAATACCTAGAACTTTTACCCTAATGGCTTTTTGGAAATTTCTTTAATGTCCTTTCCTATATAAAGGACCCAAAGGCCTAGGGTTTAGGTGACTCTTTCAGCTGAACATTTTGGGGGCTACCAACTACAATTTCTATTTTGTTCTAGCCTTTTTGTTGTTCTTAATTTTGTGCTGACTATTTATCATCTGTTTGTGTCGGATCAAACACAGAACAGGGTAGCCAGGAGCTTCCACTGGAGGTATTATTCATCCCTTTTGTGATTCACTTTGGAGCTGAGTTTTGAACTGTTTTGATAATATTTTTGGACCTGAGTTCTTCACAACTTTTATTGTACAAGTTTCCAGGGTTCCATTTTTGAAGTTTGCAAAAGTTGTTGACCACTTATTCATATATTTTTCTGTCTAACAAAGTGCCTAAAAAGTTATAAAAACTTCTGATTTCTGCTGAGTATTGTTGTGTTTTCAGTCTAGATTCAATATTTGAGGCGATTTTTAATCTATTTTGGTTCTGTTTTTGGACCTGAATCGGCCTTCCCCTAGTATTTATAGGGGGGTGGGCTAGTTATCCCTGGCTAGAGATAGAGTTAGATGCGTCCAAAACTCTGTTGAGATAAGTTTTGGGTGAAAATACCTCGAATCCTACTCGGATCCAAAATCCAGACCCTGGCCGGTCTGACCGAGCCCATTGATTTGGTGTGACCGGACCTGGCCGGTTAGACCGGCCTTTGCCAGGTTGACATATTTTCGGTCAAAAATACTATTTTTTAGTATTTTCCTAGTTTGACCATTAATGCCATTTTTTGCTATAAACACATGCCCCCTGCCTTTTAGCAAACTTAGTGAGCTAAATGCACGATGGGCCTTGGGCGATACCTGCAATATCGGCCTTTTAACACTTCAAGCATTTTGCCACACACTTGGGAAGTACTTTTTTAAATATCTACCATTCAAAGCCCTTCAAAATCGCTCTCCTTGTAAAGATTCTAGGACATATGCATTGCTCAGAGCAATTCCGACTACCTTAAAAGGTCCTTCCCATCTAGGTGACCATTTACCGAATTTTGAACTCCTAGCGCCTAATGGAAAAATTGTCTTCCACACCAAATCATTGATTTGAAACGATTTTGCATTGACCTTCTTCTTGTAGGCACTAGCTACTCTTCTTTTATCTCTCTCTATTGCCTCTAGATCCTTCAACCTCTTATCGGTCACCTCTTCTAGATTATGCTTTAGAAGTGTCTCATATTCATCGATCGATAAGCCATCTTGCTTAAGAAATCTAAGTGAACCAAGATCCACCTCTACCGGTAGAACAACTTCTTGTCCATATACTAACTCATAAGGACTGACTTTAGTGGCACCATGCTTTGCAACTCTACTAGCCCATAGAGTATCAGAAAGTACCTCGTGCCACCTTTTAGGAAATCTCCTCAATCTTTTTCTTGATCAATTTAATTATTGTTTTGTTACTAGTCTCGGCCTAACCATTGGTCTAAGCATAATATGGGGAAGAATTTATCAATTTCACCCCATAGTATTCGGCAAAGTCCCTCACCTCTTTAGCGACAAATGAAGTACCTTGGTCCGTAGTGAGAGTTTGGGGAATGCTGAATCTATGTATAATGTGTTTCAAGATGAAATCAATCACCTCGTTGTGAGTCATGTTCTTGAGCAGCACGACCTCGGTCCATTTGGTGAATTAATCTGTTGCCATCAACACGAACCGATGCCCTTTCGAGGACGGAGGATGAATTTGGCCGATGAAGTCTAAACTCCAACCTCGGAACGACCATGGTTTGATAATAGGTTTAAGTGTCGACGCGGGTGCTAGCTGAATATTCCCAAACTCCTGACAAGCTTTGCACCCTCTATAGTACCTAAAACAGTCTTCAGTCATAGTCGACCAATAAAAACCTGCCCTTTTGAGCATCCAACTCATCTTTGGGGCTGACTGATGAGTACCGCAAAGCCCTTCATGTACTTCACCTGCAGCAACTCTAGCTTGATCGAGGTCCAAACACTTCAAAAGTACCTCATCAATAGTTCGGCGATACAACACATCGTCGAGCAAAACAAATTTGAAAGCCTATCGCCGATCTTTCCGATCAACCTTTTGGCTTGGGTTTCTCAAATATTGGACGATTGGGGTCCTCCAATCATCCTCACTAACTAGAGGAGCAATGGCCAAATTCCTGCTAAAACTGGCTTCAAGATTCATCATTTGGACCTGTCCCCCGATCACTAAACCTTCCTGACAATGGTCGGTCGGACCGCCCCTGTTGGCCCGGTTAAACCGTCTATTGCCAGTTATCTGGCACAATTCGGTCTGACCGTCCTGACATGGTCGATCAGACCGGGTATGCAAGGGCGGTTGGACCGTGCCCACAAAGCTGGTCAGACCGACAGTAGGACCCTCAGGTGTTACATCATCTCCAAACATTGGCTTTTCCCGCGTGCATAATTTGCCCCTCCTAATTTGATAGCCTGATGCTTGCTGAGCCAAGTCATTTGCAAGTGAGTTGTCCTCTCTAGACACATGAGTAATCTCAAAATCATCAAAGGTAGAAATTAAGTCTAAACACTTGTCCAAGTAGCTATTTAGCAAACCATTAAAACATTGAGCGAGCTTGGCTACTTGTTGTACGACTAATAATGAATCACCGTATGCATGAACATACTTCACACCCATGGAGTTTAAGAACTCGAGACCTAGCAACAGGGCTTCGTATATGGCTTGATTATTAGTTTAATGGAATTCCAAATGGGCCGAGGTCTCAAAGCGCATACCACTCGGTGATATGAGTATCACTCCAACACCTTGGCCATTTTTGCAAGCCGAACCATCGAGGTAAAGTTTCCATGGTAATGCTTCAATCAAGGCGACTTCATCGCCCCAATTGACATCTACGTGGTGATCCACTATAAAATTAGCAACGACTTGGCCTTTCATAGCTTTCAACAGTTCATAAGCCAAATCATATTCGATTAACGCATACGCCCACTTGCCGATTGTACCACTTAGAATCAGCTTTTGCAACATGTATTTTATGACATCCGTTTGGCAAGTGACAATACATGTGCTAGGGAGAAGGTAATGACGTAATTTGGTACACACATAATAGAGGGACAAACATAAACGCTCCACAAACACGTACCTTGTCTCAGCGTCCAGAAGTCGACGACTCAAGAAGGTGATGATGTACTCTTTTCCTTCGACGTCTTGAGTCAACACGGCCCCAATCACGCTCTCCTCCGCGGCAATATAAAGCCAAAATGGGATCACGACCATCGATGCCCTTACCACTGGCGGCGTCGATAAGCACTCTTTGATTTTCTCGAACGCACGTTGCTGGCTTGTCCACCAAGTGAACTCGGCTTCATTTTTTAGCCGGAGTATTGTGATGAAAGCATCAATTTTTCTAGACAGGTTGGATATAAAGCACCGCAAATAATTAACTTTGCCTCGCAATTTCTGTACATCTTTCTTACATGTCAGCGCTACAAATCCCCAAATTTTCTTAAGCCTCTTGTGATCAATTTCGATGCCTCTTTCATGAATCATGAATCCCAAGAACTTACCCGTCGACACACCAAAAGCACATTTGAGCAGGTTCATTTTCAAGCCATACCGGCGCATTCTTTCGAAAGCAACTTTCAAATCGGCGAGGTGGTTCTCCATAGCGTCTGATTTGACCACAACATCATCTATATAAACTTCTAACATAACCCCTAGCAAGTCATGAAAGATTAAGTTCATGGCACGTTGGTATGTGGCGCCAACATTCTTTAAACCAAACATCATTACTACCCACTCAAACAAACCGACAAAACCTGGGCAACAAAAAGCCATCCTAAAGATGTCTTCTTCGGCCATAAAGATTTGATTATAACCAGCGTTGCCATCAAGAAAACTTTGTACCTTATGTCCCGAGGCATCGTTGATCAACATGTCGGCTATCGGCATGGGATACTCGTCTTTCAGAGTAGCCTTGTTTAAATCCCTGAAATCGACGCAGATGCGGATCTTGCCACTCTCCTTCTTCTCGACAGGCACAATGTTAGCAACCCATTCCGCGTACCTGCATGGCCTAATAAAACCTGCTGCTAAAAGATGTTCGATCTAGTCTTTAACTCGGTCATAGATGGCCGAATTGAAGCGGCGCGATGGCTGTTTATAAGGCCTAAATCCAGGTTTGATGGGGAGCCGATGCTCAACAAGCTCTTGGCTTAGCTCGGGCATCTCGCTGTAATCCCATGCGAAGCAATCAACATACGATCGAAGAAACTTTATTACTTCGGCCTTTACATCATTATTCAGATTCTGATTTACAAACGTTGGCCTTGGAACACTACCATCTCCTATGCATACTTGTTCCAAAGGGTCGTCCGACGAGAAGCCTTGACCTAATTTCTCTACCTGGCTAAAGTCTTCGATGGCTTCGGCGATACCATCTTGAGAAGACCGATACTGCTCCACGCGAGACTTTAACAAATCAAGATTAGCGCTAGACATTATCCTATCTTAGACACACCCTAGCCACACCGGCCGGCTTCACGCAAATAGGAACGAACCTCCCCTCTGATATGTTGACAAAGTCATAATCCGAGAGATCCCGTCCCGACAAACACTCTATCTCATCATGGGTGGCGTCGCTGGACGCATCGGCCAAACTAACATGGGCCGATGTATCGGCGTACACCATCTCAACTTCGTCGCCATCCCATAGTATGAGGCGCTGATGCAAGGTGGATGGTTCGCACTAATTTGCATGGATCCAGTCACGCCCAAGCAATACATTATAGTTATCCTGTACGTTGATGATGAAGAAAGCGGTAGGTAGCGTCTTGTTTCCCACCGTTAGTTCCAGGGACAGTACCCCCTTGGCTTCCGTCGTGTCGCCGTTGAAGATGTTGAGGGTGATATTGGTCTTCTTTAGGTCATCTTCGTCTTTGCCAAGCATCCTTAGAAGGGAGTACGACATTAGTTTCATGGTGGCACCACCATCGACAAGCATCCTCGAGACGGGCTTCCCGTCGATGTGTCCCCTTATGTAGAGGGGTCTCAAGTGACGGTTCGTATCTCCGGGCTTGTCGAATACGCCATCTTGTGGGCCGAGGTCTAGCTGAGCGACTCCGGTCTCCTCCGGCAGTGGAGCGAACTCGAAAGGCAACATGACGACGTCGACGTCCATCGCCTAAGGAGCAGGCCCCTCGGAGACGGGAGTGTAGTCATCGTTGAGTAAATCATCTTCATCAGAGCTAACAACGGGGACCGAGTCATTGATTATGACTGGCCTGGGTCTCCAGACTTTCTTCACGGTGCGCCGAGGACGAATTTCCTCAAAAAGTGTGTCTCGTGCCACCTTGGCCTTCTCTTCTCGTATCTCCTATGCGCGCAAGCATTGCAACCTCATCTTTTGTGACTTGGACATCCCTGAGGGCACCCATGATGGCTGAGGATGGGTGCCGGGTGCCACGGTCTTGCTTCTAACATTTTTAGCCGAAGGGGACTTGCCTGTATAGGCCTCGAGCATCTTGCGTTTGCCATGAAAAGTCTCCTGCTCCTGATCGGTCGGACCGGCCATGGCAACAGTCTCGCCGAAGGGTGTTCTGGCAACCTATGAAACCAATTTCTCAGCTCTGGGGACCTTCGGCGAAGTGGCTCCGAACGTGAAAACCTGCAACAAAGTAGATTTGAAGTACCAATTCGGCCTGAGGACCGAATTCTGCTAAGTTTTTCACTAGGAGCGAAGGTAGCAATCTATAATGCAGATTAGCGAATACTTCACAGGCAAAGTAACAAGGTGATAGCAATCTATTATTTAGATTAACGGATACTTCACAGGCGAAGTAATAAGGCCATAGCAATCTACTATGTAAATTAACGGATACTTCACAAGCGAAGTAACAAGGATTACCACTATTCCAAAGTGGCCGGCGGAGGGCTTCCAAGCAAACCCACGAAGAGTACGGAAAGTAAAGGTAAAATAAAGTTACGGTTCAAAGCTAGGGCTTTGTGTTGATTTGTGTTAGGGGCTTAATGAACCGGCCTCACCGCTATATTTATAAGGGCTAGACTTCTAATATCTAAGCCTAATCTGATAAGATTTGGCTTAATCACGTGTGAAAAGACTTATTCAAAATCAGACTCAATCTCTAACTTTGCTCAAAGTGGGCCTTCGGCTACACTACTAGAAAACACCCCTTGTAGGTACGCCAGAATTAGGGTCTAGACACGCTTTATTTCATCTCTATGTCAATATAGACACGCTTTCATAAAGCGTGTTAGAAGCGTCTTCGTACGTACCGCGTCAGACCTTATAGAGATGAATTATTTATGCGTTGCTATGAACGAAAGAGACAGTCTATAAACACGTTATTTGCATATCTATAAAGTTAGATACAATTTAGTAGACACATGTATAAAACATCTGTAGTGATGTAGTTACGTGGCATTGTGACATTTCATTCACGTTAATAAATGTAGATACAATTTATAGATACATATACAAATTATGTCTAATAATGTAGATGCGTTTTATAAGGACGCCTTATTGCGCAGTAATAAGTATAGAGACGAATTTGTAGAGCGCGGAACGTGACGTGGCAGATGATGTGGCACGTGACGTGGCTAGGGATGAAAATGAATCGGATAGTTTCCGTCCGAATCCGAAAAAATCTTATCCGGATATCCGAAATCAACATGGTTATCTATAGAAAATAACCATAAAATAAATCATTACTTAATATGTGTATCAAACTTCAAACATAATTTTATTTCTTGACATAATACTAATGCAAAATGCATTAGATTTGTGCTGCTAAGGTGTGCCCCTCGCCCTGGTTTTATAGGCAGCCCACCACTCACACTTCTTCAAACTAGCGAGGTGGGACTAAAGAGTGAGGCGCGATTACAAACAATTATTTGATATGCTTTAAAATGTGTCAAGAGGATAATTACACTTCAAAGCGTGTTTATGTCCGTGTCATTTTCTATTGATGGTTATTTGATATGATTTACGACTAATCTACATGCTATTCGCGGAATGACAACATGTTAAACTTTGTATCAATTCAATACGCTTTTCTAATCAAGTTAGAAAGCATCTATACCTAGCTATAAACAAATGTTTGATACACTTTACAACGTCTCTGTGTGATAATGACACTTTAAATTGTGTCTAACGTCGTGTCATTTTGAGACGACTTCAATAGCGTGTTAAAAAATATCTTTATATGACTAATAACACTATAAGCGTGTCTAATATCGTAACAATCGGACACATTTTTAAAATCGTGTCAAAAAACATCTTTACATGTCGACGTTGAGATGCTTTTAATGGCGTTACTACTACAGCGTATCTACAGGGGGGTTTTCTAGTAGTGCTAGGCCAGCTGAAGCCTGCTGCTCGGGCCGAAGCTTCGGCGGAGTAGGCTTCTGAAGGCCTTCGGGCCGAAGGCTGTGGGGCCGGCTGGAAGCTTTCGAAGCCCATAGCCTGGTGGACCTTCGGCCCTGTAGGGCTTCGGCCCAACCCGGGACATGTGTATTTTTGGCCCAAATTACCAAAATTGATATTTTGACAATCTTAACCATTAATGCCATTTTTGCTATCAACAACTCTGACAGAGGATGGGAAGATCTAGCAAAGAAGTTTCACAAGTATTTCTTCATCGGCATACACGAGAGGAAACTCACCGACTTGATAATAGTAAAGATGAGGATGGAGAAGTTGGTACAATATTATGCACAAAGGTTCCATGTTGTGAGAAGCAGATGCTACATTCTAAACCTCAGTGACACACAATTAGCAGAGTTGGCGTTCCAAGGACTCCTAAACATGATAAAGGAGAGATTTTTATCACAAGAGTTTGAGAGCCTCTCACACTTGGTACGGAGGGTATCAACACATGAGAGATGATTCCACAAAGCAAGAAGGGACAAATATCAAAGGAAGGTCGACTATACTCAGGTATACCATTCAGAATCCAACGAGGATAGCGAGTCCGATGCAGAAGTCGGGCTAGGCGAATGGTCTAGAAACAAGAAGCAGATCACATGTCCTTGGGTGAAATATTCTGATAAGGAGGAGAAATATGATTTTGACACCATTAAAGCTAATAGGATATTCGACTTACTGCTCAAGGAGAAGCAGATTCAGCTGCCATCGAATCATGTGATACCATCCATCGATGAGCTGAAGAAAAAGTACTATAAGTGGCACAATTACCCATCACACCATACTAAAAAGTGCAAAGTGTTCAGATAGTAGATTCAGTCGGCCGTGGAGCAAGGCCAGATCAAGTTCGACGATGGGAAGAAGCCGATGAATATCGATGGGCATCCTTTCCCGATCAACATGGTGTTGTGCACCGTGCAAGCAATCGGCACATGAAGAAGGACAAGCGCCCCAGCAAGAGCCAGGTGTCATTGTCAAACCTGATTGACATGTACAAGAGAAAGTAAAGGGAAGATGTAGGAAATGAGGATGACTTGGACTACTCACAGTTCAACCCCACTAGAATTGTGAATTCTTCAGGTTCTGCTGGATTGAAGGATTGGGCCTGTCATCACTGGATAATTCTCCTGATCGTGGTGATGATGGAAGCAGGTGGAGGAATGATTATAGCTCCCACACCAATAGAGCAAAGTCACGCGATCAAGGAAGGACTATCATTCGTCAGAGACTACCACCGCCAAGGCCATTAGTACTTGAGAGGCTTGGCCTCATCAATGCTAAAGAGAGTGACCGATCGGCTGATGACAGTACCACTATGGGAAAGCCACAATGGTTCCCAACTAGAATCTTAACGAAGAATCAGAAAAGAAGGGTGCAACAATTGTGGCAGAAAGAGCTGAGGGAATTAGATCATGAAGTTAAGGCTGATCATCCAAGGATCAAGAGCGAATGTCAAATTAAAGAGAAGGCGATCATGACGATAGGAGAGATGCAAGGGCAAACATGGTGTTCTTTCTCCCTGTGGAATATCAGGCCACTCCCAATAATAATGACGAACAAACCAAGGCGATGGCTCAGTTGGTGCTAGCACCCCAATCGGAGATATTCAATTAACCAGAAGATCCTGAGCATCGGCACCTGAGACCTCTCTATGTTAAAGGACTAGTCAATGGAAAGCAGATGTCCAAAATAATGATAGATGGAGGAGCCACCATCAACTTGATGCCATAGGCCACTTTCCGCAAGATGGGGAAAGGGCCAGAGGACCTCATTAAAACCAATATGGTGCTGAGGGACTTCGGCGGTAACTCGTCTGAAACAATGGGGGTGCTGAATACAGAATTGATGGTTGGGAGTAAAATGGTGCTGACCACATTCTTCGTCATAGAAGGAAAAGGGTCCTACAACCTACTACTAGGGATCGATTGGATTCACACAAATTGATGTGTTCCATCGACAATGCATCAAAGTCTTGTATAGTGGGTCAGCGATCAAGTGGAAATCATCCCCACTGATAAATCAGTTAACGTGGCAATAGCTGATTTATCAGTATAGGAAATGGAAGGGGTCGATTGTCTATCAGGTAAAGCCTAGGATGGTGAATTTCTCGACGTGTCAAGCGATGGAGTCAAATCATTTAGCAATGAACAACACAAGCTCACCTTGTGAAGATACCATTGATGAAATAGAGGTAAACTCGATCAAGACTTTGTTGCAACCGATGAGCTATAGGAGGTAGACATCAGACCGAGGCTAACCTTTGTAAGTGCCCAACTTCCTGATAAAATAAAGAATGAATTAATTGAATTATTTTGATAAAATCAACATTGTTTTTGTGGGAATATCACGAAATGCCAAGTTTAAGCTGATCGATCATAGAACATCGGCTCCCGATAAAGTAGGGATATCGACCATTCAAGCAGTCACCTCAACTATTCAAGGCAGAGATATATCCAGATATCAAGGCCGAGGTAACAAGATTGTATGATGCAGGGTTCATAAGACCTTGCCGATATGTAGAATGGGTATCAAATATCATGCCCGTATGGAAGAAAAGCGGGAAGCTCAGGATATGCGTTGATTTCTGATATCTAAGCAAGGCGACCCCAAAATATGAGTATCCAATGCTGATTACAGACTTGTTAGTGGATACCGCATCGGGTCACAAGATTATTAGTTTCATGGATGGAAATGCAGGTTACAATCAAATCTTCATGGTGAACAAGGACATCCACAAGACAGCTTTCAGGTGGACACACGCCATCGAGCTTTATGAGTGGGTGGTGACGACCTTCGACTTGAAAAATGCTAGAGCTACTTACCAAAGAGCCATGAATTACATATTTCATGATCTGATCAGCTTACTGGTGGAGATATACATAGATGACATTGTGGTAAAATCAAGTGACACTCAAAACCATGTAGCCAATCTACGACAAGTGCTAGAAAGGGACAGGAAATATGTACTAAAGATGAACTCGGAGAAGTGCGCTTTTAGTGTATCGGCGGGGAAGTTTCTGGGCTTTATCGTACATGAGAGAGGGATTGAGATAAGCCATTGAAGCAATCAAGAACACTCAGCCCCACCGATAAAACCAAGTTACAGTCACTAATTAGGAAGATAAACTTTCTCAGAAGATTCATATCTAACCTTTCAAAGAAGATGGATGTGAAACCAAGTGAGGTCGCATTGTGGTTTTTGTCTGTATGATGAGTGATTGACAAGGTTGAGCGATATGGTGAGATGAGTGAGTGATGACTTGATTGCATCGATGGGATCGATGTTTGGTTATGGAGAGTGTATGCCAAGGGGATCGTTGTGCGTCGCGTTTCGTGTTTTGGCTTATCTCATGTGTGCAGGGTGGAGATGCTAACCAACTATCAACGGTGGGTGATCAAGGGTCAAGTGGGGAGCTCGATGCTAGAGGATCAAGGATGCTGGGTGAAGCTGGAGATGATCTCATGAGTGCACGAGGAGATTGAGCAAGACATGGACGGATGGATGGTCGAGACAACGTGACGGTCAAGTCTGTGAAAGGGAGGCCAATGCAGGTGATCAGGTGGCTCGAGGAGATTGAGAGTGGGAGAGACTTGCTGGCGGTCGAGTTCGCGGATTGGTGTCACATGTCGGCGATCGAGGAGGCTTTGTCAGTTTTTGCTGAAAACCGTCGCATCAGAAAATGAATTTAATTCTAGTAATTAGGAGTTTATTTTTTCTGTTTTGTCGTCTAGATTAAGTGTAATCTTTTAGTATTTTTTCAGAATTCTTAATTCTGAAAAAATATTAACAGAATAGGGTCAATGATGTAATAAATTAGGAGTTTGTATTAATGGATTTTTCAGAATTTGTAATTATAAAAAATCATTATGGCAATTAAGTAAATAACTAGAACCTTTACCCTAATGGCATTTTGGATATTTCTTTAATGGGCTTCCCTATATAAACGACCCAAAGGCCTAGGGTTTAAGTGACTCTTTTAGCTGAACATTTTTGAGGCTACCAAATACAATTTTATTTTGTTCTAGCATTTTTTTGTTCTTAATTTCGTGCTTACTGTTCATCATTTGTTTGTGTCTGATCAAGCACAGAACAGGGTAGCCAGGAGCTTCCAGCGCAGGTACTATTAATCCTTTTTGTGATTCACTTTTGGAACTGAGTTTTGAATTGTTTTGATACTGTTTTTAGACCTAAGTTCTTCACAAGTTTTGTTGTACAAGTTTCTAGGGTTCTATTTTTGAAATTTGCAAAATTTTTTGACAAGTTCTGCATATATTTTTTTGTCCAACAAAATGTCTAAAAAGTTCTGAAAACTTATGATTTCTGCCAAGTTGTGTTTTGTTTTCAGTCTGGATTCAATATTTGAGGTGATTTTTAATCTATTTTGGTTCTATTTTTGGACCCGAGCTCTACATAACTCTTGTTGTCCAAGTTATAAGGGTTCCATGTTTGAAGTTTGCAAAAGGTTCTGAACACAACTACGTATAGTTTTTGGCTCAATTTTATCAAATTAGAAATGTATTTTCAGTATTAGTGTTGTCTTTTGTGCTGTTTTATTTTTGCTGAACATCCGGTGTCCTGCTTCCCTCTGAACTTAATTGAGTTCTTCAAGCCTCCTAGGCAAATCTTCATAACATATGATTGTTCATGTATGAATTAAAACATTTGGCTGAACATGTTTGGACTAAAATGTTGGGGGCTGAAGTGTTTGTGAATATGTTCATCATCCGGCACATGGATGTTTGAAAGGAAAACAAAAATCCAATTTTGATGTGATTGGTTTATCAGTGTTGTTATCTGGTTGGCTTATCTTGTAATTGCACTGAAGTAATTTCTGTTTATATTGCATACTGTGTCGATAAGACAGTACTTCTGAATCAGAGCACCTCCCTACCGTGAATGAGTTTCAATACTACACTTAGGTTATTTTCTCCTTGCTGAGTTGTTTCATTCTGGATTTATTTTTTGGTTGTTGTGATCAATTTTCTTCCCAAGCCAAGTGTTTAGTTCTACCTGTCATAGCCGGTGCAAGCAAACTGTTGCACCTGTTCTTCGCCACCCAGAAATAACAAGCACTAATTAATTTTTCTTGATCCTTGTGAACTTGCTTTAATTTGTTGTGTATTCCGGATTGTCGGAGACTCAAAATCCAACTTCAGCAATTTGGTGTTTCCAAGATCAACTGAAAAGCAAGTCGGTGACTCAAGGTCTAACTAAAGTAATTCGACATTTCATTATCCGAATAGAAACAAAAAAGTTTCAGAGCTATTTTTAAAGTGCATTATTTGTGTGTGCAAATTCAGTGTTGGTGATCCCTCAATCTATCATTTGACATAATATCAGATAGGAGGGTGATAGCATCTATTTTTATTGGATTCTTTACTACATATGCTTTCGCTTGTTCATTTAGAGGTGCGTTGGGTGATTTGAAAAGGCCATCATATTTGCAAGAATTTGTTGAGGCACCTATTCACCCCCCTCTAGTCACCATTCCGATCCCACAATTGGAATCAGAGCCGGTTAGATCACCAGTTGACCTTAACCGGTTTTTGATCCTTTTAGCGACATGCAAGGAAACACTAAGATTATGATATTTGATGATTACGATTTTGCTTATTAGAAGGTGCGCATGGAGGCTTACGTACTAAGCCAAGGAAGTGCAATTTGGGGCATTGTTGATTCCCAATATGTGATCCCTGAAACTCGCACCACTGAGGCTCAAAAGGAATAGTACGATTGTAACAGCAAGGCACGAAATATACTATTCATGAGTCTGAGTCAAAAAGAGTTTGATAGGGTCCAGATTCTTCGAACTGCGCTTCAAATTTGGACAACATTGAAAACTTTCCATGAGGACACTACTTAGATTAAGGCTAGGCGGCAAAGCACATATAATCAAGAATATCAAATGTTTTTGCAAGGCCCTGACGAATCTGTAGATGCCATGTTTGCTCGATTTGATGGGATTGTGAGCAACTTGCGCTCCACTAGGACTTTAGCTTATTCAGACCATGATAGAGCTATCAAACTTCTCTATGCTCTTGATTGTAGCATATGGGAGGTGAAGATCTACAGTATTGAAGAGTCGGTGAGCTTTGATACCTTGACATACGATGAACTCTTTAGTAAGCTCAAGTCCACCGAGATTGCCAAGGCATCTCGTCTAGGATTTGGAAACTCTTTGTTGCCTTCTATTGCTATGGTTTCTGGTCCCGACAGTGATACCTCATCTGGAGGTATATTTTCTGGTGGTTCTACAGTTTGTGCTTATTCTGGTGGTTTTGACTTGTCTTCCCTTGTCTCTGTCACAAAGAACAAGTGGACACTCTAGATGATGAGGAGCTAGCTCTCATTGTCGAGAAGTTCACCCGCTTCTACAATGATAGACGAGACCAAAGGAGAGGAGAGTCACAGGGATGTTTTGATTGTGGAGGTCTTTCTCACATAAAAGCGAATTGCCCTAAATTAAAAATGAAAATGAGTACAAGCACCAGAAGTGGAACAAGAAACCTTACTTCAAAGGGAAGCACAAAAAAGTGACTAAAAAAGTAGCCAGAGCTTTTTTGGCCGCCCTCAGTGATATCGATGGTACATCAAGCGAGGAGCCAAGCTCAGAAGAGGAGGAACCTCCCAAGAAGGATAAGAAGGAGATCAAGACAGTAGATCTCGCCGGCCTTTGCTTCATGATCGATGCCAACCATAATAGCGACGAGCTCGACACTTCTGAGGTATATCTATCTCGTGATCAACTTCTTGTTCAAAATGATGAATTGCATGATGTTGTTTGTTCTCAGGATAGATTACTTAAACTTGCTGCTAAAGAACGAAAATAACTAAAATTCAGACTTGAAACTATTTCCACTAAACTTGTAATCTTAAAATCTAAGTCTGATGATGCTGAATGTAAGTCATATCTTGTTGTTATGAGTGAACTTGCTCAGTTGTGTTTTACACATGCTCGAACTATTGAAAAACTTGAAATTACTGAAAAACAGCTTTTGGAGGTGGAGTCTAGTCCTACTGTCATCAACGAATGCATGAAATATCCTTTACTTGTTGAAAGCATTAATTTGAGAGATAGGCATGTTGATGAACTTAAGGCTAGATTGGAGAGTGCTGAGTGTTCTCAGGATGTGCAGCCAGCTTGTCCCATCTGCATCACCCTTAAGGACCAACTCAGCTTTGCTAGAGAGAAAGTCAAAAAACTAAAATGTGAAAATGATTATCTTCTCTCCGTGGTTGAAAAATGCACTGAAGGAAAGGTTTGGATGTATTTTCTTTTGGATAAAAAAATTGTGTGCTGATAGGGTAGGGTTAGCTCTAGGGTTGAGCTATGAGAGAACCACTTCAAACACTCCGAGCGAAACTGTGTTCACTCCACCCACTACCCTTGAGAAAAAAAGAGCACAGTTAGACACCACACAAAAAGCCAAGAATCCTAATCAACCTATTAAGAAAGCCCTTCATTCACCAAAGGAAACTCCTCAGCAAAAACCAAAGAAGACTGTGAGATTCTCACCTAAGACACATGCTCACACACCCAAGATAGTGTATCAATGCTCCTACTGTCATCGGGTGGGTCATTTTGTTGGGTTTTTCTTTCATCGTATCAAGGATGAACAACGTGCTTTTACGATGAGCTTTCAGGACATGCATTACCTATCTTTTGGTATGCATGAGTCTTCTTTTCACTCTTATTCTGATTTTGAGGCTCCCCATGGTCCCATGAGAGATTTTGCCCGTCGTTGTGTACACCATGCTTCATATGGTGCTAGACCGCATGTAAGAGGCTTTAATTCTCGACAGTTTAGGAGATCTCATCATTTTCCAGGCTCGTGCTTTGGAGGTAGATAACACACTTTTTATCATGACTCATACCCTGTGCATTATCAGTTTATTGCTTTACCTGGTTCTCAAGTTTTACAATGTTGGATTCCTAAACAGTTTTTCACTCACCCCAACACTAAGCATTCGAGATCTTCTAGCATGTTTTGAGGGGAGTTGTGTAGCACTGCACGAGCTTCTGTTATATGATTAATTGCTTTTACAAGTACATGCTTTATTGCGACTTTGAAGTATTGTCTTTAATACTGTTGATTATACTTTGCTAGAATACATCTTACATTTGTTATGAGCATGGCTTTTATTTTTGAAAATTTGAAAATGATCATCGCTTAGTCTAGAAACTAGCATGAATAGGTTGAGTACATTTGTTATCTTTTACATACCTGATAGCTAGGTCCTTTTTCCCTTGGATGCTAATACTCAACTTGATCATTTCAAAAATATTGTGCTGAAAATTAAAAAAAATGAAAAATGAAATGAAAATGATTGATATTTCATGTTGTTTTATGCTGAAATTGAAAAGATCTAGGTGGGTTTGCTTTATCGCACTACTTTGGTCCGGACTACTTACCATAGCACTTTGGTATGAACTAGGACATTGAAGTGTATGCCGAGACCATTGCTTTAAGCTTCTGATGGTTTAAACCTAGGCTTAGCTTGGTCGGTTAGCATAAGGTTGACATGCAAATAACCCCTAGCACTAAAATGAAAAAAATCAAAAAGTTTGAATCGATTGCATATCAAGTTTGCTGAAGCTCCTTGTAGTGGGATATGCTTATCTCGTTAGTAGTTGATTAGCTTTTGCATCTCATGCCTTGCCATGTCTAGTATGCTAGCCTGTGTAGTGATTCTTTTATTTTCTAAAATGTGAAAATTCTTGCTCATGCTTTTGTTTAGATAGTATTCATCTGAGTGTTTCATTCAATACTTTTAGACAATATTCCAAGCAAATGCTTGTTTGTACTATAATTGGAGTTGCTCATGTTTCAGAAGCTTGCATCTACTTTACCCTCACACCCCTCTTTGCATCTTTTTATCATCTTGATGTTTGCATTGCCAAAGGGGGAGAAATGGTTTACATGATGTGTTTGCTTGGTTAAGGGGGAGTAATGGCTTTCATGACGCATTGATGCTTTTGCCAAGATAGGGAGAATGCTTTCCATGGGTTTTTGCTCAAGGGGGAGATCTTTTACCAAGTGACATGTTTTGTCCAAAGATAGGGAGAATTCTTTGCATGGGGTTTTGCTCAAGGGGGAGATCTTTTACCAAGTGACATGTTTTTGGCTCTTTTCTTAGTTTTTATGGTCACTTGTGCGCTTAACTTGAAACTTTCATCATGTTTTTGTTTGGGGTTGTCAATGCACTCATCAAGGGGGAGATTGTGGAGCCAAGTGAGGTCGCACTGTGGTTTTTATCTGTATGATGAGTGATTGACAAGGTTGAGCGATTTGGTGAGATGAGTGAGTGATGGCTTGATTACATCGATGTGATCGATGTTTGGTTATGGAGAGTGTATGCCGAGGAGATTAGTGTGCATCACATTTCATGTTTTGGCTTGTCTCATGTGTGCAGGGTGGAGATGCTAACCAACTGTCAACGACGGGTGATCAAGGGCCAAGCGGGGAGCTCGATACCAGAGGATCAAGGATGCCAGGTGAAGTTGGAGATGATCTCAGGAGTGCACGAGGAGATAGAGCAAGACATGGATGGACGGATGGTCGAGACAACGTGACGGTTAAGTCAGCGAAAGGGAGGCTAGTGCAAGTGATCAGGCGGCTCGAGGGGATAGAGAGCGGGAGAGACTTGCTGGCAGTCGAGTTCGCGGATTGGCGTCACATGATGGCGATAGAGGAGGCTTTATCGGTTTTTGCTGAAAACCGTTGCATCAGAAAATGTCTTTAATTCCAATAATTAGGAGTTTATTTTTTCCTATTTTGTCGTCTAGATTAAGTGTAATGTTTTAGTATTTTTCGGATTTTTTAATTATGATAAAATATTAAAAGAATAGGGTCAATGATGTAATAAATTAGGAGTTTGCATTAATGGATTTTTTAGAATTTGTAATTCTGAAAATTCATTATGGCAATTAGGTAAATACCTAGAACTTTTACCCTAATGGCATTTTGGAAATTTCTTTAATGTCCTAGCCTATATAAAGGACCCAAAGGCCTAGGGTTTAGGTGACTCTTTCAGCTGAACATGTTAGGGGCTACCAACTACAATTTCTATTTTGTTCTAGCCTTTTTGTTGCTCTTAATTTTGTGCTGACTATTTATCATCTGTTTGTGTCGGATCAAACACAGAACAGGGCAGCCAGGAGCTTCTAGTGGAGGTACTATTCATCCCTTTTGTGATTCACTTTTGGAGCTGAGTTTTGAACTGTTTTGATACTATTTTTGGACCTGAGTTCTTCACAACTTTTGTTGTACAAGTTTCCAGGGTCCCATTTTTGAAGTTTGCAAAAGTTTTTGACCACTTATGCATATATTTTTCTGTCTAACAAAGTGCCTAAAAAGTTATAAAACTTCTGATTTCTGCCAAGTTGTGTTGTGTTTTCAGTCTAGATTCAATATTTGAGGTGATTTTTAATCTATTTTGGTTCTGTTTTTGGACCTGAGTTCTACATAACTCTTGTTGTCCAAGTTACAAGGGTTCAATTTTTGAAGTTTGCAAAAGTTTCTGAACACAACTACATATAGTTTTTGGCTCACTTTTATCAAACTAGAAATGTATTTTCAGTATTAATGTCGTCTTTTGTACGATTTTATTTTTGCTGAACATCCGGTGTCCTGCTTCGCTCTGAACTTAATTGAGTTATTCAAGCCTCCTAAGAAAATCTTCATATCATATAGTTGTTCATGTATAGATTAAAACATTTTGCTGAACATGTTTGGACTGAAATGTTGAGGGCTGAAGTGTTTGTGAATCTGTTCATCAGCCGACACATGGATTTTTGAAAGGAAAACAAAAATCCAATTCTATTGTGATTGGTTTATCAATGTTGTTACCTGGTTGGCTTATCTTGGAATTGCTCTGAAGTAATTTCTGGTTATACTCCATACTATGCAGATAAGATAGTACTTCTGAATAAGAGCACCTCCCTACCGTGAATGTGTTTCTATACTGCACTTAGGTTATTTTCTCCTGGCTGAGTTTTTGCATTCTGGATTGATTTTTTGGTTGCCGTTATCAGTTTTCTTGCCAAGCCAAGTGTTTGGTTCTACCTGTCATAGCTGGTGCAAGCAAACTATTGCACCTATTCTTCGCTACCCGAAAAGAACAAGCACTAATTAATTTTTCTTGATCCTTGTGAACTTGCTTTAATCTGTTGTGTATTCTAGATTGTCGGAGACTCAAAATCCAACTTCAGCAATTCTATGTTTCAAAGATAAACTGAAAAGCAAGTCGGTGACTCAAAGTCTGACTAAAGTAATTCGGCGTTTCATTGTCCGAATAGAAACAGAAAAAGTTTCAGAGCTATTTTTAAAGTGCAGTCTTTGTATGTGCAAATTCGGTGTTGGTGATCCCTCAATCTATCATTTGACATAATATCTGATAGGAGGGTTATAACATCTTGTTGACGCTGAAATGCGTCCCCGCACTTGGGCTGGTTCAACGTCCAAAAGTATCGCAACGATACCAACGCCGCGTTCCGACTACCCTGGAATCGTAACTAGGGATTTGGAGTCGCCGGGCAATCAGATAAATAATTAATATTTTAAACCAATTGGCCGAATGTATTAATAGCAATGTAAACAGTAACAAAACGACCAAAATACCTGGAATCGGCCAATTCGTAGGCCGATTCAGAGTTATAGTAGATACTAGTCCGAAGGGTCCTTGAGACGCCTTCGGCCTCATGTCCGATCAGACCAGAGGTACAACCCCGGTCAGACCGAAGGGCTGCGAAGGAACTTCGGGTGGTGTCCCGAAGGCAAGTGCGAAGTACCACTCCGGCGATCGCACCGTCAAAGCCTCGTCAGTCGGACCGACCGTGCTACTCCGGTAACACCAGGTGAAGGGACCTTCGAACATTGGCCTTCGACCGCGCGGAACTCCGGCGCGCAGGGCTTCGAAGGGCTCGAACTTCGGCTTCAGCGCGCCTGGTGCGAAGGGTCCCGGTCAGACTGGTGGAGTGCCGTCGGTCGGACCGGTTGTTGCCAACAACGACGTGACGAGGGGCTCCGGTCAGACCGGTGGCCCAACGTCGGTTAGACCGGGGTAACAGATCCGATCTGTTAAGCCTCGACAACCGTAGAAAATGATCTCCAATTACTCCCAAACTTCGTAGGGATGTTTAGGAGAACGATTAATCTGCAAAAAAAATAATAGATCACAAACAATTCGTTCGGAAGGCCGAATTTCCGAGTAGAGCGATAAAAACTAATAAAAAGGATAGTAATCCGTTACATGGATTAACGGGAGGTTCACAAGCGAACCAGCAAGGGTTACCGTGATTACGGACGCGACAGATGGAGGGCTTTCAAGCAAACCCACGAAGATGCAGAAAAGTAAAGAAAGTAAAAACAATTCAAAGCTAGGGCTTTGGATTGGTATGTCGGGGGGGGCTTTGAATTGGCCTTCCCCCTAGTATTTGTAGGGGGGTGGGCTAGTTATCCCTAGCTAGAGATAGAGTTAGATGCATCCAAAACTCTGTTGAGATATGTTTTGGTCGAAAATACCTCGAATCCTACTCGGATCCGAAATCCAGACCCTGGCCGGTCTGACCGAGCCCATGGATTTGGTCTGACCGGACCTAGCCGGTTAGACTGGCCTTTGCCAGGTTGACATATTTTCAATCAAAAATACTATTTTTATTATTTGCCTAGTTTGACCATTAATGCCATTTTTTTGCTATAAACACATGCCCCTTGCCTTTTAGCAAACTTAGTGAGCTAAAAGCACGACGGACCTTGGGCGATACCTGCAATATCGGCCTTTTAACACTTCAAGTGTTTTGCCACACACTTGGGAAGTACTTTTTAAATATCTACCATTCAAAGCCCTTCGAAATCGCTCTCCTTGTAAAGATTCAAGGACATATGCATTGCCCGGAGCGATTCCGACTACCTTAAAAGGTCCTTCCCATCTAGGTGACCATTTACCAAATTTGAACTCCTAGCGCCTAATGGAAAAATTGTCTTCCACACCAAATCATTGATTTGAAACGATTTTGCCTTGACCTTCTTCTTGTAGGCACTAGCTACTCTTCTTTTACCTCTCTCTATTGCCTCTAGAGCCTTCAACCTCTTATCGGTCACCTCTTCTAGATTATCCTTTAGAAGTGTCTCATATTCATCGACCGATAAGCCATCTTGCTTAAGAAATCTAAGTGAACCAAGATCCACCTCTACCAGCAGAACAACTTCTTGTCCATATACTAACTCATAAGGACTGACTTTAGTGGCACCATGCTTTGCAACTCTACTAGCCCATAGAGCTTCAGAAAGTACCTCGTGCCACCTTTTTGGAAACTCCTCAATCTTTTTCTTGATCAATTTAATTATTGTTTTGTTACTGGACTCGGCCTGACCATTGGCCTGAGCATAATATGGGGAAGAATTTATCAATTTACCCCATAGTATTCGGCAAAGTCCCTCACCTCTTTAGCGACAAATGAAGTACCTTGGTCCGTAGTGAGAGTTTGGGGAATGCTGAATCTATGTATAATGTGTTTCAAGATGAAATCAATCACCTCGTTGTGAGTCATGTTCTTGAGCGGCACGACCTCGGTCCATTTGGTGACTTAATCTGTTGCCATCAACACGAACTGATGCCCTTTCGAGGACGGAGGATGAATTTGGCCGACGAAGTCTAAACTCCAACCTCAGAATGACCATGGTTTGACAATAGGGTTAAGTGTCGACGCGGGTGCTAGCTGAATATTCCCAAACTCCTAACAAGCTTTGCACCCTCTATAGTACCTAAAACAGTCTTCAGTCATAGTCGACCAATAAAAACCTACCCTTTTGAGCATCCAACTCATCTTTGGGGCTAACTGATGAGTACCGCAAAGCCCTTCATGTACTTCACCTACAACAACTCTAGCTTGATCGAGGTCCAAACACTTCAAAAGTACCTTATCAATAGTTCGGCGATACAACACATCGTCGAGCAAAACAAATTTGAAAGCCTATCGCTGAACTTTCCGATCAACCTTTTGGCTTGGGTTTCTCAAATATTGGACGATTGGGGTCCTCCAATCATCCTCACTAACTAGAGGAGCAATGGCCAAATTCCTGCTAAAACTGGCTTTCAGATTCATCATTTGGACCTGTCCCCCGAGCACTAAACCTTCCTGACAATGGTCGGTCGGACCGCCCCTGTTGGCCCGGTTAAACCGGCTATTGCCAGTTATCTGGCACAATTCGGTCTGACCGTCCTGACATGGTCGGTCAGACCGGGTATGTAAGGGTGGTTGGACCGTGCCCACAAAGCCGGTCAGACCGACAGTAGGACCCTTAGGTGTTACATCATCTCCAAACATTGGCCTTTCCCGCGTGCATAATTTGCCCCTCCTAATTTGATAGCCTGATGCTTGTTGAGCCAAGTCATTTGCAAGTGAGTTGGCCTCTCTAGACACATGAGTAATCTCAAAATCATCAAAGGTAGAAATTAAGTCTAAACACTTGTCCAAGTAGCTATTTAGCAAACCATTAAAACATTGAGCGAGCTTGGCTACTTGTTGTACGACTAATAATGAATCACCGTATGCATGAACATACTTCACACCCATGGAGTTTAAGAACTCAAGACCTAGCAATAGGGCTTCGTATATGGCTTGATTATTAGTTGAATGAAATTCCAAACGGGCCGAGGTCTCAAAGCGCATACCACTCGGTGATATGAGTATCACTCCAACACCTTGGCCATTTTTGCAAGTCGAACCATCAAAGTAAAGTTTCCATGGTAATGCTTCAATCAAGGCGACTTCATCGCCCCAATTGACATCTACGTGGTGATCCACTATAAAATTAGCAACGACTTGGCCTTTCATAGCTTTCAACAGTTCATAAGCCAAATCATATTCGATTAACGCATACGCCCACTTGCCGATTCGACCACTTAGAATCAGCTTTTGCAACATGTATTTTATGACATCCGTTTGGCAAGTGACAATACATGTGCTAGGGTGAAGGTAATGACGTAATTTGGTACACGCTCTCTTCCACGGCAATATAATGCCGAAATGGGATCCCGGCCTTCAACGCCCTTACCACTGGTGGCGTCGATAAGCACTCTTTGATTTTCTCGAACGCACGTTGCTGGCTTGTCCACAAGTGAACTCGGCTTCATTTTTTAGCCGGAGTATTGGGACGAAAGCATCAATTTTTCCAAACAGGTTGGATATAAAGCACCGCAAATAATTAACTTTGCCTCGCAATTTATGTACATCTTTCTTACATGTCAGCGCTATGAATCCCCAAATTTTCTTAAGCCTCTTGGGATCAATTTCGATGCCTCTTTCATGAATCATGAATCCCAAGAACTTACCCGTCGACACAACAAAAGCACATTTGAGCAGGTTCATTTTCAAGCCATACCGGCGCATTCTTTCGAAAGCAACATTCAAATCGACGAGGTGGTTCTCCATAGCGTCTGATTTGACCACAACATCATCTATATAAACTTCTAACATAACCCCTAGCAAGTCATGAAAGATTAAGATCATGGCACGTTGGTATGTGGCGCCAGCATTCTTTAGACCAAATGTCATTACTACCCACTCAAACAAACCGACAAAACCTGGGCAGCAAAAAGCCATCCTAAAGATGTCTTCTTCGGCCATAAAGATTTGATTATAACCAGCGTCCCGAGGCATCGTTGATCAACATGTTGGCTATCGGCATGGGATACTCGTCTTTCGGAGTAGCCTTGTTTAAATCCCTGAAATCGACGCAGATGCGGATCTTGCCACTCACCTTCTTCTCGACAAGCACAATGTTAGCGACCCATTCCGCGTACCTGCATGGCCTAATAAAATCTGCTGCTAAAAGACGTTCGATATCCTCTTTAACTCGGTCATAGATGGCCGAATTGAAGCGGCGTGATGGCTGTTTATAAGGCCTAAATCCGGGTTTGATGGGGAGCCGATGCTCAACAAGCTCTCGGCTTAGCCCGGGCATCTCGTTGTAATCCCATGCAAAGCAATCAACATACGATCGAAGAAACTTTATTACTTCGGCCTTTACATCATTATTCAGATTCTGATTTACAAACGCCGGCCTTGGAACACTACCATCTCCTATGTATACTTGTTCCAAAGGGTCGTCCGACGAGAAGCCTTGACCTAATTTCTCTACCTGGCTAAATAAAGTCTTTGATGGCTTCGGCGATACCATCTTGAGAAGACCGATACTGCTCCACGCGAGACTTTAACAAATCAAGATTAGCGCTAGACATTATCCTACCTTAGACACTACCGAGCCACACCGGCCGGCTTCACGGAAATAGGAACGAACCTCCCCTCTGATATGCTGACAAAGTCATAATCCGAGAGATCCCGTCCCGACAAACACTCTATCTAATCATGGGTTGCGTCGCCGGACGCATCGGCCAAACTAACATGGGCCTATGTATCGGCGTACACAATCTCAACTTTGTCGCCATCCCATTGTATGAGGCGCTGATGCAAGGGGGATGGTACGCACTGATTTGCGTGGATCCAGTCACCCCAAGCAATACATTATAGTTATCATGTACGTAGATGATGAAGAAAGCGGTAGGTAGCGTCTTGTTTCCCACCATCAATTCTAGGGACAGTACCCCCTTGGCTTCCGTCGTGTCGCCGTTGAAGCTATTGAGGGTGATGTTGGTCTTCTTTAGGTCATCTTCGTCTTTGTCGAGCATCCTTAGAAGGGAGTACAACATTAGTTTCACGGTGGCACCACCATCAACAAGCATCCTCGAGACGGGCTTCCCATCGATTTGTCCCCTTATGTAGAGGGGTCTCAAGTGACGGTTCGTATCTCCGGGCTTCTCGAATACGGCGTCTCGTGTGCCGAGGTCTAGCTGAGCGACCCCGGTCTCCTCCGGCAGTGGAGCGAACTCGAAAGGCAACATGACGATGCCGACGTCCATCGCCTCAGTAGATGGCCCCTCGGAGACGGGAGTGTAGTCATCGTTGAGTAAATCATCTTCATCACAGCTAAAAACGGGGACCGAGTCATTGATTATGACTGGCCTGGGTCTCCAGACTTTCTTCACGGTGGGCTGAGGACGGATTTCCTCAAAAAGTGTGTCCCATGCCACCTCGGCCTTCTCTTCTCGTATCTCCTGTGCGTGCAAGTGTTGCGACCTCCTCTTTTGTGACTTGGACATCCCTGAGGGCGCCCATGATGGCTGAGGATGGGTGCCGGGTGCCACGGTCTTGCTTCTAACATTTTTAGCCGAAGGTGACTTGCTTGTATCAGCCTCGAGCGTCTGGCATTTGCCATGAAAAGTCTCCTGCTCCTGATCGGTCTAACCGGCCATGGTGGGCCGGTTAGACCGAGTTGTGTGAAAACTGTCGTAAGGCCGGTCGGACCGGCCATAGTAGGCCAGTCAGACCGAGCTTTGGCTGAGTCTTCGCGTATTCCCATCGGGGTATCCCTTGGGATTGGGACCTCCTGAGATCCAACCCTGATGACTATAACCTCAGAGGCGTCTCCATGTCCACCCTTTTCGGTGATATCTCGCGAAGCCCAGTTCCGGGAGACCACAGACAGGCGATGAACAATGTTGTTATCCTGTGCCGGAGTGTAAGTGTTCATAGCCGAACATTGCACAAAATTCTCCGGTGGTGGAGGCCAAACCAGAACCATCGTCCAGTAGAAGGGCGGCAGCATCGGGGGCTCTAGCGGCCTCGCCCACTGAGTGCCGAACCCGTTGGCTAGTTGAGGGTCTGGCCATGTCGATGGTACCTCGGACCAGACCAGCGAGGGGTCCTTCCAAGACGGAGGTAAATTAGCCCATGGCAGAGGCGGGCCCGACCACTAGAGGCTGAATCCCTTTGGAAGCTGGACCCATCCGGAGGCTAGAAACCCTCCGAAGGAGGTGGGCTCGGCCACTAAGGCTCGAAGTAGGGACGCTTTTTTAACTCGTCGGTGGATGGCATGACTTGCCCTTTCGGCAGTCGTGGAAGTTGATTTTTCAATAGGAAATCAAATATCTTATCACATTTAGTTACGTCGAACGAATATCTAACTTCATTAGGCCGACTCTTAGAGGGAGATGGCCGCAATTCGGAGCAGGTGATGGGCTTAGACTTCATGCTCCAAGTCCATTCGGTCGTGTAGGTGTCGGCCGGATCCTCTTCTTCCTAGGATCCTTCCTCGTCGGAGTGTTCCATAGTGTGGATCTCAGCCCTTGGTTTGTTAAAAGTTTTGACGAATTTTCTATCTTTGGCCCAGCCTTCCTGGACCAGAGCCTGCTGCAATACCTGGTAACCTCCAAGAGGTTTTGATTGTCCATACGCTCCTTAATTTCTACCCGTAGGCCATTGCATACTAGATCTTCTAGATCCCTTTCCGATATGTTTAGGCTAAAACATTTATTCCAGGTATCTCTAAAACGTTTAACATACACAGAAACACTTTTGCTAGATTTTTGCCTAACCGCTATGAGGTGTGATAGCCTAAGCTCGGTCTCGCCTGTGTAGAAATAATCATGAAACTTCTGCTCCAGTTGAGCCCATGTTTGGATGGAGTTCGGCGGGAGTGCCGAAAACCAAGTGAACGCAGTGTCGGATAACGACAGGGAGAATAATCTGAGTTTTAATGCATCTGATCCGCTAGCTTCGCCACATTGTGCTAGAAACTGGCTAACGTGTTCTAATGTATATTTACTACCCTCGCCATCAAATTTTGTGAAATCTGGGACTCTATAACCGCGAGGATATGGAATAGTGTCAAAGTGGTCGGGATATGGTTTTCGATAAACCCTAGCTCTATCCCAAGGTGCAAAGCCAGTGCATTCCATAAATAGTGCGCGAATACGCTCCTCGATATCGTCGTGATCTAATGCTTGTGCGCGCCTTTCATGTGGCGGCATGATGCGTGGTGGTATATTGATATGCTCTGGCCTATGCTGTTGTGCAGGAGCATGCAGTGCAAGCGGCGGCGGCAGAGCAAGCATGGGCGCAGGCGGTGGTGGTACTTGGTAAGCTGGGTTTGCCTGTCCATAAGAGTAGTCATGTGTTTCGGCTGTGGAGGAAGTAGCCGGAAACATGGTGGTTTTTCCGGTATTACCATCGATTCTGCTATAGATATGATGTGCTGGCAGAATACTAGTAATCTGTGCCAGCGAATCGGCCTCAGTAAAACCAAATCTTCTAAACACTGCCACCACTTGCGAGACAACTGCGGGTTTAAGTTTATTGGCTAGCGAGGCGCTAACTGCTTGATCAACAGACGCAGCTATCCTATGGTCTACTTGTGAGGCAGATAAAGGGGGTGATGATGGATGTACCTGGGCCAAGTTGAGGTTGTCGCGCATGACGAAGCCCGAGCGCGTTTTTATGCAATCTCTGAGCATCAGTTCTTCAAGTTCTCACTTTTTCGCTTCAATCTTTTCTCGGTCTTCCTCAGATATGTCCGCCATGGTGGGTGTTATAATGTTGTGGTCATCGATGTCCGCGCCTCCCGCAATGTTCATCGGTGATGTCGTGGAGATAGACGTAGTAGACGTACCCGCCGCTGATGTAGAGGTATTAGTCATGGTTGGCATTGTCCCCAGCGGAGTCGCTAGAAAGTGTGTTGACGCCGAAATGCGCCACCGCACTTGGGCCGGTTCAACGTCCAAAAGTATCGCAACGATACCAACGCCACGTTCCGACTACCCTGGAATCGTGATAAGGGATTTGGAGTCACCAGGCAATCAGATAAATAATTAATATTTTAACCCAATTGGCCAAAAGTATTAATAGCAATGTAAACAATAACAAAATGACCAAAATACCTGGAATCGGCCAATTCGGAGGCCGATTCGGAGTTATAGCAGATACTGGTCCAAAGGGTCCTTGAGACGCCTTTGGCCTCAAGTCCGGTCAGACCGGAGGTACAACTCCGGTCGGACCAAAGGGCTGCGAAGGGGCTTCGGGTGGTGTCCCGAAGGCAGGTGCGAAGTATGACTCCGGCCATCGGACCGGCGAAGCCTCGTCGGTCGGACCGACCATGCTACTCTGGTCACACAGGGCGAAGGGACCTCCGAATGTTGGCCTTCGACCGCGCGGAACTCCGGCGCGCAGGGCTTCGGAGGGCTCGGATTTTGGCTTCGGCGCGCCCGGTGTGAAGGGTCCCGGTTGGACCGGCGGAGTGTCGTCGGTTGGACCGGCTGTTGCTGACAACGGCGCGACGAGGGGCTCTGGTCAGACCGGTGTCGCAACGCTGAGGAGCCATGCTGAATAGCGTGGGCCTCATGGCTCCAGATGTGATGAGTCATTGTCAATGATAGTCAAAGAGGACTAAAGAAGAGAGAAGATCTGCTGTTTCATGGGCCACGTGTGACTCAGGTACACGGGCAGCGAGCGACTGTCGGGCAGAGGAGGCTGCGAAGTCGGGCTGGCCCAATCTGGGTGCATGGGCCAGAAGCAGTAGAAGACCCACTGGGCTGTTGACCAGGACTGACTCAGGTTACAAGGGCGGTGAGCGATTGCCGGGCTGAGAGAGCTGCGGAGTCGGGCCGGCCCAATCCGGGTACCTGGTACAAAGCTGGTGGAGGCTTTGTCAGTTTCGGCGTAAAACTGACAACCATTGATTCTGTATCCGACTGTCCAGAAGAGAAGTCGTAGTCGCTACGAAAACTTAGCTTCCGATAAGTCATCTGTAACTCTAGGCCCACAGTCAGTCAGTCGTGTCTGTAAAAATTCCTAAGGGCAGTAGAGTCTTTTCCTTTATTTTTGAGTCTGTAAAAACCCTAAGGGGCTGGTAGAATATTCCTAGTGTTGGGCTGCCTATAAATAGGACCCCAATCCCTAGGGTTTGGACTACCCTTTTGTGCTGAAATCAAATCCACTCTTTGGGTCATTTTGTCTCCCGTTTCTCTCTCCTGTGTGCGCCGCCAGGCTTGTGTTCCTTCCTGTTTGTGCATTATTCTTACTCTAAACTCTTGGATGCATTTAAGCCTTGGTCCCTGCTGATTTTATTTGTTGCACTTGTTTGGTTTGGAGAGTTATTGCTTCAGCTACGGGCTGGTGAATTTATTTCCTGAGGAGAAGCTTCTTCCGTTGCTTCTGTTCTTCATTCTAGTAGTACTAGTTCTTGCTGTTGCAAGTAGTACTACTTCCCTGCACCTACAGTGTACTGTGCAGCTTTTCACCTTCTACTGCACAACTTTTTGATCGAAGCTGATAGGGTCTATTACCTTTTCTGGCTGTCTCTGGCGAAGTCCTTCTCAGTTCGAAGCCCCTCAGCTCCGTGAGACAGGCTTCGACTTAGAATCTTCGAAGGCTTCGCTCAACCTTCGATTTTCGGTGTACGGTCTGTGTTGATAAGCTTCGAAGTATTCTTGTGAATGGACAGCATCGCATGCTTCGAATTACATACTCCGAATCTAGCTGTTCGAAGTCCACACTTCGGTAGGTTTCGAAGTAGGGTTCGAAGCTTGTCTTTTCTGATAGACTTCGTTTGGATTTCTTTGTGGCGTGTCAGCCTTCGATTCTCCTTCCGAAGCTTTCCCTGTTCGAAGATAGGCTTCGGACTTGATTTTTCTGTCGCGTGACAGACTTCGCTTCTTTGTTCGAAGGTTGTCCTTTTGTGTGTGTTGTGTTCGAAGCTTTCTGTTTGAAGGTCGTGCTTCGAAGCTTTCGGTTCAAAGTTGTGTTCGAAGTTTTGTCTTCGAAGTGCTCACTTCGAAGCAGGCTCCGACTTTGTCACTTTGCTCCGAAGCTCTTGGTTCGAAGCCTTGTCTTCGAAGTACATACTTCGAACCAGGCTCCGGCACTGTTTTACTTCACTCCGAAGTACACTTCGCTTCTTACCACTTCGAACTAGGCTAGACAGTGTCACCTTCGGCATTTCGGACAGACTCCGTCACCAACCTCCGAAGCAGACCTCGACGTGCGAAGGGGGCTTCGCCAAGTTCCGAACAGGAGACAAATTTGGACAAGTAACTTCTCTTTTCATTTTATACATACTTAGATCTTTTCATTGAGAAGTTTAGGCCTGTTACAAATTGTTCATCTGCCTAGTTGCACCACTTTAGTTTTTACACTGTTTATCATCAGTTGCTTCTAGATTAGAAACCTTTAGACTTAGGCCTTCTGTTTATTTTCTGCTGCGTAGTATTTTGAGGTGCGTTGGGTATTGGGAATAGGCCATTGATTCGAAAGAATTTTTAAGGCGCCCATTCACCCCCCCTCTGGTCGCTACTTTCGGTCCTACAAGTGGTATCAGAGCGAGGTTAGGGTTTTTCCATACCTTAACCGGTTCTAAACCCCAGTAGTGACTATGACGTCTCCTGGCAAGGTCCCGTCCTTGGAAGCCTATGGCTATAATTACTGGAAGACTCGCATGCGAGCCTATCTCATGAGCCAGGGTTCGGACATATGAGATATTTGCGTTCACACCACGTTTGTCATTTTGCCAGTTACTGAGCAAGGTACTGCTGGTATCATTGCTCAGCATCTGAGTAACAGTAAGGCTGTGAACATTTTATTTTCTGGTTTAGGTCCCACTGAGTTTGAGCGTGTGAGTCATCTCTCCACTGCGAGAGAGATCTGGGCTACCCTCAAGGCACACCATGAGGGAACAGCACAGGTCAAGGCTCGGCTCTATCAAACCTACCGGCGTGAATATGAAAATTTCACACAGAAGCCGGGTGAATCTGTTGAGGCTTTGTTTGGTCGCTTTCAGTCGATCATTAACAAGCTTCGGGACAACAAAGCTGAGGGTGCTCAGTTAGTCTCAGATCACGAGCAGGCGCTCAAGGTTCTTCATACCTTGGACCCAAAGATCTGGGAGATCAAGGTATCATCTATCGTTGAGAGTACTTCTTACGATACCTTGACCATTTCTGAGTTATTTAGCAAGCTGAAGGCCACTGAGGTAGATATCCAGTTGAGATCAAATCTCACTGGTTCTGGATCAAAATCCCTGGCCCTTGCTACACCTTCAGTTGATCCCTCTGCTGTGAGCTGTGCTGGGTTCTCTTTGATGTCTATCACTGAGGACCAGCTTGAGTTGTTGGGAGATGATGATTTGTGTCTCTTTAACAACCGGGTGCGTCGTGTCTATGATAAGAGAATGTTCAAAAGACACGGCACAAAATCCGGATGTTTTGAATGTGGTGATCCAGGACACTTCATCGCCGACTGCCCCAAGCGCAGTGGATACAAGAAGGGCACCGGCAGCAGCTTCCACGACTCCGGCAAGCATGAGAGCCCCTCCTTCAACAAGGGCAAGCCGAAGACCCGGTTCTTCAAGAAGGCCCTGAAGGACTACCGGCGAGAGAACAAGAAGCGCGACAAGGCCTTCTTCGCCGAGATGGAGAAGAGCTACTCCAAGAGATCCACGTCTTCTTCCTCTTCATCGAGCTCAAGCGATGAGGAGATCGCCATCAGGAAGGGGAAGGACAAGGATGATCCGGCAGGCCTCTGCTTCATGGCTTTCGGGGACAAGCCGAAGAGCCGCTCACGCCAGCGCCGAAGATCCCGCAAGAGCTTCTGCTCAATGGCTCTTGGGGATAGAGAGGAAAAGAGCTCCTCCGACGACTCCGACGATGACGATAGCAAGGTATCATCTTATGAGCGTGAAATTGTTGATTTACTTGAGAGCAATCGTCAGGAGTTGAAGTATCGGGAGAAACTGCTTAGGGGGGCTAAGAAAAGGATAGACGAGTTAGAAAGTGAGCTTGTCGTGGCCAACGGTAGAATAGAAAGTCTATCTTCTTCCCCTTGCTTGGGTGATAGCAGTGAGTGCCCGAAGTGTGAGGTGCTTCTGTGTGACCTGTCGACTCTGAAGTCCAGGTACACAGAAAGGGTTGATGAGAGGGACGCTTTGGCCACTGAGCTTGAAAGCGCTCAGCAGGAGCTGAAAGATGCTCACGCCACTGTCGTCGCACCCTGTGTTGATTGCCCATCTCATCTAGCTGCCTTAGCTGAGCTGAAATCCAAGGGCGATGAGCATTTGGGTGATTTGGAGAGGTTGAGAGCTGAGCTTGCCCAGACTAGGCTAGAGCTTGAGACACTGTCAGTTCCACCCACTGTTTGTGAGAACTGCCTGTCTCTTAGAATGGAATTAATTAAGCTGAAAGCCGAGAAGTCTGTCCAAGTAGAGAATGAGTGTGAGACCTGCTTGTCTCAGGTGGAGGTTCTAGCTTCCTTGAGAGAGGAGCTAGCAGATTCTCAGAATGAGAACTTTTACCTCCGGTCTATCCTGAGTTGGATCAGTGCCAGAGAGCCACAGCTTGGCATGATGATCCAGCAGTTCAAGAGGCAGGATGGGTTTGGGGTAGGTTACACCTACACCAAGGCTGACTTTGAGAGTGCCATTAGCCGGACAGTGGAGTGGAGTAAAATGACTCCAGAGCAGAGGTATCCCAAGACTCACTCCACCGAGTCTTCCCAGGCTTGTCATCCCAAGGATGGAGTGATCCATGAACCATCTAAAGCTCCACCCAAGAAACCTATCTGGGTTCCAAAGCCCAAAAATCTTCACACTTCTCTTGACTCTCTTCCTGGACCCTCTCAGCCCAAGAAGACCACACCAAACACTACCAAGCCCAAGAATCCCAAGCCTCAACCACATCCCAAGAAGCCTACCTATCATTGTGAGTATTGTCAGAGAGACGGGCATCTTGCGGAGTTTTGCTTTAGGAGGAAGCGGGTTGAGAGAGCAAAGAGGGCTCGTAGTGATCAGGAGCAGTTCTACCAGCAGGGTGGTAGACTGCGTGTTCCTCGGCGCGGGGAGAGGCTGGAGGCCAGGCCGCGTTGTGTAGGTGGTGGTAGAGGAGACGGTTTTCATGCCCGTGCTCCAGGTGGTGGTGTTCGTTCCGGCAGAGTTCCAGACCGAGTTGGCTACGGTTCTGGACCTCGTGGCCGCAGGGTTAGGAAGAACCGTGGACCGCGCTTTGAGCCGCGTTTTGGTCCAAACTCTTTTGATGGTTTTCGCTTTCCATCTTTTGAGCAGATGGCTCGACACTGGTTTATCTCTTTTGCTAAACCTGGTGCCGGACCATTTGCTCCCACTTACAGACACTGATTGTGCAGGACCGGGGACTGGAGGATGTTTGGATCATGGACTCAGGATGTTCTCGCCACATGACGGGACATCGCAGATGGTTCTCCAGTCTCACTCCCCCGAGCTCCAAAGAGTACATCACATTCGGGAACAGCGGTCAAGGGAAAGTAAGTGGCATAGGCTCAATCAGCATTTCAGACCATTTCTCTTTAAAGAATGTTGCTTTGGTTAAAAATCTGAACTTTAATTTAATCTCTGTTTCGCAACTTCTTGAGGATGGTTTGGAAGTGCGTTTTAAGAAGGGCAATTCTTCTGTGGTTGATTCTAGAGGGTCTTTGGTTTGTCAGATTTTACCCTTCGGTAAAGTTTTTCGAATTGACTTCTCTAGTTCTTTTGGCCCTTCTCGCTGTTTGATTGCTGGATCCTCTTCTGAGCTCTGGAAGTGGCATAGGAGGTTAGGTCATTTGAGTTTTGATCTGCTAGTCAGGTTAAGCTCTATGGACCTCATCCGAGGATTGCCCAAGCTTAAGATGGAGAAGGATCTAGTTTGTCATCCCTGTCGTCATGGGAAAATGGTTGCCGCTTCTCACTCACCTGTGACTCAGGTGATGACTTCATATCCGGGCGAGCTTTTACATTTGGACACTGTAGGTCCAGCTCGGGTACGCTCAGTCGGTGGGAAGTGGTATGCACTAGTGATTGTTGACGACTTTTCTCGTTTCTCGTGGGTTTTCTTTTTGGAGTCTAAGGATGAAACCTTTCAATTTGTCCATGACCTGATTTTGAAGCTGAAGAATGAGAACAATGGCCGGATGCGAGCAATTCGCTCCGACAACGGCTCTGAGTTCAAGAACTCTCAGTTCGTCAGCTTCTGTAGTGATCAGGGTCTGGACCATCAGTTTTCTTCTCCTTACACTCCCCCACAGAACGGCGTTGTGGAACGAAAGAACCGCACGCTAGTTGAGATGGCCAGGACGATGCTCGATGAGCACAGGACTCCTAGGCGTTTTTGGGCTGAAGCCATGAACACGACTTGCTATCTGGCCAACCGCATTTTTCTTAGAGCTTACCTTGGTAAGACATCATATGAGTTGCGGTTTGGCAGACAGCCCAAGGTGAGCCACTTGCGAGCGTTTGGCTGCAAGTGCTTTGTGCTCAAGAAGGGAGGGCATTTGGACAAGTTTGAGTCTCGTTGCTGGGATGGTGTTTTTCTTGGTTATGCATTGCATTCTCGAGGCTTCCGTGTTTGGAACCTCGAATCCCAGCTGCTTGTCGAGACGTGTGAGGTTTCATTTGATGAGTCCTTGCCTTCTTTGACTCCTTCTTTTGAGCTTTCTGGTGATGATGAGCTCAGAGAGTCCATCTTCGAAGAAGATGAGGATACTCCAGCTGCTGTTGAGGGTGGGCCTTCTGCATCCCCCGCAGAGCCCACACCTTCTGTGACTTCGACTGATGATGAGGGCGGACCTCTGATCACTTCTTCCACTTCGATCGAGCCCCCTCAGTCAAGTCCAGAGGTGCCAGCTGCTGACTCCGGTGAGGTGACTTCAGATCACCAGGGAACCCGAGCAGTTCAGCGTGACCATCCCTCAGAGCTCATCATTGGTGATTTGACTGAGAGGACTTTGCGTTCTTCTGCCTCTCTCGCTGTGTTTGCTGAATCTGCGTTTGTTGCATCTTTTGAGCCCATAGATGTTTCTCATGCTCTTTCTGATTCTAATTGGATTAATGCTATGCAAGAAGAGCTTGAGAATTTTGTCCGCAATCGGGTTTGGACACTAGTTGAGCCGCCACCAGGATGCAACCCCATAGGCACCAAGTGGGTATTCAAGAACAAACAAGGTGAAGATGGGGTTGTGGTGCGCAACAAAGCTCGACTAGTTGCCCAGGGTTATTGCCAGAAGGAAGGTATTGACTTTGAAGAAACCTTCGCTCCTGTTGCCTGTCTTGAGTCTATTCGTATTCTTCTAGCTTTTGCCGTTTCGAAGGGCTTTAAGCTTTTTCAAATGAACGTTAAGAGTGCTTTTCTGAACGGGTTCATAGAAGAGGAGGTTTATGTTAGGCAACCCCCCGGTTTTGAGAACCCTAAGTTCCCTCGACATGTTTTTAAATTGCACAAAGCTTTATACGGGTTGTGATGGGTTCTGTGGACAAAACTCTTTTCTTGCTCAGAGATGCTTCAGATTTTTTAGTTTCTCAGATTTATGTGGACGATATTATTTTTGGCGGTACTATTGATTCTCTTGTGTCCAAGTTTTCTGAGCAGATGCACAGTGAGTTTGAGATGAGCCTCATAGGTGAGCTTAAGTACTTTTTAGGGCTCCAGATCAAGCAGACCAAGTACGGCACCTTCATCCACCAAGGTAAGTATACTCGTGACATGCTTAAGAAATTTGACTTTGGTGGTGAATTGAAGCCGCAGATGACCCCGATGGGTACTTCTGGGGGTTTGGACAAGGACGAGAGCGGTGTCAATGTCAATGAGAGAGAGTTTCGAGGGATGATCGGTTCGCTGTTGTACTTAACGGCAACAAGACCGGACATACAGTTCGCCGTGGGACTTTGCGCGCGTTTTCAGTCTTCACCACGCGCGTCTCACCGGCAGGCTGTCAAGCGTATTTTTAGGTATCTCACCTATGCGCCTGATCTTGGTCTTTATTATTCAGCATCATCATCTCTTGATTTATCTGGCTTTTCGGATGCCGACTTTGGTGGGTGCCGGTTGGATCGCAAGTCGACTTCCGGTACTTGCCAGTTTCTTGGTTCTTCCCTTGTATCTTGGTCTTCTCGAAAGCAATCTGGAGTTGCTCTTTCGACCACAGAGGCTGAGTATGTAGCTGCTGCCAGCTGCTGCTCACAGATGGTTTGGATGATTTCCACTCTACGAGACTTTGGGTTGTTCTTTCCTACCAGGGTTCCATTGTTTTGCGATAGCACTAGTGCTATTAGTGTAGGGAAAAACCCGTGTCTCCATTCAAAAACCAAACATATTGATGTGCGCTTTCACTTCTTGCGGGATCAATATGAGAAAGGTGTCATTGACCTTATTCATGTTGATACCCATCATCAGTTGGCTGACATTTTCACCAAACCCCTAGATCAGTCTACTTTTGAGCGTTTAAGAGGGGATTTGGGTGTTGTGTATCCTTTCTAGGATATTTTGCGTCAGTTTTCTTTCTTCTTTACTCTTTTCTTGAGTCTTTTTGTGTGTGTTCATATCTTGCATATTCACGTATCACACTTTAGAGATGCTTCTGTTATATGATTGAACTGCTTTACTTATTCTAGCGGGTACATGCTTTTGATTACATGTCGATGATCATGCTTTGATTCAGTTCACTTGATATACCTGATATCTGTCATGTGCATGGTTTTTACGCTTTCAACTTGAAAAATGATCACCATTGCTTCTGGTAACTAGCATGTGTAGGCTGAGTGCTTTTGCTATTTGTTACATGTCTTGTAGCTAGTTCATCACATAGATGCAGATATGCATCTTGGACATCTTTATGCTTTAACATGGAAAATGTGCTATAAAAATGATAAAAATCAAAAATAAATGAAAATTCCATGCCTTTTTATGCTTAAGTTGAAAAGATCCAAGTGGGTTTGCTTTGTCGCATTATATTGTTCTGGACTGCTTACCATAGCACTTTGGTATGAACTAGGACAGTGTAGTGTATGCCAAGACCAATGTCTTAAGCTTCTGATGGCCCAGTTCTGGCCTAGGCTTGACTTGGTCGGTTAGCATAAGGTTTGACATGCAAATAACCCTTGGCAAAAAAATGACAAAGGAAAATGAAAAAGCCTGAACATTAAAAAGATAACAAGTTTGCTGAAGCACTTTGTTTTGAACAATGCTTATCTTGGTAGATATCAGTTAGCTTCTGCATCTTATGCTTTACCTTGCTTGTTTACTAGAAAATGTGGTGATGCTTTTGTTTGCAAAAACTGAAATATGCGTGCTAAATGACTTTATTTAGATATCATCTGTTGCACTGATCATGCCATGTGTCTTAGACAGTATCTATTTTGCTATACCTGTTAGATGTTGTAACTGCATTCAATCATATCTGAGAAGCATGCTTTCTTCACTCCACCTGCACCCCAATTGCATTCACTGCATATTTTTAGGGGGAGTTGCATTTCAGGGGGAGTCTGTGTCTCTCTTGAGTGCTTGATGAGTTCACTTGTCAACAAGGGGGAGAAAATTTGGGATCAGAGTTTAAGGGGGAGTTCTTACTCTGTTGATATCCTTGTTGTTCTGAAATCACACTCATTTTGAGCTTTTACGTTTTGGTTAACCATAATGACCGCTTCTTGCTTTTGTTTGGCTTTTGGTCATTAAGGTTAAACTTTTACCTTATTTTTCTTCTTCTTTGTTTCCTTGTCTTTTGTTTTCGTGTTTCCACATTTGTTCGCAGGTGCTGAAGAGCCGAGAAAAGAGGAATGTTGACAATGCACTCATCAAGGGGGAGATTGAGGAGCCATGCTGAATAGCGTGGGCCTCATGGCTCCAAATGTGATGAGTCATTGTCAATGATAGTCAAAGAGGACTAAAGAAGAGAGGAGATCTGCTGTTTCATGGGCCGCGTGTGACTCAGGTACACGGGCAGCGAGCGACTGTCGGGCAGAGGAGGCTGCGAAGTCGGGCTGGCCCAATCCGGGTGCATGGGCCAGAAGCAGTAGAAGACCCACTGGGCTGTTGACCAGGACTGACTCAGGTACATAGGCGGTGAGCGATTGCCGGGCTGAGAGAGCTGCGGAGTCGGGCCGGCCCAATCCGGGTACCTGGTGCAAAGCTGGTGGAGGCTTTGTCAGTTTCGGCGTAAAACTGACAACCATTGATTCTGTATCCGACTGTCCAGAAGAGAAGCCGTAGTCGCTACGAAAACTTAGCTTCCGGATAAGTCATCTGTAACTCTAGGCCCACAGTCAGTCAGTCGTGTCTGTAAAAATTCCTAAGGGCAGTAGAGTCTTTTCCTTTATTTTTGAGTCTGTAAAAACCCTAAGGGGCTGGTAGAATATTCCTAGTGTTGGGCTGCCTATAAATAGGACCCCAATCCCTAGGGTTTGGACTACCCTTTTGTGCTGAAATCAAATCCACTCTTTGGGTCATTTTGTCTCCCGTTTCTCTCTCCTGTGTGCGCCGCCAGGCTTGTGTTCCTTCCTGTTTGTGCATTATTCTTACTCTAAACTCTTGGATGCATTTAAGCCTCGGTCCCCGCTGATTTTATTTGTTGCACTTGTTTGGTTTGGAGAGTTATTGCTTCAGCTACGGGCTGGTGAATTTATTTCTTGAGGAGAAGCTTCTTCCGTTGCTTCTGTTCTTCATTCTAGTAGTACTAGTTCTTGCTGTTGCAAGTAGTACTACTTCCCTGCAGCTACAGTGTACTGTGCAGCTTTTCACCTTCTACTGCACAACTTTTTGATCGAAGCTGATAGGGTCTATTACCTTTTCTGGCTGTCTCTGGCGAAGTCCTTCTCAGTTCGAAGCCCCTCAGCTCCGTGAGACAGGCTTCGACTTAGAATCTTCGAAGGCTTCGCTCAACCTTCGATTTTCGGTGTACGGTCTGTGTTGATAAGCTTCGAAGTATTCTTGTGAATGGACAACATCGCATGCTTCGAATTACATACTCCGAATCTAGCTGTTCGAAGTCCACACTTCGGTAGGTTTCGAAGTAGGGTTCGAAGCTTGTCTTTTCTGATAGACTTCGTTTGGATTTCTTTGTGGCGTGTCAGCCTTCGATTCTCCTTCCGAAGCTTTCCCTGTTCGAAGATAGGCTTCGGACTTGATTTTTCTGTCGCGTGACAGACTTCGCTTCTTTGTTCGAAGGTTGTCCTTTTGTGTGTGTTGTGTTCGAAGCTTTCTGTTTGAAGGTCGTGCTTCGAAGCTTTCGGTTCAAAGTTGTGTTCGAAGTTTTGTCTTCGAAGTGCTCACTTCGAAGCAGGCTCCGACTTTGTCACTTTGCTCCGAAGCTCTTGGTTCGAAGCCTTGTCTTCGAAGTACATACTTCGAACCAGGCTCCGGCACTGTTTTACTTCACTCCGAAGTACACTTCGCTTCTTACCACTTCGAACTAGGCTAGACAGTGTCACCTTCGGCATTTCGGACAGACTCCGTCACCAACCTCCGAAGCAGACCTCGACGTGCGAAGGGGGCTTCGCCAAGTTCCGAACAGGAGACAAATTTGGACAAGTAACTTCTCTTTTCATTTTATACATACTTAGATCTTTTCATTGAGAAGTTTAGGCCTGTTACAAATTGTTCATCTGCCTAGTTGCACCACTTTAGTTTTTACACTGTTTATCATCAGTTGCTTCTAGATTAGAAACCTTTAGACTTAGGCCTTCTGTTTATTTTCTGCTGCGTAGTATTTTGAGGTGCGTTGGGTATTGGGAACAGGCCATTGATTCGAAAGAATTTTTAAGGCGCCCATTCACCCCCCCTCTGGTCGCTACTTTCGGTCCTACAAGTGGTATCAGAGCGAGGTTAGGGTTTTTCCATACCTTAACCGGTTCTAAACCCCAGTAGTGACTATGACGTCTCCTGGCAAGGTCCCGTCCTTGGAAGCCTATGGCTATAATTATTGGAAGACTCGCATGCGAGCCTATCTCATGAGTCAAGGTTCGGACATATGGGACATTTGCGTTCACAGCACGTTTGTCATTTTGCCAGTCGCTGAGCATGGTACTGCTGGTATCATTGCTCAGCATCTGAGCAACAGTAAGGCTGTGAACATCTTGTTTTCTGGTTTAGGTCCCACTGAGTTTGAGCGTGTGAGTCATCTCTCCACTACGAGAGAGATCTGGGCTACCCTCAAGGCACACCATGAGGGAACAGCACAGGTCAAGGCTCGGCTCTATCAGACCTACCGGCGTGAATATGAAAACTTCACACAGAAGCCGGGTGAATCTGTTGAAGCTTTGTTTGGTCGCTTTCAGTCGATCATTAACAAGCTTCGGGACAACAAGGCTGAGGGTGCTCAGTTAGTTTCAGATCATGAGCAGGCGCTCAAGGTTCTTCATACCTTGGACCCAAAGATCTGGGAGATCAAGGTATCATCTATCGTTGAGAGTACTTCTTACGATACCTTGACCATTTCTGAGTTGTTTAGCAAGCTGAAGGCCACTGAGGTAGATATCCAGTTGAGATCAAATCTCACTGGTTCTGGATCAAAATCCCTGGCCCTTGCTACACCTTCAGTTGATCCCTCTGCTGTGAGCTGTGCTGGGTTCTCTTTGATGTCTATCACTGAGGACCAGCTTGAGTTGTTGGGAGATGATGATTTGTGTCTCTTTAACAACCGGATGCGTCGTGTCTATGATAAGAGAATGTTCAAAAGACACGGCACAAAATCCGGATGTTTTGAATGTGGTGATCCAGGACACTTCATCGCCGACTGCCCCAAGCGCAGTGGATACAAGAAGGGCACCGGCAGCAGCTTCCACGACTCCGGCAAGCATGAGAGCCCCTCCTTCAACAAGGGCAAGCCGAAGACCCGGTTCTTCAAGAAGGCCCTGAAGGACTACCGGCGAGAGAACAAGAAGCGCGACAAGGCCTTCTTCGCCGAGATGGAGAAGAGCTACTCCAAGAGATCCACGTCTTCTTCCTCTTCATCGAGCTCAAGCGATGAGGAGATCGCCATCAGGAAGGGGAAGGACAAGGATGATCCGGCAGGCCTCTGCTTCATGGCTTCGGGACAAGCCGAAGAGCCGCTCACAGCCAGCGCCGAAGATCCCGCAAGAGCTTCTGCTCAATGGCTCTTGGGGATAGAGAAGAAAAGAGCTCCTCCGACGACTCCGACGATGACGATAGCAAGGTATCATCTTATGAGCGTGAAATTGTTGATTTACTTGAGAGCAATCGTCAGGAGTTGAAGTATCGGGAGAAACTGCTTAGGGGGGCTAAGAAAAGGATAGACGAGTTAGAAAGTGAGCTTGTCGTGGCCAACGGTAGAATAGAAAGTCTATCTTCTTCCCCTTGCTTGGGTGATAGCAGTGAGTGCCCGAAGTGTGAGGTGCTTCTGTGTGACCTGTCGACTCTGAAGTCCAGGTACACAGAAAGGGTTGATGAGAGGGACGCTTTGGCCACTGAGCTTGAAAGCGCTCAGCAGGAGCTGAAAGATGCTCACGCCACTGTCGTCGCACCCTGTGTTGATTGCCCATCTCATCTAGCTGCCTTAGCTGAGCTGAAATCCAAGGGCGATGAGCATTTGGGTGATTTGGAGAGGTTGAGAGCTGAGCTTGCCCAGACTAGGCTAGAGCTTGAGACACTGTCAGTTCCACCCACTGTTTGTGAGAACTGCCTGTCTCTTAGAATGGAATTAATTAAGCTGAAAGCCGAGAAGTCTGTCCAAGTAGAGAATGAGTGTGAGACCTGCTTGTCTCAGGTGGAGGTTCTAGCTTCCTTGAGAGAGGAGCTAGCAGATTCTCAGAATGAGAACTTTTACCTCCGGTCTATCCTGAGTTGGATCAGTGCCAGAGAGCCACAGCTTGGCATGATGATCCAGCAGTTCAAGAGGCAGGATGGGTTTGGGGTAGGTTACACCTACACCAAGGCTGACTTTGAGAGTGCCATTAGCCGGACAGTGGAGTGGAGTAAAATGACTCCAGAGCAGAGGTATCCCAAGACTCACTCCACCGAGTCTTCCCAGGCTTGTCATCCCAAGGATGGAGTGATCCATGAACCATCTAAAGCTCCACCCAAGAAACCTATCTGGGTTCCAAAGCCCAAAAATCTTCACACTTCTCTTGACTCTCTTCCTGGACCCTCTCAGCCCAAGAAGACCACACCAAACACTACCAAGCCCAAGAATCCCAAGCCTCAACCACATCCCAAGAAGCCTACCTATCATTGTGAGTATTGTCAGAGAGACGGGCATCTTGCGGAGTTTTGCTTTAGGAGGAAGCGGGTTGAGAGAGCAGAGAGGGCTCGTAGTGATCAGGAGCAGTTCTACCAGCAGGGTGGTAGACTGCGTGTTCCTCGGCGCGGGGAGAGGCTGGAGGCCAGGCCGCGTTGTGTAGGTGGTGGTAGAGGAGACGGTTTTCGTGCCCGTGCTCCAGGTGGTGGTGTTCGTTCCGGCAGAGTTCCAGACCGAGTTGGCTACGGTTCTGGACCTCGTGGCCGCAGGGTTAGGAAGAACCGTGGACCGCGCTTTGAGCCGCGTTTTGGTCCAAACTCTTTTGATGGTTTTCGCTTTCCATCTTTTGAGCAGATGGCTCGACACTGGTTTAGCTCTTTTGCTAAACCTGGTGCCGGACCATTTGCTCCCACTTACAGACACTGATTGTGCAGGACCGGGGACTGGAGGATGTTTGGATCATGGACTCAGGATGTTCTCGCCACATGACGGGACATCGCAGATGGTTCTCCAGTCTCACTCCCCCGAGCTCCAAAGAGTACATCACATTCGGGAACAGCGGTCAAGGGAAAGTAAGTGGCATAGGCTCAATCAGCATTTCAGACCATTTCTCTTTAAAGAATGTTGCTTTGGTTAAAAATCTGAACTTTAATTTAATCTCTGTTTCGCAACTTCTTGAGGATGGTTTGGAAGTGCGTTTTAAGAAGGGCAATTCTTCTGTGGTTGATTCTAGAGGGTCTTTGGTTTGTCAGATTTTACCCTTCGGTAAAGTTTTTCGAATTGACTTCTCTAGTTCTTTTGGCCCTTCTCGCTGTTTGATTGCTGGATCCTCTTCTGAGCTCTGGAAGTGGCATAGGAGGTTAGGTCATTTGAGTTTTGATCTGCTAGTCAGGTTAAGCTCTATGGACCTCATCCGAGGATTGCCCAAGCTTAAGATGGAGAAGGATCTAGTTTGTCATCCCTGTCGTCATGGGAAAATGGTTGCCGCTTCTCACTCACCTGTGACTCAGGTGATGACTTCATATCCGGGCGAGCTTTTACATTTGGACACTGTAGGTCCAGCTCGGGTACGCTCAGTCGGTGGGAAGTGGTATGCACTAGTGATTGTTGACGACTTTTCTCGATTCTCGTGGGTTTTCTTTTTGGAGTCTAAGGATGAAACCTTTCAATTTGTCCATGACCTGATTTTGAAGCTGAAGAATGAGAACAATGGCCGGATGCGAGCAATTCGCTCCGACAACGGCTCTGAGTTCAAGAACTTTCAGTTCGTCAGCTTCTGTAGTGATCAGGGTCTGGACCATCAGTTTTCTTCTCCTTACACTCCCCCACAGAACGGCGTTGTGGAACGAAAGAACCGCACGCTAGTTGAGATGGCCAGGACGATGCTCGATGAGCACAGGACTCCTAGGCGTTTTTGGGCTGAAGCCATGAACACGGCTTGCTATCTGGCCAACCGCATTTTTCTTAGAGCTTACCTTGGTAAGACATCATATGAGTTGCGGTTTGGCAGACAGCCCAAGGTGAGCCACTTGCGAGCGTTTGGCTGCAAGTGCTTTGTGCTCAAGAAGGGAGGGCATTTGGACAAATTTGAGTCTCGTTGCTGGGATGGTGTTTTTCTTGGTTATGCATTGCATTCTCGAGGCTTCCGTGTTTGGAACCTCGAATCCCAGCTGCTTGTCGAGACGTGTGAGGTTTCATTTGATGAGTCCTTGCCTTCTTTGACTCCTTCTTTTGAGCTTTCTGGTGATGATGAGCTCAGAGAGTCCATCTTCGAAGAAGATGAGGATACTCCAGCTGCTGTTGAGGGTGGGCCTTCTGCATCCCCCGCAGAGCCCACACCTTCTGTGACTTCGACTGATGATGAGGGCGGACCTCTGATCACTTCTTCCACTTCGATCGAGCCCCCTCAGTCAAGTCCAGAGGTGCCAGATGCTGACTCCGGTGAGGTGACTTCAGATCACCAGGGAACCCGAGCAGTTCAGCGTGACCATCCCTCAGAGCTCATCATTGGTGATTTGACTGAGAGGACTTTGCGTTCTTCTGCCTCTCTCGCTGTGTTTGCTGAATCTGCGTTTGTTGCATCTTTTGAGCCCAGAGATGTTTCTCATGCTCTTTCTGATTCTAATTGGATTAATGCTATGCAAGAAGAGCTTGAGAATTTTGTCCGCAATCGGGTTTGGACACTAGTTGAGCCGCCACCAGGATGCAACCCCATAGGCACCAAGTGGGTATTCAAGAACAAACAAGGTGAAGATGGGGTTGTGGTGCGCAACAAAGCTCGACTAGTTGCCCAGGGTTATTGCCAGAAGGAAGGTATTGACTTTGAAGAAACCTTCGCTCCTGTTGCCTGTCTTGAGTCCATTCGTATTCTTCTAGCTTTTGCCGTTTCGAAAGGTTTTAAGCTTTTTCAAATGGACGTTAAGAGTGCTTTTCTGAACGGGTTCATAGAGGAGGAGGTTTATGTTAGGCAACCCCCCGGTTTTGAGAACCCTAAGTTTCCTCGACATGTTTTTAAATTGCACAAAGCTTTATACGGGTTGAAGCAAGCCCCTAGGGCTTGGTATGACCGGTTAAAGCAATTTTTGTTGGGAAAGGGCTTTGTGATGGGTTCTGTGGACAAAACTATTTTCTTGCTCAGAGATGCTTCAGATTTTTTAGTTGCTCAGATTTACGTGGACGATATTATCTTTGGCGGTACTACTGATTCTCTTGTGTCCAAGTTTTCTGAGCAGATGCACAGTGAGTTTGAGATGAGCCTCATGGGTGAGCTTAAGTACTTTTTAGGGCTCCAGATCAAGCAGACCAAGGACGGCACCTTCATCCACCAAGGTAAGTACACTCGTGATATGCTTAAGAAATTTGACTTTGGTGGTGAATTGAATCCGCATATGACCCCGATGGGCACGTCTGGGGGTTTGGACAAGGACGAGAGCGGTGTCAATGTCAATGAGAGAGAGTTTCGAGGGATGATCGGTTCGCTGTTGTACTTAACGGCAACAAGACCGGACATACAGTTCGCCGTGGGACTTTGCGCGCGTTTTCAGTCTTCACCACGCGCGTCTCACCGGCAGGCTGTCAAGCGTATTTTTAGGTATCTCACCTATGCGCCTGATCTTGGTCTTTATTATTCAGCATCATCATCTCTTGATTTATCTGGCTTTTCGGATGCCGACTTTGGTGGGTGCCGGTTGGATCGCAAGTCGACTTCCGGTACTTGCCAGTTTCTTGGTTCTTCCCTTGTATCTTGGTCTTCTCGAAAGCAATCTGGAGTTGCTCTTTCGACCACAGAGGCTGAGTATGTAGCTGCTGCCAGCTGCTGCTCACAGATGGTTTGGATGATTTCCACTCTACGAGACTTTGGGTTGTTCTTTCCTACCAGGGTTCCATTGTTTTGCGATAGCACTAGTGCTATTAGTGTAGGGAAAAACCCGTGTCTCCATTCAAAAACCAAACATATTGATGTGCGCTTTCACTTCTTGCGGGATCAATATGAGAAAGGTGTCATTGACCTTATTCATGTTGATACCCATCATCAGTTGGCTGACATTTTCACCAAACCCCTAGATCAGTCTACTTTTGAGCGTTTAAGAGGGGATTTGGGTGTTGTGTATCCTTTCTAGGATATTTTGCGTCAGTTTTCTTTCTTCTTTACTCTTTTCTTGAGTCTTTTTGTGTGTGTTCATATCTTGCATATTCACGTATCACACTTTAGAGATGCTTCTGTTATATGATTGAACTGCTTTACTTATTCTAGCGGGTACATGCTTTTGATTACATGTCGATGATCATGCTTTGATTCAGTTCACTTGATATACCTGATATCTGTCATGTGCATGGTTTTTACGCTTTCAACTTGAAAAATGATCACCATTGCTTCTGGTAACTAGCATGTGTAGGCTGAGTGCTTTTGCTATTTGTTACATGCCTTGTAGCTAGTTCATCACATAGATGCAGATATGCATCTTGGACATCTTTATGCTTTAACATGGAAAATGTGCTATAAAAATGATAAAAATCAAAAATAAATGAAAATTCCATGCCTTTTTATGCTTAAGTTGAAAAGATCCAAGTGGGTTTGCTTTGTCGCATTATATTGTTCTGGACTGCTTACCATAGCACTTTGGTATGAACTAGGACAGTGTAGTGTATGCCAAGACCAATGTCTTAAGCTTCTGATGGCCCAGTTCTGGCCTAGGCTTGACTTGGTCGATTAGCATAAGGTTTGACATGCAAATAACCCTTGGCAAAAAAAATGACAAAGGAAAATGAAAAAGCCTGAACATTAAAAAGATAACAAGTTTGCTGAAGCACTTTGTTTTGAACAATGCTTATCTTGGTAGATATCAGTTAGCTTCTGCATCTTATGCTTTACCTTGCTTGTTTACTAGAAAATGTGGTGATGCTTTTGTTTGCAAAAACTGAAATATGCGTGCTAAATGACTTTATTTAGATATCATCTGTTGCACTGATCATGCCATGTGTCTTAGACAGTATCTATTTTGCTATACCTGTTAGATGTTGTAACTGCATTCAATCATATCTGAGAAGCATGCTTTCTTCACTCCACCTGCACCCCAATTGCATTCACTGCATATTTTTAGGGGAGTTGCATTTCAGGGGGAGTCTGTGTCTCTCTTGAGTGCTTGATGAGTTCACTTGTCAACAAGGGGGAGAAAATTTGGGATCAGAGTTTAAGGGGGAGTTCTTACTCTGTTGATATCCTTGTTGTTCTGAAATCACACTCATTTTGAGCTTTTACGTTTTGGTTAACCATAATGACCGCTTCTTGCTTTTGTTTGGCTTTTGGTCATTAAGGTTAAACTTTTACCTTATTTTTCTTCTTCTTTGTTTCCTTGTCTTTTGTTTTCGTGTTTCCACATTTGTTCGCAGGTGCTGAAGAGCCGAGAAAAGAGGAATGTTGACAATGCACTCATCAAGGGGGAGATTGAGGAGCCATGCTGAATAGCGTGGGCCTCATGGCTCCAAATGTGATGAGTCATTGTCAATGATAGTCAAAGAGGACTAAAGAAGAGAGGAGATCTGCTGTTTCATGGGCCGCGTGTGACTCAGGTACACGGGCAGCGAGCGACTGTCGGGCAGAGGAGGCTACGAAGTCGGGCTGGCCCAATCCGGGTGCATGGGCCAGAAGCAGTAGAAGACCCACTGGGCTGTTGACCAGGACTGACTCAGGTACACAGGCGGTGAGCGATTGCCGGGCTGAGAGAGCTGCGGAGTCGGGCCGGCCCAATCCGGGTACCTGGTGCAAAGCTGGTGGAGGCTTTGTCAGTTTCGGCGTAAAACTGACAACCATTGATTCTGTATCCGACTGTCCAGAAGAGAAGCCGTAGTCGCTACGAAAACTTAGCTTCCGGATAAGTCATCTGTAACTCTAGGCCCACAGTCAGTCAGTCGTGTCTGTAAAAATTCCTAAGGGCAGTAGAGTCTTTTCCTTTATTTTTGAGTCTGTAAAAACCCTAAGGGGCTGGTAGAATATTCCTAGTGTTGGGCTGCCTATAAATAGGACCCCAATCCCTAGGGTTTGGACTACCCTTTTGTGCTGAAATCAAATCCACTCTTTGGGTCATTTTGTCTCCCGTTTCTCTCTCCTGTGTGCGCCGCCAGGCTTGTGTTCCTTCCTGTTTGTGCATTATTCTTACTCTAAACTCTTGGATGCATTTAAGCCTCGGTCCCCGCTGATTTTATTTGTTGCACTTGTTTGGTTTGGAGAGTTATTGCTTCAGCTACGGGCTGGTGAATTTATTTCTTGAGGAGAAGCTTCTTCCGTTGCTTCTGTTCTTCATTCTAGTAGTACTAGTTCTTGCTGTTGCAAGTAGTACTACTTCCCTGCAGCTACAGTGTACTGTGCAGCTTTTCACCTTCTACTGCACAACTTTTTGATCGAAGCTGATAGGGTCTATTACCTTTTCTGGCTGTCTCTGGCGAAGTCCTTCTCAGTTCGAAGCCCCTCAGCTCCGTGAGACAGGCTTCGACTTAGAATCTTCGAAGGCTTCGCTCAACCTTCGATTTTCGGTGTACGGTCTGTGTTGATAAGCTTCGAAGTATTCTTGTGAATGGACAGCATCGCATGCTTCGAATTACATACTCCGAATCTAGCTGTTCGAAGTCCACACTTCGGTAGGTTTCGAAGTAGGGTTCGAAGCTTGTCTTTTCTGATAGACTTCGTTTGGATTTCTTTGTGGCGTGTCAGCCTTCGATTCTCCTTCCGAAGCTTTCCCTGTTCGAAGATAGGCTTCGGACTTGATTTTTCTGTCGCGTGACAGACTTCGCTTCTTTGTTCGAAGGTTGTCCTTTTGTGTGTGTTGTGTTCGAAGCTTTCTGTTTGAAGGTCGTGCTTCGAAGCTTTCGGTTCAAAGTTGTGTTCGAAGTTTTGTCTTCGAAGTGCTCACTTCGAAGCAGGCTCCGACTTTGTCACTTTGCTCCGAAGCTCTTGGTTCGAAGCCTTGTCTTCGAAGTACATACTTACGAACCAGGCTCCGGCACTGTTTTACTTCACTCCGAAGTACACTTCGCTTCTTACCACTTCGAACTAGGCTAGACAGTGTCACCTTCGGCATTTCGGACAGACTCCGTCACCAACCTCTGAAGCAGACCTCGACGTGCGAAGGGGGCTTCGCCAAGTTCCGAACAGGAGACAAATTTGGACAAGTAACTTCTCTTTTCATTTTATACATACTTAGATCTTTTCATTGAGAAGTTTAGGCCTGTTACAAATTGTTCATCTGCCTAGTTGCACCACTTTAGTTTTTACACTGTTTATCATCAGTTGCTTTTAGATTAGAAACCTTTAGACTTAGGCCTTCTGTTTATTTTCTGCTGCGTAGTATTTTGAGGTGCGTTGGGTATTGGGAACAGGCCATTGATTCGAAAGAATTTTTAAGGCGCCCATTCACCCCCCCTCTGGTCGCTACTTTCGGTCCTACAAACGCCAGTGAGACCGGGGTAACAAATCCGATTTGTTAAGCCTCGGCAATCGTAGCAAATGATCTCCAATTACTCCCAAACTTCGCAGGGATGTTTAGGAGAACGATTAATCTGCAAAAACAACAATAGACCACAAACAATTCGGCCGAAAGGCCGAATTGCCGAGTAGAGCGATAAAAACCGATAAAAAGGATAGTAATCCGTTACGTGGATTAACAGGAGGTTCACAAGCGAACCAACAAGGTTTACCGTGATTACGGACACGACAGACGGAGGGCTTTCAAGCAAACCCACGAAGATGTAGAAAAGTAAAGAAAGTAAAAACGATTCAAAGCTAGGGATTTGCCAGGTTGACATATTTTCGGTCAAAAATACTATTTTTCCAGTATTTGCCTAGTTTGACCATTAATGCCATTTTTTGCTATAAACACATCTGTTTTTATCAGATTCTTTACAACATCTGTTTCCGCTTGTTCATTTAAAGGTGCATTGGGTGATTTGAAAATGCCATCATATTTGCAAGAATTTGTTGAGGCGCCTATTCACGCCCCCTTTAGTCACCATTTCGATCCCACAATGGAAGCATTCACACCATTGCTAAAGTCAAAGCCTGACCAGGAATTCATATGGGGTAAAAAGATGTGAAAAGCATTCGATGAAATAAAATAGTATTTGAGTTCACTGCCAATTCTAATGCTGCCACAAAAGGGGTTCCTTTTAGGCTATATCTATCGGCCGATGATAAAGCCATCAGATCAGTCCTGGTACAAGAGATCGATAAGAAGGAGAGGGTGGTCTTTTATCTCAACACAAGGCTATTAGATGCCGAGACCTGATACCCCATAGTGGAAAAGCTCTGTTTGTGTTTGTACTTCTCGTGTACTAAGCTGAGGCATTATTTGCTATCAGCGGAGTGCACCGTAATGTGCATCGCCGATGTCATCAAGTACATGCTATCAGCCCTAGTGTTGAAAGGGCGCATCGAAAAATGGGTGCTTGCCCTTACTGAATTCGTTCTATGATATGAATCGACTAAAGCGATAAAAAGGAAAGCAATAACTGGTTTCTTAGTCCAGCACAAAAATGAAGCAGTAACCCACGTCGAGACGACACCTTGGACTTAATCTTCGATGGATCGATGTGTTGACATGGATGTGGTATAGGACTAGTAATAGTTTCCCCTCGAGGTGCATCATTTGAGTTCACATACACCATCAAGCTTTTTCCATGAATAACGAAGCCGAGTATGAAGCAGTATTAAAAGGGTTGTGACTGTTAGAGGAAGTTGGTGCTGATGAGGTGGAAATCTTGAGAGATTCTTTGCTAGTGATGAGACAACTGTAAGGTGAATATGAGTGCAAGGATGATGTGTTAAAAGAGTATCACAGACGGTGTCAAGAAATGATGATGAGATTTAGGAATGTAACCCTCACTCACATTCCAAGGGAACAAAACACTAAAGCAAATGATTTGGCCCAAACGACATCAGGGTACAAGCTGATGGCCAGGCCAATCGAGGTGGAAATAGATGAACTAGACGCCGATGATTGGAGGTATGCCATTTTTACTTATTTAAAAAATCCTTCAACATCGGTGTAAGGAAGCTCGGGTGTTAGGCTACAAAGTATGTGCTGCTCGGCAAGGATTTGTATTACCGAACAACAGATGTAGTCCTCCTCGAGTGCATAAATGCCGAGGAAGGCAAAGTGGTAATGTGCGAAGTGCATTATGGCTTATGCAGGACACACTAGTTGACCTAGAAAATGAAGTGGCTACTCTACAGAGCAGGTTACTTTTGGTCGACCATGGTGGAAGACTGCATAAAGTACTACAAGGGGTGCCAAGATTATCAGAAGTTTGTGGCTATTTAGAGGGCACCTACATCAGTGATAAAACCTATAGTTAAACCTTGGCCTTTCAGAGGATGGGGCATTGACTTGATCAGCCACCGACTACTTCACAAAATGGGTAGAGGTCGTGTCACTCAAGAAAGTAACATCTACCGATGCCATCGAGTTAATCAAGGAGCACATAGTGTACCGATTCAGGATTCCACAAACTATCACCACATATCAAGGGGCAACCTTTGTATCAGAATAATTCTAACAATTCACAGTCGATACAGGAATCAAGCTCTTAAATTCATCACCATACTATGCGCAAGCCAATGGTCAATCTGAAGCATCCAACAAGAGCCTGATCAAGTTGATAAAGCAGAAGATCAATGAACTGCCATAGCGCTGGCATCGGTCTCTATCAAAAGCACTTTGGGCCGCCGAATCAATTAGTTTATCTCCATGAAGTAGTACTGCCTTCGGAAACTAATATCGGCTCAAGAAGGATAACTCTCAAGGACCAACTCACAACCGATGATTATTATAGCTTGATGATAGATAGCCTAGATGACCTAGCGCAGATACGATTGAGAGCCCTTGAAAGGATTAAGGAAAACAAAGCGAGAGTTGTGAGTTACTATAATAAAAAGGTGGTGCCCAAGTCATTTGAAGGAGATCTCGTATGGAAGATGATCCTACCGATTGGTTCCAAGGACAATCGGTTTGATAAATGGTCACCTAATTAAGAAGGACCCTTACGGATACACCGAGCCATGCCTAGCAACACCTATCTACTCGAAGGTCTAGATGGAGAAGTGTTCATGAAAGCATTCAATGGAAAGTATCTAAAGAAGTATTTCCCGAGCATTTGGATAAATGCCTAAGGGTCTACACACAAGCAGAAGTAGCTAATACTGAGCGTATCGCCTTTAGATGGCTGATGGTAAAACATCGTCCTTAAACACAGGAAAGTACAGGGAAAAATCAAGAATCGAGTGGCAATGCATTACAAGATATAAATAGTTCAAGGGTTTCAAGTCGGGGATTTGCGTGATACAAGAGAATTTAGAGAAGGGCGCAACGAATCACCTAAATCGCCCATAGCCTGATAGCATCAATGCTTCGAAGGACAGCCCGATCCTCAGCATCCGACCCAGTGACATCTTGGATGGCATGGTGTCGGCATTGCACATGGCGAACAGCATCAGCGAGGCGATGCTCTTGGGCTTGGACCCAAGCTGGGAAGGAGTCCATCACACCTTCTTCGTCGGCAATCTTTGCCCGTACAGCTCGTCAAGAAGCAACGACACTACCGATGACTCACCCAGAATGCGATTTAGGAGGGTACCCTCAAAAAGAATTTCCTCGTCATGGGTCTTAACCACCTCCAACTACGACAGACGGCTCGCATGATCGGCCATATGCTTCAAGACTCGGTGATCCTCCGACCGATGGTATTCCATGAACGCGGCTAGTTTTAGGGCGTTGAATAACTTCCAGGAGAGGGAGCTTAGGATATCATTGAAATGAGCCCTTATTGAGCCCGAATTATTGACCAAGACCTCCACCAGATTCTCTAGACGATGCAGCAGGTCCGATAGAACCTCTCTCATCACCGGTAATAGATGAGCCACAGCCGATGAAGGGCCGTTGGTGACTTATTCATCCTCAAGATATGGGCCGATATCAAAAGGAAATTTCTGGACAATGGACTGAAAGAAAGAAAAGTTAGACAAGTCGAGGGAATCGTGGTAAGACGTCGAATATAGGAATACTTACATCGGTCGGCTTGACATGATTAGTCGATTTGGGGTGCCATCGGTAGCAAAATCTACGACATTAGCTTTCGCCTCAACAACAGGGAGGGTGCCCGTGCTCCCTTCATCAAGATTGGCCTAGGGGGTAGGAGAAGCAACAAAGGCAGGCACCGACTGCATCTAAGGATGATGTGAGTCCCAGAAACATCGGATAAAGTCAGAAATAAAGGGAGGTACCTGGTAAGAGACATCAACAAGAACAGGCGGACCCTCAGTACCTGCACCAGATGGGGCGACAACATCATTGGCTATCGCCAATTCGCTAGGGACGATTGCAATACCCTCTAGCGCCTCAATTTCGACAGTTTCAGCGACAACGCCTCTAGCGGCTTTGGCCAGTGAAGCCTCACCGACATCATGGTCCACATTGTCAAATGCCACATACAATGACTCGACGCTGATAGGAGGCGACTGAAACAAGGTGTCATGTAATAGGAACATGAAAGGAAAACATGGACATGACACAAAGGCAGATATGAACCTGAGCCCATGGAGAGACTTCGTCTGTTGGTAAGGTGCTACCACCAGGAACCAACACGGCCGAAGGAGTAATCGGCACTGGCCACAAAGCAAATGAAACCGTAAACACACGCTCCACAAAATAGTGTCACGGACGAGAGTCAAGGGTTTACCGATGGCAGTGGAATCGAGGCCTGTGGAGTTACTTGACCAGCCTAGGCCCTAGAAGATCGATGCACAACTATGTCTGGTGCCTTGCGTTTGCGCACCGAAGTTTTGACATGCTTCTTGATAAGCCATTCTGTTGGAGTTGGAGCCCCGACACCTAGGTTAGTAGTGGCTGATATTGGCCCGTATATTATCAGCTTACCACTCTTGCTCATTGAAGGGGCATTGACATCGTCCTCCTACAAAGAAAAGTGACGATTAGAAGGTAAAAACAACGAAACAAGATAAGGTCTATAGATTAGAGTAAACCTTAGGATCGATCTCTATGAAGGTCGGGTCTAGCGAGAGGCAGAAGTGCTTGGAGTGATGGTTGAAAGCATGCTAGCTCATCTTGGACCACCATTTTTTGTATGAGATAGACGCCACCCTACCTGTGATCAAAGAAGGAAAATCCTCGAGAACGATCGAATCGACTATAGAAAAAAGCCGATGGAACTCCAAAGAACTTGTTACTTCACCACAAACGTAGATTCGGTCGACGAAGAAAATACTGATTAGTAGTTGGCCAAAACAAAGCTGTCGGGCGCAAATCATGGAATGGTAGAATTCATAAGATGGCTTGCACGTAGGACCAACTGTGAAGTTGATCGGAAGGAGACAGGGAGGAATACTAGCGAGGAATATGGCCTCGTTCTCTAGATCAGCCAACACATCGGCTAGCGATAGCCAATGCGGGTATTCATAGTCCACCAAGTATTCATAGGCATACTAGACTATGCAGTCACTATCAAAAGCGTAGTAGAATTCCTTGAACCAGTGAGCTATGATGACGATGAACATTTTTGCTCATAGCCGATAGGCAAAAGCTTCACCCAAAGATAGGCACTGGCAGGTGGCTGGTGGGGCAGATTCATGGTAGTTAGAAGGAAAGCGAAGAAGGTCGAAAGAATGGTCAGAAGATATTTTGGCCATATTTACATTAAGCCAAAGCTGGAGAAACCACCAAGGACCACCAAGATGGCCTACTGCATCATTGGCCGATAATCAAGCCAATACTTGGTGGGGAAGATGGTAAAGAGAGCCAAGGAGGTATCAATCAAGGGAGATTTTGACATTGGCAGCTAACTGCTCTGCCAAAAATTGAAGGTGGCAAGTGGGCCCAAGGATGGACTCACAGAAAAGAAACATCTTGAGCCAAAGGTTAAGGAAGGCGATATGTTCACGTTGGCAAACTATGCCATTTTGGTTGTTATGGGTTGTGTTGACACGAAAATGTGCCCCCCACAATTGGGTCAGTTCGATGATCCAAAAGCGTGTGGATACTTAGGAACAAGCCTAAGCGTAACACAACACTGACGTCACGTTCCGACTACCCTTAATAGTGGCAAGGGGGTGGAGTCACCAGGTAATCAGATTACACAGAAATAATCCAATTAGCTGAAATATATATATATACATATGAAATAATCCAATCGGCTTAACGAAGCCTGATTGGTATAGAATATACCGTGTGAAGGGGTCACCGAAGGGGGCCTTCGGTGTCTAGTGTGAAGGGTACGCCGAAGATAGCCTTCGGTGTTCGGATTGATCTGGCCGAGGACATGCTCCGAATAGATCGCGACTACGTGACTGCCTCCCGACGACAGGGTTCAGTGTGAAGTCTTTGACACAACAAAAAAACCAACGCAGTGCACCGGCGCTGACTACATCAGGTGCGGAGTACCGGTGTGACAAAGTCTGATGCAGAACGTTCTAGCGTAACCCCGGCACGAAGCACCCACGATGCAGAATGGCTCCGGTGCACGGGACTCGACTAGACCGACAACATCGTGATGGATCCAGCATGGATGAATGAAGCAAGGGTTCACCCAAGGGTTCTCTCACAGCCTCTGAAACTAGCTTCCTAGCTTCAGGAAACCTTCGATGAATTCGACCTGGAGACCAAATTTATGAAGTGTTGCAGTAGATAATAGAAGTTAGCAATCCGTTACGTAGATTAACAGATGGTTGACAGGTGAGCCAACAAGGTGATAGCAATCTATTACGTAGATTAACGGAGAGTTCACAAGTGAACCAACAAGGCTTACCACTATAACGGCGTGGCCGGCAGAGGGCTTCCTAGCAAACCCACAAAGGTTGTACAGAAAAGTAAAGAAAGTAAATACGTGTTCATAGCAAAAAATGGCATTAATGGTCAAGATTGTCAAAATATCAATTTTGGTAATTTGGGCCAAAAATACACAAGTCCTGGATCAGGCCGAAGGCCCATTGAACATTGGGCTTCAGAGGCCTTCTAGCGGCCTGCAACCTTCGGCCCAAAGGCCCATCGAACGTTGGGCTTCAAATGCCTGATCAGGCTTCGGTAGGCCTGCCGAAGGCCCACTTCGGGCTGTGTTTTTCAAAGATAGAGTTTGAGTCTGATTCTGGCTGGTTTTATCCCTAAACATGATTAGGCCGAATACTACCAGATTAGCCTTAGAGATAAGAAGACTAGCCATATAAATATAGGGGTGAGGCTGGTTCATTAGACCACCCAACACAAACCAATAACAAAGCCCTAGCTTTGAACCATACCTTATTTTTATTTATTTTTCTGCACAACCTTCGTGGGTTTGCCTAGAAAATGTGTTAGGCCTGGCAAAGGCCGGGGTTACCGGCTATGGTAGGTTGGTCTAACCGGCCAGTTCTGGTCAGACCGGACCCATGGGCTCGATCAGACCGGCCAGGGTCCATATTATGGATCCGGGTAGGATTCAAGGTATTTTCGCCCAAAGCATATCCCAACAGGGTTTTGGCAGCATATAACTCTATCTCTAGCAAGGGATAACCAGCCCACCCCCCTATAAATACTAGGGGCAAGGCCGATTCAAGGGTTATCTCTAATCTACAAATCCAAAGCCCTAGCTTTGAATCACATTTATTTTCTTTACTTTCCATACCTTCGTGGGTTTGCTTGGAAGCCCTCTGTCTACCACGTACGTAATCACCGTAACCCTTGCTGGTTCGCTTGTGAACCTCCCGTTAATCCACGTAACGGATTGCTATCCTTTTTATCGGTTTTTATCGCCCTACTCGGCAATTCGGCTCTCCTGCCGAATTGTGTTTGATCTCTTATTGTTTTTGCAGATCAATTTCCTTCATAAACATCTCTGCAAAATTTTGAGGTGATTGGATATTATTTGCTAAGGTTACCGAGGTTTAGCAGATTGGATCTGTTACTTCGGTCCGACCAGCGTTGAGATACCAGTGTGACCAGATCCCTTCGTCAAGCTATTGTCGGTAACGGCCGGATAGACCGAAGGTGCCTCGCCGGTCCGACCGGGATACTTCGCACTGCGCCGAAGCCCTTCGCCGAAACCTTATGGGCCGGAGCCCGTGCACTTCGAAGCCTACCTCGTCGGTCTGACTGGGGAGGCTTCGTCGGTTTGATTGGAACCCTTTGCACCGTGCCAGAGTTTACTTCGCAGCCAACCTTCGGGACTTTGCCCGGAGCCACTTCGCAACCTCCGGTCCGATTGAGGTTATACCTCTGGTCTGACAGGGCTTGAGGCCGAAGGTGTCCCAAGGACCCTTCAGACCAGACTCCGCTATAACTCCAAATTGGCCTCCGAATTGGCCGATTCCAGGTATTTTGGTCATTTTGTTACTATTCACATTGTTACTAATACTTTTTGGCCAATTGGATTAAAATATTAATTATTTATCTGATTGCCTGGCGACTCAAAATCCCTTGTCACTATCTAGGGTAGTCAGAATGCGACGTCGGTATCATTGTGATACTTTTGGACGTTGAATTGGCCCAAGTACGGGGACACATTTCTGCATCAACACACTTTCTAGCGACTCTGCTGGGGACAACGCTAACCATGACTACTACCTCTACATCGGCGGCGGGTACATCTACTACATCTACTTCCACTACATCGCCGATGAACATTGTGGGGAGCATGGACATTGACGACCGCAACATTATTACACCCACCATGGCGGACATATCTGTTGGACCGGAAACAACGACTAGAGGGGGGTGAATGGGAGCTTTTAAAATTTCAGACTAAAAATAGCCTTCTGTTTTAATTCTGTCTTCTGCGGAACAGGCTTCGAACACACCCTTCGAAGTTCTGGTTCGGAGGTATTTTTATAGCTCCGAACACAGGCCTCGCAGAGAGCAAAAGTTCGAAGCCAAGAAGACTTCGCTCCACCCACAACCCCGAAAATTCTGCTCTGCTAAGTCAGTGCAGGCTCCGCACATAGGGTGCCTTCGAGCAGGCTTCGCACTTCACCCTTCGCAAGAGCGGACTTCCTTCTGAGGACTTCGATCAGCTCTGCTAAGTCAGTGCAGGCTCAGCACACTGAATGCCTTCGAGCAGGCTTCGCACTTCACCCTTAGCAAGAGCAGACTTCCCCCTGCGGACTTCGACCAAATACTTCAGCGACAACAACTGGTGCTAGGCTTCGTACTTCGAAGGTCTAAACGCACACTGAACAGACTTCGCCGAGGAATTCGACACGGGAAGAAAACGGGCTTCGACTCAAGTCAAACAGTGCTTCGCTAGTAATCAGAGAGGTCTAGCCTCCAGTTTACACAGAGCGAACAGACATTGAAAAACACACTTCACCTAGACAGACTTCTCACAGACCTCTCCAGAAAAACTCACAAGAAGATGGTGCACAGAGAAATCAAAGCATGCAGAGAAGTATGCATACAAGTTCAAGCAATAAAAGAAAACAGAATTAAAGTTTCATTGCTTGAACAAGGAACACAAAATGAACTCATAGGATGAATACAGAGAGTGTGGCGGCTAGCACAGGAGTTCTACAATGGCTGCTCAAAGTGTTGATGTGACCTAGCTAGCCTCTACTATTTATAGGCACTATTCAGCCCTGTGAATAGACTACTTTACCCCTAGGGTTTACACCGGTTTTGTCTCATCAGAACAGGGGACAACACCAGCTTTTGCAGAGCAGACGCTGTTAGCCTTTGCAGTTTTGGACCCTTCTGAAGCCCCCCTTCGCACGCGAGGGGTGCGGTAGCTTCGGTGAGAAGCCTTGAGCCTAATGGCCTTCGCTTCACCGAAGTCAGCCTTAGATACGGAGACGGTTTTGAGCTGAAGCCGTCAAAGCCCTTGGGCCTTCGCACCAACACCTTCGGAGTGGACCACCATGGCTTCGCAGCTTCTCCTAGCTCGAACTCCGTTAGTCCGTGTACCGAAGCCATGCATGGCCGAAGTACCTCAAGTCAGTCTCACTCCGGAGCCAGCCTCACTCCGGAGTCAGCTTCACTCCGAAGCCAGCCTCACTCCGAAGCCCCACCTTCGGAGTACCACCCTTCGAAGTCCCTCCTTCATCCAAGCCCTCCGCATGAAGCATTCCATGAGCACTTTGTCGCAGTGTCTCTCCCCGAGCACACTCCTCGACGATCCTCACCCGGACCATGCCTTCGATGCACCTCGACTTCTGAGACCTTCATAGGGTATACCTTCGAGTGTCTCTCTCTAGAGCACACTTCGAACACCTTGCCTCATCGTTGAGGACTTTGTCCACCATACTTCAGAGTTACTCCATTTGGAGTACCCTTCGCAGTGCCTCACCTCCGAGGACTTCGTCTCGGAGTACCTTCACCCGGAGCCACACTCTGCACTTACTGCCTTCTCCTAGCGCACCTCGACCCAAGGTCTGACCTCGACCCCTTCGCAGCCATCGTGACGGAGCTCCCTACTCTCCTGGCAGCAAGCCTCCCGCTTGACCCAGGTTCACTTGCTATGAACCGTCCGTCACCTCCAAAGTCACCTCCGTACCACAGACAGACAGACAAGTGTATCCAGTACCCCGGAGACCTCTCCGGGTAAACAACCTTCGGCACACACTCCGGTGTACCGCCCAAACTACCGAACCCTTCGGTACAACCATGTCATTGTGTACTGTCGGACCCCTCCGACAGGCACGCTCCGCTGCAACAGCTACAGCAAACAGACCCATCGAACCCTTTGGTGAAACAACCTCCGAACCCCTTCGGAGGGACCCCTTCGAATCAGAGGATAAAAACTGTCAATCACTCATCACATACTCCAAAACCAACCCTTGGTTTCTCAATATCTGAGGAAGACCGAGCAAAGATCGAAGCAAAAAAGAAGGAACTCGAATAACTGATGCTCAGAGATTGCATAAAGACGCTGTTGGGGGAAAATATCCCATCTTCGGGGTTATTGCCAAAGCAACATGAAGACAGCTAACCAGTTCGAAGATAGTCCGAAGGTCATCTTCGAAGGCGGCTTGGAACCTCGTCAAGAGTCCGAAGACTGGCATTGGTTCGAAGTATATCTTCGAACCAAAGCCTTCCAGGATCTTTTCTGCCAGCTAAGATGGAAGACTTATCTTCTATCCTATTAGATTAGTCTTTTACCATTTTAGCCCTATTAAGGAAGTTAAATAGTTTCCTTAATGTCGGTTGTAATAGAGGGGTAAATAGGTCTTTTCCTTAATGTTTGGGCCTATAAATACCCCCCATTTCACCCTGTAATAGGGACCAATTTACAAGTGAATCAATACACACTTTCGAACTATTCTAAGCTATTATCCTTTCGGAGGCTTAGAGCAGTTTGCTTCGCAAACACTTCGTTTGTTAGTTTCTTTTCTACAGAAACCTGTTAGCGTAATCTTTTACGCCAACAGTTGGCGCCGTCCGTGGGGAACCTAGTCCAAAAAACTTCGTTCTCTACCAACCTCTTGCATCATGCCTCCTAAGCGGAGTGCACCTCGCAATCCCACTCGGAGGTCCTCTCGGATCTCCGGAGAGATACCCTTCGACACAGTTGAAGTCGGAGGGCCTTCGACTGTCCCTCCACCTCAAACTCCGCAAGGGGCTTATATCCCTCGAGGATACGAAACCTCTCCACCAACCCCTTCTACACTCCGACCGCCCGGAGCCACTCTGCCACCCTCCATTCCGATCGGAACTGATCATACCAGTTCTCAAGACCCGGAAGGTCCTTCCGGAGGAGATGAAGATAGCCTTGGAGATATGGCCACTCAAATGGCCAATCTTCAAGCCGAGGTAGCAAGGTGGCGGCAAGAGGCTGCGAACAGGCTTCGTCCTCAAGCCACCCCAGCTATCCCCGAAGTGCACGAAGACGACGATCTTGACTATCCCGAAGCTCAGGAGAACGCCTCTTACGACAATGAATCTCCGTTGCATCCCGAGCTTCAGAAGGTTCGCTTCGATCCAAGGTTCAAAGCTTCGAAGCTTAGCAAGTATGCCGGAGACGAAGATCCCAGTGAGTTTGCGCGTTCTTATGCCCTAGCAATCGAGGCTAGTGGCGGAGACAGAGAAACTATGGCGAAGTGCTTCCCGTTAGCCCTTGAAGGGGTGGCGTTGAGATGGTTCTGGTCTTTAAAGCCAGGATCAATCGATTCTTGGTCACGGTTAAAAAGGAAGTTCATAAGTAACTTTCAGGGCACCTTCGTGCCCCCCATGTCTACAGGAAGCCTTTTCCAAGTGAAACAGCTCCCCGGAGAAACATTGAGGCAGTACTTCAAGCGCTTCGCTCACACGAAGTCGCAAATTCGGGGGCTGTCCACATCCTCGGTGGTTGATGCGGCTCGGGAAGGCGTCAGTCATAAAGGCCTTCTGGATAAATTGCATCGGAAAAGCATCACCACAGTATCACAGTTGATGTCGTACTTCGAGGAGTACTCGAAGTCGGAAGAAGGTTGGCTTCGGAGGACTACTGCTACTTCGACAGTGTTGACGGAAGTTAAAGCAGAGGTGAAGACTTCGGCTTCGCCGCAAGAGCCAGTCCCCGAAGTACAACATGATAAAAGAAGAGGGCAAAAGCACCCTCGTTCTGAGGTCTTAAACATTGCACCCCCGCAGAGGTTTGCACCAAGAGCTCCACAGCCTGCAGGGAACAAGTCCAGCGGCTGGAGGCCGCCAGGGAAAACGGCTGGCAAAGGCCAGACCCTTTTTTGCTGTATTCATGGAGAGAACCGAAGCCATGCAACTGACACCTGCAAGGCTATCCTTACCCTTCGGGGAGAATACTTGGAGAGAACTTCGGGTCGAGGTAGTACCGACCGAAGTCCAGCAGCAGCAGTGCGCTCGGAGCCGGTCCAGGCTGTAGCGCGGATAGAAAATCTTGATGCTGCAAGGCATCCTCCGGTGGCCAATGTTATGCCACCTCCGAAGCAAGAAGAAGGGCAAGATAGAGGGAAGAGAGTAGTTCTCCCTATCTCCGGAGGAGGTACCCTCGGAAGCATGTCCAAGAGACAGCGAAGAGAGTACGTCCGAGAAGTAGGCCACATTGGGACTTCGTCATCTGCAGCTGCAATGCCGGAGTGGTCTCATGTTCCAATATCTTTCTCTGCGGAGGATGCAGCTGGTATCAAGTTCCCGCATGCAGATCCATTGGTTATCACTGCTGATATTGCCGGAACTGAAGTCCGAAGGGTGCTAATCGACGGAGGTAGCTCGGCAGATATTATATTTGTACAAGCCTTCGATCAGTTATGCATTTCCCGGAAGCATCTTCTCCCAGCGGCTCGTCCTCTGCAAGGCTTTGCAGGACCTCCGCTAGATGCACTTGGCCAGATAGGCCTGGAAGTAACCTTCGGAGAAGGTTTACTAGCCCGAACTGAAGAAGTTATCTTTGATGTGGTGGATGCCCCGTATGCTTATAATGTTATCTTTGGCCGAGGCATGTTGAATCAGTTCGGAGCTGTGGCGCATCACAATTACTTGTGCATGAAGATGCCCACACAATCAGGAATTCTGACAGTCTTCGGAGATCAAGCCATAGCTCGGAGAGCAGAATATGGTCATGGTCCTCCTCTTGATCCGAGGCAAGTAAACAGTGTCCAAGAAAATGGAGAAATTTTTTCAGCCTCCTCCGAAGCTTCGAAGAAGTCATTTCCAAGACCAAGTCCCGAAGGAGAGATTGCAACGAAGGTCATTGTCAAAGATGGTAAAGAATACACTTTTCAATTTGGTAAAGATTTACCTCCCGAAGTTGCAACTTCCTTGGAAAAGGTTGTAGGAGAAAATTTGGATGTCTTCGCCTGGTCTGACGAAGATATCACCGGAGTCGATCGGGATATTATTGAGCACAGCTTGCTTGTAAACCCGAAGGCCCGGCCTGTTCGACAAGGGCTCCGGAAGATGTCCGCAGAGAGAGCTGCTCTAGCTAAGGACGAAGTTGAAAAACTGTTGAAGGCTGGGATTATCAGAGAAGTGGCCCATACGGAATGGCTAGCCAACCCAGTCTTCGTCAGGAAGAAGTCTTCCGGAAAGTGGCGCATGTGCATTGATTTCACATCTTTGAATAAAGCGTGCCCACGTGACCCCTACCCCATGCCCCGAATTGATCAACTAGTTGACTCCACTGCAGGTTCGGAGTTACTAAGCTTCCTCGACGCGTATTCCGGATATCATCAAATATGGTTGAAGCGCGAAGATGAAATCAAGACGAGCTTTGTAACTCCTTCGGGAGTCTTCTGCTATGTAAGAATGCCCTTTGGCCTAAGAAATGCCGGGGCTACTTTTTCAAGATTAGTTGCTAAGGCTCTAGGTCATCAACTAGGTCGCAATGTGGAGGCCTATATGGATGATATTGTAATAAAGAGTGCTTTAAAGCACCAACATAGCCTAGACTTAGCAGAAACATTCAATAGCCTTCGGGCATGTGGCATCCGCCTTAACCCCGAAAAATGTATATTCGGAGCTAAGGCTGGAAAGTTGTTAGGGTACTTAGTTTCAAGCAGGGGAATTGAAGCTAGCCCTACTCAAATAACTGCGCTGCAGAAGATGGCTCCTCCGGAGAATGTAAAGCAAGTGCAAAAGCTGACCGGACGTCTGGCCGCACTTAGCAGGTTTTTATCAAGGTCTGCGGAGAGGAGCTTGCCAATCTTTAAAGCTTTGAAAGGGTCCGAAGATTTTGCATGGACACCGGAGTGTCAGAAAAGCTTCGAAGATATTAAAGATTATCTCAGCAATCTTGCTACACTTACGGTGCCTATTGCGGACGAAACCCTACTTCTGTATCTTGCAGCCACAGGCTCAGCAGTCAGCGCAGTCCTTGTCAGAGAAGCTGATATCAATGGGAAGTTGGTCCAAAATCCTGTCTATTTTGTATCCGAAGCATTGTCAGGAGCGAAGACAAGATACTCCGAACTTGAGAAGTTCGTTTATGCTCTGATAATGGCTTCGAGGAAGCTAAGACATTATTTTTTGGCTCACAATGTAATTGTACCAACTTCGTATCCTTTAGGAGATATGCTCCGAAGCAAAGATTCCACTGGAAGGATTGGAAAGTGGGCAGTAGAGCTAGCACCCTTCGGCATATCTTTCCTGGCAAGGACAGCTATCAAATCTCAAGTCCTAGCAGACTTCGTAGCAGAGTGGACTCCACCTGCGAAGTTGACTCCGGAGAAATCAGATGACGGAGTTTGGACTATTTACTCCGATGGAGCTTTTCAAGCATCCGGAGCAGGCATTGGGGCAGTATTAATTTCTCCGTCAGGTCAAAGAGCAATGTACTCCGCAAGACTCAACTTTAAGTCTACCAATAATATAGCGGAGTACGAAGGAATATTATTGGGACTCCGGAAAGCACGTGCTCTAGGGGCTACAAGGATAATTATAAAAACAGATTCTCAGATAGTAGCAGGGCACGTAGACAAGAGTTTTCAAGTCCGACATCCACAGCTCGCAAAGTACTTAGAAGAAATTCGCAAGATCGAAGCACATTTCAAGGGTATTTCCATTCGGAGTATACCAAGAGCTGAAAACGTGCAAGCGGACATTTTAGCGAAGGCTGCTGCCGGAGCTGTGGATGTGCCTGACGAAGCTTTCTATGAGGAGCTCAATATGCCTTCGGTGCCACAAGTTGCTTCTGCAGAGATTCTCTGCATTCCTAGTGCAGATTGGAAAGATTCAATCATAGAACTCTTGCAAGGAGGAACGAATTTGCCCGAAGAGCCCCAATTGTCAAGGTTAAAGCTCAGAGCAAGAAACTATCAGTTAATCAACGGTATATTATACAAGGCCGGAGTATGTTCCCCTCTACTCCGATGTATATCTCAAGCCGAAGGCCAAGAAATTCTTCGAGAAATTCACGAAGGCCTTTGTGGAAGCCATTTAGCCCCTAGAGCTCTGGCAGGAAAAACACTTCGCCAGGGGCTTTATTGGCCCACAATAACAGCTGATGCGGAGAGCTTGGTCCGCACTTGCCAAGGATGTCAGTGGATGGGTCGACGGAGTCATCGCCCACCAACAGCTCTTCAAGTCATTGCTCCGGTATGGCCTATGGCCAGATGGGGTATGGATCTAATTGGTCCCTTTCCGTTAGCAAAGGGAAATCTGAAGTTCGCAGTGGTAGCCATTGAATATTTCTCTAAGTGGGTCGAAGCAGAGCCCTTAACAGCTATCACTTCGAATAATGTACAGAAATTCTTCTGGAAAAACATTATTTGTCGGTTCGGAGTGCCTAGATATCTCACAGTTGATAATGGAACACAGTTCGACGCAGAACCCTTCAGGAAGTTTTGCGAAGACCTAGGCATTCAACTATGTTTTGCTGCAGTGAGACATCCTCAGTCAAATGGAGCAGTTGAGCGAGCCAATGGAAATATCTTATCAGGGCTAAATCGAAGAATAGTAGGATTATCAAAGGGACTGTGGACCGAAGAGCTTCCGAAGATTCTGTGGTCCATTCGGACTACGCAAACAAGGTCCACAGGTTTTACTCCGTTCAGACTACTATTCGGAGATGAAGCTATGACTCCAACGGAGCTCAAAGGGGGCTCACTTCGCAGCACCGAACCAGACATCGAAGAAGAAAGACAAGCTTCGTTAGATTTGTCAGAAGAGACAAGGCTTCGAGCTGTAGCCAATTTATCAAAGTATCATCAGCAGACGAAGACTTGGTATGACCCGAAGGTTAAGCTCAGCGAGTTAAGGCCGGGTCATCTTGTTCTACGAAGCATTATAGCACCAGGGAAGTTAGGCAATAAATGGGAAGGTCCATATCTAATCGTCCGCTCGGGGCGCCCTGGTTCATTTAAATTAGCTAATTTAGAAGGTGAAGAGTTAGCGCATACTTGGCATGCGGAGCACCTAAAGCGATACTTCGCATAAGGGCTCCTTGTAATTCGCTTGTAATCACCTCTAAATTAATAAAGCATACACCCGGTGGTTTAACTTTCCCCTTGACGCTCCTAGTTTCCCGAGCGGACGCGCTGGGACAGAAGTCGTTCGAGAGGGAAGTGTTATCAAGCTGGGAGGTATTTCCGGACTTCGTACCCATAAAGTCGAAGCCTCCGGTGTGGGGGCTGGCATAATCCGGAGCCCAGGCCATCGGCTTGTAGGCATCCGTAAAAGAGCCCAAAACCACACTCTACGGAGTCCAAGCTTCGGCTGGTAGACTTCCGTAAAAAGAGCCGAAGGTGGCCAAAATCTACGGAGTCCAAGCTTCGGCTGGTAGACTTCCGTAAAAAGAGCCGAAGGTGGCCAAAATCTGCGGAGTCCAAGCTGCAGCTTGTCAGACTTCCGTAAAAAGAGCCGAAGGTGGCCAAATTCTGCGAAGTCCAAGCTCCGGCTGGTAGACTTCTGCAAAAAAGAGCCCAAGTGGCCAAATTCTGCGAAGTCCAAGCTCCGGCTGGTAGACTTCTGCAAAAATAGCCGAAGGTGGCTACAATTTCTGCGAAATCCAAGCTCCGGCTGGTATATTTCCGCAAAAAACAGCCGAAGGTGGCTAAAGCAAAACAGCATTTAAGCCATGAGCTTCGAATGACTGTTCATATGCGTCCAAAGTGACAAAAATTTCTTAAGACATTAAAGTGTCATGGAAGTTATCTCAATTGATTTCTTTCATGAAATAAACAAAGGTACCAAGTTACCATTTTTCTGACTACAAATAGTCGAAGACATTTCATAAGATTTCAAAAGATCTTTAAAAATGACAGAGGGGTTCCGAACCCCCAAAAAATTGTACTCCGAAGTTTTTTCTTTGCGCATAACCATCTTCGAATACAGTTCGAAGTTGCTTATACCCAAAGAGGGGCTAGTAAATATGGAGACAATTTTAAATCGGCATTCATTATCAAAACAAATGTATTTACAAATTACATCATGAAAAATTGGTATCTATACCAAGAAGGAATCGGAGACCTCTTCGGTCCCGAGAGCTAGGGGTGGAACGACTAGTTCCAACATCGGAAGTTCTAAGAACTTTGCGTTTAACTCTCTTCCTCCCCTTCTGAGCGGCTTCGAACTTGGGCCGAGCTTCAACAAGAACAGAAGGATTTTAGAGCTTCGAAGGGGAGGAAGACAGCTAACCAGTTCGAAGATAGTCCGAAGGTCATCTTCGAAGGCGGCTTGGAACCTCGTCAAGAGTCCGAAGACTGGCATTGGTTCGAAGTATATCTTCGAACCAAAGCCTTCCAGGATCTTTTCTGCCAGCTAAGATGGAAGACTTATCTTCTATCCTATTAGATTAGTCTTTTACCATTTTAGCCCTATTAAGGAAGTTAAATAGTTTCCTTAATGTCGGTTGTAATAGAGGGGTAAATAGGTCTTTTCCTTAATGTTTGGGCCTATAAATACCCCCCATTTCACCCTGTAATAGGGACCAATTTACAAGTGAATCAATACACACTTTCGAACTATTCTAAGCTATTATCCTTTCGGAGGCTTAGAGCAGTTTGCTTCGCAAACACTTCGTTTGTTAGTTTCTTTTCTACAGAAACCTGTTAGCGTAATCTTTTACGCCAACAGACGCGCTCGAGCTTCGTCATGCGCGACAACCTCAACTTGACGCAGGTACGCCCATCATCACCCCCTTTATCTGCCTCACAAGTTGACCGTAGGATAGCTGTGTCTGTTGATCAAGCAGTTAGCTCATCGCTAGCCAATAAACTAGAACCCGCAGTTGTCTCGCAAGTGGCGGTAGTGTTTAGAAGATTTGGTTTTATTGAGGCCGATTCACCAGCACCAATCACTAGTATTCTGCCCGCACAACATATTTATAGCAGAACCGACGACAATACTAGAAAAACCATCACGTTTCCGGCTACTTCATCCACAGCCGAAACACATAACTATGCTTATGGCTAGGCAAACCTAGCTTATCAAGTACCACCGCCGCCTGCGCCCATACCTGCTCTGCCGCCGCTCGCATTGCACACTCCCACACCACAGCATAGGCCAGAGCATGTCGATATACCACCACGCGTCCCACCACCACATGAAAGACGCACACAAGCATTAGATCACGACGATATCGAGGAGCGTATTCGCGTGCCATTTAGGGAATGCACCAGCTTTGCACCTCGGGATAGAGCTAGGGTTTAACGAAAACCATATCCCGACCACTGTGACACCATTATGTACCCTCTCGGTTATAGAGTCCCAGATTTCATGAAATTTGATGGAGAGGGTAGTAAATCCACGTTAGAACACATTAGCCAATTCCTAGCACAATGTGGCGAAGCTAGCAGATCGGATGCATTAAAACTCAAGTTATTTTCCCTATCGTTGTCCAGCACCGTATTCACTTGGTTTTCGGTGCTTCTGCCCAACTCCGTGCAGACATGGGCTCAACTAGAGCAGAAGTTTCATGATTATTTCTACATAGGCGAGACCGAGCTTAGGCTATCACACCTCACGGCGATTAAGCAGAAATCTAGTGAAAGTGTTTTTGAGCATGTTAAACGCTTTAGAGACACTAGGAATAAATGTTTTAGCCTAAACATATCGGAAAGATACCTAGCAGATCTAGCATTCAATGGCCTACGGGTAGAAATTAAGGAGCGTATGGATAATCAAAACCTCTTGGACGTTAGCCAAGTATTGCAACAGGCTCTAGTCCAGGAAGGCCGGACCAAAGATAGAAAATTCGTTAAAACTTTTAATAAAACAAGAGCTGAGATCCACACTATGGAGCACACCGATGAGGGAGAATCCGAAGAGGAAGAGGATACGGCCGATACATACACGGCCGAATAGACTTGGAGCACGAAGTCTAAGCCCGTCACCTGCTCCGAATTGCGGCCGTCTCCCTCTAAGAGTCGGCCTAATGAAATTAGATATTCATTCGACGTAACTTAATGTGATATGATATTTGACTTCCTATTAAAAAATAAACTTATATGGTGGCCAAAAGGGCAAGTCATGCCATCCGCCGATGAATTAAAAAAGCGTCCCTACTGCAAGTGGCACGATTTGCATTCTCACTACACTAACAATTGCAACGTTTTTCATCGGCAGGTACAATCGGCCATAGAGGAAGGACGATTGAAAAGAGAAGCAAGTCCAAAGATGAAATTAGATAGAGACCCTTTTCCCATGAACAACGTTGAGCTAGAAGGGAAGAAGGTGTTGATTCGGCCAGAGCATGCCGAGTCGGCTAAGGGGAAAGCAATCGTCATAGCAGACACTCACACACACACATTTGTACCAAAGAATCCGGAGGTAGGCTGTGGAAAGAAAATATTAAATCATAATCTTCGGCCAAACATCACAGAAGGCTGAAGGTGACTTACAATATGCTTTTTGACAAGCACCAGCGAAGGTCCAAAAGAAGAGGTGTTCACCCACGGGCTCCAGGACAGTCGAAGCCTTCTAGGAGGGTGAGTCTCGTGAGTGTTGAGTTCGTACCTCAAGGTCCGAACACTCCTTCGGAGTGGGTATAGCCTCCGGCAGGGTTCGGACCTCAAGGTCCGAACACCCCTTCGGAGTGGGTACAGCCTCCGGCAGGGTGCGGACACCAGTGGCCGAACCCCCCCTCGGGTTGGTCCCAACCTCTGACATGGTTCGGACCTCATTGGCCGAACCCTCCCCCGGCTTGGCCCCTATTTCCAGGGAGCTTCGAGCCTTAGTGGCTGGACCCGCCTCCTCCGGAGGGTTTCCAGCCTCCAGGTGGATCCGAGCCTCAGTGGCCGAACGCACCTCCTCCGAGCGGGCTGCAGCATACGGATGGACTCAGCATTCAGTGGCCGGGCCCGCCGCCGCCATGGGCTAATTTACCTCCAGCTTGGCAGGACCCTTCGCTGGTCTAGTCCGAGGTACCATCGACGTGGCTGGGCTCCCAACTAGCCAATGGGTTCGGCACTCAGTGGGAGAAGCCGCTAGAGCCTCCGATGCCACCGCCCTACTGTAGGACGATGGCTCCAGCTTGGCCTCCACCACTGGAGAACTTCGTGCAATGTCCGGCTACTAACACTTACACTCCTTCTAGTGTCTCCTAGTGGCAGGTTTGGGGGCCGAAGTAGGATGACAATATTGTTCACCGCCTATCCGTAGTGCCCCAGAACCGGGCTCCGCGAGATGTCACCGGAAGGGATGAATGTGGATACGCCTCGGAGGTTATAGTCATTAGGGTTGGATCCCAGGAGGTCCCAATCCCAAAGGATGCCCTAATGGGATTGCGCGAAGACTCGGCCGAAGCTCGGTCTCATCGGCCTACTATGGTCGGTCCGACCGGCCTTACGATGGTTTTCGGCACAGACTGGTCTGATCGGCCCGCTACGGACGGTCCGACCGACCAAGAGACCTCTCATGGCAAGCGCAAGACATCCGAGGCTGATACAAAAAAATCCCCGGTACCCATCCTCAGCCATCGTGGGCACCCTCGGGGATGTCCAAATCACAAAAGAGGACGTTGTAGCGCTTGAGGGCGCAAGAGGTACGAGAGGAGAAGGCGGAGGAGGCACGAGACACGTTTTTCGAGGAAACCCATCCTCGGCCCACGGTGAAGAAAGTCTGGAGACCAAGGCCAGTCATGGTCGATGACTCGGCCCCCGTTGTTAGCTCCGACGAAAATGATTTGCTTGACGACGACTACACTCCCGTCTCTGAGGGGCCCGCTCCTCAGGCGATGGATATTGGTGTCATCATGTTGCCTTTCAAGTTCACTCCACTGCAGAAGGAGGCCGGGGTCACTCAGCTAAACCTTGGCCCGCGGGATGTCGTATTCGAGAAGCCCGGAGACACGAACCATCACCTGAGACCCCTCTACATAAGGGGGCACATTGACGGGAAGCCTATCTTGAGGATGCTTGTCGATGGAGGAGCCACCGTGAACCTAATGCCGTACTCCCTTCTAAGGAAGCTCGGCGAGGATGACAATGACCTGAAGAAGACCAACGTCACCCTCAACAACTTCAACGGCAACACGACGGAACCTAGAGGGGTACTATCCCTAGAACTGACGGTGGGGAACAAGATGTTGCCCACCGCTTTCTTCATCATCGACGTACAAGGCAATTATAATGTATTGCTTGGGCGTGATTGCATCCACGCAAATCAGTGTGTGCCATCTGTTGATAGCAAAAAATGGCATTAATGGCTAGATTGTAAAAATATGAATTTTTGGTGATTTGGGCCGAAAGTACACATGTCCAGGGTCTATCCGAAGCCCTACAGGGCCGAAGTCCATTGAGCTATGGGCTTCAAAAGCCTCTAGCCAGCCCATGGGCTTTGTCCAGGAAGCCTTCGGAGGCCCACGCTGCCGAAGCTTCGGAAGCCTTCGGAGGCCCACGCTGTCGAAGCTTCGGCCCGAGGAGCAGGCCTCGACGGGCCTGGCCGAAGCCCACCTCGGCAGAGATAGAGTTGTTTGCGTCACCGGCTCAATTTGTATCTCTATCTGGCCAGATTAATAGCAGATTATATTAGGAGTTAACCCCCTATAAATAGAGAGGCATGGCCGGCGTGGAGGAGCCCCCCAACTCAAACCAAACCAAAGCCCATGCTTTGATCGTATTTACTTTGCCTTTATTTTCCTATACCTCTTCGTGTGTTTTCCTGGAAGCCCTCCATCGGCCACTACGGAACAGTGGTAATCCTTGTTACTTCACCTGTGAAGTATCAGTTAATCTACGTAATAGATTGTTATCGCCTTGTTACTTTGCCTGTGAAGTATCCGCTAATCTGCGTGATAGATTGCTACCTTCGCTACTAGTGCAACACTTAGCAAAATTCGGTCCTCAGGCCGAATTGGTACTTCGCATCATCACTGTTACAGGTTCGCACGTTCGGAGCCACTTTGTCGGAGGTGTCCGGAGCTGAGAGATCGGTTTCGGAGGTCCCCAGGACACCCTTCGGTGGACCGTAGGCTCCGACAACAGGCTTTGCCAGCATACTTCATTGCAACTGGCTTCGCCACGACCATACTGCGCACCAGACAAAGTTGCACTCACACGTGGCCCTCACGTCACTATTCCGTAGTTTGCTGTATCAGAGATCGCACACCGAACCCCGCTGTTCGGAGGTGATCACCTCGTCCAGATCCGTTCGGAGTCCGTCTTCGGCTGGATCAGTTCGAACGCCGAAGCACCCTTCGGCGGAGCACTTCGCACCAGACGCCGAAGGTATACTTTGGTGACCCCTTCGCATCAGACTTCGAACCAGGCGGCCTCCGACTGGTTTGCTGATTTTATTTTGTTTAATCTATCTCTTTCGGCTAATTGGATTATTTTGTGTAATCTGGTTGCCTGGCGACTCCACCCCCCTTATCACTATTAATGGTAGTCGGAACGCGACGTCGGTGCCACGTCATGCTTATGCTTGTCCCTAAGTATCCATGCACTTTTGGATCGTTGAACTGACCCAAGTGCGGGGGCACGTTTCCGTGTCAACACCGTCTACCCTGCATCAACACCTAATACAATGGGATGGCGACGAAGTCGAGATAGTGTACGCCGATACATCAGCCCATGTTAGTTTGGCCGATGTGTCCGGTGACGCCGCCCATGATAAGATAGAGTGCTTGTCGGGACGGGACCTCTCGGATTATGACTTTGTCAGTGTATCAGAGGAGAGGTTCATTCCTATTTCTGTGAAGCCGGCTGGTGTGGCTCGGTTGTGTCTAAGATAGGAGAATGTCTAACGCTAATCTTGATTGGCTAAAATCTCGCGTTGAGCAATATTTGTGTTCTCAAACGGTATCGCCAAAGCCATTGAAGATTTTAGCAAGGTAGAAAAATTAAGTCAAGGCTTCTTGTCGACCGACCCTTTGGAACAAGTAGACATAGGAGATGGTAGTGTTCCGAGGCCGACGTTTGTAAATCAGAATCTAAATATTGATGTAAAGGCCGAAGTAATAAAATTGCTTCGATCGTATGTTGATTGCTTCGCATGGGATTACAGCGAGATGCCCGGGCTAAGACGAGAGCTTGTTGAGCATCGACTCCCCATCAAACCCAGGTTTAGGCCTTATAAACAGCCGCCGCGCCGCTTCAATTCAGCCATCTATGACCGAGTTAAAGAGGAGGTTGAATGTCTATTAGCAACAGGTTTTATAGGCCATGCAGATACGCGGAATGGGTCGCTAACATCGTGCCTGTCGAGAAGAAAGAGAGTGGCAAGATCCGCGTGTGCGTCGACTTCAGGGATTTGAACGAGGCTACTTCGAAAGACGAATATCCCATGCTGATAGCCGACATGTTGATCAACGATGCCTCGGGACACAAGGTACTAAGTTTCCTTGACGACAACGTTGGTTATAATCAAATCTTTATGGCTGAAGAAGACGTTTTTAGAACGGCTTTTCACGTCCCAGGTTTTGTCATCTTGTTTCAGTGGGTAGTAAAGATGTTTGTTTTAAAGAATGCTGGCGCCACATACCAATGTGCCATGAACTTAATCTTTCATGACTTGCTAGGAGTTATGTTAGAAGTTTATATATATGATGTTGTGGTCAAATCTAGACGCCGAGACAAGGTACATGTTTTTGGAGCGTTTGTGTTTATCCCTCTATTATGCGTGTACCAAATTACGTCACTATCTTCTCCCTAGCACCTGTATTGTCACTTGACAAACGGATGTCATAAAATACATGTTGCAAAAGCCGATTCTAAGTGGTAGGATCGGCAAGTGGGCGTATGCGTTAATCGAATATGATTTGACTTATGAATCATTGAAAGCTATGAAAGGCCAAGTCATTGCTAATTTTATAGTGGATCACCACGTAGATGTCAATTGGGGCGATAAAGTCGCTTTAATTGAAGTATTACCATAGAAACTTTACTTCGATGGTCCGTCTTGCAAAAATGGCCTAGGTGTTGGAGTGGTACTCGTATCACCAGGTGGTATGCGCTTTGAAACCTCGGCCCGTTTGGAATTTCATTCAACTAATAATCAAACCGAATATGAAGCCCTATTGCTAACTCTTGAGTTGTTAAACTCCATGGGTGTGAAATATGTTCATGCATATGGTGATTCTTTATTAGTCGTGCAACAAGTAGCCAAGCTTGCCCAATGTTTTAACGGTTTATTAAATAGCTACTTGGATAAATGTTTAGACTTAATTTCTACCTTTAATGATTTTGAGATTACTCATTTGTCTAGAGAGGCCAACTCACTTGCGAATGACTTGGCTCAACAAGCATCAGGCTATCAAATTAGGAGAGGTAAATTCTGCACATGGGAAAGGTCGATGTTTCAAGATGATGTAGCACCCGAGGGTGCTACTATCGGTCTGACCGGCTTTGTGAGCACGAACTGACCGCCCTTGCGTACCCCGTCCGACCGACCATGTCAGGACGGCCAGACCGAACCGCGCCAGACAACCGGCAATAGTCGGTTGAACCAGGCCAACATGGCTGGTCCGACCGACTGTTGTTAGGAAGGTCAAGCGCTCGGGGGCTAGGTCCAAATGATAAATCTTGAGGCCAGTTCTAGTGGGAATTTGGCCATTGGTCCTTTGGTCAGTGAGGATGATTGGAGGATCCCAATCTGATGAGGACATCACTTCACATGATACACACATGGAACCTCCACCTACAATTCAATTACAAGCACCAATCACACGCGCCCGTGCCCGTCGCTTGAACCTTGAGGTTAATTCTTTCCATAGCAACTATGTTAATATTTGTTTGGACGGGATGCTACTGAATACTAGTGATATTTTGTTGCTTAGTAACATGGGAGATGGAATAGAAGAGTTGGAGTTGAAGACGGAGTCGCACGGATGATTTGAAGTCAAGAATTCGATGTTCGGACTACATCGACCACCATGCACCAAAATGGGCATAACTTCCTCATATGAAGTCCGATTGATGCGTTCTTGGACTTTTTGGAAAGATGAGGAGAAGACGGATCGTTTGCCATTGGTTTCGTCTAATTTGGAGTCTCAAGTCGTCCTGTGTGTTAGGAACAGTCCTGTATGACAGAATTGGGCCGTGTTGGCCCATAGCACGAGTCTGTACATCTTCTAGCCCACAGCCCGAGTCTGTACGCCTTCCACAGGCTGCCCACGCCTTATATACTCACGCCAGCCACCTTTAGGGTTAGGTTTTGCTTTGTTTGCATCTACACTTATGTGTTTAGATCCCGCCCCTTGCACCGGACCGATTGGCTGCTGCATAGGCGTTTGTGAAACCTCACCTTTTCATCGTTTGTCTGTGATTTGGCATTCGACTTGTATCCTTCCTATTCTTGCTTGTGTTCTTGGGTTCGCTTGTAGGAATTAGCCTTCATGGCGAGGTCAATCGCGTCCTGCGTGGTTGATAACCAACGGAGACAATGGTGTAGCGATTGCAAGGTTTTGATCCGTCAGACCGGAGCCTTGGATCGCCAACATCGAGATTCTCCACCAATCCAAGTTATCCTTTACCTAGCGGAAGATCGGGACCAATCCCCCCATCAGTTGGTATCAGAGCACAGATTTCCCGTTAGGTAATCTCGATCTACTTTTATTTTTACCTAGAGTCCAGAAAACCCTCACAAAAAAATCCCCATCGAGAACCCCTTTGTGCCTTGCGATTTTAATTTCAGTTTTTAACCTTGTTGAGTTTGTGTTCTTGGTCGAGTCTTGGTGCTGGTTTAGTAATCCCTTTGTGTCGTTTGAGTAGTAGTTGGTCTTGTGTCTCAAAAAATTCCCCACCTGAAAACCCCCCTCCACAACCCTACTCGTTTTCCACATCGAGTCTTTGTGACTCCCCTTCGGTAAAACAGGCATAACTTTTCGCTCGTTTGGCAGAAAAATCTGAAATTTTTTGAGCGTCTTCCTGACCCAATTTTGGTGGGTACCCTAACACGGTTCCCCTGTTAGCCCTCACCAGAATCACCAAAAAAAATCAGGAAGATAAAGAAAAAAATTGGTCAAAGTTTTTGCTCACCGTTCAGCGAACTTGTTGAATTTTTGTGAACCACATCCCACCTCAGTTCTAGGTGCCAGTTTTTTGTGGTTGCATCTCTGGTCATCCTTGTTCAAAAAAAATAGAGTGAAAAAAAGAAAAAAAAGAAGAACCGGTCTTGTCGATTGCTTGTCCGATCTCTTGTCCGATCCCTTGTCCGATCTCTTGTCCGATCCCTTGTGCGATCAGCGGCAGCAGCAGTTTCTGCTTGTCCGATCCCTTGTCCGATCTCTTGTCCGATCCCTTGTCCGATCTGCAGAGAGCTGGATTTGGCCTGTTATTGCTTCCATTTGAGTTTTGGGCACATAGTTTCCCTCTATTGCTTGAATTTTCACATTGGGCGCACTAAGGCCAGCAACTTTGACGAGTACTAGGGAATACTTATTGAACTTGGTTTAACTGTTATTACTATCGCTAATCCTTGCTACTCACTTTGCCTTCCAAGCTACACCTTTCTCTTGGTCAGGACAGGTTCATTTTCTTGCAATTGCACACCACCCTCCACTTGGTTCATCACTTGTAGGCCGGTGACCTCACTGCAGTGTGGTAAGAACACTTGCAAGCGTGGGTAAGGTGCTTGACAGATTGCTTCCACCACCTACCCACCACCCCCCTAGCTGTTTTCCATAAGGATTATTATTTGTTATTTTGTCTTTCACTAACATGGCAGATAACAGCGGTACCCCTCCATCTGATTTTAATGACTGTGTCTCATGACGTGCTCTACTAGAGTCTCAGCGGCAGACCCAACATTCCATCGAACGTCTCGCCCGTACTGTGGCTGACCTAGTGGACCGAATGACTGCCTTGGAAACACGCTTGCCTGCTGCACGAGCCAACGATGACCATGTTGAAGAGGAAGACGACCATATTGATGAGGAAGACGACCTATCCTATGCCGGAAACAATGCCATTGACCCTGACGAGGCTGCACGTCATCGCTTTCAGTTCAACCGTCAAGGTATGGGCGGCCACCGCAACCGCCATCCACGAGGTAACAATGACAACCACAGGAACAATGATCTCTAAGGTAAAATTTTCAGTACCTCATTTTGCTGGCACCTATGATCCAAATGCATATTTAGATTGGGAGATGTCAGTCGAACAAAAATTTAATGCTCACATGTTTCCTGCTATCCACCGCGTGTGCTTAGCTACTAGTGACTTCACTGGATATGCTCTTCTTTGGTGGACTGAAATAGTTCAGGTTGGCAATGATCCACAAACTTGGGATATGTTAAAACGGCAAATGCGTGGTAGATGGGTCCCTCCTTCATATAAACGTGATTTGAGAAAAAAATTGCAACGTCTAAACCAAGGAAATAAATCGGTAGAGGAGTATTATCAGGAGTTGCAAATAGGTTGCATGCGTGTTGAAATTGAGGAGGACAATGAGGATAAAATGGCCCATTTTTATGGTGGTTTAAGACGCGAAATTCAGGATATCATTGATTATAAAGAATACAATACTATCACTTGTCTTTTCCACCTTGTTATGCTTGCAGAAAAAGAATTGCAGGGTCGCCAACAACCACAACGCAACATGAGAACCAACATTGGTGGTGCTACTTCACGCTCAAGTGGGCCGCAGCAACGACCACCACCACCACCTTCTCGACTGATGGCTACATCAGCACCTTCTACATCTACAGCCCAGGCTAAGAGCTCCAAGGCTGCAGCATCCAAGACGCCAGCCAAGCCACCTCCTTGGCGGCCTCTACCGCACGTTCTGCAGCGATCCAGTGTCACAGATGCAAAGGATTTGGCCACTTTATGAAGGACTGCCCTAGTCAGCGGGCTTATATTGCTATGGACGACGGTGGCTACGTAAGTGATAGTGATGTTGAAGATGAATATGCACTTGCTGCTAACATTGCAGGAGATGACGATACATCCGACGATGACGCTGTTTTTGTGCCGGATGCCTTGGCCAACCATGAAGCACTTATTGTACAACGTGTCTTGAGCACTCACATGGAGCATGTCGATCGGGCACAATAGAATAATCTGTTTCAGACCTTCTTCCTCGTCAATGACCGTCGTGTACGTGTCATCATCGACAGCGGTAGTTGCAACAATTTGGTGAGCCACGACATGGTGACGAAGCTTCAACTTCCCACACGTGCGCATCCACACCCTGACCATGTGCAATGGTTCAACAATAGCGGTAAGGTCAAGGTAACACAAACTACTCACATCAAATTTTCCATTGGTACATACTTCGGAGTTGCTGATTTTGATGTAGTACCAATGCAAGCATGTTCTCTGTTACTTGGTAGACCTTGGGAGTATGATACTGATGCTACACACCATGGTAGGAGCAATAAGTACACATTTATGTATAAAGGAAAGAAAGTTACATTGCTTCCTATGACTCCTACTGAAATTGTGAAATTTGAACAAGAAAAACATGCTAGGGACGCACAAAAGAGCAAACAACCTTCTGAAAATCAGCAAGTAGCTAAGACGCTTTTGAGGGAACAGAAAGATAAAATTGCTTCTCCTTCTTCATCACAAGTTATTAATCTGAAAGGACGTGTCATGCTTGCAACTAAAACTGACCTTGCTGAAATTTGTGATGATACTCCCTTTCTATATGGTTTGATTTGCACAAACGTGTTGTTTTCACTTGCGAACATTCCTAGCTCTGTTTCTGTTGCAGTCACTAACCTTTTGCAGGAGTTTAACTATGTTTTTCCTGCTGAGATACCACCCGGACTGCCACAGATACGCGGCATCGAGCACCAAATTGATTTGGTCCCGGGAGCGTCTCTTCCCAATCGTGTAGCGTACCGTACCAATCCAGAGGAGACAAAAGAAATTGAGCGCCAAGTACAGGACCTTCTTGATCGTGGGTACGTCCATGAAAGCCTTAGTCCTTGTGCAGTACCCGTTCTTTTGGTACCTAAGAAAGATGGTAGTTGGCGCATGTGTGTTGATTGTCGTGCTATTAATAATATCACCATTCGATATCGACACCCTATTCCTAGATTGGATGACATGCTTGATGAGCTTAGTGGTGCCATTATCTTTACTAAGATCGATCTCCGTAGTGGCTACCACCAAATTCGCATGAAACTAGGTGATGAATGGAAAACTGCTTTTAAAACAAAGTTTGGATTATATGAGTGGCTTGTCATGCCTTTTGGACTTACTAATGCACCTAGTACCTTCATGCGCTTGATGAATGAAGTCCTACGGCACTTTATAGGATGCTTTGTGGTTGTATACTTTGATGATATCTTGTTTTATAGCAAGTCTCTCACTGAACATGTTGAACACCTACGTGCTATTTTTTCTGTCCTCCGTGAGGCTACAATGTTTGGTAACCTTGAGAAGTGCACGTTTTGCACGGATCGAGTTGTGTTTCTTGGATATGTTGTCACTTCACAGGGTATTGAGGTTGACGCGGCAAAGGTAGAAGCAATCAACAGCTGGCTGCAACCCCAAACTATCACACAGGTACGTAGTTTTCTTGGTCTTGCAGGCTTCTACCAGCGTTTTGTGAAGGATTTCAGCACCATAGCCGGTCCTTTGCATGAGTTGACCAAGAAGGGAGTTACTTTTACTTGGGAGCCAGCACAAGAACAAGCTTTTGCCACACTCAAAGATCGTCTTACACATACACCTCTACTTCAGCTACCCGATTTCAGTAAGCCTTTTGAGTTAGAATGTGATGCTAGTGGTTTTGGAATAGGAGGTGTGCTGCTACAACGAGGTAAACCCGTGGCCTATTTTAGTGAGAAATTACACGGTCCACAGTTGAATTATTCTACCTATGATAAGGAATTATATGCCTTAGTGCGTGTGCTTGAAACTTGGCAACATTACCTTTTGCCTAAGGAGTTTATTATTCATTCGGATCATGAAGCATTGAAGCATATACGTAGTCAAGCAAATCTGAATAAACGACATGCTAAATGGGTAGAATTTATTGAGACTTTTCCATATATCATTAAGCATAAGAAAGGGAAAGATAATGTGATTGCCGATGCTTTATCTAGACGTTATACATTGCTTTCTCAACTTGATTATAAGATCTTTGGCTTAGAAACATTGAAGGACATGTATGCTACTGATTTGGACTTCAAAGATGCTTTTACAAATTGTACAAATGACCGTGCCTGGAACAAATATGTGCTGAATAATGGATATCTTTTTCGTGCTAACAAGTTGTGTGTGTCGGCTAGCTCTCTTCGCTTGTTGTTATTGCAGGAAGCACATGGTGGTGGTTTGATGGGTCATTTTGGATCAAAGAAAACCGAAGATATGCTGTCCACACACTTCTATTGGCCTAGGATGAGACGAGATGTTGAGCGCTATGTGGCACGATGCACTACTTGCAATAAAGCTAAGTCCCGTCTAAACCCACATGGTCTTTATATGCCTCTGCCCGTTCCTAGTGTACCTTGGGAGGATATTTCCATGGATTTTGTGTTAGGATTACCTAGAACTAAGAGGGGGAGGGATAGTATTTTTGTGGTGGTAGATCGGTTCTCTAAAATGGCGCATTTTATACCTTGTCACAAGAGCGATGACGCTACAAATGTTGCTGATTTGTTTTTCAGAGAGGTCGTACGCTTGCATTGGATTTCCCAATACCATCGTTTCAAATCGTGATGCTAAATTTTTAAGTCATTTTTGGAGGACGTTGTGGCATAAGTTGGGGACGAAGCTGTTGTTTTCTACTACTTGTCACCCCCAAACGGATGGGCAAACGGAGGTCGTCAACCGTACATTGTCCACCATGTTGAGGGCTGTTTTGAAGACCAACTTGAAGCTCTGGGAAGAGTGTCTACCTCATATTGAATTTGCATATAATAGGTCAGTGCACTCCACTACTAAGGTAAGTCCGTTTCAAGTGGTCTATGGCTTTAATCCGCGTGCGCCTATTGATTTGCTACCATTGCCACCATCTGAAAAATTGAATTTTGATGCAACTACACGTGCTGAATTATTGCTTAAAATGCATGAAACTACTAAAGCAAACATAGAGAAAATGAATGAGAAATATCGTGCTTATTGTAGTAAGGGTAGAAAAGAGATAACATTTGAACCGGGTGATCTTGTTTGGTTGCACTTGCGCAAGGATCGTTTTCCTGATTTGAGAAAGTCTAAATTGATGCCTCGTGCTGATGGTCCTTTCCGTGTGCTTGAGAAGATAAATGATAATGCATATAAACTTGAGTTGCCTGCAACTTTTGGGGTTAGTCCCACATTTAACATTTCAGATTTAAAGCCCTATTTGGGAGATGACGATGAGCTTGAGTCGAGGACGACTCCAATTCAAGAGGGGGAGGATGATGAGGACATCACTTCACATAATACACACATGGAACCTCCACCTACAATTCAATTACAAGGACCAATCACACGCGCCCGTGCTCGTCGCTTGAACCATGAGGTTAATTCTTTCCTTAGCAACTATGTTAATATTTGTTTGGACGGGATGCTACTGAATACTAGTGATATTTTGTTGCTTAGGAACATGGGAGATGGAATAGAAGAGTTGGAGTTGAAGACGGAGTCGCACGGACGATTTGAAGTCAACAATTCGCTGTTCGGACTACATCGACCACCATGCACCAAAATGGCATAACTTCCTCATACGAAGTCTGATTGACGCGTTCTTGGACTTTTTGGAAAGCTGAGGAGAAGACAGATCGTTTGCCATTGGTTTCGTCTCATTTGGAGTCTCGAGTCGTCCTGTGTGTTGGGAACAGTCCTGCATGACAGAATTGGGCCGTGTTGGCTCATAGCACGAGTCTGTACATCTTCTAGCCCACAGCCCGAGTCTGTACGCCTTCCACAGGCTGCCCACGCCTTATATACTCACGCCAGCTACCTTTAGGGTTAGGTTTTGCTTTGTTTGCATCTACACTTGTATGTTTAGATCCCGCCCCTTGCACCGGACCGATTGGCTGCTGCATAGGCGTTTGTGAAACCTCACCTTTTCATCGTTTGTCTGTGATTTGGCATTCGACTTGTATAATTCCTGTTCTTGCTTGTGTTCTTGGGTTCGCTTGCAGCAATTAGCCTTCGTGGCGAGGTCAATCGCATCCTGCGTGGTTGATAACCAATGGAGAAAGTGGTGTAGCGATTGCAAGGTTTTGATCCGTCGGACCGGAGCCTTGGATCGCCAACGTCGAGATTCTCCACCAATCCAAGTTATCCTTTACCTTGCGGAAGATCGGGACCAATCCCCCCATCTCAATCGTCTAATATTTGAGAAATCCAAGCCAAAAGGTTGATCGGAAGGTTTGGCGACAGGCTTTCAAATTTATTTTGCTTGACGATATGTTGTATCGCCGGACTATCGACGGAGTACTTTTGAAGTGTTTAGACCCCGATCAAGCTAGATTTGCTGTAGGCAAAGTACATGAAGGGCTTTGCGGTACTCATTAGTTGGCCCGGAAGATGAGTTGGATGCTCAAAAGGGCAGGTTTTTATTGGCCGACTATGACTGAAGACTGTTTTAGATACTATAGAGGATGTGAAGCTTGTCAAAAGTTTGGAAATATTCAGCTAGCACCCGCGTCGGTGCTTAATCCTATTATCAAACCATGGTCGTTCTAAGGTTGGAGTTTAGACTTCATCGGCCAAATTCATCCTCCATCTTCGAAAGGGCATAAGTTCGTGTTGATGGCAACAGATTACTTCACCAAATGGACTGAGGCCGTGCCGCTCAAGAACATGACTCACGATGAGGTAATTGATTTCATCTTGAAACACATTATACACAGATTCGACATTCCCCAAACTCTCACTACAGACCAAGGTACTTCATTTGTTGCTAAGGAGGTGAGGGACTTTGCCGAATACTATGGGGTCAAATTGGTATACTCTTCCCCATATTATGCTCAGGCCAATGGTCAGGCTGAGTCTAGTAACAAAACTGTGATTAAATTAATCAAGAAAATATTGAAGAGTTTCCAAAAAGGTGGCATGAGGTACTTTCCAAAGCTCTATGGGCTAGTAGAGTTGCAAAGCATGGTGCCACTAAAGTCAGTCCATATGAGTTAGTATATGGACAAGAAGTCGTTCTACCGGTAGAGGTGGATCTTGGCTCACTTAGATTTCTTAAGCAAGATGACTTATCAGTCGATGAATATGAGACACTTTTAAAGGATAATTTATAAGAGGTGACCGATAAGAGGTTGAAGGCTCTAGAGGCAATAGAGAAAGATAAAAGAAGAGTAGCTAGGGCCTACAATAAGAAGGTCAAGTCAAAATCATTTCAAATCGATGATTCGGAATCGCTCCACGCAATGCATATGTCCTAGAATCTTTATAAGGAGAGCGATTTTGAAGTGCTTTGAATGGTACATATTTAAAAAAGTACTTCCCAAGTGTGTGGCAAAACTCTTGAAGTGTTAAAAGGCCGATATTGCAAGTATCGCCCAAGGCCCGTCATGCTTTTAGCTCATTAAGTTTGCTAGAAGGCAGGGGGCATGTGTTTATAGCAAAAAATGGCATTAATGGTCAAACTAGGAAAATACTGAAAAATAGTATTTTTGACCAAAAATATGTCAGACCTAGCAAAGGCCGGTCTGACCGGCTATGGTAGGTCGGTCTAACCGGCAAGGTCTGGTCAAACCGGACCCATAGGCTCGGTTAGACTGGCCAGGGTCCAGATTATGGATACGAGTAGGATTCGAGGTATTTTCGCCCAAAACTTATCCCAACAGGGTTTTGGCTGCATTTAACTCTATCTCTAGCCAGGGATAACCAGCCCACCCCCTATAAATACTAGGGGCAAGACCGATTCAAGGGCTCTCTATAATCTACAAATCCAAAGCCCTAGCTTTGAATCACATTTATTTTCTTTACTTTCCGTACCTTCATGGGTTTGCTTGGAAGCCCACTATCTGTCACGTCCGTAATCACGGTAACCCTTGCTGGTTCGCTTGCGAACCTCCCGTTAATCCACGTAACGGATTGCTATCCTTTTTATCGATTTTTATCACCCTACTGGGCAATTCGGCCCTTCGGCCGAATTTTGTTTGATATCTTATTGTTTTTGTAGATCAATGGCCATCCTAAACATCTATGCAAATTTGGATGCGATTGGAGATTATTTGCTAAGGTTATCGAGGTTTAGCAGATCAGATCTATCACTTCGGTCCGACCGGCGTTGAGATACCGGTCTAACCGGAGCCCTTCATCAGGCTGTTATCGACAATGACCGGTCAGACTGAAGGTGCCCCGGCAGTCTTACCAGGATACTTCGCACCGTGCTGAAGCCCTTTGCCGAAGTCCTTCACTAGAGCCTTACGCGTCGGAGCCCGTGCACTTCAAAGCCTACCTCATCGGTCTGACCAGGGAGGCTTCATCGGTCCGACCAGAACCCTCCGCACCGTGTCGAAGTTTACTTCGAAGCCAACCTTTGGGACTTCGCACAGAGCCACTTCGTAACCTCCGGTCCGACCGAGGTTGTACCTCCGGTCTGACTGGGCTTGAGGCCAAAGGTGTCCGAGGGACCCTTCGGACTAGACTCCACTGTAACTCCAAATTGGCCGATTCCAGGTATTTTGGTCATTTTGTTACTGTTCACATTGTTACTTATAATACTTTTCGGACAATTGGATTAAAATATTAATTATTTATCTAATTGCCTGGTGACTCCAAATCCCTTGTCACTATCCAGGGTAGTCGGAATGCGACATCGGTATCGTTGCGATACTTTTGGACATCGAACCGGCCCAAGTGTGGGGACGCATTTCTGCGTCAACACTACGAAACAGATTGCTACCTTCTCTTCTCTACAGCAACACTTAGCAGATTCGGTCTCCAGGCCAAATTGGCTCTTGATCCCTATTCTGTTGCAGGTTTTCACGCTCAGAGTGAGAAACCATGTTGAAGAATATGGTTTTGATATTCCAGATGTGATGAGTGATTGTCAACGGAAGTCAATAGAAGGGATAGATGAAGACCTGCCGAGTTTGAGGCGCATGTGACTCAGGTACACGGGCAGTGAGCGACGGCCGGGCAGAGGAGCCGCGGAGTCGGGCGGGCCCAATCCAGGTACATGGCTAGGAGCGGCAGATGATCCACTGGTCGGTTGACTGGGTTTGACTCAGGTACACGGGCGGCGAGCAATTGTCGGGTTGAGGAAGCTGCGGGGTCGGGTCGGCCCAATCTGGGTACTCGGTGCGAAGACGGTGGACGCTTTGTCAGTTTCGGCGTAAACTGACAATCTATGTTTAATGCGTTTTTTAGGATATTAATATTTAGTTTCTAAGTTTACAATATTTTTATTTAAGTCAGGTAATTTTTCTAAGAATATTTTAGTAATTTTTGGAATTTATTTTAGAGTCAGTTTATTTTACCTAAGGGTAAATTAGTCTTTTCATGTATTAGGATTTGCCTATAAATAGGCCCCTATCCCCTTGGGGATAGATGACTGTTTCAATTTTTAGATCAATCTACAAGATTCAGTCCATCGTTAGTTTTCATCTACAAGTTTTTTTGGTGTACCACCACCGGCTGAAAGCTTTTCTTTTCCAGCGGCAAGCGCGTGCAGCGGCGTGCCTTCTGCGCGTGAAGCATTTCAGCTCAGCGACGGCCAAAGTTTTTTTTTCCGCGTGAATTGCAGCCGTCGCACGTTGTCCCGTCAGGCTCCCGCTCGTTTTCTCTACATCACCCACGTGTGGGACCCGCCGGTGGCCAGCATTAAGCTTGGGGCCCGCCGGTGGCCAGGATCTAGGGCGTGGGGCCCGCAGGCGCAGCACAGGCTGGCGTGAGGCTGTGGCCATCGCTGCAGGCGGCGTGAAGCCTGTTCTGGTGAGAAGGCAGAAAAACAGGCCAGCGAATCAATTTTTTTCTCTCCACGTCGGGACGGGAAGACAAGGCGCCAGCAGGAGTTTTCACACGCACGCAAACCGAGACGCACAGGTAAGTGTTTCAATCTCCTATTTTTTAGTAGATCAATTTTTAGAGATAATCATCCATTAATTAATTAGCCAAAAAATTATCTATTTCGAAATCTTGTTTTCTTATATTTAATCTGTTAAATTTTATTAGTTATCTCGTATTAATTTTTATTTGTATAATTTGCTCATATAAAAAAAAATATTAGTCGCAGTTATATTTTTATACTAGCTTTTACATGCAATATTTTAGGTTGAGTTCTGAATTAATTTTTTAATGATCCTAGATTTATTCATTTGATTAGTATTTTATTTCTAGACTGAGATATTATTATTTCAAGTCTTTATTTAGGTATTCTCGGGACGTTATTAAATATTTCTAGTGCCAAATTTTATTTATTGCAGTATTTCTGTCTAGTTTAGTTTTAATATCATTTTAATTAGCATACCGGTCATTTTCAAGCTAGACAACTTTAATTCTAGTACTTGCTAATATTAATTGTCTGATTAAGTTTATGTTGGGTGTTGGGATTAAATTTTAGTTTAGCAAGAAATTTTTAGGCGCCCATTCACCCCCCTCTGGTCGCTACTTTTGGTCCTACAAGTGGTATCAGAGCGAGGTTAGGTTTTTCTAATATCTTAACCGATTCAAAACCTAGGTAGTGACCATGACGTCTTCTGGTAAAATCCCATCCCTAGAGGCTTTTGGCTACACTTATTGGAAGACTGGCATGCGAGCATACCTTATGAGCCAGAGCTCGGACATATGGGAGATTTGTGTTCATCCTAATTTCACCATAACGACTATTGCTGCGGATACTGCTGAAAATGTAATTACCCAGCATCAAAATAACAGTAAGGCGGTGAATATTTTATTTTCTGGTCTAGGTTCTAGTGAGTTTGAGCGTGTTAGCCATCTCACCACTGCTCGAGAGATATGGGCTACCCTCCAGGCACACCATGAGGGGACAGCTCAGGTCAAGGCTAGACTATATCAGACCTACCGGCGTGAGTATGAAAATTTCTCACAGAAGCCGGGTGAGACTGTTGACGCTTTGTTTGGTCGTTTTCAATCTATCATTAACAAGCTTCGTGTTAACAAGGCCGAGGGTGATCAGCTGGTCTCAGATCATGAACAGGCGCTTAAGGTACTTCATACTTTAGACCCTAAGATCTGGGAGATCAAGGTTTCTTCTATTATTGAGAGCGCGTCCTATGATACCCTGACCGTCGCAGAGCTTTTTAGTAAGCTCAAGGCCTCAGAGGTCGATATTTAGTTGAGATCAAATCTCACTGATTCTAGCTCAAAGACTCTCGCGCTTGCGACACCATCTGCTGATCCTAATGCCATGAGTTGTACTGCTTTTTCCTTGATGTCTATCTCCGAGGAGCAACTTGATACTCTAGGAGATGATGATCTGTGCTTGTTTAACAACCGGGTGCGACGTGTTTATGATAAGCGAATGTTTAAGAGACATAGCACAAAATCCGGATGTTTTGAGTGTGGTGACCCAGGTCATTTTATCGCCGACTGTCCCAAGTAGAAGAATTGCAAGAAGAGAACCGGCGACAACTCCTACAACTCCGGCAAGTACGACAACTCCACGAAGGGCAAGCCCAAAACAAGATTCTTTCAAAAGGCTCTCAAGGATTATAGGCGTGAGAACAAGAAGCGAGACAAGACTTTCTTTGCCGAAATGGAGAAAAGATACGCCAAGAGATCCTCGTCTTCCTTCTCGTCTTCAAGTTCAAGTGATGAAGAGATCATGATCAGGAAGGGGAAGGACAGGGACAATCCGGCGGGCCTCTGTTTCATGGGCTTCGGGGACAAGCCGAAGAGTCGCTCACATCATAGCTGAAGACCCCACAAGAGCTTCTGCTCAATGGCTCTTGGGGAGAAGAAAGAGAAGGACTCCTCCGACGACTCCGATGACGACGATGATGAGAATGCATCCTCCTATGAACAAGAAGTTGTCAATTTACTAGAACAGAACAGTCAGGAGTTGAAGTATAGGGAGAAACTGCTTAGAGGGGCAAAGAAGAGGATAGATGAGCTTCAGAGTGAGCTTGCCACGGCAAATGGCAAGATTGAGAGTCTGTCTTCTTCCCCTTGCTTGGGTGATAGTGGTGAGTGCCCTAACTGTGAGGTGCTGTTGTGTGACCTGATGACTCTTAAGTCCAGGTACACAGAGAGAGTAGATGAGAGAGACTCATTGGCCACTGAGCTTGAAAGCACTCAGCAGGAGCTAAAAGATGCTCATGCCACTGTTGTCGCACCTTGTGTAGACTGCCCATCTCATTTAGCTAGTATAGCTGAGCTGAGAGCCAAGAGTGATGAGCAGTTAAGCGAGTTAACTGGAGTGAGAGGTGAGTTGGAGGAAACTAAGCTAGAGCTTGAGACCTTGTCAGTTCCATCCACTGTTTGTGAGAACTGCTTATCCATTAGAATGGAATTGATCAAGCTAAAAACCGAGAAGTCTGTCGAAGTTGATAAAGAGTGTGAGATCTGCTTGTCTCAGGTGGAGGTGTTAGCTTCTTGGAGAGAGGAGCTAGCTGATGTTCAGAACGAGAACTTTACCTCCGTTCAATCCTGAGTTGGATTAGTGCTAGAGAGCCACAACTCGGCATGATGATCCAGCAGTTCAAGAGACAGGATGGTTTTGGGGTAGGGTACACATATACCAAGGCTGACTTTGAGAGCGCCATTAGCCGTGTAGTGGAGTGGAGTAAGATGACTCCCGAATAGAGATATCCCAAGACTCACTCCACTGAGTCCTTTAAGGGTAGTCAGCCCAAGGATGGAGTGATCCAAGAACAACCTAAAGCTCCACCTAAGAAGCAGATCTGGATTCCTAAGCCTAAAACTCTTCACACTTCTCTTGATTCTTTTCTTGGACCCTCTCACACCAAAGATGCTACACCCAACACCACCAAGCCTAAGAACCCTAAACCACAACAACATCCCAAGAAGCCTACCTATCACTGTGGGTTTTGTCAGAGAGACGGGCATCTTGAGGAGTTTTGCTTCAGGAGGAAGCGGGTTGAGCGAGCAGAGAGAGCTCGAGGTGGGCAGGAGCAGTTCTACCAGCAGGGTGGTAGACAGAGAGTCCCTCGACGTAGAGAGAGGCTAGAGGCCAGGCCACGTCGTGTAGGTGGTGGTAGAGGAGACGGTGTTTATGATCGTGCTCCGAAGGGTGGTTTCCGTTCCGGCAGAGTTCCGGCTCATTATGGATACGATTTTGGATCTCGCGACCGTGATTTTAGGAAGAAGAGAGGACCGCGTTTGATCCACGCTTCAGTTCAAACTCATATGATCCTTTTGTTTTCCTACATACGCGCAGATGGCTCGACACTGGTTCAACACTTTTACTAAACCTGGCATTGGACCGTTTGGTCCCACTCATGATTATTGATCGTGTTTTTGGGAGTTGTGTATCATTTTTAGGATATTTTGAGTCATCTTTTCATTGGTATCAGTTTTTTATTTTCTTCTTTATTTTTTATTATTGAGTCTTTTTGTGTGCGTTCATATCATGCATAATGATCTATCATATTTTGAGCTTGCTTCTGTTATATGATTAATCTGCTTACTTTCTCTAGCTAGTATATGATGTTGATCACTTGTCGATGATCATGTTCTGGTTTAGTTCACATGATATATCTGATATTTGTCATATGCATGGCTTTTATGTTTAAAATTGAAAAATAATCACCATTGCTTCTGGTAACTAGCATGTGTAGGCTGAATGCTTTCGCTATCTTTTACATGCCTTGTAGCTAGATCCTTACTTAGATGCAGATATGCAATTTGGACATCTATATACTTTAAATATGAAAATTGTGCTATAAAAATGATAAAAAATTCAGAAAAATGAAAAATTTATGCATTTTCATGATTATCAGAAAGATCCAGGTGGGTTTGCTTTGTCGCATTGCATTGTTTTGGACTGCTTACCATAGCACTTTGGTATGAACTAGGACGGTGTAATGTATGCCAAGACCATTGTCTTAAGCTTCTAATGGTCCAGTTCTGGCCTAGGCTTGACTTGGTCGGTTAGCATATGGTTTGACATGCAAATAACCCCTGGCAGAAATGAAAATATAAGGAAAAAAGTCTGAAAATTTTAAAAAGGTGACAAGTTTGCTGAAGCACTTTGTTTTGGACAATGCTTATCTTGGTAGATATTAGTTAGCTTTTGCATCTCATGTTTTACCTTGCTTGTCAACTAGAAAATGTGGTGATGTTTTTGTTTGAAAAAATCGAAAAATGCGTGCTAATGACTCTCTTTAGATATCATCTGTTGCACTAATCATGTCATGTATCTTAGACAGTATATATTTTGCTATACTTGTTAGACGTTGTATTAGCAGTCAATCATATCTAAGAAGCATGCTTTTCACACTCCACCTGCACTCCATCTACATTCATGACATATTTTGAGGGGGAGCTGCATTTCAGGGGGAGTTTGTGTCTATGTCTCTTTAAAGTGCATTTAGTCTCACTTGATGAGTCCAATTGTCAACAAGGGGAGAAATTTTGGATATATTTTTGGCTTTCTCTGGGATTTATTTTAGGGGGAGTTCCTTGTTGGTAATTCTGAGATTTGCACTTGCTTTTGAGTCTTTATTTTTGGTTAACCATAATGACCATTTTTCTTGCTTCTGTTTGGCTTTTGGTCATTAGGGTTAAACTTTTATTACTTTTATTTTCTTTCTTCTATTTTCTTTTGTCTTTGTTTTTCTGTTTCCACGTGTTTTCCAGGTTCTGGCAGATGAGTTGAAAAGGGTGTTGACAATGCACTCATCAAGGGGGAGATTGAGAAACCATGTTGAAGAATATGGTTTTGATATTCCAGATGTGATGAGTGATTGTCAACGGAAGTCAATAGAAGGGAGAGATGAAGACCTGCCGAGTCTGAGGCGCATGTGACTCAGGTACACGGGCAATGAGCGACGGCTGGGCAGAGGAGCCGCGGAGTCGGGTGGGCCCAATCCAGGTACATGGCTAGGAGTGGCAGATGATCCACTGGTCGGTTGACTGGGTTTGACTCAGGTACACGGGCGGCGAGCAATTGCCGGGTTGAGGAAGCTGCGGGGTCGGGTCGGCCCAATCCGGGTACTCGGTGCGAAGACGGTGGACGCTTTGTCAGTTTCGGCGTAAAACTAACAATCTATGTTAATGCGTTTTTTTAGGATATCAATATTTAGTTTCTAAGTTTAGAATATTTTTATTTAAGTCAGGTAATTTTTCTAAGAATATTTTAGTAATTTTTGGAATTTATTTTAGAGTCACTTTATTTTACCTAAGGGTAAATTAGTCTTTTCATGTATTAGGATTTGCCTATAATAGGCCCCTATCCCCTTGGGGATAGATGACTGTTTCAATTTTTAGATCAATCTACAAGATTCAGCCATCGTTAGTTTTCATCTACAAGTTTTTTTGGTGTACCACCACCGGCCGAAAGCTTTTCTTTTCCAGCGGCAAGCGCGTGCAGTGGCATGCCTTCTGCGCGTGAAGCATTTCAGCTCAGCGACGGCCAAAGTTTTTTTTTCCGCATGAATTGCAGCCGTCGCACGTTGTCCCGTCAGGCTCCCGCTCATTTTCTCTACATCACCCACGTGTGCGACCCGCCGGTGGCCAGGATCTAGGGCGTGGGGCCCGCAGGCGCAACACAGGCCGGCGTGAGGCTGTGGCCATCGTTGCAGGCGGCGTGAAGCCTATTCTGGTGAGAAGGCAGAAAAACAGGCCAGCGAATCAATTTTTTCTCTCCACGTCGGGACGGGAAGACAAGGCGCCAGCAGGAGTTTTCACACGCACGCAAACCGAGATGCACAGGTAAGTGTTTCAATCTCCTGTTTTTTAGTAGATCAATTTTTAGAGATAATCATCCATTAATTAATTAGACAAAAAATTATCTATTTAGAAATCTTGTTTTCTTATATTTAATCTGTTAAATTTTATTAGTTATCTCGTATTAATTTTTATTTGTATAATTTGCTCATATAAAAAAAATTATTAGTCGCAGTTATATTTTTATACTAGCTTTTACATGCAATATTTTAGGTTGAGTTCTGAATTAATTTTTTACTGATCCTAGATTTATTCATTTGATTAGTATTTTATTTCTAGACTGAGATATTATTATTTCAAGTCTTTATTTATGTATTCTGCAGACGTTATTAAATATTTCTAGTGCCAAATTTTATTTATTGCAGTATTTCTGTCTAGTTTAGTTTTAATATCATTTTAATTAGCATACCGGTCATTTTCAAGCTAGACAACTTTAATTCTAGTACTTGCTAATATTAATTGTCTGATTAAGTTTATGTTGGGTGTTGGGATTAAATTTTTGTTTAGCAAGAAGTTTTTAGGCGCCCATTCACCCCCCCTCTGGTCGCTACTTTCGGTCCTACTAGTGAAGCCCCTTCGCCGGAGGTGTCCAGAGCCAGGAAGCTAGTTTCGGAGGCTACCAGAACACCCTTCGGTGGAACCCCTGCTTTGACTACCCGTGCTAGACCTGTCACGCTGTTGTCGGTTTTACTAAGTCCCACATGCCAGAGTGCTCCATAGCAGGCTTCATCGCATCATGCTTCACCATGCTTTCGCTTCGCGCCGGACGAAGTCACGCCAGTGCGTTGCGTTGGGGTATTTTGTCGTGTCAGAGACATCGCACCGAACCCTGCCGTTCGGAGGTGATCTTGCGTTAGAGATCCATTCGGAGCCTGCCTTTGGCCAAATTAGTCCGAATGCCGAAGACTACCTTCGGTGAGGCTCTTTGCACCAGACGCCGAAGGCCCTCTTAGATGAATCCCTTCGCACAGAACACTTCGAATCAGTTAGGGTCTGTTTTGCTGGCTGGGTTAATTTATTTAATATATTTCTTTCGGCTAATTGGATTATTTCTATGTGATCTGATTACTTGGTGACTCCACCCTCCTTGCCACTATTAAGGGTAGTCGGAACGCGACGTTAGTGTTGTGTTATGCTTAGGCTTGTTCCTAAGTATCCACACACTTTTGGATCATCGAACTAACCCAAGTGCGCGGACACGTTTTCGTGTCAACAATACGGTTCAAAGCTAGGGCTTTGTGGTTGATTTGTTGTGCGAGGGCTGATAACTAGCCTCACTCCTATATTTATAGGGGCTAGTCTTCTTATCTCTAATTTTAATCTGATAAGATTCGGCCTAATCAAGTTTAGGGATAAAAACAACCAGAATCTGTATCAAACTCTATCTCTGGAGCCAACCCAAAGTCAGCCTTCAGTAGGCCCGCCGAAGCCTGCTCCTTGGGCCGAGGCTTCGGCGGGGCAGTGCTCCAAAGGGCCTTCAAGCCAAAGATAGCAGGCCGAAAAAGGGCTTCCGAAACCTCATGAAGATGGGCCTCCGGCACTATAGGGCTTCAGCCTATACCAGAACTTGTGTATTTTCGGCCCAAATTACCAAAATTGATATTTTGACAACCTTGACCATTGATGCCATTTTTCATTATCAACACAGGCCCCCTGCCTTTTAGTGAACTAAGTGAACTAAAAGCATGACGGGCTAAGGACGATACCTTCCATATCGGCCTTCTGACACTCTAAAAAATATGCATTTCCTGGAGCGATTTCAGCCACTTTAAACGGACCTTCCCAACAAGGCGACCATTTACCAAATTTGGGGCTCTTAGTTCCTAAAGGCAAAATAGTCTTCCAAACCAAGTCACCAACTTGAAATGATTTGGTTTGACCTTTTTGTTGAAGGCTCTAGCTACTCGCCTTTTATCTTTCTCTATAGATTCTAGAGCCCTGAACCTATTATCGGACACTTGTTCCAAATTATCCTTCAAAACAGTTTCATATTCATCGACCGATAAGCCATCTTGTTTAAGAAACCTCAAAGAGCCAAGATCTACATCTACTGGTAGAACGACTTCTTATCCGTATACTAACTCATATGGACTAACTTTAGTGGCGCTGTGCTTTGCAACTCTACAAGCCCATAATGCCTCATAAAGTACTTCATGCCACCTTTTAGGGAACTCTTCAATCTTCCTTTAAATGAGCTTAATTACAGTTTTATTACTAGACTTAGCCTGACCATTGACCTAAGCATAGTATGGTGAAGAGTTTATTAACTTAACACCATTAAATTCGGCAAAATCTCTCGCTTCTTTAGCAATAAATGAAGTACCTTGATATGTTGTGAGAGTTTGGGGAATACTGAATCTATGTATAATGTGCTTCAAGTTGAAATCAGTTACCTCATTGTGAGTCATGTTCTTGATAGGCATGGCTTCGGTCCATTTGGTGAAGTAGTCTGTTGCCATCAACACGAACCGATGCCCTTTTGAAGAGGGAGGATGAATTTGGCCGATGAAGTCTAAACCCCAACCTCAGAATGGCCATGGTTTGACAATTGGGTTGACTAATGCCGTAGGGGCCAATTGAATATTACCAAACTTTTGACATGCTTCACAAGCTCTATAATACTTAAAACAATCTTCTGTCATAGTCAGCCAATAAAAACCCGTTCTTTTGAGCATCCAACTCATTTTTTGGGGCGACTGATGAGTACCACGAAGCCCCTCATGAACATCTCCCGTAGCTACCTTAGATTGATCAGCATTTAAGCACTTTAGGAGTACCCCATCAATAGTTCAGTGATATAGTACATCGTCGAGTAGTACAAATTTAAACGCTTATCGCCGAATTTTTCGATCAACCCTTTGACTGGGATTGCTTCAGTACAGGACGATTGGAATTCTCCAATCATCCTCATGGATTTCCAGAGGGTTTGCCAATCCCTTCTCTGAAGTGGCATTGAAATTATTGATTTTGAGGTGCCCCTCGGTCTTTTTGTTTATGCCAAAGGCTAACTGGATCGGATATGCGGAGCCAATCGGACCAAGGCCTCTCACCGGAGGGGTCCAGTGCACAATGGCCTCCAGGCTAGAAGGGCTTCAGCGTGAGGAGCCTGGAGTGCAGGGTCCTTCAGCGGGTGGCGGGCTCTGGCGCGAAGGCTCCGACACACAACACCCTCCGGTGGATGAAGGGGTCCGATCCGGATGGTCTGACGGACCTCGCATCCACCTAAAGCTTCTGGCTTTGGCAGGGACTTCAAGCACTAGATTTTCCTGTACAAAAAATTTCCTCTCTTGACTTGATAGCAGGATGCTTGCTGAGCTAAATCATTTGCAATTGAATTGGCTTCTCTTTATACGTGAGAGATTTTGAAGTCATCAAAAGTAGGAATTATGTCTAAACATTTATCCAAGTAACTGTTTAACAAAACACTAAAACATTGAGCATTTCTAGCTACTTGTTGCACCACTAACAGAGAATCACCATGTGAATGAACATGTTTAATACCCATGGAATCTAACAATTCAAGTCGTAGCAGTAAAGCTTCATATTCGGTTTGATTATTAGTAGAAAGAAATTCTAAACGGGTCGAGGTCTCATAGCGCATGCCAGTAAGTGACACGAGAACTACTCCAATACCTCGGCCATTTTTGCAAACCGAACCATAAAAATAAAGTTTCCATGGCACGACTTCATTAGAGCAATACTATTATCCCAATCGACATCTATGTGGTGATCAACTATGAAATTAGCGATGACTTGGCCTTTCATAGCTCTCAGCGGTTCATAAGACAAATCATACTCATTTAAAGCATAAGCCCATTTCCGAATTATCCCACTTAGAATCGGCTTTTGAACCATGTACTTTATGATGTATGTTGGGGGAAAATACTTTACCCTCAGGACTTTAGAGATTGACAGTCAAAGATAACTTATCGGCATCGAAGCTTGTGCTTATGACCGAAGGTGGTGAAGTTTCTAAGCTGAAGGGTGCTTCGGCTTAGAATTCGAAGGTACCCTCCGCAGGCTATGAAGCTTTGGTGGAAAACAGCAAGGACTGATAAGATGTTCGCCTTATCTTCCTTCTCTGGGAAGATTTTACTATTTTAACCCTATTCGGGTACCGAATAGTTTCCACTATGTCGGTTGTAATTGAGGGGTAAATAGGTCTTTTTCTTAGACTTATCCTATAAATACCCTCCTTCTTACCTTGTAATAGGCATCGAATACTCAACTATTCAATACACAATTTCGGACTACTTAAGCTATTATCCAATTCAGAGGCTTGAGATAGTTCTCAACACAAATTCACTGTTTGTTAGTTCTTAATCTTAGAGAACCTGTTAGATAATCTTTTACTCCAATAGTTGGCGCCGTCCATGGGGATCCTAGTTCTAAAAGCTAGTTCTCTACTGCTGACTGTACTTCGAAGAGCACTTGCGGAGGGAGCTTCGGAGTCTCAAGATTCCGCGCACCCTTCGATAAGGGGCTTCTTAGCACAGTTTGAAGGCCTTTCCTCGCCTTCCCAAACCAATCAAAATCCTCGGTCTTCGGACCTCATTTTCATTAGCTATGCCTCCCAAGCGGAGCCTAGCCTCGGATCCTCCCCGAAGGTCCCCTCGGACCAACGGAGTAGGACCTTCAGTCATCCCAGTAACCCCGAAGGGGATGCCGTACGTCGAGCACCCAGAGGCCCTCGAGCTGCTCCCACGGTCCTCCAAACCGACTACACCAGTTCCCGAGACCCGGAGCTCCCCTCCGAAGGAGACGAAGACCTTCCTGAGGACGAGGCCACTCAAGTAGCACGACTTCAGCAGGAAGTGGCAAGGTGGAGGCAAGATGCCGCCGATCGACTCCGCTCTCAAGCTTCCACCCAGGCTCAAGAAGGGCCTCAAGATGGTGGTGCTGGCAACCTTCCTGAAGCTGTCCAAGTCCCGGAGGAGGCCGAGAACGCATCCTTCAATGACGAGTCTCCACTGTGTTCAGACCTGCAAAAGGTGCCCTTCGATCCTAGGTTCAAAGCCTCGAAGTTGCACAAGTATTCCGGTTGGTCTGACCCCGGAGAATTCGCTCGCCCGTATGCTCTGGCGATAGAAGCCAGCGGAGGGGTGCGTAACACTATGGCGAAGTGTTTCCCCCTCGCTCTCGAAGGTGTAGCTCTCCGATGGTTCTGGTCACTAAAACCAGGATCAATCAAGTCCTGGGAGCAGTTGAAGAGGAAGTTTGTAAGCAACTTCCAAGATACATTTGTGGCCCCAATGTCTACGGGGAGTTTATTTCAGGTGAAGCAGCAAGCATGGGAGACGCTTCGGGAATATTTCACGCGCTTCGCCCACACCAAATCGCAGATCAAGGGCTTGTCTACCTCTTCGGTCATCGATGCCGCACGCGAAGGGGTGTTTGAACCCAAATCTCCTCAGCAAGCTTCATCGGAAACCGGTGTCATCCATGGCACACTTCGAGCAGTATGCCAAGGTGGAGGAAGGTTGCCTCCGAAGAACTGCAGCACCTGCACCAGCCCTTCGACATGCGAAGACGGAGCCCGAAGTCCCAACCTCTCCGCAAACCCCTCAGGACAATTGTTTCAACGATCATAGGCGAGGAAAGAAGCACTTCCGCTCGTAGGTGTTGAACATTGCACCCTCTGCACCGAAGACACCTGCCAACTTTTAGCAGGCGCAAGGCTTCAAGGTTGGAGTTCCGAAGCCCCAAGAAAGAATAGCTGGCAGGCGCCAGAGCTTTTTCTGTTGTGTGCATGGTGAGAATAGAAGCCATGACACGAAGGATTGTAAGGCGGTATTAACCCTTCTGTGTGAATACCTGGGACAAAGTACAGGGCGAGGTAGTTCAGATCGAGCCCCTCCAGTGGCACGTTCGGAACCCGTGCAAATCATGGCCCGAGCTGGTATCCCTGAAGCACCCATATATCTACCGATGGCCAACATTATGCCACCACCGAAGCAGGAAGATCCCCAAGATCAGAGCAAGCAAGTGGTCTTGCCCATCTCTGGAGGGGGGACCCTCGGTAACATGTCAAAAAGGCAGCGGCGAGAATATGTCCACGAAGTAGGACACGTAGGGACCTCGAATTCCGCTGAGGGAATGCTCGAATGGTCTCATCTACCTATTTCCTTTACTTCCAATGATGCTGCGGGGGTGAAGTTCCCCCATGCTGACCCCTTGGTCATTTCAGCAGACATAGCTGGGGTTGAAGTTCGAAGGATCCTGGTGGACGGCGGGAGCTCCGCAGACATACTTTTTGTCTAGGCCTTCGATCATATGTGCATTCCTCGAAGGCATTTACTTCCGGCGGCCCGCCCACTTTAAGGTTTCACAAGTCCGCCTCTCGATGACCTCGGCTAGATAGGCCTCGAGGTTGCCTTCAGAGAGGGGCCCTTAGCCAGGGTGGAAGAGGTGATCTTCGACATCGTCGATGCCCCATATGCCTATAATGTGATTTTCGGATGGGGGATATTGAAACTAGTTCGGGGCTATAGTGTAGGACCGAAAGTAGCGACCAGAGGGGGGGTGAATGGGCGCCTAAAAAATTCTTTCGAATCAATGGCCTTCTCCTAACACCCAACTCACCTCAAAATACTAAGCAGCAGAAAATATACAGATAGCCTAAGTCTAAAGGTATCTAGCCTAGGAGCAACAGTTGATTAAGTCGAGAAACACAAAAGCAGTGCTACTAGACAGATAAATAGAATAAGCTAGACAAATCTGAATAGAGCAATCTAGGTGCACTATGAATGAGAAGAGATGTTACCTGTTCAAGTCTGTCTCCTGTTTGAAAACTCGACGAAGCCTGCTTTGCAGGTCGAAGCCTGCTTCGCTGGCCGAAGCCTGCTTCGGAGGTCGAGGTTTACTTCGCTGGTCGAAGTCTGGTTCGGAGGTGGAAGTCGAAGTCTGTCGATGGTGTTGTGGAAATGTCGAAGGTAGGAATCGAAGTATGCTCCGAAGCGAAGTATGAAAAAGTCGGAGCCTGCTTCGAAGTATGTACTTCGAAGGCAAGGCTTCGAACACAGCTTCGAACCAAGCACTTCGAAGCCAAACCTTCGAACAGAAAACTTCGAATGCAACACACAGACTGGCAACCTTCGAACAAAGAAGCGAAGTCTATCACACGACAGAGGCACCAAATTCGAAGCCTACACTCTACCTTCGAAAAGAGTAAGCTTCGAAAGAGAAGCGAAAGCTGACACGCAACAAAGAAAACAAAGCGAAGCCTAACAGAACGACAAGCTTCGAAGCCAACTTCGAAACCTATCGAAGTGTGGACTTCGAACAGCTAGAGACGGAGTACCTTCGCACTGTCGTTCGAAGTATGCGACGCTGTCCGTTCAAAAAGTACTTCGAAGCTAGCAACACAAAACACAAAACGAAGTTCGAAGTTCGAACGGAGCCTTCGAGTATATCCGATCGAAGCCTGCCTCACGGAGCTGAGGGGCTTCGAACAGTGAGGGTGGCTTCGCCAGAAAACAGTCAGAAAAGTTACTCGGGACTGTCAACTTCGATCAAAAAGCTGTGCAGTAGAAAGCAAAAAGCTGGCGCAGTGTACTGTTGCTACAGTGTAGTAGTACTACTTGCTACAGCAAGAACGAGTACTACTTGCGTGAAGAACACACGCAACAGAAGCTTCCGAAGCCTCAAAATCCATGGAAAAACTTGCTGTGCGAATGAAATGAAGCCATTAAAACTCTGCAGTTGCTGCACACGATTTGAGAATAGAAGCTTCACTGCAACAATAAATGCAAGGCAATAAAGTAGGGGCAAAAATGCATGGCGGCGCAAGCATGAACTGAAGAGGAGAGAGGCAAAGCAAGAGACAAAAAAAGTGACCCAAAGGAGTAGAATTGATTTCAGCCAAAAGGGTAGTCCAAACCCTAGGGATTGGGGTCCTATTTATAGGCACCCAACACTAGGAACATTCACCTGCCCCTTAGGGTTTTTTACAGACGCAAGAATAAAGGAAAAGACTCTACTGCCCTTAGGTATTTTTACAGACACGACTGACTGACTGTGGGCCTAGAGATACAGATGACTTATCTGGAAGCTATGTTTTCGTAGCGACGACGGCTTCTCTTCTGGACAGTCGGATACAAGATCAACGGTTGTCAGTTTTGCGCCGAAACTGACAAAGCCTCCACCGACTTTGCACCAGGTACCCAGATTGGGCCGGCCCGATTCCGCAGCTCTCTCAGCCCGGCAATCGGTCACCGCCCGTGTACCTGAGTCAGTCCTAGTCAACAGCCCAGTGGGTCTTCTACTGCTTCTGGCCCATGTACCCAGATTGGGCCAACCCGACTTTGCAGCCTCCTCTGCCCGAAAGTCGCTCGCTACCCATGAACCTGAGTCACACGCGGCCCATAAAACAGCAGATCTCTTCTTCTTCTGTCCTCTTTGACTATCGTTGACAATGACTCATCACTTCTGGAGCCATGAGGCCCACGCTATTCAGCATGGCTCCTCATATAGCACATCACAACTACCTATGTCTCAAGATGCCCACGCAAGGTAGAGTTCTCACTATCTGAGGAGACCAAGCTGTAGCCCGAAGAACGGAGTATGGCCACGGTCAGCCATTGGACCCTCGGCAAGTGCACAGTGTGTCGGAGCACACAGAGGAGGTTCTAGAGTCTTCAAACTCCTCGAAGGGCCTTTCCCTCAAGACAAGCCCGAAAGGTGATGTCGTCACGAAGATAATTCTGAAGGATGGCAAAGAATACCCAATACAGTTCGGCAAGGGGCTATCTCCAGAGATAGCAGCTTCGTTGGAAGTAGTCAAGAAAAATTTGGACATCTTTGCCTGGACTGACAAAGACATCACCGGGGTTGACCAGAGTATCATCGAGCATAGCCTGCTTGTCAACCCGAAGGCTAGGCCAGTTTGCTAGGGGCTCCGTAAGCTATCTACAGAGAGGGTAGACCTCGCCAAGGTAGAAGTGGAAAATTTGCTAAGGGCTGGCATCATCAGGGAAGTAGCCCACACGGAGTGGCTAGCTAACCATGTTTTTGTTAGGAAAAAGTGCTCCGGCAAATGGCTCATGTGCATCAATTTTACATCATTAAATAAAGCATGCCCGCGAGACCCCTACCCTATGCCCCGAATAGACCAGCTGGTGGATTCTATGGCTGGCTCCAAATTACTGAGCTTCTTGGATGCTTACTCCGGTTAACATCAAGTCTGGCTAAAGCGCGAAGACGAAGCCAATACAAGTTTCATAACCCCATCCGGAGTATTTTGTTATGTAAGAATGCCTTTTGGCTTGCGGAATGCTAGAGCCACATTCTCACCATTAATAGCTAAGGCTCTAGTTCATTAAATAGGCCGAAATGTCGAAGCCTATATGGATGATATTGTAATAAAGAGTGCTGCAAAGCACCATCATATCCTAGACTTAGCGGAAACATTTGAGAGCCTCCGAGCATGTGGAGTTCGCCTCAACCCTGAAAAATGTATATTCGGGGTGCAAGCAGGAAAACTGCTATGGTACTTAGTTTTGAGTAGTGGAATCGAAGCTAGCCTGACGCAGATAAGTGCATTGCAAAGAATGGCTCCACTAGAAAATTTGAAGCAGGTCCAGAAGCTAACAGGACAGCTCGCAGCTCTCACTAGATTCCTAGCCAGATCAACCGAACGAAGCCTTCCAATTTTTAAAGCTCTAAAGGGGTCCGAAAGTTTCAACTGGACGCCGGAGTGCCAGAAGAGCTTCGATGATATCAAAGAGTACATCGGAAGCCTGTCGACACTTACTGTGCCCCTCCCGGAAGAAACTCTCCTTCTTTATCTTGCAGCAACGGGCTCCGCAGTAAGTGTAGTATTGGTCAGAGAGGTTGAGCTTAAAGGAAAGCTGGTGCAAAACCCATTTTACTTCGTCTCAGAAGCTTTGTCCGGAGCAAAGACAAGATACTCCGAGCTCGAAAAATTTGCTTATGCTTTAGTAATGGCCTCGCGGAAGCTAAGGCATTACTTTCTAGCACATAACCTAATCGTTCCTACCTCGTATCCCCTTGGTGATATGCTTCGGAACAAAGATTCTACGGGTAGGATCGGAAAATGGGCTGTCGAGATAGCCCCCTTTGGAATTTCCTTCACGTCGAGAACAACTATCAAATCTCAGATCATAGCTGACTTCATGGCAGAGTGGACTCCATTTGCAGTTTGGACTACGGAAGAACCCTCCGAAGGTCTATGGACAATTTTTTCTGACGGAGCCTATCAGGCATCTGGTGCCGGAGCTGGAGCTGTAATAATATCGCCGTCAGGGAAAAAGGCCATGCATTCTGTGAGGCTCTACTTTAAGACCACCAATAATATCGCAGAGTATGAAGGAATCCTAGTAGGCCTCCGAAAGGCAAAGGCACTTGGAGCAGCAAGGATTATAATTAAAACAGATTCCCAAGTCATCGTAGGGCATGTTGAAAAAAGGTTTCAAGCAAGGAACCCACATCTGGCAAAGTATCTGGAAGAAATCCACAAGACAGAGGCAATGTTTAAAGAATTTTCTGTTCGAAGTATCCCTCGAGGAGATAATCAGCTTGCTGACATTCTAGTGAAGGCTGCAGCCGGAGCATTGGACCTCCCGGAGGGTGCTTTCTATGAAGAACTAGTCAAGCCTACAGTAAATCAATTACCCTTCGCAGAAGTCCTTTGTATCCCAGCTACAGATTGGCGGGCTCTGATAATAGATGTTGTTGGGGGAAAATGCTTCACTTTCAGGACATAGAGGTTAACAGCTCAAAAGGACTTATCAGCTTCGCAGCTGATAGGTTCATACTCGAAGGCAAAGGAGTCGTGAAGCCGAAGGGTGCTTCGATCCATGATCCGAAGGAACCCTCCGCACGACATGAGGCTTCGGAGCCAAACGACATGATTGATAAGATGTTTGGCTTATCTACTTGCTTTGGGTATATTTTACCATTTTAACCCTGTTCAGGGTACCGAATAGTTTCCACTATGTCGGTTGTAATCAAGGGGTAAAAAGGTCTTTTCCTTAGACGTTTTTGCCTATAAATACCCCCCTTCTTACCCTGTAATGGGGATCGAATAGTCAGCTATTCTAATACACATATTCGGACTACTTAAGCTATTATCCATTCGGAGGCTTGAGATAGTTCTTAAATACGAACTCACTGTTTGTCTGTTCTTGATCCCAGAGAACCTGTTAGCGTATTCTTTTATGCCAACAGTTGGCGCTGTCCGTGGGGAACCTAGTTCTAAAAGCTAGTTCTCTACTACTGACTGCACTTCGAAGAGCACTTACAGAGGGAGCCTCGGAGTCTGAAGATTCCGTGCACCCTTCGTTATGGGGCTTCCTAGTGTGGTTCGAAGGACTCCCCTCGCCTTCCTAGACTAGTCAAAGTCCTCGGTCTTCGGACCTCTCCATTGCTAGCTATGCTGCCCAAGCGAAGCCAAGCCTCGGGTCCTCTCCGAAGGTCCCCTCGGACCAACGGAGCCGGACCCTCAGCTGTTCCAACGGTCCCCGAGGGTGTCGCTGGGCGTCGAGTGCCCAGAGGCCCTCGGGCTCCTCCTACGGTGCTCCAAACTGATTATCTCAGTTCCCAAGACCCGGAGCTACCCTCCGGCGAAGACGAAGACCTTCCTGCGGCCGAAGCTACTCAGATAGCGCGGCATCAGGAGGAAGCAGCTAGATGGAGGCAAGAGGCCACTGATCGCCTCCGCTCCCAAGCCTCCACCGAAACTCCAGAAGGGCCCCAAGATGGTGGTGCTCGCAATTTTCCCGAAGCTGTTCAAGTCCCGGAGGAGGCTGAAAACGCATCTTTCGACGACGAGTCTCTGCTACATTCGGACTTGCAAAGGGTACCTTTTGATCCCAGGTTCAAGGCCTCGATGTTGCACAAGTACTCCGACGGGTCAGACCCCGGGGAGTTCGCTCGCTCGTATGCCCTGGCGATAGAAGCAAGCGGAGGGGTGTGCAATACCATGGCAAAGTGCTTCCCCTCGCTCTCGAAGGTGTAGCACTCAGATGGTTCTGGTCCTTGAAGCCAGGATCGATCAGATCGTGGGAGCAGTTGAAGATGAAGTTCGTAAGCAACTTCCAGGGTACCTTTGTGGCTCCAATGTCGACAGGGAGTTTGTTCCAGGTGAAGCAGCAAGCGGGAGAAACACTTCAGGAGTACTTCACGCGCTTCGCCCACACCAAGTCGCAGATCAAGGGCCTGTCTACCTCCTCGGTAGTCGACGCCACCCGCGAAGGGGTGCTAAACCCCGATCTCCTTAGCAAACTTCATTGGAAGCCTTTGTCATTTGTCTCACAGCTGATGGCATAGTTCGAGCAGTATGCCAAGGCGGAGGAGGGCTGCCTTCGATGGGTCGTAGCGCCTGCACCTGCCCTCTGAGAAGTGAAGACGGAGCCCGAAGCCTCAGCTTCTCTACAACCCCCCTCCCCCCAAGATAATCGCTTCGGCGACCACAGGTGAGGAAAGAAGCATTTTCGTTCGGAGGTGCTAAGCATCGCACCCTCCGTTCCGAGGGCACCTATCAATTATCAGCAGACGCAAGGCTTCAAGGCTGGAGCGCCGAAGCCTCAGGAAAGAGTACCTGGCAGGCGCCAGAGTTTTTTCTGCTGCGTGCATGGCGACAATAGAAGCCATGACACAAAGGACTGCAAGTCGATGTTAACCCTCCGGGGTGAATACCTAGGACGAAGTACCGGGCGGTGTACTTCAGATCGAGCCCCACCAATGGCACGGTCGGAGCCTGTGCAAATCGTGGCCTGAGCCGGTGTTCCCAAAGCCCCCATGCAACTGCCGGTGGCCAACATCATGCCACCACCAAAGCAGGAAGACCCCCAAGACCGCGGCAAGCGAGTAGTCCTGCCCATCTCCGCAGGGGGGACCCTCGGTAACATGTCCAAAAGGCAGCGACGTGAATACGTTCGCGAAGTAGGGCACATTGGGACTTCGAGTTCCTCGGAGGGAATGCCAGAATGGTCCCATGTGCCCATCTCTTTTACTGCCAGTGATGCCGCGGGGGTGAAGTTCCCCCATGCTGACCCCTTGGTCATTTCTGCCTATATAGCAGGGGTGGAAGTCCGAAGGATCCTGGTGGACGGTGGGAGCTCCGCAGACATACTTTTCGTCAAGGCCTTCGACCAAATGTGCATACCTCGGAATCATCTGCTTCCAGCGGCCCAGCCACTTCAAGGCTTCGTAGGTCCGCCTCTCGATGCCCTCAGCCAAATAGGCCTCGAGGTTGCTTTCAGAGAGGGGCCTCTGCCATGGTGGAGGAGGTGATCTTCGACGTCGTCGACGCCCCCTATGCTTACAACACGATCTTCGGGCGAGGGATGCTGAACCAATTCAGAGCTATAGCGCATCACAACTATCTCTATCTCAAAATGCCCACGCAAGGTGGAGTTCTTATTGTTTCAGGAGACCAGGCTATAGCCCGAAGGATGGAGTATGGACACGGCTAGCAGCTGGACCCCCGGCAAGTGCACAATGTGACTGACCATACAGAAGAGGTTCCGGAGGCATCGAACCCTTCGAAGGGGATCTCCCTTAAACCGAGCCCGGAAGGTGATGTCGTGACGAAGATAATTTCGAAGGACGGCAAAGACTACCAAATACAGTTCGGCAAGGGGCTATCCCCAGAGATAGCTGACTCGTTAGAAGAAGTCGTCAAGCAAAATTTGGACGTCTTTGCTAGGACTGACGAAGACATCACCAGGGTTGATCGGAGTATCATCGAGCACAGCTTGCTCGTCAACCCGAAGGCTAGGCCGGTGCGCCAGGGGCTCCGTAATCTGTCTGCAGAAAGAGCAGGCCTCGCCAAGATCGAAGTAAAAAAATTATTAAAGGCTGGCATCATCAGAGAGGTAGCCCATACCGAGTGGTTGGCGAACCCTGTTTTTGTAAGGAAGAAGGACTCGAACAAGTGGCGCATGTGTATTGACTTTACTTCATTAAATAAAGCATGCCCGCGAGACCCCTTCCCGATGCCCCAAATAGACCAGCTGGTGGATTCCACAGCTGGCTCCGAATTACTAAGCTTCCTCGATGCTTACTCCGGGTATCATCAAGTCTGGCTAAAGCGTGAAGACGACGCCAAGACAAGTTTTATAACTCCTTCCGGAGTATTTTGTTATGTAAGAATGCCTTTTGGCTTGTGGAATGCCGGAGCCACATTTTCACTTTTAATAGCTAAGGTTCTAGGTCACCAAATAGGCCGGAATGTCGAAGCCTATATGGATGACATTGTAATAAAAAGTTCTCAAAAGCACCAGCATAGCCTAGACCTAGCTGAAACGTTTGAGAGCCTCCGAGCATGTGGAGTATGCCTCAACCATGAAAAATGTATATTCAGAGCGCAAGCAGGAAAACTGCTAGGGTACTTAGTTTCGAGCAGGGGAATCGAAGCTAGCCCCACACAGATAAGTGCACTGCAAAGAATGGCCCCACCAGGGAATTTGAAGCAAGTCCAGAAGCTAGCAGGAAGGCTCGCAGCTCTTAGTAGATTCCTTGCCAGGTCAGCAGAGCGAAGCCTCCCAATTTTCAAAGCCCTAAAGGGGTCCGGAAGCTTCAATTGGATGCCAGAGTGCCAGAAAAACTTCGATGATATTAAGGCATACCTCAGAAGCTTGTCAACACTTACTGTGCCCCTCCCAGAGGAAACACTCCTCCTTTATCTTGCAGCAATAGGCTCCGCAGTAAGTGTAGTACTGGTTAGGGAAGTTGAGCTTAAGGGAAAGCTGGTGCAGAACCCAGTTTATTTTGTTTCAGAAGCTTTGTCCGGAGCTAAGATAAGATACTCCGAGCTCGAGAAATTTGCGTATGCCCTGATAATGGCCTCGCGGAAGCTAATGCATTATTTTCTGGCGCATAACTTAATTGTTCCTACCTCGTACCCTCTTGGTGATATGCTCCGAAGCAAAGATTCCACGGGGAGGATCGGGAAATGGGCTGTCGAGCTAGCCCCTTCGGAATTTCCTTCACAACAAGAACATCTATCAAATCCGAACTCATAGCTGACTTCGTAGCAGAATTGACACCATCTGCAGTTTGGGCTATGGAGGAGCCCTCCGAAGGTTTATGGACAATTTTTTCTGACGGAGCTTATCAGGCATCTGGCGCCGAAGCAGGAGCAGTCATCATATCACCGTCAGGGCAAAAGGCCATGTATTCTACGAGGCTCAACTTTAAGACCACCAATAACATCGCAGAATACGAAGGGGTCTTGCTAGGCCTCCGAAAGGCAAAGGCACTTGGAGCAGCAAGGATAGTAATTAAAACAGATTCCCAACTCGTCGCAGGGCATGTCGATAAAAGCTTTAAATCAAAGAACCCACATCTAGCGAAGTACCTAGAAGAAATCCGCAAGACTGAAGAAGCATTCAAAGGATTTTCTATTCGAAGTATCCCTTGAGGAGATAATAACCTTGCAGACATTCTGGCAAAGGCTGCGGCCGAAGAATTAGACCTACCGGAGGGTGCTTTTTATGAAGAACTAGTCAAGCCTACTGTCAATCAATTACCCTCCACACAAGTCCTTTGCATTCTAGCTACAGATTGGTGGGCTCCGATAAAGGATATCTTGCAAGGTAGTGCAGACTCTTTAGAAGGTCCTTATTTCTGAAGGTTACAGGCAAGGGCTAGAAATTATAAGCTTGTCAGTGGAATGTTGTACAAAGCCAGAGTGTGTTCTCCTCTACTCCGGTGCATCTCCTAACCCGAAGGCCAAGACATACTTCGGGACATTCACGAAGGTTTATGTGGAAGCCACTTAGCCCCTCGTGCCCTAGCAGGAAAAACACTTCGCCAGGGGCTTTACTGGCCGACAATTGTAAGAGATGCGGAGGAATTGGTCCGAACCTGCCAACGATGCCAGTGGATGGGAAGACGAAGCCACCGTCCGCAAGTACCACTTCAAGTTATTGCCCCGGTGTGGCCAATGGCTTGGTGGGGAATGGACCTCATAGGCCCTTTTCCAATGGCCAAAGGCAGCTTGATGTTTGCAGTGGTAGCAATCGAATATTTTTCAAAGTGGGTTGAAGTAGAACCACTGACCGCTATCACTTCAAGGAATGTGCAAAAGTTTTTCTGGCAAAATATTATATGCAGGTTCGGAGTGCCAAGGGAGCTAACAGTGGATAATGGAACCCAGTTCGAAGCTGACACATTCAAAAAATTTTGTGAAGAACAGGGCATTAAGTTATGCTTCGCAGCCGTGCACCATCCACAGTCCAACGGAGCTGTCGAGCGAGCCAACAGGAACATCCTCTCCGGTATAAATCGAAGGATTGTCGGGCTGGCCAAGGGGATGTGGGTCGAAGAGCTTCCCAAAATCTTGTGGTCAATTCGAACCACTCAAACCAGGTCCACAGGCTTTACCCCATTTAGACTACTATTCAGAGATGAGGCCATGACTCCTACGGAGCTCAGGGGTGGATCCATTTGTGTAGTATAGCCCGAAGAGGAAGATGAAAGAAACACTTCGCTGGACTTGTCAAAAGAAACAAGGCTTCGAGCTGTCACCAATCTGACAAAGTACCAATGCCAAACAAAAACATGGTATGACCCGAAGATAAAGCTGAACGAGCTTAGACCAGGTCATCTAGTTTTGCGAAGTGTAATTGCCCTGGGGAAGCTAGGAAATAAATGGGAAGTACCATATATTATCCTACGCTCAGGGCGCCCCGGATCGTTTAAATTAGCTAATTTAGAAGGGGAAGAATTGAAACATGCATGGCATGCAGAGCACCTTAAGCGTTACTACGCTTAGGGCCACCTTGTAATCACTTGTAAAAATTCCTTTTCTAAGTAAAGTGGAGGGTCGAATTTTGTTTGCTCTTCGAATATCCCTTACTCCTGGTGGATGCATCAGGAGGACGGAGATGCTTGTGGAGTCAAGCATCTTTCTAAGGACCCGGGCAACAGCCTGCGAAACATGGGTTCAAGGGCTTCACTGCAGCCTACGGATTCCAGGCTACGGCTTGTTAGGATCCATAGAAGAGTCTAATGACTTTAAAAGAACAGATTTGCGGCCTCCGGGTTGGAAGCATCTGTAAAAGAGCCAAAGGTGGCCAGCCTACGGATTCCAGGCTACGTTGTTAGGATCCGTAGAAGAGTCTAAGGACTTTAAAAGAACAGATTTCCGGCCTCCGGGTTCGAAGCATCTATAAAAGAGCCGAAGGTGGCCAGCCTACGGATTCCAGGCTACGGCTTGTTAGGATCCATAGAAGAGTCTAAGGACTTTAAAAGAACAAATTTCCGGCCTTTGGGTTCAAAGCATCTGTAAAAGAGCCGAAGGTGGCCAGCCTATGGGTTCTAGGCTCCGGCTTTTTAGGATCCGTAGAAGAGTACAAGGACTTTAAAAATAAACAGACTTCCGGCCTGAGGGTTCGAAGCATCTGTATAAGAGTCGAAGGTGACCAAGCAATAAGGTCTCAAGGCTCCGGCCAACGAGACACTTTTAAAGTCCTAAGCGACTAGTATATGAACCTATGTTCGAAGAACCATGCGAAAAGGTAAAATATGGCCTACAAGTGTTGTGCGAAGCATTGGTTTGCTCTGCACGTCATTGTGTCTAACGAACCTTTTTTTGCAATGCGTAAGGTCCCCCACCCACAAGGAGGAGTAGGAGGGTAAAGAACAAACAGGATGCTACCAGTGCAATTCACATTAATTCATCATACTTTTACATTAAGAGAAATTTTGGTCCAAGCCTAAGAAAAATCGGAGACCCTGTTGGCCTCTAGGGCTACCTCACCGGCTACTTTGTCCTTCGGAGCTTGAAGCCACCAAGGTTGTCCTTTTTGTTTGAGTACTTCTCTTCTTCTTCGAGGCTCGTAGTTTCTTCTGCTCCTCTTGAAGCTCGGCCCAAGTCAGAAGTCTTTCGGAGTTAGCCTCCGCAGGATCTTCGCCTGATACTCTGAGTCAGACCAATCCATATGTTCGGAGGATGAAGATGCCTTCCCTTTTTCCTCTTCCTTCATATAAGCTGAGACTTGTTGAAAAACCTTGAGGGTTACCTCCCCTTTATCTCCGCGAGGAACAGAGAAGCGAGAGCGGTGGTAAGGCCTTAAGCTCTCAAGGCTTGCCCATTCCTTCCGGAGCCCTTCGTTAAATTCCACTATTTCGAAGTCAGGTTCCGAAGGGCATGACAGAACCTAAAAAAACAAAACACCCAAACAAGCTCTTTGTTTATAAGCTTTTCATTAATTCAAGGGGCTTTACAAAATTACTTATACATAATTGTCCCATGAGCTAGACCTGCGGGTCGGTTGGTGGGGCAGGAGTTGTCGGAGCTGGCGAGGTTGGAAGCGGAGGCCTTGTTTGTGCTTGCTTTTGCCGACGGACCTCGTCGATCCAAGCTTTAGCTGCAACCTTGTGGTTCATCTTCCAGGTTGATCGGAAAACTTCCCAAGCTGAGGCTACGTTGGGCGAAGGATGCAACAAGTCCTCGGAGGCAAAGCTTCCGAGTGTCGAACCCCCGACCGGAGCGATAGGAATCTGAAGGACTTCGAGGTGGCGGAGAACTCCAAATCCAGCGCACTGTCCGGAGATCTCTCTATACCGAACACCGGAGCTCATCATCAGCGACACCGCCACTTGGACCCTCTTCAGCTTCCGGTCAAGGGACTTGCTGGCCACAACAGATGACGAAGGGCACATAGTGCCAAAATATTCCAAGGTACCCTGAAGGGCGTCCAAGGTACGTTCTGCTACATTGGCATTCTTCTTCTCTGCCGTCTCTAGCCCCGTAGCAGACACTTCGGCCATCTAGGACAGCAGGGAGCTCTTCTGGGCCATCACTTGCTTGAGAGAGCCTTGGAGCTCCACCAGCTGGGTGCTCGAAGTAGCTGCCGCCTGCCGGAGATTCTCAACCTCTACCCGGAGCACCAAGCACTCGGCTTTAACTTCTTGGGCTAAAGTCCGGAGTGTGTCGCTGTCCTGCCTTGTGAGTAAGAGGGCTTCGTCAGCTTCGGCCCTAGCCCTCCACTCTTCGAGGACTTCTTCCTCCAACCAAAGGGCTCTCTCTTCGGAGGCCTTGAGTGTGGCTTGGAGGGTGGTAACCTTCTGTTTAAGTCGATTGGTTTCGACTTCATTGGAAGTCGCTGCCGCTCTAGCAAGGACGAATTGTTGCAAAGGAGCAAGTAAGTACCAGGTATTTATATGTACTAATTGAAAATATTTGCGGTACTTTTTATACCTGAAGGGCAGCCCTTTCGAGGGCCATGTTGAGCCCAGGGCCCTGGCTTCGCTCAGAACAGAGACCAAGTCGGAGTTGGCAATGTCTTGGCTTTTCTCCGCTAAAGGCTCCAGGAGCGCCTGGAGGCCCGTCTGTTGCTCCAGAAACGGAGCTAGTAGAGAAAGCCAAGACAAAGCTTGGCGATAATCTGCCATGGCCTCTTCCTCCGAGTTGCTGGGCGAAGGCTCGTTGGAAGAGGGTGCCGTCGTTGGGCTGGGAGGGAGTCCGAGGCTTGATATGCTTTTGCCCCTCCCCGGCACGAAGACAGGCGGCTCGACTCCGGCGGAGGTAGCTCCTCCTTCGGTGGCTACCCCTTCGGTTGGAGCCGCACTGGCAGGAGTGGCCCCAGTCACCGGAGCCGCATCAGCAGGGATGGCCTCGACCACCGGAGCCACGTCGGTGGAGACGGCCCCGATGTCTACTGGAGTCGAGGTGTCCATCGGAACCACAACCCCTGAAGAAGCCGGAGCTTCGTGTGTTGCCAGGGCTTCGTCGCCCTTCGATGTACCTACAGCATCAAGGTATTTGGTGAATATTTAGAAGTAAAAGTTGTGTAGGAATTGACCAAGATAAAAGGTTCGAAGGGTACCTTCGGAGGCACCGTGAGGTAAAATCGTCGGGTCCTCCAGGACTTCGTACATCCGGAGAATCTCGTCGAGGTCGTCCCCCGAAGTCCTCTCCGATGTGTTTGTCACTGGAGCCTCAACCTCTGCCGTGATCACTCTAGTTACGGGCGACTTGGCGGCGACGGCATCCGGCTCCGAGCTCAAGACAACGGGCGTGGGAGTATGTGCCGTGTCTACCTCCGCAGCCTCTCGAGCAGGAGCTTCGGTTGGGACCCTTGCTGCGTCCTCGTCGCCATCCAGGAGGTAGTTCTCGAAGTGCTCCGCCAATTGGGTGTCACAGCCCTTGCTTCCAGACTCCTCCGAAGCTAAGATCCGAAGGCCCAAAGACAAAGCAAATGAAGCCGGGGTCAGTTGAGGAGGGATCTTCACCATCTTCTTCTTCTTCTTGGTGGGGGTCTTGCCGGCCTTTTTTGGGGGCTCGGCGGTGGCTTTCCTCTTCCGAGGGGCCGCTCTGGCCGGGTTAAAGTCCGGCAGAGGAGGGGGCACCATCCGAAGAGCTCCCCACACTCTGTTGGAGTGTTCCCAGGTCCCCACTAGCTCCAACCTCTTCTGCCTTTCAGCCACCGTAGGGGCTCCGAGGACCCGTTCGGTGGCCCTTGCTATCTGCTCCAGAGCTAGTGCAGTGGAGCAGCTGCAAAAAGGGTAACATATTATAAGTATGTTATGTTAGTCATCTAACATATTATTGCAGGAGTTGAAGTCTTACCTAGAGTTCAGAGCTCACCCTTTGAAGCTTGTTTAAATACTTTTGGCCAGTTGGCCCCGAGGGGTGGAATCCGAAGAGCAATAAACTCTTCGGCAAGGTCGCGCATGCTCATACGCCTGGCGGCCGAAGTCAGTAGCCCTAGCCACGTTGAGAGCAGGCTAGGGTTTGGAGTAACCTCTGCCTCCTTCCGGAACCAGATCTCCTGAAGGGGTCCAGTGAGAGGGGAGTCCTCTCCAACTTTGGCATAGAACCACCAAAGGATCCAGTTGGTGTACCAACGGTCGTTGATGGCCTTCGCTGGAAAGTGTTGGGCATGCTCCCTCCGCAGCTGGAAGTTGACACTGCCGAAGGCTGTTATCACCTTAGTATCCCCAGGACCATCTTGCGGCTTCGGCTGGCAGATGGCTTCGTGGGTGGCGGCGAAGACCTCCGATCGCCCCTCGCACCGTTCGGCCCAAAGCGCCCATTCGAAGACAGCAAGGCGTGCGATGGCATTGGGAGAAAGCTGGGGCAAAGCGATGTGGAACATGTCCAATACCTCTGCCAAGAAGTTGATGGCTGGAAGCCCTAAGCCTGCCTCGAAGAAGGCCTTGAAGACCACGACCTCTCCGCTCCATGGCCGAGGAGTTGATTCCGACCCTAGGACTCGAGTCCTCAATCTGGTCCCCAATTTCCCTTCCATAGACTATTCACTCTGCGGTGCTTATGGATTGGCCGATGAGGAAGCTTTGGGGGATTTTCTTCTTGGATGGGGGCGGAACTCTCGGGGGTTCTTTGGCCAGGCATCGCCCGGAGCTCCCGCCATTCCCGCTACGGCCAAAGCTGCCCACGCTTGCCTTTGTGCCAGAGTGCCCACCACCGCCGGCACGGTGTGGCTGGTTCTCGCCATGGTTTGGTGGCTCAGGAGGTTGTGAGGGTTGAAGGTTGAAGAAAGTGAATGCAGATGCTAGGGACGGTAAAAAGTCTTGGATAAATTCTAATCCCCTTTTTATAACCATCCACTAGTTGCTGTGCTTCGATCGCATTCACACTGCAGGTTCGACTTCCGTCGCTGGCAGGTGGGCCTAGGGAGTGGAACGGTGTGAGTTCGTCGTAAATTTCGACCGTTACCTTTTATAGAGTGTAACGACTACTTGCGCAGTAACGGTTATAATCAAACGGCTCTTCACGATGTTTGAGCTTCGTAATGTTTCTCGTTCCCATGAAGTGTTCACACGGTGGTTGGGGGCTCGAAGCAGTGGTCTGAATGTTTCGGATCAGAGATCCTCCGAAAAATTGTAATGTGTTCAATTTTCTCTAAGTCTCAGAATATGAAAATGTTCCTTGCGTATACTACCTTCCTTCTATACATGTCAAATTCGGAGAGGTGCATTCGAGGGGCTACTGTTGGGGGAAAATGCTTCACTTTCAGGACTTAGAGGTTAACAGCTCAAAAGGACTTATCAGCTTCGGAGCTAATGGGTTCATACTCGAAGGCAAAGAAGTCGTGAAGCCGAAGGGTGCTTCGATCCATGATCTGAAGGAACCCTTCACACGACATGAGGCTTCGGAGCCAAATGACATGATTGATAAGATGTTTGGCTTATCTACTTACTTTTGGTAGATTTTACCATTTTAACCCTGTTCAGGGTACCGAATAGTTTCCACTATGTCGGTTGTAATCAAGGGGTAAAAAGGTCTTTTCCTTAGACATTTTTGCCTATAAATACCCCCCTTCTTACCTTGTAATGGGGATCGAATACTCAGCAATTCTAATACACATATTCGGACTACTTAAGCTATTATCCATTCGGAGGCTTGAGATAGTTCTTAAACACGAATTCACTATTTGTCTGTTCTTGATCCTAGAGAACCTGTTAGCGTAATCTTTTACGCCAACAGATGTCTTGCAAAGCAGCACAATCTTGTTAGAGGGTCCGGATTCCTGAAGGTTGCAAGCAAGGGCTCGAAATTATAAGCTTATCAATGTGATATTATACAAAGCCGAAGTTTGTTCTCCCCTACTCCGGTGCATCTCACAACCAGAAGGCCAAGATATACTTCGAGACATTCACGAAGGTTTATGTGGAAGCCACCTGGCCCCCCATGCTCTAGCAGGAAAGACACTTCGGCAGGGGCTCTATTTTCCAACAATTGTAAGAGATGCGGAGGAATTGGTTCGAACCTATCAAGGATGCTAGTGGATGGGTAGACGGAGCCACTGTCCACCAGTACTACTTCAAGTTATTGCCCTGATGTGGCCAATGGCACGATGGGGAATGGATCTCATCGACCCTTTTGCAATGGCAAAAGGAAGCTTGAAGTTTGCAGTGGTAGCAATTGAATATTTTTCTAAATGGGTCGAAGCTGAACCCCTAACTGCTATCACTTCAAGAAATGTGCAAAAATTGTTCTGGCAAAATATCATATGCAGGTTTGGAGTGCCAAGGGAGCTAACTGTGGATAATGGAACCCAGTTCGAAGCCAAAACCTTTAAAGTATTTTGTGAAGAGCTGGGCATCAAGTTATGCTTCACAACAGTTCGCCATCCACAATCCAATGGAGCCGTCGAGCGAGCCAATGGGAATATTATCTCCAGTCTGAATTGAAGGATTGTCGGGTTGGCCAAAGGGCTGTGGACCGAAGAACTCCCTAAGATTATATGGTCCATTCGGACCACTCAAGCTAGGTCCACAGGCACCCCATTCAGGCTGCTATTCAGAGATGAGGCCATGACTCCTACGGAGCTCAAGGGTGGATCCCTTCGCGTAGTAGAACCTGGAGATGAAAACGAGAGAAGCACTTCGCTGGACTTGTTAGAAGAAACAAGGCTTCGAGCTATCGCCAATCTGATGAAGTACCAAGACCAAACAAAAACATGGTATGACCCGAAGATAAAGCTGAGCGAGCTTAGGCCAAGTCATTTAGTATTGTGAAGTGTAATAGCTTCGGGGAAGCTAGGAAATAAATGGGAAGGACCATATATTATCCTACGCTCAGGGCACCCCAGCTCGTTTAAATTAGCCAATTTAGAAGGGGAAGAGTTGAAGCATGCATGGCATGCGGAGCACCTTAAACGTTATTACGCTCAGGGGCTCCTTGTAATCAATTGTAAAAAGTTCCTTTCCAAATAAAAATGGAGGTTTGAATTTTGTTTGCTCTTCGAATATCCCTTACTCCTGGTGGACACATCAGGAGAACGGAGATGCTTGCGGAGTCAAGCATCTTTCCAAGAACCCGGACAACGGCCTTCGAACCATTGGTTCAAGGATTTTGTTAGCAGCCTGTGGATTCCAGGCTCCGGCTTGTTAGGATCCATAGATGAGTCTAAGGACTTTAAAAGAACAGATTTCTAGCCTCCGGGTTCGAAGCATCTATAAAAGAGCCGAAGGTGGCCAGCCTACGGATTCCAGGCTCCATCTTGTTAGGATCCATAGAAGAGTCTAAGGACTTTAAAAGAACAAATTTCCAGCCTCCACGTTCGAATCATCTGTAAAAGAGCCAAAGGTGGCCAGCCTATGGATTCTAGGCTCCGGCTTGTTAGGATCCGTAGAAGAGTCTAAGGACTTTAAAAGAACATATTTCTGGCCTCCGGGTTCGAAGCATCTGTAAAAGAGCCGAAGGTGGCCAGCCTACGAATTCTAGGCTCTGGCTTGTTAGGATCCGTAGAAGAGTCTAAGGACTTTAAAAGAACAGATTTCCAGCCTTCGGGTTCGAAGCATCTATAAAAGAGTCGAAGGTGACCAAGCAATAAGGTTTCAATGCTCCGGCCAATGAAACACTTTTAATGTCCTAAGCGACTGCTATGGGAGTTTACAAGTATAAACTTAGCTCCAAAACTTATAAACATCATAATACGAACGCATAGTTCGAAGAACTCTACGAAAAAGTAAAGTTTGATTACTAAGTGTTGTGTGAAGCATCAGATTGTTATACAAATCATTGTGTCCGACGGACCCTATCGCAACGCGTACGGTCCCCCACCCACAAGGAGGGGCAGGGGAGTAAGGAACAACAAGATGCTTTCCAAGCAATTCATATTAAGTGGATAATCATACTTTTACATCAAGAGAAATTTTGGTCTAAGCCTAGATAAAATCAGAGACCCATCCGACCTCTAGAGCAACTTCTAACACCACTTCGACCTTTGGAGCTCGAAGCCATTGGGACTGTCTTCTTAGTCCGAGTGCGTCTCCTCTTCGAAGCTCATAGTTTTTTCTGCTCCTCTTGAAGTTCAGCCCAAGTCAGAAGCCTTTCGGAGCTAGCCTCTACAGGATCTTCGGCCTGGTACTCCGAGTCAGACCAGTCTACGTACTCGGAGGATGAAGATGTTTTTTCCTTTTCCTCTTATTTGATATAAGCTAAGACTTCGCGGTGGACTTCGGGTGCTATCTCCCCTTGATCTCCATGAGGAACAGAGAAGCGCGAGCATCGATAAGGCCTTAAGCTTTCGAGGACTGTCCACTGCCGACGGAGCCCTTTGTTAAGTTCCAATACTTCAAAGTCAAGCTCCGAAGGACATGGCAAAACCTAAAAGAATAAACATCCCAACAAGTTCCTCGTTTATAAACTTTTCATTCATTAATGCATGGGGCTTTACAAGATTTCTTGTACACGCTTAAGCACCCTATAGGACTAGACCTGCGGGTCGGTTGGTAGAGCAGGAGGTGTCGGAGCTAGCGAAGCTAGAAGCGGAGGCCTTGTTTGTGCTTGCTTTTGCCGGCGGGCCTCATCGATCCAAGTTTTGGCTGCAGCCTTGTGGTTTGTTTTCCAGATTGACCGGAAAGCTTCCCAGGCAGAAGCTACATCCTGCGAAGGACGCAACAAGCCCTTGTCGACAAAGCCTGCTAGCGTCGAACCCCCAACTAGAGCGACTGAAATCCCAAGAGCTTCGAGATGACGGAGGACTCCAATTCCAGCAACTTGTCCGGAGATCTCTCCGTACCGGACGTCGGAGCCCATCATTAGCCTCGTCGCCACTTGAATCATCTTCATCTTCCGGTCAAGGTGCTCACTCGCCGCAGTAGAAGACGAAGGTCACATGGTGCCGAAGTACTCCAAGGTACCATAAAGGGCATCCAAGGTACGCTCCGCTATTTCAGCATTCTTCATCTTTGTCGCCCCAGCCCCGCAGCAACAGTAGATACTTCAGCCATTTTGGCCATCAAGGTGCTCTTCTGAGCCATCGCCTGTTTGAGCGAGCCTTGGAGTTCTACAAGTTGCGCGCTCGAAGTAGCTGCCGCTTGCCAGAGCTTCTCCACCTCTGCTCGGAGCACCGCACATTCGGCTTCGGCTTCTTGGGCCGAAGTTTGGAGTGTACTGCTGCTTTGCCACTCGATCCGGAGGGCTTCATCGGTAGCGGCCCTAGCGCTCCGTTCTTCAAGGAGCTCCTCCTCCAGCCGAAGTGTTTTATCTTCGGATCTTTTGAGGGCGGACTAGAGGGTAGTAACCTAACTCTTGAGCCGATTGGTTTTGACTTCCTTGGAAGTCGCTGCTGCTCTAGTAAGGACAAATTGCTGCAAAAAGAGCAAGTAAGTACTAAAGTTCCATTTATTACTTAAAGGCACTTGTGGTACATTGTATACCTAAAGGACAACCCTTTCGAGGGCTAGATTGAGCTCCGGGGCTCTGCCCTCGCTCAAGATGGAGACCAAGTCGGAGTTTATGACTTCTTGGCCCTTCTCCGCCAAGGCCTCCAGAAGTGCCTGGAGGCCCGTTCGTTGCTCCAAGAAGGGAGCCAACAAAGGGAGCCAGGACAAAGCTTGGCGGTCATCTACGGTCGCCTCCTCCTCCGAGTTACTCGCCGAAGGGTCATTGGAAGAAGGCATCATTGTCAAGGCAGGGGGAGTCCAAGGCTCGTCATGCTTTTTCCCCTTCCTAGTACGAAGGCCGGAGGTGCGACTCCGGTGGAGGTAGATCCCCCTCGACCGATGTCCCCTCGGCTAGAACTGCTTTGCTGGAGACGGCTCAAGTTGTCAGAGCTGCTGTGTCCATCGGAGCTTCAGCTCCGAGAGAAGCTGGAGCTCCATCTGTGACCGGAGCTGCGCTACTCCTCGATGCACCTACAACATTAAGGTACTTGATGAATAATTTTGGGTAATAACTATTACAGGAATGATAAAGGCAAAGGCTTCGAAGTGTACCTTCGTTGGTGCCTTGAGGTAAAATCGCAGGGTCCTCCAAGACTTCCTACAATCGGAGGTATTTGTCGAGGTCATCCCCCGAGGTCCTCTCTGGTGTAGCTGCTGTGGGCGGCTCGACCTCCGTCATTATCACCCCAGCCACGGGTGAGTTGGGAATAACCGTTTCTAGCTCCAAACTCGCAACGACGGGCGCAGGAGAGCGCGTCGTGTCTGCCTCTATAGTCTCTCGAGCAGGCACTCCGGCTGTGTCCACCGCTTCATCTTCGTTGTCATCGAGAAGATAATTTTCTAGGGCTTTTCCCATTTGAACATCGGAGCCGTTGTTTTCGGAGCCCTTGTTCTCAGAGTCCTCCGAAGATGAGCTCTGAATGCCCAAGGATGAAGCAGAGGATGTCGGAGTCAGCTGAGGAGGAAGTTTGGCTACTTTCTTCCCCTTCTTGATTGGGGTCTTGCCGGTTTTCTTTGAGGGCTCGGCGGCGGCTTTCCTTTTCCGAGGGGCTGCATCGGCCGAGTTGAAGTCTGGCAGAGGTGGAGGCACCATTCAGAGGGCTCTCCACACCTTGTTGAAGCGTTCCCAGCTTCCCACCAACTCTATTCTCTTCTGCCTCTCAGCCACCGTAGGGGCTCCAAGCACCCGTTTGGTGGCCCTCGCTATCTGCTTCGGAGCTAGCACCAAAGGTGCTGCTGAAAAAAGGTAGCATATTATAAGTATGTTATTTCTTTTCTAACATATTACTGTAGAAGGATCGAAGGCTTACCTAGACTTCGAAGCTCACCCTCCGAAGCGCTTTGGAACGCTATCGGCCAGTCGGCTCCGAGAGGGGGAATCCGGAGGGCGATGAACTCTTCGGCCAGGTCCTGCATGCTCATTCAGTTGGCTATCGAAGTAAGTAACCCAAGCCACATTGAGAGCAGGCTGGGTTTTGGAGTGACTTCTGCCTCCTTCCGGAACTAGATTTCTTGAAGAGATCCCATGAAGCAAGAGTCTTCTCCGACCTCGGTGTAGAACCATCGGAGGATCCAGTTGGTGTACCACCTGTCGTTGATGGCCTTCACCAGAAAGTGTTGAGCGTGCTCCTTCCATAGCTGGAAGTTAACGCTTCCGAAGGCTGTTATCACCTTTGTGTCTCCGGGGCCATCTTGTGGCTTTGGTTGGCAGATAGCTTCGTGGTTGGCAGCGAAGACCTCCGATCGTCCTTCGCATCCTTCAGCCCGAAGCGCCCACTCGAAGATAGCCAGCCTTGCGGTGGCATTGGGGGACAGTAGAGGCAAGGTAATGTGAAACATTTCCAATACCTCTGATAAAAAGTTGATGGCAGGGAGCCCAAGACCAGCTTCGAATAATGCTTCCAAGACTACTACTTCTCTTCTTCATGGCCTTGGGGTCGACTCTATTCTGGGGACCCGAGTCCTCATCCCGGGGCCTGGCTTCCTAGCCACGGCGTCTTCAATGGACTCCGCAGTGCTTGTAGACTGGCCGATGAGGAATCTTTGGGGGATCTTCTTCTTGGATGGAGGGCGGAGCTCTCGAGGATTCTTGGGCCAGAAGTCTCCTGGAGCCCCCGCCATGGCCGCTGCCACCGAAGCTGCCCAAGCTTGCCTCTGCGTCAAAGTACTTGCTGCCGTGGGCACGGTGTGGCTGGTCCTCGCCATGGCTCGATCGCTCAGGAAGTTGGGAGATCTGGAGGTTGAAGAAAGTAAATTTCGGAAGTCAGGCATGGTAAAAGTTTTCGGCGGATTCTGATCCCCCTTTTATAGCCTTACGTTAGCTGTTGCGATTCGGTTGCATTCACATTGCAGGTTCGACTTCCATCGCTGGCGTGTGGGACCAGGAAGTGAAAAGGTGTGAACCCACGGTAAAATTTCGACTGTTACCTTTTTAGGAGCTTAACGGCTACTTGAAGGGTAACAGCTCAAAATTAACGGCTCTTCACGACGTTTTACCTCCGCAATGGTTCCCTTCCCCGTGAAGTGTTCACACAGCAGTTCTGCTTCGAAGTTTTCAACGGGAATACTTCGGTGTCAAATACCCTTCGAATAGCTGTAACACCTTCAAATTTCTCTAAGTCTCTGAATATGAAAATATTCCTTGCGTATACTGCTTTCCTACTATACAGGTTAAAATCGGAGAAGCGTATTCGAGGGGCTACTGTTGGGGGAAAATACTTCACCCTTAGGACTTTAGAGATTGATAGTCAAAGATAACTTATCGACATCGAAGCTTGTGCTTATGCCCGAAGGAGGTGAAGTTTCTAAGCCGAAAGGTGTTTTGGTTTACAATTCGAAGGTACCCTCCGCAGGCTATGAAGCTTCGGTGGAAAACAGCAAGACTGATAAGATGTTCGCCTTATCTTCCTTCTCCGAGTAGATTTTACTATTTTAACCCTATTCGGGGTACCGAATAGTTTCCACTATGTCGGTTGTAATTGAGAGGTAAATAGGTCTTTTCCTTAGACTTTTTTCCTATAAATACCATCCTTCTTACCCTGTAATACGCATCGAATACTTAGCTATTCAATACACAATTTCAGACTACTTAAGCTATTGTCCAATTCGGAGGCTTGAGATAGTTCTCAATAGAAATTCACTTTTGTTAGTTCTTAATCTTAGAGAACCTATTAGCGTAATCTTTTATGTCAACAACGTCGGTTTGACAAGTAACAATACATGTGCTAGGGAGAAGATAGTGATGTAATTTGGTACATGCATAATAAAGTGATAAACACAAACTCTCCACAAACACGTACCTTGTCTCGGCATCCAATAAGTGACGACTTAAGAATGTGATGATGTATTCTCTCCCCTCCACCTCTTGAGTTAGCATGACTCCTATCACGCTTTCCTCTGCAGCAATATATAGCCGAAACGGAACCCCGACCTTTGGTGCTCTTACCACGGGCGGTGACGACAAGCATTATTTAATTTTCTCAAAGGCGCTTTGCTGACTTGCCCCCCAAGTGAACTCAGCCTCATTCTTTAGCCGGAGTATGGGGACAAAAGTATCAATCTTGCCAGACAATTTAGATATAAAGCGACACAAATAATTCATCTTTCCTAGCAACTTTTGCACATCTCTTTTGCATGTCGATGCTTCAAAATTTCTAATCTTTTCAAGCCTCTTATGATCAATTTCAATAACTCTTTCATGAATCATGAATCCTAAGAACTTGCCCATCGACACACCAAAAGCACATTTGAGCAGGTTCATTTTCAAGCCATATTGACGCATCCTATCAAAAGCAACTCTCAAATCTGCTAGGTGGTTTCTCATAGCGTCCGATTTGACTACAACATCATCTATGTAGACCACTAGCATAACTCCTAGCAAGTCATGAAAGATCAAATTCATAGCACGTTGATATGTAGCGCCAGCATTCTTTAAACCGAAAAGTCATAATGACCCACTCAAACAAACCAACAAAACCAGGGCATCAAAAGGCCATCTTGTAGACGTCCTCTTCGGCCATAAAAATTTGATTATAACCAGTGTTGCCATCAAGAAAACATAGTACCTTGTGTCCTGGAGCATCGTTGATCAACATGTCAGCTATCGGCATGGGATATTCATCCTTTGGAGTGGCTTTGTTTAGATCCCTGAAATCAATACAAACTCGTATTTTGCCGCTCCCTTTCTTCTCTACAAGCACAATGTTAGCGACACATTCAGCATACCTACATGGCCTAATAAATTCAGCCTTGAGTAATCGTTCTACCTCCTCTTTAAATCGGTCATACACGGCCGAATTAAAGCGATGGGGGGTTGTTTATAAAGCCTAAACCCGGGGTTAATAGGTATCCGATGCTCCACAAGCTCACGGTTTAGTCCGGGCATCTCGCTATACTCCCATGCAAAACAATCAACATACGAGCGAAGCAATTCTATTACTTCGGCCTTTTCATCAGCCTACAAATTTTTGTTTACAAAAGTCGGCCTTGGAATTTTACCATTGCCTATATCGACCTCTTCTAAAGGATCGGCCGACGCAAAACCTTGTCCTAACTTTTCTACCTCTCTAAAGTCTTTAATGGCTTTGGCAATACCATCTTTAGAAGACTGATATTGCTCTACGCGAGACTTCAGCCAATCAAGATTACTTTTACTAGACATGACTACTAATTCAGAAATAGGCGTGCTACGCCAGCCGGCTTTATGAACACGGGTACAAAAATTCCTTCGAATATGCTAACGAAGTCGTAATCTGAGAGGTCTCTACCTGATAGACACTCTACTTTGTCATGGACGGCGTCGATGGCTACATCGGCCAATGCTACTTGGGCCGAAGTATCTGCTGGTACGACCTCCACATCATCGCCATTCCATTGCATCAAGCATTGGTGCAAAGTAGAAGGAATACAACAATTTGAGTGAATCCAGTCACGCCCAAGCAGCACACTGTAGTTACCTTGCACATCAACGATGAAGAATGTTGTAGGCAAAGTCTTGTTACCCACTATCAACTCTAGGGAAAGCATGCCTTTTGCTTCAGAATTATCTCTGTTGAAGTCATCGAGCATTAGGTTGGTTTTCTTTAGGTCTTCATTGCCCCTGCTAAGCATCTTCAAAAGAGAGTACAACATCATATTGATTGTGGCACCACCGTCGACAAGCATCCTGGAGATCGGCTTCCCGTCAATGTGCTCCTTGACGTAGAGAGGCTTCAAGTGACGAGTTGTATCTTCGAGCTTCTCAAAAATAGCATCTCATGGCCGAGGATCAACTGAGAGACCTCGGCCTCATCTCGTGGTAGAGAACTCGGCGGGAAACATGATGATGCTGATGTCCATTGTCTGTGGCGCGAGTCCCTCAGAAACGGGTGTATAATCGTTGTCGAGCATGTCATCGTCATCGCTCGGAACGGGAGCCGGGTTGGTTGCCTCAACTGGCTTGGGCTTCCATACTTGCTTCATGACTGGCCGAGGGTGGATTTCCTCGAATATGGTGTGTCGCTCGTCCTCGGCCTTCTTCTCGCGCATCTCCTATGACCGCAGGTGTTGGATGTGCCTCTTTTGTGATTTGGACATACCATGAGGTTCCCAAGATGGTTGTGGTTTGGTACCAGGTGCTACCGATTTGTTTCTATGGCTTTTGGCTGAAGGGGTTCACCCAGGTCATCCTCGCATTTTTTGTGCTTAGTGGGAACCTTTCTGCGGACCCTGTCGGTCGGACCGACCTCCTTGAGCCGATCGTACTTGGCTTCAGCAATGGCCTCGACCAAATTTGGGGACTTACCTTTGTCGGGCTTTGGCGAGGGGGCCTTCGGCATTGGGACTTCCTGAGACCGTACCCTGACTATGATGACTTCGTGCCCATTTCTTTGGCTTCGTCCTATGTGAGTCGATTCGGAGGTACTGCGGATAGCCTATGGAAGACGTCTCCCTTCGCCACTTTTTTCCCTTGCCAATCATAATGCTCCGAAGGAAAACAAGGGGCAACATCATACTGCGAAGGGTGCTCTGGTGGTGAGGTGTAGTTCGGGGCCCACGGTGTTCCTGCCCAATAGTATGGCGGAGGCATCGGTGGCTCCAGCGGATTTGACCACTACGAGCCGAACCCATTGCCCAGAGGAGGGGTTCGGCCAGGTCGAAGGCATCTCGAACCATATTAACGAGGGGTCCTAATAGGCCGAAGCCTCCCACCGGGGGGTTTGCCTAGAGTAGAGGTGGGTTTAGCCACTAGGATCCGTACTCATCTAGCAGAGGGTTCGGCTGTTGGGGCCCAAACTCATTTTGTGGAGGGTTCGGCCACTTGGTTCTAAATCCATTGTGCGAAGGGTTCAGCCACTGTGGTCCGAACTCACTGTGTGAAGGGTTCGGCCACTATAGTCCGAACTCACTGTACGAAGGGTTCAACCACTAGGGTCTAAACTCACCCTTCGAGGGGTTCGACTACTGTTGGAGGAAAATATTCCATCTTCAGGGTTATTGCAGTAATAGGACAAAGGCTGGAGATTAAGTTAAAGGTTTCTAGCATATAACTTCGGAGCTACAATAGATCAAGTCCGAAGTATGAAGACAGACCCTAGTTCGAAGTATATCTTCGAACTTGGACTCTTCTAAGAGCTTCTTTGCCAGGTAAGATGGAAGACTTATCTTCTTTCTCATTAGATTAGTCTTTTACCATTTTAGACCTATTAAGGGTACCGAATAGTTTCCACTATGTCGGTTGTAACAGAGGGGTAAAAGGGTCTTTTCCTTAATGTTTGGGCCTATAAATACCCCCCGTTTTACCCTGTAATGAGGACTGAATACAAGTTATTCAATACACGCTTTCGAACTATTCTAAGTTATTATCCTTTCGGAGGCTTGGAATAGTTTCTTTCGCAAACACTTCGTTTGTTAGTTTCTAATCTTCAGAAACCTGTTAGCGTAATCTTTTACGCCAATAGTTGGCGCCGTCCGTGGGGAACCAAGTCCAAGAAACTTTGTTCTCTACCAAGTTCTCAAACCATTCCTCCTAAGGGGAGTGCCAGTGGTAATCCTGCTCGAAGGTCTCCTCGGAACTCTGGAGCAAGATCTTCAGATACAGTTGAGGTCGGAGGACCTTTGACGTTTCCTCCACCTCAAACTCCGGAAGGGATTCCCCTTCCTAAAGCGTACGGAGTTCCTCCGCCAACTCCATCTATACTTCGGCCATCCGGAGTCCCTTTTCCACCTCAAGTTCCACTTCGAACTGATCCCTACAGTTCTCAAGACCCGGAAGACCCTTCCAGAGGAGATGAAGACAATCTTGGTGACATGTCCGCTCAAATGGCCAGTCTCCAAGCCGAAGTAGCAAGGTGGCGGCAAGAAGCCGTGAATAGGCTTCGTTCTCAAGCCACCCCAACCATTCCCGAAGTGCCCGAAGACGACGAGGTTATTTATCCCGAAGCCCCGGAGAATGCTTCCATCGACACCGAGTCTCCGCTGCATCCTGAGTTGCAGAAAGTACACTTCGACCCTAAGTTCAAAACTTTGAAGCTTTGCAAGTATGCCGGAGATGAAGATCTTGGAGAATTCGTCTGTTCTTATGCTCTAGCAATTGAAGCCAGTGGTGGAGTGCAGGACACTATGGCAAAATGCTTCCCCCTAGCTCTTCAAGGAGTAGCATTGCGGTGGTTCTGGTCTCTGAAGCCTGGATCAATCAATTCATGGGGGCAGTTAAAGAAGAAGTTCGTAAGCAATTTCCAGGGCACCTTCGTGCCTCCAATGTCAACAGGAAGTCTTTTCTAGGTGAAGCTGCTCCCTGGAGAGACCTTAAGACAATATTTCAAGCGCTTCACTCATATGAAGTCGCAAATTCGAGGGTTAACTACGTCTTCAGTAGTTGACGCAGCTCGAGAAGGAGTTATTCATCCAGGCCTCCTTGATAAACTTCACCGAAAAAACATATCTTCTATTTCTCAGTTGATGTCTTATTTCTAAGAGTATGCAAGGTCAGAAGAGGGATGGCTTCGAAGAGGTTAAATTGGAAGTGAAAACTTCAGCACAGCCGCAAGGGCCTAGCTTCGAAGTTCAGCATGACAGGCGTAGGGGGCAAAAGCATCCTCGTTCAGAAGTCTTGAACATTGCACCCCCACAGAAGTTTACCCAAAGAACTCCACAACCTTCAGGAAGCAAGACTAGCGGCTGGAGGCCGCCAGGGAAACCGGCTGGCAAAGGCCAGACCTTTTTCTGCTATATCCATGGTGAAAACCGGAGCCACGCAACTGATGCGTGCAAGGCTATACTTGCTCTGAGAGGAGAATATCTAGAAAGAACTTTGGGTCGAGGCACTACTGACTGAGTTCCAGCTGAAGTGCGTACGGAGCCTGTCCAGGCTGTGGCGCGGATAGAGAACTTCGATTCGGCAAGACGCCCTCCGGTGGTCAATATTATGCCACCTCCGAAGCAAGAAGAGGGGCAAGATCAAGGAAAAGAGTAGTCCTCCCCATCTCCGGAGGAGGGACCCTTGGAAGTATGTCCAAGAGGCAGAGAAGAGAATATGTCAGAGAAGTGGGCCATATTGGAACTTCTTCGTCTGCAGCTGCTATGCTCGAATGGTCCCATGTGCCAATATCTTTCTCCGCAGATGATGCAGCTGGTGTTAAATTTCCACATGCAGACCCACTTGTCGTTACTGCCGACATAGCAAGAACGGAGGTTCGGAGAGTGCTAGTTGACGGAGGGAGTTCGGCAGATATTATTTTTGTCCAAGCTTTTGATCAACTCTGCATCTCCAGAAAGCATCTTCTCCCAGCAGCCCGTCCTTTGCAAGGATTTGCAAGACTCCCTCTTGATGCCCTCGACCAAATTGGCCTGGAAGGTACTTTCGGAGAGGGGCTACTAGCCAGGACAGAGGAAGTGATCTTCGATGTTGTAGATGCTCCATATGCATATAATGTCATCGTCAGAAGAGGCATGTTAAACCAATTCGGAGCTGTGGCGCATCATAATTACTTATGTATGAAGATGCCCACACAAGCAGGAGTGCTCACTGTTTTCGGAGATCAGGCCATCGCGCGAAGAGCGGAGTATGGTCATGGCCCTCCTCTTGACCCGAGACAGGTGAACAGTGTGCAAGATGATCCGGAGAATTTTTCTGCTCCTAGTGAATCCTCAAAAAAATCCTTTCCAAGACCAAGTCTTGAAGGAGAGATTGCAACGAAGGTTATTATCAAAGATGGCAAGGAATATTCATTTCAATTTGGTAAAGACTTGCCTCCAGAAGTTGCTGCCTCCTTAGAAAAAGTAGTTGAGGAAAATTTGGATGTCTTTGCTTGGTCTGATGAAGACATCACCGGAGTCAGTCGGGACATTATTGAACACAGTTTACTTGTCAAGCCGAAGGCTCGACCTGTTAGGCAAGAACTCCGGAAGATGTCTACGGAGAGAGCTATCCTTGCTAAAGACGAAGTTGAAAAGTTGCTGAAGGCTGGGATTATCAGAGAAGTGGCTCATACGGAGTGGTTGGCCAACCCAGTCTTCGTTAAGAAGAAGTCTTCAGGGAAGTGGCGCATGTGTATTGATTTTACATCCCTGAATAAAGCATGCCCCCGCGACCCCTACCCCATGCCTCGAATTGATCAATTGGTCGACTCCACTGCTGGTTCGGAGTTATTAAGCTTCCTCGACGCGTATTCCGGCTATCATCAAATTTGGTTGAAGCGCGAAGATGAAATCAAGACAAGCTTCGTAACTCCTTCAGGAGTCTTTTGTTATGTAAGAATGCCCTTTGGCTTAAGAAATGTCGGGGCTACATTTTCGAGGTTAATTGCTAAGGCTCTAGGTCATCAATTAGGTCGTAATGTAGAGGCCTATATGGATGATATTGTAATAAAGAGTGCTTTAAAGCACCAGCATAGCCTAGACTTCGCAGAAACATTCAATAGCTTTCGGGCATGTGGGGTCCGTCTCAACCCCGAAAAATGTATCTTCGGGGCGCAAGATGGAAAATTGTTAGGGTACCTAGTTTCAAGCAGAGGGATCGAAGCTAGCCCCACTCAAATAACTGCGTTGCAGAAGATGGCTCCCCAGAGAATTTAAAGCAAGTGCAAAAGCTGACCGGTCGTCTAGCAGCACTTAGCAGATTTCTGGCAAGGTCTGCGGAGAGAAATTTGCCTATTTTCAAAGCATTGAAAGGGTCCGAAGATTTTGCATGGACGCTAGAGTGTCAAAAGAGCTTCGATGATATTAAAAATTATCTCAATAACCTTGCTACACTCACGGTTCCTGTTGCGGACGAAACCCTACTCCTCTACCTTACAACTACTAGCTCTGCTGTCAGTGCAGTCCTTGTCAGAGAGGTTGATTTCAACGGGAAGTTGGTACAAAATCCAGTTTACTTTGTGTCCGAAGCATTGTCCGGAGCAAAAACAAGATATTCCGAGCTTGAGAAATTCGTTTATGCTCTGATAAAAGCTTCGAGGAAGTTAAGACATTATTTTTTGGCACATAATGTCATTGTACCAACTTCGTACCCTTTAGGAGATATGCTCCGAAGTAAGGATTCCACTGGAAGAATTGGGAAGTGGGCTATTGAGTTAGCACCTTTTGGCATATCTTTTCTGGTAAGAACAGCAATTAAGTCGCAAGTATTGGCCGACTTCGTGGCAGAGTGAACTCCCCCTGCAACATGGGCTCCGGAGAAGTCAAGTGAAGAAATTTGGACTATTTACTCCGATGGAGCTTTCCAAGCATGTGGAGCAGGTGTCGGAGCTGTGATAATTTCCCCTTCAAGGCAAAAGGCAATGTACTCCGCAAGACTGAACTTTAAGTCTACCAATAATACAGCGGAATATGAGGGAATTCTATTGGGACTTCGCAAGGCACGTGCTCTAGGGGCTACAAGAGTTGGTATTAAAATAGATTCTCAGATTGTAGCAGGGCACGTAGACAAGAGTTTCCAAGTCCGGCATCCACAGCTTGCAAAGTATTTAGAAGAAATCCGAAAGATCGAAGCAGCATTTAAAGGGATTTCCATTCGGAGTATACCTAGAGCAGAAAATATGCAAGCTGGCATCTTAGCAAAAGATGCAGCCGGAGCTATGGACATACCTGAAGAAGCTTTTTATGAAGAACTCAGTACACCTTCAGTGCCACAAATTCCTGCTGCAGAAGTCCTTTGCATTCCAAGCACAGATTGGCGAAGTTCAATCATGAAAGTGTTGCAAGGAGAGGCAAATATGTCTGAAGGGCCACAACTTTCGAGGTTAAAGCTTAGAACTCGGAATTATCAAATAATCAACGGTATTTTATACAAGGCCGGAGTATGTTCCCCTCTGCTCCGATGAATATCTCAAGCCGAAGGTCAAGAAATTCTTCGAGAAATCCATGAAGGACTTTGCGGTAGACGTCTGGCCCCTCGAGCTTTGGCAGGAAAAACACTTCACCAGGGGCTTTATTGGCCTACAATAGTAGCTGATGCAGAGAGCTTGGTCCGCACTTGCCAAGGATGTCAGTGGATGGGACGAAGGAGTCATCACCCACCAATAGCTCTTCAAGTCATTGTCCAAGTATGGCCCATGGCCAGATGGGGCATGGATCTTATTGGTCCCTTTCCAACAGTAAAAGGAAATTTGAAGTTCACAGTGGTAGCAATTGAATACTTTTCAAAGTGGGTCGAAGCAGAGCCCCTAACAGCTATCACTTCGAACAATGTACAGAAATTTTTCTAGAAGAATATCATTTGACGGTTCGGAGTGCCTAGACAACTCACAGTTGACAATGGAACACAATTCGACGCAGAACCTTTCAAGAAATTTTGCGAAGATCTAGGCATCCAGCTATGCTTTGCTGCAGTGTGACATCCTCAGTCTAACGGAGTTGTAGAAATAGCCAATGGTAATATTTTGTCAGGGCTAAATCGAAGGATAGTAGGATGGGCAAAAGGACTCTGGACCGAAGAACTTCCGAAGATTTTGTGGTCCATTCGGACCACTCAAACGAGGTCCACGGGTTTCACACCATTCAGACTATTATTCAGAGATGAAGCTATGACACCAACAGAGCTTAAAGGAGGATCACTTCGCAGCACCGAACCGGAAATAGAAGGAGAAAGACAAGCTTCGCTGGATTTAACAGAGGAGACAAGACTTCGAGCTGTGGAAAATTTGTCAAAGTATCAGCAGCAGACGAAGGCTTGGTTCGACCCGAAGGTCAAGATTAATGAACTTAGGCCGGGTCATCTCATTTTGCGAAGTATCATAGCACCAGGAAAATTAGGAAATAAATGGGAAGGTCCATACTTAATTGTTCGCTCAGGGCGTCCTGGTTCTTTTAAATTAGCTAATTTGGAAGGTGAAGAGTTAGCGCATACATGGCATGCGGAGCACCTAAAGCGATACTTCGCATAAGGGCTCCTTGTAATCATTTGTAAGCACATTCCGAATTAATTAAGCATATGGTTCAGATAATGCCTACCCCTCATAAACTTCCCACTTCCGAGTGGACGCACTGGAATAGCGGAGTTGACCGAGAGGGAAGTGTCATTAATTTGAATCATATTTTCTGAGGTGGTGGGCTGACATAATCCGGAGTCCAAGCCACAGGCTTGAATACATCCGTAAAAGAGCCCGAGACCACATAATGTGAAGTCCAAGCCAACGGCTGGAAGACATCCGTAAAAAGAGTCCAAGGAGACCAAATAATGCGGAGTCCAAGCCACCGGCTTGTAGGCATCCGTAAAAAGAGTCCAAAGAGACCACTGCGAACTCCAAACCACTCGTTTGATTGAATTCGCAAAAAGAGCCGAAGGAGGCCAAAACAAAACAGAGTTTGAGTCATGAGCTTCGAATGTCTGTTAAGAAAGTCCAAAGTGACAAATCATGTAGGACACTAAAGTGTCCGGAAAGTTGTCCAAAGTGATTTCTTTCAAAAACATAAGGTACTAAGTTACCAATTTTCAGACTCCAAATAGTCGAAGACATTTTATAAGATTTTAATCAATCTTTAAATTGCTGAGGGGCTCCGAACCCCCAAAAATTGTACTCCTAAGTTTTTTCTTTGCGCCTAACCATCTTTGAATACAATTCGAAGTTGCTTACGCCCAAAGAGGGGCTAGTAAATAGGGAGACAATTTCAAATTGAGGTCTATTATTCGAACAATATGATTACATCATGAAAAATCGGTATCTATACCAAAAAGAAATCGAAGACCCCTTCGATCTCTAGAGCTAAGGTTGGAACGACTAGTTCCAGAGCTGGGAGTTCTGACAACTTTGCGTTTAACTCTCTTGCCTCCCTTCGAAGCTCTAAAGTCTTTTTGTTCTTGTTGAAGCTCGGCCCAAGTTCGAAGCCGTTCGGAGCTCCTTTCCCAGCTTCCAAGTTCTGCACGCTTTTTACCTTGAGCTTGATCTTCGTCTTCGGACCATATAATGTCTTCAGAAGATGAAGTTTCCAAGTTAACTTCTTTTTCTTCCTCTTTAATACAAGACAATATGTCTTTGATTACTTCGGACGTAATCGCTCTGGAGCTATTCCGAGGAACTAAAAATCGAGGGCGCTTGTGAAGTTTTAAGATATCGAAGGTAGCCCATAGTAAGCGGAGCTCGTCATTAATGTCTAACACTTCGACATCTTCCAAATGAGGCAAAGCCTAAAAACATGATAAGCAAATCTTTATTCATAAATGTACAAAAGTGTAATGCTTTACATAGTCGAAGGTCCTAAGATAATTCTAAACCTGCGGGTTTGGCGGAGGTTGGCTGCTCGAAGCTTGGGACCGAGCTTGCTTCTGGCGTTGCCCTTCATCGATCCAAGCCTTGATCGCAGAGCGACCTTCGGCTCTCCATGAAGTTTGAAAGGCTTGCCAAGCAACGGCCACACCTTCGGAAGGAGTAAGGAGCTGGTTGTCGTCAAAGGTAATGGGAGCCGCCCCTGCGTTCGGAGTTATAGATTGGCCCAGATCTTCGTAGTAATGAAGTATGCCGATAGCAGCCACTTGTCCGGAGATTTCTCCGTACCGAATGCCTGCTGTCTTCATTTGCTTCGCTGCTCCTTGGATCCTCTTCAACCGTCGCAGCAGGGAGATGTTGTCATCTGAAGGAAGCATCCCAGTAGTACCGAAGTACTCTAGAACGCCTAGCAATTGGTCCATGACCTCCGCAGCTACCTTTTCTGACTTCAGTTTGTCTTCAACTAAGGCATCCTTCGCCGAAGTTAATTCTCTTATTACTCCAGAGATCCTAGCTGCCTCCGTAGCTAAATAATTTTTCTGGTTGACTAGCTGGCTAGCTTCTTCGGCAGCTCTGGCTTTTTCTTCTTGGAGCCTGACAAGCTTAGCTCCTGCTGCAGCATGCTCCACCCACATCTTTTCAATTTCCGCTCGAAGCACAATTTGTTCTGCTTCGAGCTCTTTGTTCGCAGCCTCCAAGCTTTGTCTGGCTCTGCGCTCTGTCAAAACCATGTTGTCCAAGTGGGCCACCCGACCTTCGGAGATAGTAAGATTTCGTTGAAGAGTTGTATTTTCCTCTCGAAGGTGAAGGCTTCCATGTTCATTTGAGATGTTCGCAGCCCGGGCCAAGACTGTTTGCTGCGAAGAGAAAAAACCAAGGTGAGAAATTATTTGTATATAAATTTGATGTTGTTTTGCAGATACTTCGTACCTGGTATGCTGCACGTTCCATGGCAGCATTAAGCTCCGAACTCTCCGCCTCGCTCAAGATGGCCACCAAGTCCGTCTCCCTGACTTCGCGGCTAGCTCGATCCAAAGGTTCGAGCAAAGTCTGAAGCCTAGTTCTTCGCTCCAAGAAAGGAGATAGAAGAGGGAGCATGCTCAAGGCTTGCTGGTCATCTTCGTTTGGCGAAGGCCCGGAGTGCTGAGCCATGTTTTTTGGAGCTCCGGCAGATTGGCCCCCTTCAGAAGATTGGCTTTTGTCTGTTGACTCAGATGGAGTTGATCCTGAGCTTGGAGCAGGGAGAGGGTCCATCTTGCCTTTGCCTTTTCCAGGTCCCATTTGAGTGGCTCCTAGAATTGGCTCCGAAGTTGTCGAAGGTCCAGGAATTATATCTTCGGAACGGACCTCTTCCATGGGAGTGGATCCTGTTAAAACAAAGGTATTATACATTGTATAATTTAGCAGGAAAAAAGAACAAAAGAATTATGTGAAGTTTACCTTCGACATTTTGGCGACGGGTGAGCATTGGGCTGCTTGGCGGGTCGAAGGCTACTCCAAAGTCTTCGTCAGAGTCAACAGTCAAATCTTCGACTGTTGGAGCATCTTCGAGAGTAGTTGTTGTTACTTCACCCGGAATCGAAGCTGCAGCAACTTCGACTCTGCTTTCGTCCGCAGGGGCTCCGTCTTGGGGTAAATCTTCTTGAGCAGCCGGAGTCCTTCCTTGCTCGAGATTGTCTTGAGACTTTGGCACACTCGCAACATCATCAATATGTGCATTTCTTTGGGCTGCATCCTCGTCGATCAGGCCAACAAGCATCCCGCCTTCATCCTCCAAGGAATCGGAGATTGAAGCTCTTGGGCTTGAAGGCACAGGAACTCTTGGCTTTCGAGCCACCTTCTTAAGCGGAGTCTTGGCAGAGCTTGAGGCCCCGACTTCAGCTTTTCTCTTTTTGGGTCCTTTCTCCGAAGGAACCCAATCCAAAAGAGGGGGCGAAACAACTTCGAGTAATCCCCATACTCGGTTGGATCGTTCCCAAGTACCAACCAATTTGATTCTCCATTCCTTCTCGGTCGGAGTTGGGACACCCAGAATCTTCTCCGAAGCCCGTACAATCTGCTCCGAAGTTATAGGGGCTGAAGAGGCTGAAAAATGAGTTAAGTTGGTTATCTCTTCGAATAAATATACATGATATATGTTGTTTCCGAAGTTACCTGCAGGACTCGAAGTCGAAAAAATTTTGCGAAGACCGCCCTCCGAATCTTCCTCAAAGGTGATCGGCTAAGTCCCGAGGAATTTAAAGCCCGAGGAATTCTTCAGCTAAGTCCCGCATACTCAGGCGGCGACTGATTTTTTGGAGCAGACTGAGGCGAGATTCGAGCTGGCCCAGATCCGGGTGCACAAGAGCTTCTTTTCGGAAGTTGATATGTTGCAAGGGTCTAGCTAGGCGACTGCTCGCCCCAACTTCGGCATAAAACCATTTCAAGATCCAATCGGTGTACCATCTGGCATTGATGGCCTTGGCGGGAAACCAGAGAGCATACTCATCCCGGAGTCTGAAGTTGATGCTTCCGAAGGCCACCACCATCTTCTCACCTCCGGGGCCTACGAAGGTCTTCGGTTGGCACGAAGCTCTGTGCAGTGCTGCGAAGATCTCCGCCCTTCCTTCACAACCTTCGGCTCGCAAAGCCCATTCGAAGATGGCGATACGTGCTACGGCATTCGGAGAGAGTTGGGGGAGAGTGACATGGAACAAGTCCAATACCTCCACCTAGAAGTCAACCGTCGGAAGACCCAAGCCAGCTTCGAAGAAGGCTTCGAAGACGACCACTTCTCCGCGCCTTGGCGATGGAATGATTTCTTTTCTGGGTTTGCGAATCATGACTCCTGAACTAATTTTGCCTTCTATTGCGACCGCGAGTGATTCTCTTTTGCAGGTTGAAGGCCCCAATTGAAATGACTGATCCGTGTACTTCGTTGATGCCGAAAAAAGGTCTTGAGGGCCAGCATTTTGGGGATTTCTCCCCGCCGCCGCCATTGTTGCCATTGCTGGTGTTGGAATCGCCGTCGCTAACGTTGCAGCCGCCGCCGCTGCCGTAGCCTGTTGCTGGGCCAAGGTTGAAGCTGCTCCAGGACCCTTGAAACTGGTCTTCGCCATTGGATCTCACAGATTGCTTCAGAAGAAAAATGGAGACTAAGGCTTGATTGATGGTTTGTTTGCACGAAAGCGGTGGAAAGGTACTCGAGAAGTGTCTGGGCCCTCTATTTGTAGCCCAGACCATGATTTTTTACCATTTGCCTATGCCGTTTCGCATTCTTAACCGTTACTTTGCTCCGGAATTAATGCATTGTGTAACTTCCGTTAGAAGAAAGAAGCCAACGACTATTTCTTCTAAGTCTAAAAAGGCTTTCGGACTTCTCGAGTTAGTTTTAAGATGGTTCGAATGTAAATTTCTTAGAAATTGATTCGAAGTTTTACATCTTCACGTAGTTCGGAGATGATTAAAATCTGCTAACCCCTACGCATGATTATTTTTCTTGCGTATACTGCTCTCCTAACATTACAGATTTAACGGAGAAGCGTATTCGAGGGGCTACTGTTGGAGGAAAATATTCCATCTTCAGGGTTATTGCAGTAATAGGACAAAGGTTGGAGATTAAGTTAAAGGTTTCCAGCATATAACTCCAGAGCTACAATAGATCAAGTCCGAAGTATGAAGACAGACCCTAGTTCGAAGTATATCTTCGAACTTGGACTCTTCTAAGAGCTTGTTTGCTAGCTAAGATGGAAGACTTATCTTCTTTCTCATTAGATTAGTCTTTTACCATTTTAGCCCTATTAAGGGTACCGAATAGTTTCCACTATGTCGGTTGTAACAGAGGGGTAAAAGGGTCATTTCCTTAATGTTTGGGCCTATAAATACCCCCCGTTTTTCCCTGTAATGAGGACCGAATACAAGTTATTCAATACACGCTTTCGAACTATTCTAAGTTATTATCCTTTCGGAGGCTTGGAATAGTTTCTTTCGCAAACACTTCGTTTGTTAGTTTCTAATCTTCAGAAACCTATTAGCGTAATCTTTTACGCCAACAACTACCGGGGTCCGAACTCACCCTTCAGTTGTCTTATTATTTTTGGTCGGGGGCATGCTTCCTTGGCTTTCTTCTGGTGTTTACCCAACAACATTTCATACGTTACCTTTGGCTTCTTGTGAGCTCTAGCCAAAGGAGATGTTTTGATATTATTTTTCCACACTCCTACTTCAGGGATTTTTGGTATGAGTGTGTGCGTGTGTGATTCGCCAATAATGACCACTTTTCCCTTTACTGACTCGACCTAATCTGGTTGAATAAACACCTTCTCATCGAGGTCGACGGTGTTCACAGGAAAGGGGTCTTTGTCCAGCTTCATCTTTGGACTGGAATCTATTTTCAACCATCCTTCTTCTCTGGCCGATTGAACCCGCCGATGGAAAAGACTGTAGTCGTTAGTATAATGAGAATGTGAATCATGCCACTTACAGTAGGGACGCTTCTTTAGCTCGTCGGCGGTAGGGATGACCTGGCCCTTGGTCAACCTAAGGAGCTGGCTCTTCAAGAGGAAATCAAATATTTTATCGCACTTAGTTATATCAAATGAATATTTAACTTCGTTGGGCCGACTCTTAGTGGGATATGTGCGTAGCTCAGAACAAGTGATGGGCTTGCTCTTAGCATTCCAAACCCATTCGGCTGCATACATGTCAGCCGAATCTTCCTCTTCTTCTGACTCTTCTTCGTCAGAAGTTTCCATGATGTGGACTTTAGCCCTAGGCTTGTTGAACATCTTAATGAACCTTTTATCTTTGGCTCGGCCTTCCTGGACCAGAGCCTGCTGTAGGACTTGGCTGACTTCTAGAAAGTACTGGTTATCTAGCCTCTCTTTAATCTCAAAACGCAACTTGTTAAAGGCTAGATCCGCCAAATCTGTTTCTAAAATATTGAGACTAAAACATCGGTTTCTGGTATCTCTAAAGCACTTGACGTACTCAGAAACACTCGCTAGATTTTTGTTTGACCGATGTCAAGTGTGACAGCGTGAGCTCCGATTCACCTGTATAAAAATAGTCATGGTACCTCTGTTCTAATTGGCCCCACGTTTGAACGAAGTTCGGCGGGAGCACCGAAAACCAAGTGAAAGAGGTGCTAGATAGTGAAAGACAAAATAGTCTTAGTTTTAAAGCGTCTGACCCACCAGCTTCTCCAAACTGTGGTCTTGTGTGGTCTTGTTACTCTTACCGTCGAATTTTGTGAATTCAAGGACTCTATAGCTGCAAGGGTAAAGTATGGTGTCGAAGTGATCGGGATACGGCTTTCTGTAAGCCCTAGCCCGATCCCTAGGCGCAAAGCTAGTGCACTCCCTAAACAGTGTGCCGATCTGCTCCTCAATGTCTTCCTTGCCTCCTGCATGCACGCGTCTTTCATGCGGGGGCATGACACGCGGTGGTATGTTGGCGTGTCGGCCACGAGGGTCTTTCTCACATGCGTGCTCGAGATATACTACATGTTTAGGTCTATGTGTCTGTGTGGGAGCATGCGGCGCAGGCAGCGCAGCAAAAGCTGGAGCAGGCGTAGGTGGAGGTGGCGCATAGTAAGAACTGTTAGTCTGGTTGTAGGCATGGTGACTAGTCTCGGCCGTAGATGTCAAGGCTGGAGATGCAATAGCTTTGCCGGTACTACCGTCAGTTCTGTTGAAAATGCGATTCATCGGGGGTACGCTAGCAATCGGAGCTAGAGGTGTGGCCTCGATGAAACTAAACCTTCTAAACATCACCTCTACTTGGGAGCTAACTGCCGAATCTAAACGGTTGGCTAGCGAAGCACTAACGACCTGATCTACTGATGCAGCTATCTTTTGCTTAATCTCTAAAGAAGATAAAGGAGGCGATACTAGTGTTACCTGAGTTCGGGCGAGGTCGGGGATATTGACATCGCTCTTGATGAAGCTCGCGCACGTCCTGACGTAGCTTCCAATCTGACGCAGAACGTTCTAGCGTAACCCCGGCGTGAAGCACCCTCGATGCGGAATGGCTCCGGTGCACGGGACTCGACCAGACTGACAACAACGTGATAGATCCGGCACAGACGAACGAATCAAGGGTTCACCGAAGGTTGCTCTGGCAGCCTCCGAAACTAGCTTCCCAGCTCTGGAAACCTTCAACGAAGGGGCTCCAAACGTGAAACCTGCAGCAAAGTTTAAGTCAAGTGCCAATTCGGCCTGGAGACCAAATTTACTAAGTGTTGCAGTAGATAAACGAAGGTAGCAATCTGTTATGTACATTAACGGATGGTTCACAAGTGAGCCAACAAGGTGATAGCAATCTGTTACGTATATTAATGGAGAGTTCACAAGAGAACAAACAAGGCTTACCACTGTTACGGCGTGGCCGGTGGAGGGCTTCCAAGCAAACCCACGAAGTTTGTACAGAAAAGTAAAGAAAGTAAAATACAGTTCAAAGCTAGGGCTTTGTGGTTGATTTGTTGTGCGGGGTTTGACGAACCGGCCTCACCCCTGTATTCATTGGGGCTAGTCTTCTTATATCTAATTTTAATATGATAAGATTCGACCTAATCAAGTTTAGGGATAAAAACAACCAGAATCTGTATCAAATCTATCTCTAGAGCTAGCCCAAAGTGAGCCTTTGGCAGGCCCGCCGAAGCCTGCTCCTTGGGCCGAAGCTTCTGTGGGGCAGGCCTCCGAAGGGCCTTTGGGCCAAAGCTAGCAGGTTGAAAAAGGGCTTCCGAAGCCTCATGAAGATGGGCCTTCGACACTATAGGGCTTTGACCTGTACCAAGACTTGTGTATTTTCAGCCCAAATTACCAAAATTGATATTTTTGACAACCTTGACCATTAATTTCATTTTTCATTATCAACAGGTTGCAATATACTTCGCCCAATCGCCATTCAATTTTATGTCAAGACAGTGAGAAGGCTTGAAATGGAAGAGTAAAGGGTTAGCGTTGGTGGTATTATCAAGAGAGGTCAATACAACAATATCAAGGAGATTGGGACTCATTGGCCCATGACCAAAAAGGAATGCGTTTAATGCATCAGACCAAAATCTGCTCCCAAGAAGCATGTTCTGACACGGTGACCCCAAGGTACCAATCACGCAAGATAGGAAGTGGAGAAGGGAAAACCCGGAAGCTTTGAGTCCAATCAGAGAGAAGAATTTTTGAGTTTTTAAAGAGGATCCTTTGTATCTCGGCATTGATGTAGTCAGTGGGGTCGGGATCACCCATCGGGCCCGAGAAATAGCAAGAAGGATGGTTGGCGATGGGGATGAGGATTTGGTTCTTCAAGTTCTACGGAGAAAATAAAAGAATAAAAGAAAGACAATAAGAAAATAGGCAACACAAGATTCAAGAACACCAAAGAACAAGGAAGGAAAAAAGGGAAAAGCTAAAAGACTTACATCTAGGACGGAGGTGGTAGACACCATCAGGGAATGCTGGATCTGGATTAGGAAAGAGGACAAAGATGGCGAAGTACTGTTACTGGAGACGGTCTAGAGGCATTGGTGACAATCTCGAAGGCTAAAAACGGGGAGTATGTTGTGAGTGCCAAAAGCGTAGAGAGTAGACGAAGAAGCCGTCGGATATTTATAGAGTGAAGAAGCAACTCCTCAGCAGCTGGGTCAAGCTGATCCTGGTGGATTTGGTGGGACTGTATTCAACGTTCAGAAAAAAGGTATAATCATGAGTACGATTTTCAAAACGCCAAAACGTTTGCAGGTCCAGGATTGGAGGAACAAATTCTTCGGTGATTTTGTTTAGAGATGCCATTGCTAGACTATGCGGAATGAAGCCTAGTCTGACGCCGCCATAGAGGAAGTGTGGATGCGTCAGACTAGGCTACATCCATCACAGTCGTTTATAACCGAAGAAGAAAAGGTGAGAAGGAAAATGGAGAATTGATACAAGGTAGTAATCCAAATATATACTGCAAAAGGTACTGAAAGTTGAAGAGTTTTTGGCTACTAGTAAAAAGATGGATGAGAATTATGAAATAATGTGGTGTAGAGGACTTTAATGACCGATAATTTTGAAGCATTAGTTATACTTATGCTCCGAAACTAGGGGCATGTGTTGATGCCAATATTTGGTAAAAGCCCAGGCCCATCAGGAAGTGCGCATGGTCAACAAAGTGGAAGGAGTCGTGTCAAACATTGGTCAATAAAGTCCGTTCAAGTGGTTATATGTGGCCAGATTTAAAGGAGCCGATAGGGATGAAGGAATATAGATACAAATCTAGAATCGGTTATGGTTATCGTAACAGATGGTAAGTCTCCAAACTATAAATATGTAACTATTAGTTAGGTTAGAGATCTAGACAAACACAACCATAAACTACTCTCTACGCATCGCCACCCTTGGCTTCCAAGGTTAATCTTGGCAAGGCTTGGCACTCGTAGCCGGGCTGCATCATTTTGATATTCGCTGAAGAGGTGAGTCCCACCACCCCAACGATTGAATCGACTAGATCGGTTGTTGGCGTAAAATATTACGCTAACAGGTTTCTGAAGCTTAGAAACTAACAAACGAAGTATTTGTGAAGTAAACTATTTCAAGCCTCCGAAATGGATAATAGCTCAAAACAGTTCGAAGATGTGTATTGAATAACTCTGTATTCGATCCCACTTACAGGTTGAAACGGGGGGTATTTATAGGCCCAAACATTAAGGAAAAGACCCTTTTACCCCTCTGTTACAACCGACATAGTGGAAACTATTTGGTACCCTTAGTAGGGCTAAAACAGTAAAAGACTAATCTAATCAGATAGATGATAAATCTTCTATCCTAGCTGGCAAACAAGCTCTCTGAAGAGTCCATGTTCGAAGATATACTTCGAACTAGCCTTCACCTTCATCCTTCGAACTTGATACAAAGTACTCCCGGAGCTAAATGCTCTAATCCTTTTATTCAATCATCTGTCTTTGTCTTGTCATAACAATAACCCTAAAGGTTGAGTATTTTCCCCCAACAGTAGCCCCTCGAATACGCTTCTCTGATAAATCTGTAATGTTAGGAAAGCAGTATACACAAGAAAAATAATCATGCGCAAGGGTTAAAAAATTTAGTCAACCTCCGAAATATACGGAGATTCAAAGCTTCGAATCGACTTCTAAGGAAATTATATGCGAACTATTTTTAGAATTAACTTAATAAGTTCGAAAGCTTTCTTAGACTTAGAAGTTACGCAATGCGTTAACTTTGCAAAGGGTAACGGTCAAGAATGCGAAATGACCAATGTAAACGGTAAAAAATCGTGGGCCTGGGATATAAATAGAGGACCCAGACCCTTCCCGAATACCCTTCTCACCACTTTCGTGCAAACAAGCCCTAGCCTCCATTTTCCTCCTTGAGCAATCCGTGCGATCTCATGGCGAAGACAAGCTTCAAGGTTCCTGGGGCAGCTTCAGCCCTTGCCCGGCAGCAGGCTGCGGTAGCAACAGCGGCGGCGACATCAGCGACGGCAACTCCAGCGATAGCAGTAGTAGCACCATTGGCGGCGGCAGGAAGAAATCCCCAAAATGTTGGCCCTCATGATCTCCTCCCAGCATCCTAGAAAGTATCCGGACCAGTTGTTGGGGGAAAATATCTCATCTTCGGGGTTATTGCCGAAGCAGCATAAAGACAGTCAACCAGTTCGAAGATTGTCCGAAGACCATCTTCGAAGATGTCCAGAACCTCGTTCGAAGCCCGAAGACAGGCACTGGTTCGAAGTATGTCTTCGAACCAAAGCCCTTCAGGATCTTTTCTGCCAGCTAAGATGGAAGACTTATCTTCTATCCTATTAGATTAGTCTTTTACCATTTTAGCCCTATTAAGGAAATCGAATAGTTTCCTTAATGTCGGTTGTAATAGAGGGGTAAATAGGTCTTTTCCTTAATGTTTAGGCCTATAAATACCCCCCATTTCACCCTGTAAGAGGGACGGAATACAAGTGATTCAATACACACTTTCGAACTATTCTAAGCTATTATCCTTTCGGAGGCTTAGAACAGTTTGCTTCACAAACACTTCGTTTGTTAGTTTCTTTTCTACAGAAACCTGTTAGCGTAATCTTTTACGCCAACAGTTGGCGCCGTCCGTGGGGAACTTAGTCCAAAAAACTTCGTTCTCTACCAACTTCTTACATCATGCCTCCTAAGCGGAGCGCACCTCGCAATCCCACTCGGAGGTCCTCTCGGATCTCCGGAGAGATACCCTTCGACACAGTCGAAGTCGGAGGGTCTTCGACTATCCCTCCACCTCAAACTCCGCAAGGGGCTTCTATCCCTCGAGGATACGAAACCTCTCCGCCAACCCCTTCCATACTCCGACCGCCCGGAGCCACTCCGCCACCCTCCATTCCGATTCGAACTGATCATACCAGTTCTCAAGAACCGAAAGGTCCTTCCGGAGGAGATGAAGATAGCCTTGGAGACATGGCCACTCAAATGGCCAACCTTCAAGCTGAGGTAGCAAGGTGGCGACAAGAGGCTGCGAACAGGCTTCGCTCTCAAGCCACCCCAGCTATCCCCGAAGGGCCCGAAGACGACAATCTTGGTTATCCCGAAGCCCCGGAGAACGCCTCTTACGACAATGAATCTCCGTTGCATCCTGAGCTGCAGAAGGTTCTCTTCGATCCGAAGTTTAAAACCTCGAAGCTCTGCAAGTATGCCGGAGATGAAGATCCCGGAGAGTTCGCGCGTTCTTATGCCCTAGCGATTGAGGCTAGCGGCGGAGACAGAGACACGATGGCGAAGTGCTTCCCGTTAGCTCTTCAAGGAGTGGCGTTGAGATGGTTCTGGTCTTTAAAGCCAGGAACAATCAATTCGTGGTCACAGTTGAAGAGGAAGTTTATAAGTAACTTTCAGGGCACCTTCGTGCCTCCTATGTCAACAGGAAGCCTTTTCCAAGTGAAACAGCTCCCCGGAGAAACATTGAGGCAGTACTTCAAGCGCTTCGCTCACACGAAGTCGCAAATTCGGGGGCTGTCCACATCTTCAGTGGTTGATGCGGCTCGGGAAGGCGTCAGTCATAAAGGCCTTCTGGATAAACTGCATCGAAAGAGCATCACCACAGTATCACAGCTGATGTCATACTTCGAGGAGTATGCGAGGTCAGAAGAGGGTTGGCTTCGGAGGTCTGCTGCTACTTCGACAGTATTGCAAGAAGTTAAAGCAAAGGTGAAGACTTCGGCACAGCCGCAAGAACCAGTCTTCGAAGCACAGCATGATCGAAGAAGAGGGCAAAAGCACCCTCGCTCTGAAGTGTTGAACATTGCACCCCCACAGAAGTTTGCACCAAGAGCTCCACAGTCTGCGGGGAACAAGTCCAGCGGCTGGAGGCCGCCAGGGAAAACGGCTGGCAAGGGCCAGACCCTTTTTTGCTGTATTCATGGAGAGAATCGAAGCCATGCAACTGACACTTGCAAGGCTATCCTTACCCTAAGGGGAGAATACTTGGAAAGAACTTCGGGTCGAGGTAGTACCGACCGAAGTCCAGCAGCAGCGCGCCCAGACCCGGTCCAGGCTGTGGCGCGGATAGAAAATTTTGATGCTGCAAGGCACCATCCGGTGGCCAATGTTATGCCACCTCCGAAGCAAGAGGAAGGGCAAGATAGAGGAAAGAGAGTAGTTCTCCCTATCTCCGGAGGAGGTACCCTCGGAAGCATGTCCAAGAGACAGCGAAGAGAGTACGTTCGGGAAGTAGGCCATATTGGGACTTCGTCATCTGCAGCTGCAATGCCGGAGTGGTCTCATGTTCCAATATCTTTCTCTGCGGAGGATGCAGCTGGTATTAAGTTCCCGCATGCAGATCCATTGGTTATTACTGCTGATATTGCAGGGACTGAAGTCCGAAGGGTGCTAATTGACGGAGGTAGTTCAGCAGATATTATCTTTGTACAAGCCTTTGATCAGTTATGCATTTCCTGGAAGCATCTCCTCCCAGCGGCTCGTCCTCTGCAAGGCTTCGCAGGACCTCCGCTTGATGCACTCGGCCAGATAGGCTTGGAAGTAACCTTCGGAGAAGGTTTACTAGCCCGAACTGAAGAAGTTATCTTTGATGTGGTAGATGCCCCGTATGCTTATAATGTCATCTTCGGAACGGGGCATGTTGAATCAGTTCGGAGCTGTGGCGCATCACAACTACTTGTGCATGAAGATGCCCACACAAGCAGGAGTCCTGACAATCTTCGGAGATCAAGCCATGGCTCGGAGGGCAGAATATGGTCACGGTCCTCCTCTTGATCCGAGGCAAGTAAATAGTGTCCAAGATAATGAAGAAATTTTTTCAGCCTCCTCCGAAGCTTCGAAGAAGTCGTTTCCGAGACCAAGTCCCGAAGGAGAGATTGCAACGAAGATCATTGTTAAAGATGGTAAAGAATACACTTTTCAATTTGGTAAAGATTTACCTCCTGAAGTTGCAACCTCCTTGGAAAAAGTCGTGGAAGAAAATTTGAATGTCTTCGCTTGGTCTGACGAAGATATCACCGGAGTTGATCGGGATATTATTGAGCACAGTTTGCTTGTAAACCCGAAGGCCCGACCTGTTCGACAAGGGCTCCGGAAGATGTCCGCAGAGAGAGCTGCTCTAGCTAAGGACGAAGTTAAAAAACTGTTGAAGGCTGGGATTATCAGAGAAGTGGCCCATACAGAATGGTTAGCCAACCCAGTCTTCATCAGGAAGAAGTCTTCCGGGAAGTGGCGCATGTGCATTGATTTCACATCTCTGAATAAAGCGTGCCCACGTGACCCCTACCCCATGCCCCGAATTGATCAACTAGTTGACTCCACTGCAGGTTCGGAGTTACTAAGCTTCCTTGACGCGTATTCTGGTTATCATCAAATATGGTTGAAGCGCGAAGATGAAATCAAGACGAGCTTTGTAACTCCTTCAGGAGTCTTCTGCTATGTAAGAATGCCCTTCGGCCTAAGAAATGCCGGGGCTACTTTTTCAAGATTAGTTGCTAAGGCTCTAGGTCATCAACTAGGTCGTAATGTGGAGGCCTATATGGATGATATTGTAATAAAGAGTGCTTTTAAGCACCAACATAGCCTAGACTTAGCATAAACATTCAATAGCCTTCGGGCATGTGGGATCCGTCTTAACCCCGAAAAATGTATATTCGGAGCTAAGGCTGGAAAGTTGTTAGGGTACTTAGTTTCAAGCAGGGGAATTGAAGCTAGCCCTACTCAAATAACTGCGCTGCAGAAGATGGCTCCTCCGGAGAATTTAAAGCAAGTGCAAAAGCTGACTGGACGTCTGGCCGCACTTAGCAGGTTTTTATCAAGGTCTGCGGAGAGGAGCTTGCCAATATTTAAAGCTTTGAAAGGGTCCGAAGATTTTGCATGGACACCGGAGTGTCAGAAAAGCTTCGAAGATATTAAAGATTATCTCAGCAATCTTGCTACACTCACGGTGCCTATTGCGGACGAAACCCTACTCCTGTATCTTGCAGCTACAGGTTCAGCTGTCAGCGCAGTCCTTGTCAGAGAAGCGGATATCAATGGGAAGTTGGTCCAAAATCCTGTCTATTTTGTATCCGAAGCATTGTCAGAAGCGAAGACAAGATACTCCGAACTTGAGAAGTTCGTTTATGCTCTGATAATGGCTTCGAGGAAGCTAAGACATTATTTTTTGGCTCATAATGTAATTGTACCAACTTCGTATCCTTTAGGAGATATGCTCCGAAGCAAAGATTCCACTGGAAGGATTGGAAAGTGGGCAGTAGAGCTAGCACCCTTCGGCATATCTTTCCTGGCAAGGACAGCTATCAAATCTCAAGTCCTAGCAGACTTCGTAGCAGAGTGGACTCCACCTGCAAAGTTGACTCCAGAGAAATCAGATGACGGAGTTTGGATTATTTACTCCGATGGGGCTTTCCAAGCATCCGGAGCAGGCATTGGGGCAGTATTGATTTCACCATCAGGGCAAAGAGCAATGTACTCCGCAAGACTCAACTTTAAGTCTACCAATAATATAGCGGAGTACGAAGGGATTTTATTGGGACTCCGGAAAGCACGTGCTCTAGGGGCTACAAGGATAATTATAAAAACAAATTCTCAGATAGTAGCAGGGCACGTAGACAAAAGTTTTCAAGTCCGACATCCACAGCTTGCAAAGTATTTAGAAGAAATCCGCAAGATCGAAGTACACTTCAAGGGTATTTCCATTCGGAGTATACCAAGAGCTGAAAACGTGCAAGCGGACATTTTAGCGAAGGCTGCAGCCAGAGCTGTGGATGTGCCTGACGAAGCTTTCTATGAGGAGCTCAATGTACCTTCGGTGCCACAAATTGCCTCTGCGGAGATTCTTTGCATTCCTAGTGCAGATTGGAAAGATTCGATCATAGAACTCTTGCAAGGAGGAACAAATTTGCCCGAAGAGCCCCAATTGTCAAGATTAAAGCTCAGAGCAAGAAACTATCAGTTAATCAACGGTATATTATACAAGGCCGGAGTATGTTCCCCTCTACTCCGATGCATATCTCAAGCCGAAGGCCAAGAAATTCTTAGAGAAATTCACGAAGGCCTTTGTGGAAGCCATTTAGCCCCTAGAGCTCTGGCAGGAAAAACACTTCGCCAGGGGCTTTATTGGCCCACAATAACAGCTGATGCGGAGAGCTTGGTCCGCACTTGTCAAGGATGCCAGTGGATGGGTCGACGGAGTCATCGCCCACCAACTGCTCTTCAAGTCATTGCTCTGGTATGGCCTATGGCCAGATGGGGTATGGATCTAATTGGTCCCTTTCCGTTAGCAAAGGGAAATCTGAAGTTCGCAGTGGTAGCTATTGAATATTTTTCTAAGTGGGTAGAAGCAGAGCCCTTAACAGCTATCACTTCGAACAATGTACAGAAATTCTTCTGGAAGAACATTATTTGCCAGTTCGGAGTGCCTAGATATCTCACAGTTGATAATGGAACACAGTTCGACGCAGAGCCCTTCAGAAAGTTTTGCGAAGACCTAGGCATTCAACTATGTTTTGCTGCAGTGAGACATCCTCAGTCGAATGGAGCCGTTGAGCGAGCCAATGGAAATATTTTATCAGGGCTAAATCGAAGAATAGTAGGATTATCAAAGGGACTGTGGACCGAAGAGCTTCCGAAGATTCTGTGGTCCATTCGGACTACGCAAACAAGGTCCACAGGTTTTACTCCATTCAGACTGCTATTCGGAGATGAAGCTATGACTCCAACGGAGCTCAAAGGGGGATCATTTCGCAGCACCGAACCAGACATCGAAGAAGAAAGACAAGCTTCGTTAGATTTGTCAGAAGAAACAAGACTTCGAGCTGTAGCTAATTTATCAAAGTATCACCAGCAGACGAAGACTTGGTATGACCCGAAGGTTAAGCTCAGCGAGTTAAGGCCGGGTCATCTTGTTCTACGAAGCATTATAGCACCAGGGAAGTTAGGCAATAAATGGGAAGGTCCATATCTAATCGTCCGCTCGGGGCGCCCTGGTTCATTTAAATTAGCTAATTTAGAAGGTGAAGAGTTAGCACATACTTGGCATGCGGAGCACCTAAAGCGATACTTCGCATAAGGGCTCCTTGTAATTCGCTTGTAATCACCTCTAAATTAATAAAGCATACACCCTGATAGTTGCCTTCCCCTCATACACTCCCAGCTTCCCGAGCGGACGCGCTGGAACCGTGGGGTCGACTGAGAGGGAAGTGTCATTAAGCTGGGCTGTATTTCCGGACTTCGTACCCATAAAGTCGAAGCCTCCGGTGTGGTGGCTGAAATCCATCCGGAGCCCAAGTCACGGCTTGTAGGCATCCGTAAAAGAGCCAATACCACATTCTACGGAGTCCAAGCCATTGGCTGGTAGACTTCCGTAAAAAGAGCCGAAGGTGGCCAAAATCTGCGGAGTCCAAGCTGCAGCTTGCAGACATCCGTAAAAAGAGCCGAAGGTGGCCAAATTCTGCGAAGTCCAAGCCATTGGCTGGTAGACTTCTGCAAAAATAGCCGAAGGTGGCTACAATTATACGGAGTCCAGGCCATTGGCTGGTAGACATCCGTAAAAAGAGCCGAAGGTGGCCAAATTCTGCGAAGTCCAAGCCATTGGCTGGTAGACTTCTGCACAAATAGCCGAAGGTGGCTAAAGCAAAACAACATTTGAGCCATGAGCTTCGAATGTCTGTTCATATAAGTCCAAAGTGACAAAATTCTTTAAGACACTAAAGTGTCCTGGAAGTATCTCAATTGATTTCTTTCATTAAACAAAGGTACCAAGTTACCATTCTTCTGACTACAAAAAGTCGAAGACATTTCATAAGATTTCAAAAGATCTTTAAATGACAGAGGGGCTCCGAACCCACAAAATTGTACTCCGAAGTTTTTTTCTTTGCGCATAACCATCTTTGAATACAGTTCGAAGTTGCTTATACCCAAAGAGGGGCTAGTAAATATGGAGACAATTTTAAATCGGCATTCATTATTGAAATAAATGTATTTACAGATTACATTATGAAAAATTGGTATCTATACCAAGAAGGAATCGGAGACCTCTTCGGTCCCGAGAGCTAGGGGTGGAACGACTAGTTCCAACATCGGACGTTCTAAGAACTTTACGTTTAACTCTCTTCCTCCCCTTCGAAGCTCTAAAATCCTTCTGCTCTTGTTGAAGCTCGGCCCAAGTTCGAAGCCGCTCGGGGCTTCTTTCCCAGCTTCTAAGATCTTCAGATCTCTTATTTGGGCTTCACCTTCGTCTTCGGACCAGTTAGTGTCTTCAGAAGACGAGGTGTTTGCGTCAATCTCTTTATCTTCCTCTTTAATATAAGACAATATGTCTTTGATTACTTCGGGCGCAATGACGCCGGAGTTATCTCGAGGAATAAGAAATCGAGGACGCTTATAACTCTTTAGAAGTTCGAAGGTGTTCCACAATGAACGAAGTTCGTTGTTAAGATCTAACACTTCGATATCTTCCATAAGAGGCAAAGCCTAAAAATATGACAAACAAGACTTTCATTGATAAATATTTACAAGCATCAGCTTTACATAATCAAAAAATCCTAAATAAATCCTAAACCTGCGGGTTCGAAGGAGGTTGACTGCTTGAAGCTTGGCTCCGAACTTGCTTCTGGCGTTGGCCTTCATCAATCCAAGCCTTGATCGCAGATCGACCTTCGGCTCTCCATGAAGTTTGAAAGGCTCGCCAGGCGGCAGCCACGCCTTCGGAAGGAGTCAAAAGTCTCGCGTCGTCGAAGATGATGGAGCCCTCTGCGCTCGGAGTAATTATTCGGCCCAAATCCTCATAGTAACGAAGTAATCCAAGGGCAGACACTTGTCCGGAGAGTTCTCCATAACGCATGCCTGCCGTCTTCATTTGCTTCGCTGCTCCTTGGATCCTCTTAAACGGCGCAGCAGAG
>JAAALK010000284.1:30142434-30161551 GCA_019279435.1 Zizania palustris
TTTAATTATATCTTCGTGAGATACTTCGACAACAGGAGGCTCTGAAAAAACAAAAATATTATACATTGTATAATTTTGCATAAATTAATATGAATTATGCGAAATCTACCTTCGACATTCTCCGGGAGATCGAGCACTGGGCTGATCGGAGGATCAAAAGTGAAGTCATCATCTGACTCCGCAGTCGGATTTTCCACTATCGGAGCATCTCCGTGATCAGCCCTTTCCTCCACACCGAAGTTGCAGGAACTTCGGTTTCATCTCCACCCATAGGGGCTTCGATTTGTTCCTCCTGGGTATCCGGAGCTCTTACTTCTTCGATGTTGGTTTGGGGCTCCGGTATACCTGCAGTATCTTCATGTGAATACTTCGTTGAGCTGCATCTTCATCAATCAATTTCACTAATAATATACCTTCATCTTCTTTAGAACTAGAGATCGAAGCTCTCGAGCTCGAAGGTGCAGGATCTAAAGGTGCGAGGTTCTTCGGCTTCCGAGCCACCTTCTTCACCAGAGTCCTTGCGGAGCTAGAAGCTCCGGCTTCAGCTACTCTTTTCCTGGGTCCTTTCTCCTGAGGCACCCAGTCCATCAGAGGGGAGGAGTTAACTCCAACATTCCCCATACTCTGTTAAATCGCTCCCAACTTCCGACTAATTTGATTCGCCATTCTTTTTCCGACGGAGTTGGAGCACCCAGAATCTTCTCCGAAGCCCTTACAATTTGCTCTGAAGTAATAGGGGCTGAAGAAGCTAAAAAATAATTCGAGTTAGTCTTTCTTCGAAGTAAATATGTACAATGCATGTTGTTTTCGAAGTTACCTGCAGGGCTGGAAGTATAATTGATCTTGCGAAGACCGCCTTCCGAGTCATCCTCGAAGACGATAGGCCAGTTGGCCATCAGCGGAGGAATTTGCAGTCCAAGGAATTCTTCGGCTAAGTCCTGCATGCTTAACCTTCGGCTGATTTTCTGAAGAAAGTTGAGGCGAGCTTCGAGCTGGCCTTCGTCAGGTTGCACTAAGGCTTCCTTCCGGAATTGGATTTCTTTGAGGGGCCCAGCCAGAGGACTGCTCGCTCCGACTTCGGCATAAAACCACCTCAGGACCCAATCGGTGTACCATCTAGCATTGATGGCCTTAGCAGGGAATTGCAGAGCATATTCATCACGAAGCCTAAAATTAATGCTTCCGAAGGCAACCACCACTTTCTCACCTCCGGAGCCTACAAAGGTCTTCGGCTGACAAGTCGCTCTATAAGTGCAGCGAAGATTTCTGCCCTCCCCTCACAACCTTCGGCTCTCAGCGCCCACTCGAAGATAGCTAATCTAGCTACTGCATTCGGAGATAGTTGGGGGAGGGTTACATGAAACAGGTCAAGTACTTCGGCCAAGAAATCCACAGCAGGGAGGCCCAAGCCTGCTTCGAAAAAAGCTTCGAATACTACAACCTCTCCGGTCTTGGTGATGGAATCGATTCTTTGCCCGGCTTTCGAATCATAACTCCATTACTAATCTTTCCCCCTGCTGTGATTGCCAAAGACTCTCTTTTGCAGGTAGAAGGCCCCAACTCAAAAGACTGATCCAAGTATTTAGTCGACGGTGGGCACAGACCTTGGTCATCGGGGATTTGGGGATTTCTCCCCCCTGCTGCCATGGATGTTGCCGCCTGCATCGAGGGTGCCGCCGCCAATGTCGCCGCTGCTGCCGCTGCGGCTGCCTGTTGCCGAGCCAAAGCCGAAGGAGGCGCAGATCCCTTGGTCTTCACCATTACGATCGCTCGATTACTTTGAAGAAATGGAGGCTAGGGCTCAAGAACTCAAAGGCTAGGGCTCAAGAACTCAAGGGGCTCACAAAGCTTTTGACTGAGAGAAAGCGGTGAAAAGGTAATCGGGTAAGTTTTGGGCTCTCTATTTATAGCCTAAATGTTCCGTTTGTTACCGTTTTAGTTCTGCCCTTTCGCATTCTCGCCCGTTATTTTCCTCTGAAAATAACGCACTGTATAACTTCCGTTAGAAGAAACAGGCTAACGGCTATTTCTTCTAAGTCTGGAAAGATTTTAGTCTTTTTAAAGATATTTCTAAGTTACTTCGAATGTAACCTCTTCGAAAACCAATTCGAAGTATATATCTCCATGAAATTCGGAGATAAAATAAATCTGTTAACCCCTACGCATGATTACTTTTCTTGCGTATACTGCTCTCCTAAAACGTTACAGGTCAACGGAGAAGCGTATTCGAGGGGCTACTGTTGGGGGAAAATATCTCATCTTCGGGGTTATTGCCGAAGCAGCATAAAGACAGTCAACCAGTTCGAAGATTGTCCGAAGACCATCTTCGAAGATGTCCAGAACCTCGTTCGAAGCCCGAAGACAGGCACTGGTTCGAAGTATGTCTTCGAACCAAAGCCCTTCAGGATCTTTTCTGCCAGCTAAGATGGAAGACTTATCTTCTATCCTATTAGATTATTCTTTTACCATTTTAGCCCTATTAAGGAAATCGAATAGTTTACTTAATGTCGGTTGTAATAGAGGGGTAAATAGGTCTTTTCCTTAATGTTTAGGCCTATAAATACCCCCCATTTCACCCTGTAAGAGGGACGGAATACAAGTGATTCAATACACACTTTCGAACTATTCTAAGCTATTATCCTTTCGGAGGCTTAGAACAGTTTGCTTCACAAACACTTCGTTTGTTAGTTTCTTTTCTACAGAAACCTGTTAGCGTAATCTTTTACGCCAACACCAGTCTTATCAACTAGGACCATCAACCTACAAAAGAGAGTCGCTCGCCGCAGCGATAGATGGAAATATTAGCTCGGAGATCGTAATCCGCAAACCTGGAAAGGAGGCCATTCCTTCACCAAGGCCCGGAGAAGTGGTAGTCTTCGAAGCCTTCTTCGAAGCAGGATTAGGGCTTCCGGCAGTCGACTTCCTATCGGAGGTATTGGATCTATTCCACGACACCCTTCCTCAACTTTCTCCGAATGCGGTAGCACGCCTTGCCATCTTCGAATGGGCATTGCGAGCCGAAGGTTGCGAAGGAAGAGCTGAGATCTTCGCAGCACTACACAGAGCTTCTTGCCAACCCAAGACCTTCGTAGGCCCCGGAGGTGAAAAGATGGTAGTGGCCTTTGGAAGCATCAACTTCCGGCTTCGGGATGAGTACGTTGTAAGATTTCCAGCGAAGGCCATCAATGCTAGATGGTACACAGACTAGATTCTCAGGTGGTTTTATGCCGAAGTTGGGGCAAGCAACCTTCTGGCCGGACCCTTGCAAGACATCAACTTCCGAAGGGAAGCTTTGGTTCACCCGGATCCTGGTTAGCTCGAAGCTCGCCTCAGCCTACTTCAAAGGATTAGTTGTCGCCTGACGCGAGACTTAGCGGAGGAATTCATCGGACTTCAGATTCCTCCTTTGATGGCCAACTGGCCTATTACCTTCCAAGAAGATCAGGAGGGCGGCCTCCAAAAGATCTCTTCGAACTCGAGCCCTGCAGGTGACTTCGAACACAACATGTTTCATATATATCATTTAATGAGATGACTAATGCCAACTTATCTTTCAGCATCTCTGACTCCCATGACTTCGGAGCAAATTGTTCGGGCTTCGGAGAAAATCCTAGGAGTTCCGACTCCAGCCGAGAAGGAATGGAGAGTGAAGTTAGTGGGTACTTGGGAGCGATTCAACCGAGTATGGGGAGTACTCAGAATTGCTCCTCCTCCTCTTTCAGATTGGGTGCCTTCAGAACAAGGGCCGAAGAAGAGGAAAGCAGAGGACAAAACTTCGACTTCTACTAAGACTCCGTCCAAGAAGGTAGGCCGAAAACCGAAAAAACGTGGCGCCTTCAAGTCCGATGGCTTCAGTCTCAGACTCCTCTGAGGACGAAGGAAGACTCCTTGTTAGCTTAATTGACGAGGATGAAAACCAAGCGGGCGCAAACACCGGTGTCGACACAAACACGCCAAATGTTCCAAGTAGCTCTGAGCAGGCTGGGACTTCGGCTGTCCGGCTGGACTTGCCGCGCGAAGAAGCCCCTATAACTGAAGGCGGAGTCGAAGTGGCGGCTGAGCTAGCTCCGATTCCGGACGAAGCGACGACTGTAGATCCCGAAGAGGCTCCGACAATTGAACCTTCGGTTCTGAACTATGAGTCCGATGAAGACTTCGGGGTAGCTTTTAACCCTCCAAGCAGCCCGATGCTCACCCGCCGACAAGACTTCGGAGGTAAACTTCGCTCAATCCCTTTGTTCCTTTTTTCCTGCAAAATTAGGCAATATATGATACCTTTGTCTCGGCAGGGTCCGCTCCTATGGAAGTGGTTCCTCCCAAAAATACGGTTCTTGGGACCTCAACCTCCCCAACACCGATTCCAGAAGTCGCACGCATGGGACCTGGAAAAGGTAAAGGCAAAATGGACCCCTTCCCTGCTCCAAATTCGGGATTAACTCCGTCTGAATCAACAGATGGGGGTCAATCTATGGAGGGGGGCATTCTATGGAGGTCTCTGAAGATGCAGCGCAGCGCTCCGACACCTCGCTGAACGAAGACAATCAGAGGGCCTCTTCCATGCTCCCCCTCCTAGCTCCTTTCTTGGAGCGAAGGACCGGACTTCGGGCCCTGCTTGAGCCTTTGGACCGGGCCAACCACGAAGTTGGGGAAACGGACTTGGTGGCCATTCTGAGCGAAGCTGAGGGTTCAGAACTCAACGCCACCTTGGAGCGTGCAACGTACCAGGTACGAAGTATCTGCAAAATGAAATTAATCCTACTTACAAATAATTTCTCACCTTGCTTTTTCCTCTTTGCAGCAAATAGTTTTGTCCCGAGCTGCGGCTGTCTCGAACGAGCGTGGAAGCCTTCGCCTTCAGGAGGAAATTACTGCTCTCCAGAGGAATCTTAACATCTCCGAAGGTCGGGTTTCCCACTTAGACGAAATGGTTTCAGCAGAGCAGAGGGCCAGGCAAAACTTGGAAGCTGTGAATAAAGAGCTCAAAGCAGAACAAATTGTGCTTCGGGCAGAGATAGAAAAGATGTGGGTAGAGCATGCTACGGCGGGGGCTGAGCTAGACAGGCTCACAGAAGAAAAAACTAAAGCTACAGAGGAGGCTAACAACTTGCTTAGCCAGAAGAGTTCTCTGGCTACGGAGGCATCTAGGCTCTCCTCTATAGTGAATGAGCTGACTTCATCAAAGGACGCTTTAATTGAAGATAAGCTGAAATCAGAGAAGGTAGATGTGGAGGTCATGAACCATCTCCTAAGTGTTCTGAGTACTTCGGTACTACTGGGACACTACCCTCGAATGACAACATCCCCCTGTTGCGAAGGCTAAAAATGATCCAAGGTGCTGCGAAGGAGATGAAGACAACAGGTATTCGGTATGGAGAGCTCTCCGACCAAGTAGCTGCTCTCGGAGTACTTCGCTACTACGAAGATCTAGGGTTATCAATAACGCCAGACTCGGGGGTGGCTCCCATTACCTTCGATGAAAACCAGCTTCTTAATCCTTCTGAAGACGTGGCCGCAGCTTGGCAAGCCTTCCAAGCTTCATGGAGAGCCGAAGGTCGCAGTGCGATCAAGGCTTGGATCGATGAATGGCAACGTCAGAAGCAAGCTCGGTCTCAAGCTTCGAGCAGCCAGCCTCCGCGGAACCCGCAGGTATAGCTTTGTTTTAGGATCCCAACTATGTAAAAACTTATAATTTCATATATTATGAATGAAAATTTACTTATCATGTTTTTAGGCTTCTCAACCCCGTGTGGATTATGTCGAAGTGTTAAATGTTACCGAAGAACTCCGCCTGTTATGGGCTACCTTCGATCTTTTAAAACATCATAAACGACCTCAATTTTTGAATCCTCGAGATAGTTCCAGTGCAATTGTGCCCAAAATGTGTAAAGATATATTATCTTATATTAAAAAAGAAGAAGTTAACTTGGAAACTTCGTCTTCTGAAGACATTGCATGGTCCAAAGATGAAGGTAATGCTGAAGCTCGGGGGAAAAAACCTGAAGAACTTCGAAGCTGGGAAAGGATCCCCGAACGACTTCGAACTTGGGCCGAACTTCAACAAGAACAGAAAGATTTTAGAGCTTTGAAGGGAGGTAGAAGAGTTAAATGCAAAGTTGTTAGAACTCCCGGCTCTGGAACTAGTTGTTCCGAGTTTAATGGTAACTCTAGAGATCGAAGGGGTCTTCGATTCCTTCTCGGCATAGACACCGATTTCTCATAATGTAATTGTAATTTGTTTGAATAATAAATATCAATTTTTTAAAATTGTCTCCCTACTTCCCAGCCCCTCTTTGGGCGTAAGCAACTTTGAACTATAATCAAAGATGGTTAGGCGCAAAGAAAAACGTAAGAGCACAATTTTAGAGGCTCAGAGCCCCTCAGCAATTTAAAGATTGATTAAAATCTTATAAAATGTCTTCGACTACTTGGAGTCTGAAAACTGGTAACTGAGTACCTTTTGTTTTGAAAGAAGTCGCTTCGGACAAACTTTCCGGACACTTTGGTATCTGGAACGATTGGTCACTTTGGACTCTTTTCACAGATATTCAAAGCTCATGAGCTCAAACTCTGTTTTGTTTTGGCCTCCTTCGGCTCTTTTTGTGAATGCTATCAAACCAGTGGTTTGGAATTCGCAATGGTCTCCTTGGACACTTTTTACAGATGCTTTCAAGCCGAAGCTTGGAATCCACATTATTTGTCTCCTTCGACTCTTTTTACGGATGCTTTCAAGCCGGTGGCTTGGAATCCAGTTTTTCAGTGACTTTCCCACCTCGTAGGAAACTTCGAACCAGTGGTCCGAAGTCCAAAAAAATGATTCAAATTAATGACACTTCCCTCCCAGCCAACTTCGTTCTTCCAGTGCGTCCACTAGAAGTAGGAAGTTATGAGAGGTAGGCATTATCTGAACCATAAACTTTATTCATTCAGGTGTTTACAAATGATTACAAAGAGCCCCTATGTGAAATATCGCTTTAAGTGCTCCGCATGCCATGTATGTGTTAGCTCTTCACCTTCTAAAGTAGCTAACTTAAAAGAACCACGGCGTCCTGAACGGAGAATTATATATGGACCTTCCCACTTATTTCCTAGTTTCCCTGGTGCTATAACACTTCGCACAACAAGATGACCCGGCTTAAGTTCGTTAAGCTTGACCTTCGGATCAAACCAAGTCTTCATCTACTTATGATACTTTGATAAATTGGCGACAGCTCAAAGTCTTGTTTCTTCTGTTAAATTAAGTGAAGTTTGCCTTTCTGCTTCTATTTCTGGTTTGGTGCTGCGAACGGATCCTCCTTTAAGCTCCGTCGGCGTCATAGCTTTGTCTCCGAATAATAGCCTGAAAGGAGTGAAGCTCGTAGATCTTGTCTGAGTTGTCCGAATGGACCATAGAATTTTCGGGAGCTCTTCGGTCCACAATCCTTTTGCCAATCCCACTATTCTTCGATTCAACCCTGACAAGATATTACCATTGGCTCTCTCCACAGCTCCGTTAGACTGAGGATGCCGCTCTGCAGCAAAGCATAATTGGATGCCTAGATCTTCACAAAATTTCCTGAAGGGATCTGCATCAAATTGTGTTCCATTGTCAACTGTCAGCTGCCAAGGAACTCCGAACCGACATATGAATATTTTTCTAGGAAAATTTTTGTACATTATTTGAAGTGATAGCTGTTAGGGGCTCTGCTTCGACCCACTTTTAAAAGTACTCAATTACTACTACTGCAAATTTCAAGTTTCCTTTTGCTACTGGGAAGGGGCCAATAAGATCCATCCCCCATCTGGCCATGGGCCATACTGGAGTAATGACTTGAAGAGCTGTTGGCAGGCGATGACTTCTTCGTCCCATCCACTGACAACCTTGGTAAGTGCGGACTAAGCTCTCCGCATCAGCTACTATTGTAGGCCAATAAAGCCCCTAGCGAAGTGTTTTTCCTGCCAAAGCTCGAGGGGCCAGATGGCTACCACAAAGTCCTTCATGAATTTCTCGAAGAATTTCTTGACCTTCGGGTTGAGATATACATCGGAGTAGAGGGGAACATACTCCGGCCTTGTACAAAATACCATTGATTATATGATAATTTTGAATTCTGAGCTTCAACCTCGAAAGCTGTGGCCCTTCAGGCAAATTTGCTTCTTCTTGCAATAATTCCATAATTGAACTTCGCCAATCTGTACTTGGAATGCAAAAGACTTCCGCAGAAGGGATCTGTGGCACTGAAGGTGTACTGAGTTCTTCGTAAAACGCCTCTTCTCGAATGTCCATAGCTCCGGCTGCAGCTTTCGCCAAGATATCAGCTTGTGCATTTTCTGCTCTAGGTATACTTCGAATGGAAATCCCTTTAAATCCTGCTTCGATCTTACGGATCTCTTCCAAATATTTTATGAGCTGTGGATGCCGAACTTGAAAACTCTTGTCTACGTGCCCTTCTACAATTTGAGAATCTATCTTAATAACAACTCTTGTAGCCCGTAAAGCACGTGCCTTTCGAAGTCCTAGCAAAATTCCTTCATACTCCGCTGTATTATTGGTAGACTTAAAGTTGAGTCTTGTAGAGTACATTGCTTTTTGCCCTGAAGGTGAAATTATCACTGCTCCGACGCCTGCTCTAGACGCTTGGAAAGCTCCATCGGAGTAAATGGTCCAAAATTCCTTCACTTGGCTTCTCCGGAGCCCATGCTGCAGGGGGAGTCCACTCTGCTACAAAGTCCGCCAACACTTGTGACTTAATTGCTATCCTTGCCACGAAGGATATGCCGAAGGGTGCTAATTCAATGGCCCACTTCCCAATTCTTCCTGTGGAGTCCTTGCTTCGGAGCATATCTCCTAAAGGATATGAAGTTGGTACAATCACATTGTGTGCCAAAAAATAATGCCTTAACTTCCTCGAAGCCATTATCAGAGCATAACTGAACTTCTCAAGCTCAAAATATCTTGTTTTTGCTCCGGACAATGTTTCGGATACAAAATAAACTGGATTCTCTACCAACTTCCCGTTGAAATCAACCTCTCTAACAAGGACTGCACTAACAGCAGAGCCAGTAGCTGCAAGGTAGAGGAGTAGGGTTTCGTTCGCAATAGGCACCGTGAGTGTAGCGAGGTTACTGAGATAATTCTTAATATCTTCGAAGCTTTTTTGACACTCCGGTGTCCATGCGAACTCTTCAGACCCCTTCAATGCTTTGAAAATGGGAAAACTTCTCTCCGCAGACCTTGCCAAAAACCTGCTAAGTGCTGCAAGATGACCAGTCAGCTTTTGCACTTGCTTTAAATTCTTCGGGGGAGCCATCCTTTGCAACGCAGTTATTTGAGTGGGGCTAGCTTCGATCCCTCTACTTGAAACTAGATACCCTAACAATTTTCTAGCCTGCGCCCCGAAGATACATTTTTTGGGGTTAAGATGGATCCCACATGCTCGAAGGCTATTAAATGTTTCTGCTAAGTCTAGGCTATGTTGGTGCTTTAAAGCACTCTTTATTACAATGTCATCCATATAGGCCTCTACATTGCGACCTAGTTGATGACCTAGAGCCTTAGCAATTAACCTCGAAAATGTAGCCCCGGCATTTCTTAAGCCAAAGGGCATTCTTACATAACAGAAGACTCCCGAAGGAGTTACAAAGATTGTCTTGATTTCATCTTCGCGCTTTAGCCAGATTTGATGATAGCCGGAATACGCGTCGAGGAAGCTTAATAACTCCGAACCAGCAGTAGAGTCGACCAATTGATAAATTCGGGGCATGGGATAGGGGTCACGAGGGCATGCTTTATTCAAAGATGTAAAGTCAATACACATGCGCCATTTCCCAAAAGATTTCTTTTTAACAAAAACTGGGTTGGCTAGCCACTTCGCATGGGCTACCTCTCTGATAATCCCAGCTTTTAACATTTTTTCCACTTCACCTTTAGCGAGGATAGCCCTTTCCACAGATAGCTTTCGGAGTCCTTGACGAACAGGCCGAGCCTTCGGGTTCACAAGTAAACTATGCTCAATAATATCTCGACTGACTCCGGTAATGTCTTCATCAGACCAAGCAAAGATATCTAAATTCTCCTCAACTACTTTCTCTAACGAAGTAGTGACTTCTGAAGGCAAGTCTTTGCCAAACTGAAATGAATATTCCTTGCCATCTTTGACAATAACCTTCGTTGCAATCTCCCCTTCAGGGCTTGGCCTTGGGAAGGGCTTCTTCGAAGATTCGCCAAGAGCGGAAAAAACCTTCGGGTTATCTTGCATGCTGTTCACATGTCTCGGGTCAAAAGGAGGGCCATGACCATACTCCGCTCTTCGCGCGGTGGCCTAATCTCCAAAAACAGTGAGTACCCCCGCCTGTGTGGGCATCTTCATACACAGGTAATTATGATGCGCCACAGCTCCGAATTGATTCAGCATACCCCTTCCGAAGAAAACATTGTATGCATACGGGGCATCCACAACATCAAAAATCACTTCCTCCGTCCTGGCCAGTAGCCCCTCTCCAAAGGTAACTTCCAGGCCAATTTGACCGAGGGCATCGAGAGGGGGTCCTACAAATCCTTGCAAAGGACGGGCTGCTGGGAGGAGATGCTTCCTGGAGATGCAGAGTTGATCAAAAGCTTGGACAAAGATAATATCTGTCGAACTCCCTCCGTCGATTAGCACTCTCCGAACCTCAGTCCCTACTATGTCGGCAGTGATGACGAGTGGGTCTGCATGTGGAAACTTTATACCAGCTGCATCATCTATAGAAAAAGATATCGGCACATGGGACCATTCAGGCATAGCAGCTGCAGACAAGGAGGTTCCAATATGGCCCACTTCTCTGACATATTCTCTTCTCTGCCTCTTCGACATGCTTCTGAGGGTTCCTCCACCATAGATGGGGAGGACTACTCTTTTCCCTCTATCTTGACCATCTTCCTGCTTCGGAGGTGGCATAACATTGAACACCGGAGGCCTTCTCGCAGGATCGAAGTTCTCTATACGTGCCACAGCTTGGACAGGATCCGGATGCACCTCGGTTGGAACTCGGTCAGAAGTGCCTCGACCCGAAGTTCTTTCTAGGTATTCGCCTCTCAAAGCAAGTATAGACTTACACGCATCAGTTGTGTGACTTCAATTCTCACCATGGACACAGCAGAAGAAGGCCTGGGCTTTGCCAGCCGGCATCCCTAGCGGCCTCCAACCGCTGGTCTTGCTTCCTGAAGGTTGTGAAGTCCTTGGGGAAAATTTCTGCGGGGGTGCAATGTTCAAAACTTCTGAACGAGGATGCTTCTGCCCCCGACGCCTGTCGTGTTGAACTTCGAAGCTAGCTGCCTGTGGCTGTGTTGAAGTCTTTGCTTCCAACTTGACTTCTTGTAAGATTGACGGGGTTGCGGCAGTTCTTCGAAGCCATCCCTCTTCTGACCTTGCATACTCTTCGAAATAATACATCAACTGAGCAACAGAAGATATCTGCTTCCTGTAAAGTTTATCAAGGAGGCCCGCATGGGTAACTCCCTCTCGAGCTGCGTCAACTACAGAAGATGTAGTTAACCCTCGAATTTGCGACTTCGTATGAGCGAAGCGCTTGAAATACTGTCTTAAAGTCTCTCCGGGGAGCTGCTTCACCTGGAAAAGACTTCCTGTTGACATTGGGGGTACGAAGGTACCCTGAAAATTTCATACGAACTTCTTCCTCAACTGCTCCCATGTTCTGATTGATCTTGGCTTCAGAGACCAGAACCACCGCAGTGCCACTCCTTCGAGAGCTAGGGGAAAACATTTGGCCATAGTGTCTCGCACTCCCCCGCTAGCTTCAATTGCCAATGCATAAGATCGGGAGAACTCCCCAGGATCTTCATCTCCGGAATATTTACAAAGCTTCGATGTTTTGAACTTAGGGTCGAAGCGTACTTTCTGCAACTCAGGATGCAGCGGAGATTCAGTGTCAAAGGAAGCATTTTCCGAAGCTTCAGGATAAGGAAGTTCATCGTCTTTGGGCACTTCAGGGATGATCGGGGCGGCCTGAGAATGAAGCCTATCTGCGGCTTCTTGACGCCACCTTGCTACTTCAGCCTGGAGACTGGCCATTTGAGCGGCCATATCGCCAATACCGTCTTCATCTCCTCCGGAAGGACCTTCCGGGTGTTGAGAACTGTAGGTGTCAGTTCGAAGTGGAATCGGAACTAGAGAAGGGACTCCGGTTGGCCGAACTATAGATGGAGTTGGGGGAGGAACTCCGTATGCTCGAGGAAGGGGAATCCCTTTGGGGGCCTGAGGTGGAGGAATTACCGAAGGTCCTCCGACCTTGACCGTGTTGGAAGATCTTACTCCGGAGGTCCGAGGGGACCTCCGAGTAGGACTACCACCTGAACTCCGCTTGGGAGGCATGGTTTGAGAATTTGGTAGAGAACGAAGTTTTTTGGACTAGGTTCCCCACGGACGGCGCCAACTGTTGGCGTAAAAGATTACGCTAACAGGTTTCTGAAGCTTAGAAACTAACAAACGAAGTGTTTGTGAAGTAAACTATTTCAAGCCTCCGAAATGGATAATAGCTCAAAATAGTTCGAAGATGTGTATTGAATAACTCCGTATTCGATCCCCCTTACAGGGTGAAATGGGGGGTATTTATAGGCCCGAACATTAAGGAAAAGACCCTTTTACCCCTCTGTTACAACCAACATAGTGGAAACTATTCAGTACCCTTAATAGGGCTAAAATAGTAAAAGACTAATCTAATCAGATAGATGATAAATCTTCTATCCTAGCTGGCAAAGAAGCTCTCTGAAGTGTCCATGTTCGAAGATATACTTCGAACTAGCCTTCACCTTCATCCTTCGAACTTGATCCAAAGTACTCCCGGAGCTAAATGCTCTAAACCTTTTATTCAATCATCTGTCTTTGTCTTGTCATAACAATAACCCTGAAGGTGGAGTATTTTCCCCCAACATCGGTGTTTTCAAAGTTGCATCGTATCGATTTCTTGAGGAATCGACTTGGTCAGTGCAATCGCCGGTTTATCTTGGTGTATTTGCTAGGTCTAAGGCTGCATCGTCACGATCTCTTAGATTGATGTGAGTTAGGTATAATGGCTCAATGCTTCATCGGTTTGGTCGGACATCTTGATTTGTTGTATCTGATTTATGTTGTACACCATTCATCTGAATAAAGCATGCCCGATATGTTAAAGTAATGTTGATTAATCATGATTTAGCGACTATATTGGTTAAGTCCAATCTTACTGTTATGATAGTTTGATAGTATGGATGCATTCTCTGTTATTATAGGTTCGGTTTCTATCAGAGTACAAGCCGATAGGTTATCTTTAATTCCATGTTTCACTTTATTTCCATCGGAGGGTATTCATCGGGCCTTATGCTTAGGATGTCTATTCTATCGGAAGATTATATTACCGATCTCGATAATCTAGTCATGGTCTTCAGCTCGATAGCCGATTGGTGCCAGTAAACATGTTTCTTTTTATCACCACGATCATCGGCTTTGCAGCCGATCGACTTTGATACTAACATCATTCGTTCTCCCTCCTTATCAGTTGCAGGGTCAAACTAATTGGCACGCTCATAACCCCTTATTTCTAAGATTGTTGGACCTACACTAGAGTTAAGCATACCTTCCAAGACACACGTGTGAAAAAAAATGATACCAATAGGAGACCAACTCATGAACATTTTCATTAATCCAAATAAAACCAGAACTTAGCTTATTATGTATTGGATATAAGTGTCGAATATGCTCAATATTACATGAGTGTGTATGCTTTTAGCCATCTTCATGCATCAGGTAATATGAACCCGATCGGGTTACTTCGGAGATGATGTACATTCCATCCCATGGAGCTGACAACTTGTGGGCACCAACTGCTGATTGTACTCGGTGGAGGACTAGATCTCCCACTTGAAAAGACTGACCACGCACATTGCGATCATGGTATCCACGTAGAACTTGCTGCGTAGACCTTGCTAATATCGATTGGATTGTATTGTGGTATCTAGGTGAGCTTCTTCGAGACTGTCAATATCTTCTTCTCTTGTTTGCTTGGTTATGCCCTCTTCACAGTGCTGAATTTTGGGGGACTCATGCAGCATGTCCACTCGTAGAATGGGCTCCGATCCAAAAACAAGGAAGAATGGAGTCTGACCAGTAGCTAGGCTTGGCTGAGTGTCAAGAGCTCAAAGAACAACTAGTAATTCTTTCATCCACCGACTTTCGTATTTGCTACGGGGATCATATACCCTGGCTCGTTTGACTTGGCCATTTTCTCTTGGATGTGAAATAGAAGCGTACTTGACTTCTATATGTCACTGTTCACAAAATTCCTAGAAGTCATTTCAAGTGAAATGGGTCCCAGGATTAGTAATAATATGTTCAGGAACTCCATACCAATAGACTATTCCTTGGATGAACTCTGCGGCCTTCTTAGTTGTGCTTGTTCTTAGGGGCATTACTTCTATCCATTTTGTGAACTTATCAATAGCCATAAAAGACGATCATAACCTTAGGGGTCTTTAGGAAAAGGCCTGACCATATCAAGTCCCCAACATGCAAACGACCATGAAGCTAGGATGGTCCGGAGAGCTTGAGTAGGGAGATGGTGATGTTTGGCAAAGAATTTACATCGTTGGCAGCTGCGAACCAGTATCGGCATCTTCATTGGCATTTTTCCAGTAGAAACCCAACCTAAAGGCCTTTCCTACCAATGTCCATGCACCAACATGATTTCCACAAATCCCTCAATGTATCTCTTTGAGGATTTATGACCCTTTTGCTTTGCTGACACACTTCATAAGCACTCAAGTTGGTGCTGCTCTTTTGTACAATACTGATTGCATCACAATATATTGTTTACTCCATCTGTAAAGATGAATTATTGTATCTTTGTCTCTAGGAGCTTTGGTAGTGATGATGAAATCAATTATTTGTTGTCGCCAGTTTTCTTCATTATTGGTGATGACCAACATAGTTGAAGCTTGCTTGACCTCCAAAGGAATATCTTCGTCAAGCTGGATCGATGGCTTTGGAAGTTCTTCAAGAAAAACCCCGGCTGGATTATGATCTCTTGATGAACCCAGCTTGGCCAAGAAATCAACGGTCAAGTTATCATCCTTGGGGACGTGATGAAACTGGAGGACACTAAACTTGCCTTCCAGTTTGTGGATCTCCTTGCAGTAAGAGTCCATATTCTCATTGGTGTAGGACCAATCTTTATTGAATTGGTTAATAATCAGCTTTGAATCTCCATATACCAATAATATTTGGATACAAAGGGTTACGGTGATGCGCAGGCCATTGAGAAGAGCTTCGTACTCTATTGCATTGTTAGAGGCCATAAATAATAGTTGGAGAGCATATTTTAGCTTTTCACCTTGAGGGGATATGAAGAGAATTACTGCTCCCACTCCATCAATGCTGAGAGAGCCATCAAAATACATAACCCAGTGCTCTTCAGAATCACTAGTCTGAGGAAGCTAGATCTCAGTCCACTTGTCAACAAAATCAGTGAGAGCTTGAGACTTGATGGTCGTGCGGGGCTTGAAGTTGAGGTTATATTAATCTAACTCAATGGCCCACTTCACGATCTGACCTATCACATCTCGGTTTCGTAGAATATCGCCAAGTGGAAATTCCATGATGAACTCCACTGAGTGATCTTGAAAATAATGCTTGAGATTTCAAGCGGTGATGAGGACAACATATATGATCTTCTGAACCTAAGGGTACTAGACTTTTGACAGTCCCTATACCTCATATATGAAGTATACTGGCATTTGGATAGGATAGGCATGCCCCTCCTTTGGGCACTCGACGACCATGGTGGAACTGACCACATGGGTCGTGGCGGCGATTTAGAGAAGCAAGGTTTTGCTAGGAGTTGGCACGACCAACATCGAGAGAGAAGAGAGAAATCTCTTGAGCTCGGCAAATGCCTGGTTGGCCTCTTGCATCCATGCAAAATCTCCTTTTTTCATCAACTTGAAGAATGGCATCCCAGGCTAACCAAGGTGAGAGATGAATCACTCGAGCGATGTCATACAACATATGAGACACTGAATGTGCTTGACACTAATGGGCTGGGCCATGTTCAGTATAGCTGAAATCTTCTCTGCATTTGCTTCAATTCCTCGACCTTTGACAATGAACCCAAGCAGTTTTTCAGTTGGCACTCCGAATACACATTTCTTTGGGTTGAGTCACCATCAGAATTTGTAGACATTGTCCATAATCTCTTGGAGGTTGGAAATGAGATCTTCAAGCCTTCTAGACTTGATGATGACATCATACACATAAGATTCAACATTGTGGCTGATCTGATCAGAGGCAGTGTTGAATGGCACATTGATATGTAGCCCCCCAATTCTTCAGCCCAAAAGGCATTGATGTATAGCAATATGCATCGAGTGGGGTGATGAATGATATATTCTCTTGATATTCTACCTTTAGGCTGATTTGATGATAACCCGAGTATCAATCCAAGAAGCGGAGAAGTGAATAGTCAATATCTGAGTCGACGACTTTGTGAAACCCAGTGAGGTCGCACTGTGGTTTTTGTCTTTGTGATGAGTGATTGACAAGGTTGATTGATCTGGACTAAATTGTGGTTTGCTTGCATCGATGGGATCGATGTGCAGACATGGAGTGTGTTCCAAGGAGATCGGTGTCCGTCGTGTTTCGTGTTTTGGCTTGTGTCATGTGTGCAGGGTGGAGATGCTAACCAACTGTGAACGACGGGTGATCAATGGTCAAGCGGGGAGCTCGATGCCAGAGGATCAAGGAGGCCGGGTGAAGTTGGGGATGACCTCAGGAGTGCACGGGGAGATAGAGCAAGACAGGGACAGATGGATATTCGAGACAGCGTGATGATCAAGTCAGTGAAAGGGAGGTCAGTGCAAGTGATGAGGGGCTCGAGGGGATCGAGAGCGAGAAAGACTTGCTGGCGGTCGAGTTCGCGGATTGGCGTCACATGTCGGTGATCGAGGAGGCTTTGTCGATTTTTTCCGTGCCATTACAATTTTTGCGGTTTGCCAATATGCCATCGATGTGTCACTGACAGATGGGGGCCGCCACAGTCACTGACAGTGGCATATAGGCAATTTCTGAAAATTATAATGGCATGTGAGTAATTTTCCTTTTATTTTTTTGTTTAGTAGTCTAGATTAAGTATAATCTTTTAGTATTTTTCAGAATTTTCAAATTCTGAAAAAATATTAAAGGAATAGGATCAATGTTGTAATAAATTAGGAGTATACATTAATGTATTTTTCAGAATTGTTAATTCTGAAAATACATTATGGCAAGTAGGTAAATACCTAGAACTTTAACCCTAATGGCATTTTGGAGATTTCTTTAATGGGCTTGCCTATATAAAGGACTCCATGCCCAAGGGTTAGGGGACTTTTTGGCTGTCATTTTGGGGGCTACCAACCAGAAATTTTCCTCATCTCTTTGCTCTTCTAGTTTTGCTATCTTGCTCTTGATGCACACTGTTCATTTGTTCAAAATCGTGCACTGTACGTTCGTTTCTATCGGATGGGCTACAGGAGCTAGTTCCAGCGCCAAGAATCAAGTATGTGCGCTACACAGTTTTTCTTCTGGGATCCCCCTTTGATTGCTTGCTAGACTGACTTTGGTACATTTTTAACATCTGATGTCTTCATAGCTTTTGGTGTTCATGATTTCAGGATTCCATTTTTGAAATCTGCAAAAGTTTCTGACCACTTCTACATAGAGTTTTTTGTTCACCAAATGTGCTAAAAAATTCAGGAAAGTGATTTTTTGCTGTGAACCTCGTGCTGAATCTTTTGCTGAACTGTTTGGAGCTAAACATGTGCCTATAATTTTTGTGAGCTGAACATGCTTGAGATGAACATCATTGAGAGAAGGATCGAGAAATTCTAGAAACTTTTTATGTTCTTTCTTTCCTTGCTGTGTACTGTAGCAAGTTTCTATTGTTTATCAAGTATATTGCAATCCCAAACGTGCTACGGAGCAACAATTTCTTGTGCTTGAATTCTAGAGCTGCTGCTGTCCAGAATTGATGTAGATGCGTCAATCTCATCCTAGTTTCTCTGTTTGCTTCCATTTTTAGTTCAGTTTTTGCCGCAGGTTTGTGTATTCTGATTGATTTTGTTCATCATGTTGTTGTCGATTTGGCTACAATGAGATGCATTGTGATTTGTCCTTGGTATTCTGGTTTGATTTTAATTTCAGCCGCTGATTATATGCTTCAATTCTGTGTAGTGCGAAATTGCATGATAGGCTATAGAAATTGCCTTGCTATTCTGTCCATTGTTGAATGTACCTGCCAATCTTTGTTCTGAAACTGATATCCATTTCTCACTGTTTATCATAATTTGCCAAGCAATTGTTTCAGCCGTTTTACAGTTTTGAATAAAGCGTGCCCACGAGACTCCTACCCCATGCCCCATATTGATCAACTTGTTGATTCTACGGCTAGCTCCGAGCTCCTAAGTTTCCTTGATGCAAACTCCGGTTACCATCAAATTTGGCTGAAACGCGAAGATGAAGGCAAGACAAGCTTTATAACCCCTTTCGGAGTATTCTATTATGTCATAATGCCCTTCAGCTTGAGAAATGTCGGTGCAACTTTTTTACGTCTTATTGCTAAAGCTCTAGGTCACCAGGTAGGCCGAAATGTTGAAGCCTATATGGATGACATTGTAATAAAGAGTCCTTTAAAGCACAAGCATAGTCTAGACTTAGCAGAAACTTTTGAGAGCCTCTGAGCATGTGGAGTTCGCCTCAATCATGAAAAATGTATTTTCTAAGCTCAAGCAGGAAAATTGCTAGGGTACTTAGTTTCGAGTAGAGGAATCGAAGCTAGCCCAATGCAGATAAGTTTACTGCAAAGGATGGCTCCGCCTGAAAATTTGAACAAAGTCTAGAATCTGGTCGGACATCTTGCAGCTCTCAGCAGATTGCTAGCTAGATCAGCGGAGCGAAGCCTCCCAATTTTCAAAGCCTTAAAGTGGTCAAAAAGTTTCAAGTGAACGCTGGAGTGCCAGAAGAGCTTTGACGAAGTCAAGGACTACCTTGGAAATCTTTCAACGCTCATTGTGCCCTTTTGCAAAGGAAACTCTCCTCCTATATCTTGTAGCAACAGGCTCCGCAGTCAGTGCAGT
>JAAALK010000284.1:30162551-30204690 GCA_019279435.1 Zizania palustris
CGTCTCTCGGCACCATAGTGGAGGGGGCAAGGGGCTAGCCTGTGGGCGACTTGTACCAAAGGAGGCTCAAGGGGGGGTATGGTAGGGGCACCGACGCGTCGGGACACCATATGAAACCTATAAGAGGGTGCTGTTGAGTCGGAGAGGACCATATGGAAGGTTTTGGCAGGAGTTCCCGTGGAATGGGTCATCTCGTTATACTTCGGTGTAAGTGATGAGTGCGTGCCTTGTGGGTACAGTGGTACATCTCTGATCAGAGTAAACTTAATCTTTTCGAAAAGCCGAGCCCACGGTCAAGGGCGGGTTGTGTGACTACTCGCAGTTAGTTTACAATTGTTTGAAGGATTGAGTTATTCATGGCATGTAAGTACTGTTGTGCGAGGAGGTAAAACGTACTCCTCGAGTTAGAAGATGATGTTGCATACACATGTTTACTTTTCGGTACTAATAAAATTGATCACATTTAATGCTTTACAATTCTGCTGCTTCCGCAAAACTAGCCACTATCTCCCTTCACTACAACAAAACAAAATATTTTCGTCGGCCAATTTAACTTCCGTCGGCCTCCACGAGCCGACGGAAGTTAACTTAACTTCCGTCGGCTTCTGACAGTGGCCGACGGAAGTTAGCGGGGGTTTTTCCGCGGCCGTCCGGATCCCCCTAACTTCCGTCGGCCAGCACTAAAGCCGACGGAAGTTAGCTAACTTCCGTCGGCTTTAATGCTGGCCGACGGAAGTTAGGTCGGCCTTTTCCCAACCGCGTGCGCGTACAGGGAGACCTAACTCCCTGTACGCGCCCACGCCGCCGCCGCCTCCCGCGCCCAGCAGCCCGCCGCCGCCTCCCGCCCTCGCCGCCTCCCGCCGCCGCCCGCCCTCGCCGCCTCGGGCGCCGCCGCGCCGCGCCGCGCCGCTGCCCGCCCGCCCGCCGCCGCCCGCCCGCCCGCCCGCGGCCGCCCGCCCGCCCGCCCGCGGCCGCCCGCCCGCCTCGGCCGCCGCCCGCCCGCCCGCCTCCCGGCCGCCTCGACAGCCGGCCACCGCCTCCTCCCGGCCATCGCCGCCGTCCCGGCCATCGCCAACGCCGTCGACGCCGTCGTCGACGCCGCCAAGGTGCGCCGCTCTAATTAATTTTACTTTCATTTAAAGATGTTAATTTGCAAAAGTTATGTTTTTTCAAAGAACTTGTTAATTAGGATTTAGAATAGAACACGTACGTTGTATTTTTCTCAAGATTTATTTAATTTAATTATATTAGTCGATGTGATTTTCGCCAATATAATCAAAACTGAATAATTACTGAGTGCGGTCAAATTAATTACAACCTCCGTCCAAAAATCTTCTACTTTTTTCTAAAAATTTTCTACATATTTATAGTTTACCTAGACTCAAGTATTAAATTATCTTTGTTTATGGCGTTAACCATATAGTTTAATTTTATGTATGCAATAGTAGTACTATTTAATGTATTAGGATGAATAGATGAGAATTTTAATGTAATAATAGTGTTATTTAATGTATTAGGGTAGATTTTAGTAAAAGCAAGCGGTGACAGTAAATTAAAATCTATTATGACAGTAAATTTAATGTATTAGGGTAGATTTTATGCATGATTTCATTGGGTGATTAGTATTATATCTATATATACTTTAATATATATATTTCTTTTCGTATGCAATTTTTTATTTGACAACAACGTAGATAGTGTAACGAAACCTATGCGTCACCCGTTTCGGACCAACATGTCTCACACGTGTCATGCGTGTGAGATGTGCAATGTACATATAGACTTCGTTACATTGACAGTATGTTTGATTCGAAATACTTGACGTCTGGTCGTCAACCAACGGAGAAGCAATTAGATAAATTGCGTCGAGAAGGAGTAAATGGCGGGCCTAGTTTTCTCACTTGGTTCAGAGAACATGTAAATCCTTACCTTTTCTGACACGTATTATTTTACTCTAATGGGTTAATTATCTTATAATCTCTTATGATTTGCAGTGCGTGCTCGCTGACAATGTACATATAGACTTGCGACAGCTCTCTTATGGGAGTATTAGTGCCAAAAGTTACGGTCGCTATGATGTTAATGGTTTCCGCTTCCGTTCAACTATATTTGAAGCATATCGACCTCTAGCGGCAACAACTAATACTGGTGTTGTTACAAGGGTCGTTGATGGACAAGGACACGAAACTATGTATTATGGAATCATCAAAAATATAATCGAGTACAAATTTGCCGGGAATAAGGAGATTAAAGTAGTCTTCTTCGATTGTGATTGGTTCGACCCTAAACATGGTACTCGTGAAAACCAATTTGGGATGGTTGAAGTCAAACACGCGGAACGATTATCTAGTTGCGACAATTTTGTCCTTGCTCATCAAGTCGAGCAGGTGTATTATATGCCCTACCCATGTGAAAAAGTAAGTGCTTGGTGGGTAGTCTACAAAGTGAATCCTCGGGAACGTCTACACACCCCTAGTGATGACGCTTATCAATTGGAGGTTGAAGAGGTCGATGAGGTTTATCAAGATGATGAATTGCCGACTTCGTTTAATGTAGAGTCAGAATCGTCGACAGATTCTTTTCTCGGTGATTCTAATGATGTGGCAGTTCCCGAGAAAAGGAAACACCAACATAAGAAGAAAAAAGTAACATGGCGTGCTTTGGGGAGAAAAGGACAGATTGATCCTGATTTTGATGATAATTGACAAGTAATTGTTTTCATACATGGATATGCAATATACTTCATATTACATGTTTTTTCATATGTACAAACCTTCTTTACTAATAAATGCTTGTTTGTGCTTATTTTGAACAGGATGTCGAAAAAGATGAAGAGTGTCACGAGGAAGCTCTTCCGCTTGGGGAGTTCATCGGCGAGTACTCCGGCGAGTACACCGACGAGTCAGGAGGACACCCTATTCCAGGGTAGTTCCTCTTCTTCAAACAGACGTCGTCAAGAGCAGCTCCTGAGATGCATAGATCCGACATTAATTGGTCGGCCTATTGCATTTCAACTAGATGAGGAGGTAACTTTCAGATTGTTTTTTATGCCAGTTATAAACTATTACTAATTGTTTCAATACTGTTTTGTAGGAGGAAGAACACTTGGAGAGTGCGGGTCATGAGGATGATCCGGTGGGTGGCGGGCAAGAGGGGGATGTCCCAGAGTGTGCGGCACAGAGGGATGACCCAGAGGGTGTGGGGCAGGGGGATGACCCAGAGGGTGCGGGGCAGGGGGATCTCCCGGAGGGTGCGGGTCAGGAGGAAGGTGCTGAGGCTGCCGTCGGGTCCTCGGTATCTTTCAGGACGAGTCCACTTGGTCGCTCCACCAGTAGTCTCTTCCGGTGGAGCCAAGATCGAGATTACGCCTGTTGGTGACGGGTAAGTGTAATACTCTTCTGTTGTTTTGCTTTTGTTTTCAAAAAATTTCTTTCACTAAACTAATTATCTTTATTTATTATGTATTTCTAGATCTTGGATTGACTCTCGGTTCGACGGCACTTCGAGGGTCAGGCAGGTTAACCAGATATTGGGTAACCTGTGCCGTCTGCACTACCCAGGGATGCTGACAATGCCGACCGGTGAGCGGGTTCTATGCCAGACATGGGACCAGTACCGGTTCGCTCCTGACGGGCGCCACGGAACTGCTCAGGGGGCGGTGTCTCATGACTTCTGGGTATGCAAGTGTTTTTTCAATCTTCTTTTAGAATTTTCGAGTTACAACACTGTACTAATCATTATTTTTGCAGTTACGCTTTTGCTTGCCAGAAGTCGGCAATCACCATAACCATGCGCTTGTAGTCTTCAACAACAATGCACATAAGGTGGTGAAGGACGCCATTTCGTATGCCCGCATTCAAGCGAACAATGCTTACTACAAGGAGAAGCTAGGGCAACGAATGAGCAAGGCGACGGGCTCATCGTCAGTCTATTTGACTGAAGAAGAATTACCGTTCGGTAAACAATTCTAACTTTTTACCTCTTCGATTGTTGAGATTTGTTGTCATATAATACAAATAACATCTCTGTTCAGGTGAGGATTCCGTGGTTGGCAAACCGCGAGGACGCCTGTTTTGAATTCTGCAAGATTTGGTCTTCAGCCGCATTTAAGAAGACTTCCGAGCAGAAAAGACAATGCCGCGGGACGGATCCGAAGCACAGATATGGTGCCGACGGACATATTCGCCACGCTAAACGCTTGGTAAGACCGATCTGTCACTCTCTAGCTATAGATACATTGTAATGCGACTAACTCATTTCTAATGCACAGGAAGCTAAATCTGGCAACGTGCCAAGTGACATAGAGGTGTATACCTCTGGTCACAAAGGAAGCGATCCGACACAGCCAGATGTCTTGTGTAGCCAGACAGCCACAGACCATTTGGTGAGATGTTATTAAGAGTTTACGTAATTTCATTTTTCTGCGTCTAGCTAATCGGACATGTTTTTTGCAGGCGCAGTATGGTGAACACATGGTTCGACTCCATGGAGAGGACTATGATTGGCGGAGAGAACCTGTGGACCAAATGGCCGTGTACTCCAGCGGAGGTGGCAAAAGCCATGGACGGTGAGACAGTGTTTTTATTAATGTTTTGTGTATGGTATTGTGATGGTATCTAACCCCTGTTAATGTTGCAGGTACTCCATGTTCAATGGAGTTATTGACTCGAGAGCAGTGAGAGCTCAGAAGTCAGCTCAGTCGTCGCAGAGCTCCGTCGGAGTTGGCTCCAGCCGTCGTCGCTCAGAAGAAACCCCGGAGATGGTTCGGATGAGGGAGGACATGAGGCGGCGCGACGAGCACTACAAGAAACAACAAGAGTACTATACCGCCTGCTTAGCACAACAGCAGGCGATGATCCAAGTAAGCTTACTTTAGAGTGTTGCAGTTCAAAAGTATTCAGAAATAGGTTTAGAACTAACTGATTACATTACAACATGTGTAGCAACTAGCCCAGCAAAACAGTGGATTTGACATGTCCATTTTCCAACCACTACCTCCCCCGCCACCACCACTATCTCCTACATCACCTGAGGTACCTCCTAAACACTTAAGTTAGCGTTTAGAAGGGTAGTTGAGTTCGTTTCTAATTTTGTCTATTTCTTCAGTGTTTCCGTATGCCTGGTCAAGATGGAGCCTCCGGGGCAAATGTGGATGAAGCGGGAGGCAGCGGCGGCGCCCACGACCCAAATGTGGGCGATCAGTGAGTATGTATGTGTATAATGAACCTAGATTGAATCTCGATATGTTATGTGACTTTGTATGTGAATTTGGATGGTATATGTGAATGCGGATGTGTATTGTGACTTTGATTGTGAATTAAGTTGTGTTATGTGATTTTGGATGTGATGTGTGAAGTTTTGGATGTGAGATGTGATTTTGGATGTGAGATGTGAAGTTTGAATGTGATTTTGGATGTGTATTGTGATTTTGGATGTGTATTGTGAATGTATGTGAAATTGTGGTTGGATGTGAGTGTGAGTAGGGGAACCAGGAAAAAATAAAAAAAAATACCAGGTAACTTCCGTCGGCTTTGACCATAGCCGACGGAAGTTAGCTGGTTTCGGCCACGTGGGCAGAAAGGATAACTTCCGTCGGCTATGGCCATAGCCGACGGAAGTTAGCTGCCCCTAACTTCCGTCGGCCAGCCTGGCCGACGGAAGTTAGCGCCCCCTCTGCTGACGTGGCAGTGTTCGGCGCTAACTTCCGTCGGCCACGTCAAGCCGACGGAAGTTAGCTAACTTCCGTCGGTGGCCGACGGAAGTTAGCTAACTTTCGTCGCCGCGCTTCCGTCGGCCAAAGGCCGACGGAAGATAGCGTTTTGCCGACGGAAGTAGGCTTCTTCCGTCGGGAAATGGCTAACTTCCGTCGGCTTTGGCCGACGGAAGTTGCCTGTTTTGTTGTAGTGCTTGTTATTATCTTGCATTATATTTGCATTCGGTGGCTTGCTGAGTACATCTGTACTCACCCCATTGACTTACACCATCAGAGCCCGTCTACTACGAGGAGGATGAAGGTCTGGACTAGCGACCCAGTCAAGGCGAGACTGGAAGGAGGCGTTCATCTAGGACCCTTGATTTTATTAGTTTCTCTTCACTTTCATTCACTTTTGTATTAATGCGGTCTACGAACCGTGAATGATTGCTCGTCTTGTACGTGGTCGTGTGATGAATGTTTTGTTTTATTGATTTTCTATGGAATTTCAATAAAGTCCTGATTTATTAAATCGGGGCGCGACACATTTGTGGTAGCCACTTAGCCCGTCAGGCTTTAGCAGGCAAAACACTTCGCTAGGGGCTTTATTGGCCAACAATTGTAGCACATGCATAATCATTGGTTCGAACCTATCAAGGGTGCCAATGGATGGGAAGACGAAGCCATCATCCTCCAACACCACTTCAAGTCATTGCTCCAGTATGGCTGATGGCACGGTGTGGAATGGATCTCATCGGCCCTTTCCCAATGGTGAAGGACTGCTTGAAGTTTGCGGTGGTAGCAATCGAATACTTTTCTAAATGGGTTGAAGACGAACCCTTAACTACTATCACTTCGAAAAATGCGGAGAAATTCTTCTGGCAAAATATTATTTGTAGGTTCGGAGTGCCTAGAGAGTTGACAATCGCCAATGGCACTCAATTCGAAGCCGAACCTTTTAGAGAATTCTGCAACCATCCGTCATCCCCAAGCCAACGGATCCGTCGAGCAGGCCAATGGAAATATTATGTCCGGGTTAAATCGGAGGATTGTAGGGTTGGCAAAGGGACTATGGACCAAAGAGCTTCCTGATATTTATGGTCCATTCGGACCACTCAAGCTAGGTCTACAGGTTTTACCCCATTCAGGTTGTTGTTCGGAGATGAGGCCACGACTCCAATGGAGCTAATAGGTGGATCCCTCCGCGCAATGGAGCCAGAAGATAAAGATGAAAGAAACTCTTTGCTTGACCTGTCTGAAGAAATGAGGCTTCGAACTGTTGCAAATTTGACAAAGTACCAAGACCATACGAAGGCATGGTATGACCCGAAGGTAAAAGTTAATGAACTTAGACCAGGCCATTTGGTACTGCGAAGTGTAATTGCGCCGGGGAAATTAGGAAACAAATAGGAAGGACCATATATTAGCCTACGCTCATGGCGCCCCGGATCTTTTAAATTAGCAAATTTATATGGGGAATAATTAAAGCATGCATGGCATACGGAGCACCTTAAACGTTATTACGCTTAGGGGCTCCTTGTAATTAATTGTAAAGTACCTTTCTAAACGAATAAAGCTTGAGGTTCGAATTATGCTTACCTCTCAATATTCCCTACCCCTGATGGATGCATTAGGGGAATGTAGATGCTTGTGGAGTTGAGAATCTTTCAGCAAAACCTAATATACAGCCTTCGAACCACTAGTTCGGGGATTCCATAAAAGAGCCGAAGGTGGCCAAAACCTACAGATTCCGAGCCATCGTCTTGATAGCATCCATAGAAGAGTCCAAGGACTTATAAAATAATGAAGTTTGAACCATTGGTTCAGAGAATTCGTAAAAGAGTCGTAGGTGGCAAAATCCTACGGATTCCGAGCCATTGGCTTGATAGCATCCATAGAAGAGTCTGAGGACTTTAAGCAAATAGATTCTGATCCTCTGGGTTCGAAGCATCTAAAAAAGATCTGTAGGTGGCCAAATCCTATGAATTCCGAGCCATTGGCTTGATAGCATCCGTAGAAGAGTCTAAGGACTTTAAACAAACATATTTCGATCCTCTGGGTTCGAAGCATCTGAAAAAGAGCCATAGGTGGCCAAATCCTACGGATTCCGAGCCATTGGCTTAATAGCATCCGTAGAAGAGTCTAAAGATTTAAAAAAACAGATTCTGATCCTCCGGGTTCGAAGCATCTGAAAAAGAGCCGTAGGTGGCCAAATTATAAGGTTTCAAGGCCTCAGCCAAATGAAACCCATTAAGAGTCCTAAGTGACCAATTTCAGAGCTCCAATTTATATGTTCAAAGCTCCTTACCAAGTTTAAAGGCATCGAACCTTTAGTTCATCGCCTACTCTACCTCTAATAGGTAAAATTTCATGATACGGACATACAGTTCGAAGAACTCTACGAAAAAGTTGAGTTTGTGGTTATCAAGTACTCGTTGCAAAGCCTCGGCTTTAATATGCCGGGCATTGTGCACGACCGGCCTATTGCATTGCATACGGCCCCTCACCCATAGAGAGGGGCAGGGTAATAAGGCACAATCAAACGATGCTTCTCAAATAAATTATATTGCTTGGTTAAATCACATTACAAACATCACAATTAGGAAAGATTATTATCTAAGCCTTAGTACAAATGGAGACCTCTCCAACCTCTAGAGCTACCTCTGGGACCAGCTCGGTCTTCAGAGCCTAGAGTTCTCAAAACCTTTATGTAATTCGAGTTCGATTACCCTTCTTCGAAGCTCTCCAGGCTTTCTGCTCTTCTTGAAGTTCGGCCCAAGTTAGAAGCCGTTCGGAGCTAGCCTCCGTCGGGTCCTCAACTTGATTCTCTGAATCAGACTAATCTACATACTTCGAAGACAAAGACGTTATTACTTTATCTTCTTCTTTGATATAAGAAAGGACTTCGCTACAAACATCGGGTGCTATCTCTTCATGCTCCCCCAAAGGAACAAAAAATCGCGGGCGCCGATAAGGCCTTAAGCTTTTGAGAATAGCCCATTGTTGGCGAAGCCCTTCATTAAATTCTAATACTTCGAGATCGAAGTCCGAAGCATGTGGCAAAACATAAAAACAAACATTCAAGCAAAGACTTTTCATTCATTGAAACAAAAGAACATTACAAAGTCTTTTTACATAAAAAGCGCCCTAAGAAGCTAGACCTTTGGGTTCGGAGGCGGAGCTGTTGGTGGAGGTGGAGCCAGAGGCCTCATCTGTGCTTGCCTCTGCCGACGGGCTTCATCGATCCATGCCTTGGCCGCAACTTCGTCATCCGCTTTGCAGGTCGCTTGGAAGGCTTCCCAAGACGAAGCAACGTCCAGAGATGGTCACAGCATGCCTTCATCAGTGAAGCTTGCAGGCGTCGAACCATTCGTCGCAGGAATGGAGACCCCAATGGCTTTGAGATGATGAAGGACTCCGATCCTGACTACTTTCCTGGAGATTTATCCATAGCGAGTACTAGAACCCTTCATCATCTTGGTCGTCGCCTGGATCATCTTGAGCTTATGGTCGAGAGGCTCGTTCACCGTAGCTAATGAAGATGGGCAGACCGTTCCAAAATATTCTAGAACACCTCGAAGAGTGTCCATGATTTGATCAGCCACCTCGCTGTGCCTCACCTCCGCCTTTGTCTTCTCGATGGCGATGGCGGAGAGCTCAGCTGTCTTTTCATCATTAAATAATTCTTCCGAGACAGCGCTTGCTGAAGCGCCTCTCGGAGCCACACAAGTTCAGCCCCGGAAGTTGCCTCCGCTGCTCGAAGCTTGTCAACTTCAGCTCTCAGCACCATTCACTCCGCTTGAAGCTCCTTAATTGAAGACACCAGGCCAGCATGAGCATGCTGCTCCGTTCGGAGCACCTCCTCTGCAAATAGCCTTCACCCTCTGCCCTTTGAGGAGTTCTTCCTCCAATTACAGGGACTTATCTTCAGAGCCCTTAAGGGCTCTCTTGAGCGTTGTAACCTTCCTTTGAAGCTGATTAAACTCGAGCTCGTTGGAAGTCGCCGCCACTCTAGCAAGTACAAATTGCTGCAAAAAGCAAAGTAAGTATGGTATAATTAGAATGAATTAAATGTACACTATGTCCCTTACATACCTGGAGGGTAGCCCTTTCGAGGGCTATGTCTAGCTCTGATCCACTGGCTTCACTCAACACGGACACCAGCTCGGAGTTACTAACCTCTTGGCTCTTTTCAGCCAAGGGCTGTAGGAGAGACTGGAGCCTTGTCCACTGCTCCAAGAATAGAGCTAATAGCGGGAGCCCGGATAGGGCTCTCTGATCATCTTCAGTGGGATCCTCTTCCGAAGCATCCACCAAAGGATCGTTCGTTGATGGCATCGTCAGCAAGGAGGGGTGAGGCCCAGGCCAAGACTTGCCTTTAAATCTCCCCATTGCAGGAACCACCGGAGCCACCTCTTCCGTTGGAGTGGACCCCTCTACAGGAGTGACCCCTTCGACTAGAGCAGCTCCAATAGAAGTAGCCTCCGCACTGGAGCTACCTCTTCTGCCAGAGCCTCGTCCCTAGCTGGAGCCAAGGCCCCATCTCGGGTAGGAGCCATGTTGCTCCCTGAAGCATCTACAAACATAAGGTATTTATCAATTATCTAAAAGATATTGCCAATACAAAGAAATTATTTCAGGTATGATGAATCGAGAAGTAAAGACCGAAGGTTTACCTCCATCTAGATTTTGAGGGAGGATTACGGGATCCCCTAGATACTCATACATTCTGAGGTACTCCTCGATGTCCTCCCCGAAGTTTGGGCTAGAGTAGCAGACGACGAGGCCCTTACCTCTATCACCATTACTCCGGTCACTAGCGAATCAGAGCCCTCCGGCTCGACTCCCTGAACCCCTGTAGGCTCAGTTCAGACCGTCGTCTCCTCTTTGGGCGCCGGTGTCACTCCGACATCAACCCGAGGTGGATCCTCGGTTTTAGCTTGAGAATCCCCCTCCATGAGAAAATCTTCGAGCTCCCTTCCCATTCGGGCCTTCGAAGTTTCCTCCTCTTTAGACTTCTCCGAATAAGAGCTCCACATGTCCAGCGAAGGAGGAGACACCGGATGTAACGCCCTGATTTTCATCAGGCGTTAAAAATAAAATAAAGTAATTAATAAATGAATTGCAAGAAAATGATTCAGTATAAATCAAGAAAGAGGAAAGCTAAAATACAACCCTAAAAATTTCATTTAAAAATAGCAATTAGCTAGAGTATTTTCCTAAAGATTCTCCTAAGCATTAAATTGCGATCCAAAAATTTTCGGAATTTTTGGGCACCAAGGAATTCAATAAGATATAATCAACATCATTAAAATATATTACAACATGAATGTTGTGTGAATAAAATACCTGATAAATCATTTATATTTAAAATAATATAAGGCATGAGTGTGACAGTTAATAAGAAATTAAAATAAAATATGTAAGCATCTAGGTTAAACTATTCATCTTGGGCAATAAAATCAGTAACGATTTCCCTTATTTATTGGCACCTTCCTTTTGAACCCTTCAACTTCAGGATGGCCAACGACCAAGGATCTGAAGCCCCACGCGACAGAAACACCTAGGGCAATTGTCCTCAGTGGGGTGCAGCTGGCCAACAGCAGACCCCCGTTGTCTATCATCCCACACTTATGGAGATGATGGCAAAACAAAACCATCTAATCGCCACGCTGCTTACCCAGATGCAACAACAACAAAACCAGATGCAAGAGCAGCAGGCACAGTTGTTCCGTCTCCAACAACAACAGCATGAGCTCTCCCTTCAGTTAATCTACGGGGACTTCGCCAACTTTCAGAGATTAGAGAACAAAGCAATTATGCAGGAAACCAGGGTAATTCCACCTCAAGCCCCAACCCCTGTCAAGCCACGGACCACCCTTGGAGGGCCAAGCACAGGAATCCCACCCCAAGCACCGCCAGCCGGAAGAGCTCCCGTGCAAACTACCGGATAGAAGAGGGATAGGCACGGCAAGCCAATTGTTTGCTTCAGCTGTCGCCAAGAAGGCCACTACTCCAACAAGTGCTCCTACCCCAAGCAGGTGCCATCCTCCGTTCCAAGCCCAGAGGGACGTACCCTAATTCACCACAACTCCGCTCATGCAAACCAAGATACATCAGAAGGCCTTTCCAATTTGATCTCGACCAACCCAGTTCCGGAGATTACCTTGCCTGTTTCTGATGTAACACCTTCTCCTAATCCGGAGCACCCGTAGAACCCCGTCCCCTAGTTTCCCGAGGATCGCTTCGAATCTCGAGGACGAGATACTTTGTAAGGGGGATAGGATTGTAACAGCCCCAGAATTAATAATAAAATAAAATGAGGAAAATAAATTTTCTAAAATAAAATGATTTATTTAATTAGAGAAAAGGCTAAAAGAACTCAATTAAGGCAAATCAGGGAGAAATATTTCAAATCTATAGCTAAAAAATTGATGGTGGAATCCAGGAGCCAAGAAATATTTTTGAGAATTTTTACAAAATTTTTCCAACAGAGTTTCAAGACTTAAGCAAATTTTGAATTTCTGGAATTAAATTTAATGAAAAATGCATTTTAAAGCTTATTGGGCCGCAACCCCCAAAGCTCCCTAGGCCCGGCCTAGTCCAGAATAGGCCACTGCCAAGTGGGACCCGCCTGTCAGCACCGTCCCCCCCTCTCTCCTCTTCCGCGCGCTCGGCCGGCCCACCTAGCAGCCACAGATGCCCCCCCCCCCCCTCCGCCGCTGCCACACCGGGCCCGCTTGTCATCCACTCTTTCCTTCGCGCGCGCCCGCTGATAGGTGGGACCCACCTGTCAGATTCATTTTCAACAATGGAAGGGGATCTCCCCCTTCCATTACTGATGGCCCCCTTTCGATTTCAACCGCTGGCCAGCCCCCATGGCAAATTGACACCTAGATCTCGACCCCCCATCCGCCCGTGATCACTTTCCCTCGTTTTCCGACGCGTTTTGGCCATTTTTGGTAAGAATCCGAGCACATGGAAGCTCGCCAGAGTTGGATGGAAATCCTCCTCGAGTTTCCCTTGTTTTCCCTACCAAATCGACGCTGGAAAGACGCTATAAGAACCCCTGGACACTGCCACAGCCAAGCCACGCCACCTGAGCCCTAGTCATCGCAATCCCGAGCGCCGCCTCCCTTATTTTCGGTTTTTCCCCTGCTTCGGCTCCGGCAAGCCCTCGCCGGCGCTCCAAGCCACCGCCGCCCTCGCCAAATCCACCGCCGGGATCAACGCCGCCCCCTCTACCCCGGCCCCACTTCCGTTGGACTGGATCACCGCCGGAACTCACCGTCACCATCGAACCCGAGAGCCTCGCCGCCCTCTCTCGTCGCCGGGTCACCGCCGGTCACCTTTCTCCACCAACTCCGTTATGGTCGCGACCCCCTCCCCCTCCTCTGTCCATTTTCGCCGACGCCTAGGGTATTGGGCCTCCGCACGCCATCGCCGGAGCTCGCCGCTGCTCGGACGGAGTCGGGGACGAAGCCTCCTGGCTCCCCCGTGCCGCCATCGTGCCAGTTGTGATCGTGGCCGTCGGATCCGAGGGGGACGGCTGTGATTAAAACCCCAGATCAAGGGCCCAGATGGCCTTGACCGGCGTTGACCGGTACGGGCTCATCTGAGCCCTCCGATCTCACTTAACCGTCCCGCCCCACCGGCGATCGTTGGATCTGGATCCAACGGTCCAGATCCGATCGGCCCACGCGCACAGTGCGCGGGTCCATGGTGGACCTGGCTCACCGTGGACCCAAGCCTATTTTCTATTTAAAATAAAATCTAGAAAATTAGTTTGAGCTTTAAAAAATCATATCCTATTCAATTTAACTCCAAATTTGACCATTTTAATTCTGAAAAATCTGTATTTTTATTCTCTACACATTTATGCAATAAAAACAATGTATTTATTTGGCACAAAATATTCTTATTAAATAATCAAGAAAAGACCCCTTTAGGATTCAATTAATATCTCATTTAAATAACTCAGAAAAACCTTTAATAATTTATATATTAAATTCAGAAGACTTAATGACTTTACTCCACTGTTTTAATGCAATAAAAATAGCATGTTCACTTTGCCCACTTTATTCTATTAAATAATATTGCAAAAGCCCTTTTAGGATATTTAATTAATTCATTTAATAAAAAGTCCACCCTTTATATAAATATCCTAAAAACTTATATAACAACTTCAGAAGACATAATAACTTAATTTCACTCTTTCTACTTCAATAAGAACATTAAGGCTAATTTTATACCTTTTAATTCATCTCTGAAAAGGGAAAATAAAACCCCCTAGGAAAAATAATTACATCAAGTTATAAAATTCAGAAATCTCATTAGAAATCAATCTTAAATATTTAAGTAACAATTCCCTAAACTTTAAGACTCTATCTCCTTTACTTAATCCAACATAAACATGTATGTTGGTATGGTTGATTTGTTTTGGATTGTTTATTGATTGTTTTATTTACTTTTCCGTATCGAGAAGACTACGACGTCGTTGAAGATCCGGAATTTTTCCCCGAGGTTCCACCTTCCCCATTTGCTGATCAAGGCAAGTCGTCGAACCCTCCTGTGGAAATAGTTGATCATCATTGAGCCCAGTTTTTCATAACTATCGCTATAACTCATAGGATAATATTGCATTAGTCAAATATCAAGCCCTACACTTATATTTATTAGATCCTCGTCCTTGTGTGCAAACCCAAGCCATGCTTATTGAGCCTACACTCCTTGTCACTCTACAAATATTATATTAGCTAGTGTCCAATGTACCGACACAACTGCTATAGGATAAAAGAATGAGTCGTAGATAGATGGATTCTACTATATGAATTTCCCCGTTATTCTCGTCTCTGGACTCTGTTGGAGTTGGCTATGTTATAAGTATGGTGGGTCCCGGGTGCAAGCTCGGGAATTGGTTGGTCGCACCCGGGGCACTATAAGGACCGGTCTGCGCGATCTGTTGCAAAACACTTCCGTGCCAACCACAAGTCTAATGGGTAAGTCCTAACTGAAAGTATGGAACAATCCGACTCGATGCACCATAGTGGAGGGGGCAAGGGGCAACCTGCGGGTGACTTGTACCGACATGGCTCAAGGGGGGGTATGGTGAGGCTCGACGCGTCGAGACGCGATACGAAACCCATAAGAGGGTGCTGTTGAGTCGAGGCGAACCATATGGAAGGTTTTGGCACGAGTTCCCATGGAATGGGTCATCTCGTTACACTTTGGTGTAAGTGATGAGTGCGTGCCTTATGGGTACAGTGGTACATCTCTGATCAGAGTATTTAATCTTTTCGAAAAGACGAGCCCACAGTCAAGGGCGGGTTGTGTGACTACTCGTAGTTGGTTTACAATTGTTTGAATGATTGAGTTATTCATGGAATGTAAGGACTGTTGAGCGAGGTGGGGCTGACTGTACCCCTCGAGTTAGAAGGTGATGATGCATACACATGTTTACGTTTCAGTACTAATAAATTGTTCACATTTAATTGCTTTACAAATTATGCTCTTCTGCAAAAATTAGCCACTATCTCCCTTGTTATTACCTTGCATTATATTTGCATTCGGTGGCTTGCTGAGTACCTTTGTACTCACCCCCATTGACTTACACCACCAGAGCCCGTCTACTACGAGGAGGATGAAGGTCTGGAGTAGCGACCCAGTCAAGGCGAGACTGGAAGGAGGCGTTCATCTAGGACCCTTTATTTTATTAGTTTCTCTTCACCTTTATTCACTTTTGTATTAATATGGTCTAGAACCATGAATGATTGCTCGTATTTGTACGTGGTCGCATGATGAACGTCTTGGTTTATTGATTTTCTATGGAATTTCAATAAAGGTCCTGATTTATTAAATCGGGGCGTGACACCGGAGGTGAAGGGAGCTTAGCCTTCCGTGCCTCCTTTTTCAACGGAGTCCTCACGGCCTTAGAGGGCCCAGCGGTAGCTTTCCTCTTTCGAGAGACCAGGCCCGCTGCGTCGAAGCTTGGAAGAGGAGGGGCTTCGACTCCGAGTGCACTCCACACTTAGTTGGAGCTATTTGCCCGATCACTCCACCCTCCACTGCTTCTCCACTACAGTAGGGGCCCCGATCACCCTCTCTGTTGCCCGAGCTATTTTCTCCAGAGCCAGCGCTAATGGAGCCGCTGAAAAAAGGTAACAATCTGTTAAGAAAACTACATATATTCTATATGACTAATCTGAATGCAGGAAATATAAAAGTTTTACCTAGAGAGTTTGAAGCGATCTCTTGAAGATCCCCTCCGAAGTGCTGTGGAAAACAACGGGCCAATTGGCCCGAGCGGAGGTATCCGGAGGGCGATGAACTCCTCTACCAACTCTCGCATACTCCTGTGCTTGGCCACCGAAGACAACAACCCAAGTCGCGTTGAAAGCAAACATGAGTCTGAAGTCACCTCCTCCTCCCTCCTATACCAGATCTCTTGCAGAGGCCACACAAGGCCGGAGTCTTCAGCGACCTCGACATAAAACCACCGGAGTATCCAGTAGGAGTACCGCTGATCAGTTGATAGCCTTCGCTGGTAAATTCTTCAAGTGCCCCTTCTGGAGCTGGAAGTTGACACTCCCGAAGGCCACTAACAGCTTGGAGTCTCCAAGCCCGTCATGCGGCTTGGGCTGGCATGAAGCTTCGTGGGTTACCGCGAACACTTCGGACCGTCCTTCGCACCCTTCGACTCGGAGGGCCCACTCGAAGACTACTAGCCTAGATATGGCATTCGGAGATAGCTGCGACAGGGTGACGTGGAACATCTCCAGTACCTCTGTCAAGAAATCTATTGAAGGAAGCCCAAGTCCTTCTTCAATGAAGGCTTCGAAGGCAATGACTTCTCCGCTCCTCGGTGCTGGTATCACTTCTTCTTCGGGAATCCGAGTCCTCATCCCCAGTCCCATCTTGCCACTCACTGCTTCCTCGATAGAATCTTCCAAGCTATTCGATCGCCCAAGAATGAATGTCTACTTCAATGGCTTCTTCGATGGTGGGTGGAGTTCTCATGGATTCTTGGGCTAGGAGCCCCCTGGAGCTCCCGCCATTGCTATCGCTGCAGATGCAGCCCAAGCTTGTCGCTGCGCCAAGGTTGGCACCGCCGCTGGCACTCTTGCACTTGTTCTCGCCATTGGAGGAGCACTCGAGAGTTTGGAGAGTAAGGGTGAAAGATGAAAGCATGGAAATGTGGAAGCACAAAAGCTCTGTAAAAACTTTTCACCGCTGAACGCTTTCCTCTTTTATAACTGCTCCGTTCTCATTTGGCGTGATTCATGCATGATTTCACACTTGCAGATCCAACCAGCGTCAATGACAAGTGGGGCCAAAGGGTGAAAGAATGTCAACCCGCAGTAAACTTCTACGGCTGTTGCTTTCTCAAAAGGTCTAACGACTATTTGAGAGATAACGGTAGAAAAGTAACGGCTCTTTACAATACACTGCCATCATAACGGTTCATTTTCCTTCAAAGCAATCATATGGAGGTCTGAGTTCGAAGCCCGAATTTGATACATCTCTGATGCCAAGGATGTTTCGAACGGTTATAATACTTTGTATTCTTTCTAAGGTCCTTAGCATGAAAATATTTCCTGCGTCTACTGCTCTCCTTGCTGTACAGGCTATCTGAAGAAGCGTATTCGGGGGGATACTATTGGGGTAAAATACTTCATCCGCATGATCCTCCAAGATTCCAAGAAAATGCATTATGCAACAAGAGATAAAGGCAAGTCTTAATCTCGGAGCCCGAGACTTGCCTCCAGATTGAAGGGCTCGAAGCCAAAGGGTCCGTCCAGGCTCCGGTCCGAAGAGACCTTCCGAAAGGCTTCCCCTCTAGAGTGGAAAACAACTAGAAGGATGGGACGTCTACCTTATCAACATCCTTCGAGCATGTTTTACCATATTAACCCTATAAGGGATACCGAAATAGTATCCACTATGTCGGTTAAAATTAAGGGGAAAAGGTCTTTTCCCTAGAAATTTTACCTATAAATACCCCCCTTATCGCCCTGTAATAGACATCGAATTGTTGATAGCGAAAAATGGCATTAAATTGTTAAGATTGTAAAAAATATCAATTTTGGTAATTTGGACAAAAAATAGACATGTCCTGGATCGGGCCGAAGCCTTACAGGGCCGAAGGCCCATTGGAGCTATGGGCTTCAGAAGCTTCCAGTAGGCCTGCTAGCTTCGGCCCGAAGGCCTTCATAGGCCTACCTCGCTGAAGCTTCGGCCCGAAGAGCAGGCTTCGGTGGGCCTGGCCGAAGGCCCACTTCGGGCTGAATTCCAGAGATAGAGTTTGAGTCTGATTCTGGCTAAATTTACCCCTACGCATGATTATGCCAAATCTTAATAGATTAATCTTAGAGATTAGAATACTAGCCCCTATAAATATAGGGGTGAGGCCGCTTCATTAACCCCCAAAACAAATCCATCACAAAGCCCTAGCTTTGAAATGTACCGTTACTTTTATCTTTACTTTTCTGCAACCTTCGTGGGTTTGCTTGGAAGCCCTCCACCGGCCACTTCAGAACAGTGGTAATCTTTATTACTTCGCTTGTGAAGTATCCGTTAATCTACGTAACAGATTGCTATTGCCTTGTTACTTTTCCTGTGAAGTACCCGTTAATCTATGTAACAGATTGCTACCTTCGTTTCCTTACTGTAACACTTAGCAGATTCGATCCTCAGGTCGAATTGGCACTTGATCTCTATTCTGTTGCAGGTTTTCATGCTTGGAGCCACTTCACCGTAGGTATCCAGAGCCAAGAGATTGGTTTTGGAGGCTGCCAGAACACCCTTCGGCGGGAATACCGCTTCGACCGCCCGTTCCGGACCGTCACACTGTTGTCGGTTTGACCAGGTCCCACGTGCCAGCACGCTCCGCAACATGCTTCGTCTAGACAGGCTTGGCCATGGTTGCACCCTGCGCTAGACGAAGTCACGCCAGTGCATCACATTTGGATATTTTTGTCATCTTAGAGACTTCGCGCTGAACCCCGCTGTTTGGAGGTGATTGACGCATCGAGATCTATTCAAAGCCCACCTTCGGCCAGATTAGTCCGAACACCGAAGGTACCCTTCGGCGGGACCCTTCGCATCAGACGTTGAAGGTACCCTTCGGCGATACCCTTCGCACAATACCCTTCGGATCAGTCAGGCTCCATTCTTCTTGCTGATTTATTTTATTTAATATATTTCCTTTCGGCTAATTGGATTATTTTTGTGTGCTCTGATTACCTGGCGACTCCACCCCCCTTGCCACTATTAAGGGTAGTCGGAAAATGACGTCAATGTTGTGTTACGCTCAGGCTTGTCCCTAAGTATTCGCACACTTTTGGATCGTCGAACTGACCCAAGTGCGGGGGCACATTTTCGTGTCAACACACTTTTTGCTGACTCCAATAGGGAGGGCTATGCCAACATGACGAGTTCATCTACATCAGCCGCTTGTACGTCTACAACAACTACTACATCTACATTGCTGATGGATCCTGTGGGAGGCGCAGATATCGACAACCACAACATCTTGACACCTACCCTTGAAGATATTCCCGCAGAAGACTAAGTAGAGATTAAGGCAAAGATGAAGGCACTCTAGGACCTCATGCTATTTGAGATACGTCAATACATGCGCAGGCTTCATCAAGCGCAACATCAACATCCCCGACCTCGCTCGGATCCAGATAACACCAGTATCGCCTCGTTTATCTTCTCTAGAGATTGAGCAAAAAATAGCCGCATTGGTAGACCAAGCTGTTAGCGCCTCGCTAGCCAACCGTTTAGATTCAGCAGTTAGCTCTCAAGTAGAGATGACACTTAGAAGGTTTGGCTTTACCGAGGTCGTACCACCAGCTCCAATCGCTAGTATACCTCTGATGAATCACATTTACAGTAGGACTGACGGTAGTACCGGCAAAGCCATTACGTCACATGCCTCAATATCTATGGTTGAGACCAATCATTATGCTTACGGCCAAACTAGCACTGCTCACCATGCGCCACCTCTACCCGCACAGACACTAGCTTTTCCCTCACTGCCCGCGCCGCATGCACAAGCACATAAGCCCGAACATGTCATACATCCTGAGCTAGCGCACGAGGAGGTGCCCCCACATGAGAGACGTGTGCAAGCAGTAGGCCAAGATGATATTGAGGAGTAGATCCATGCACTATTTAGGGAGTGCACCGGCTTTGTGCCTAGGGGACAAGCTAGGGTTTACCGGAAGCCATACCCCGACCATTTCGACATGGTACCTTATCCTCGACGGTGAGGGTAACAAAACCAGACTAGAGCACGTCAGTTAGTTTTTAGCATAGTGTGGAGAAGCTAGTGGGTCGGACACTTTAAACTTAGACTATTTTCTCTCTCACTACCCGGCACCGCTTTCACCTAGTTTTTGGCGCTCCCGCCAAACTCTATCCAAACGTGGTCTGAATTAGAACAAAAATTCCATGACTACTTTTACATGGGTGAAACAGAACTTAGGCTTTCGCACTTGACATTGGTTAGATAGAAATCTAGCGAGAGCGTCTCTAAGTATATCAAGCGCTTTCGAGATACCAAAAATCGGTGTTTTAGTCTTAATATTGCAGAAAGGGATTTGGCGGATCTAGCTTTTAGTGGGTTACGCTCTAAAATTAATGAAAGACTAGACAACCAGCACCTTTTAGAGGTTAGCCAGGTCTTGCAACAGGTTCTGGTCCAGGAAGGCTGAGCCAAGGATAAAAAGTTTATTAAGACGTTTAACAAGCCTAGGGCCGAAGTCCACGTCATGGAACACTCCGACGAGGAAGAATCAGAGGAGGAAGAAGATTCAGCTGACATGTACACGGCCGAATGGGTTTGGAACGCTAAGAGCAAATCTATTACTTGCTCCAAGTTATGGCCGTCTCCCACCAAGAATTGGCCTAGCGAAGTCAAGTACTCCTTTGATATAACCAAGTGTGATAAAATATTTGATTTCCTCTTGAAGAACCAGCTTCTCAGGTTGTCTAAAGGCCGAATCATTCCGTCTACCGATGAGCTAAAGAAACACCCATACTATAAGTGGCATGGTTCGCATTCACATTATACTAACGACTGTAATGTTTTTCGTCGACAGGTTCAATCGGCCATAGAGGAATGATGATTGAAGATAGACCACAATTCAAAGATGAAGCTGGACAAAGAACCCTTTCCCGTGAACACCGTCGACCTCGACGAAAGGAAAGTGCTGATTCGGCCGGAGCAGGCCAAGTCGACTAAAGGGAAAGAGATCATTATTGGAGAATCACGTACACGCACACTCGTACCTAAGAACCCTTAAGTAGGAGTGTGGAAATGGAATGTTAACATGTCTCTTTCGGCTAGGGCTCGCAAGAGGCCAAAGGTGACATATTAGATGTTGTTAAACAAACACCAAAGAAAACCTAAGGAAACATGCCCCCGTGCAAAAAGACTAAGTCAGTCGAAGGGGCCAAAGTAGTCGGAGGGTGGCTTTGGACCACAGTGGCAAAACCCTCCACACGATAACTTCCAACCATAGTGGCCAAACCCTCCGTATAGTGGCTTCGGCCCCCGGTGGCCGAGGCCGACACAGAACGAGTTCGGACCACAATGGCCGAACCCAGCTCTGCTCTAGATGAACCCCCCGGCAAGAGGCTTCGGCTCACAATGGATAAACATACCTTTGGCCTGGCAGGACCATTGGCTGATATGGTTCGAGGTGCCGTCGACCTGGCCGAACCCCCCTCTTGGTAACGGGTTCACCTCATAGTGGATGAAGCCACTAGAGCCACCAATGCCTCCACCATACAATTGGGCAGGGACCTCGTGGGCTCCGTACACATCACAATCAGAGCACCCTCTGCAACTTAACACTATCCCTTTTTTTCCTTCGGAGTATTATAACTGGCAGGGACAAATATATGCGGTAGAGGTTGACATCGTCCACAGGCAGTCTGTGGTACCTCTGAATCGACTCGCACAGGATGGAGCCAGGGGAGATCGGCATGAAGAGGCGAAGGATGGAGAGTCCGAAGCTATCACAGTCAGAGTAGGGTCTCAGGAAGTCCTAATCCCGAAGGCCCCCTCGCCGAAGCCTGATAGAGGTAAGTCCCCTACTCCAGCCGAAGACAACGCTGGAGCCTGGTCCGACCGGCCAAACGAGGCCGATTCGATTGGCAGGGTCCGCAGCGAAGGCCCCTCCGATTATGAAACATGCGAGGCCGATCTGGGTTGTACCCGTTTGGCGAAAAATAACAGGAACAAGGCAGTGGCACCTAGCACCAAGCCAGAACCATCTTGGTCACCTCCAAGTATGTCCAAATCATAGAAAAGGCGTCTGCAATGCCTACGGGTATAGGAGATGCACGAGAAGAAAGCCGAGGATGAGCGAGACACCATCTTCGAGGAGATCCACCATTGGCCAACAACGAGACAGGTATGGAGGATTAAGCTGGTTGAGATAACCAACCTGGCTCCTAGCCCGAGCGACGACGACGACTACTCGCCTGTCTCCGAGGGACCAACACCTTAGGCTGAATTAAAGTGACGAGGAGGCTATTTATAAGGACTAAATCCGGATTCAATAGGTAGACGATGCTCCACGAACTCGCGGCTTAATCTGGGCTTCTTACTATATTCCCATGCGAAACAATCGATGTACAACCGAAGCAACTTTATTACTTTGGCCTTCTCATCAGCCTGTAAATGTTTGTTTACAAAAGTTGGCCTTGGGATGCTACCATTGCCTATGTCAATTTCTTCTAAAGGATCGACCGACGCAAAACCTTGTCCTAATTTCTCTACTTCGCTAAAGTCTTCGATGGCCTTGGCAATACCGTCTTTAGCAGACCGATATTGTTCTACACGAGACTTCAACCAATCTAGATTACTTTTGCTAGGCATGACTACTAATTTAGGAATAACCGTGCTACACCAGTCAGCTTTACAAACACTAGTACGAAATGTCCTCCGGATACACTAACAAAGTCATAATCCGAATGATCCCTACCTGATAGACATTCTACTTTATTGTGGATGGTGTCAATGGACACATCGACCAATGCTACCTAGGCTGAAGTGTCTGTAGGTATGACCTCTACCTCATCGCCATCCCACTGAATCAGGCATTGGTGTAAAGTAGAAGGAATGTAGCAGTTTGCGTGCATCCAGTCATGCCCGAGTAGCACACTATAGTTACCTTGCACGTCAACGACGAAGAACACTATCAGCAATGTCTTGTTTCCTACTTTCAACACCATGGAGAGTATGCCTTTGGCCTCAGAACTCTCGCCGTTGAAGCCGTTGAGCATTAAGTTAGTTTTCTTCAAATCCTCCTCGTCCCAGCCAAGTTTCTTCTATAGCGAGTAAGGCATCAGGTTAACAGTGGCACCACCATCAACAAGCATCTAGGAGATTGGCTTCTCGTCAATGTGCCATTTGACGTATAGAGGCTTCAGATGGTGAGTTGTATCCTCGGGTTTCTCAAAAATAGCATTGCACGGACCGAGGTTCAACTGAGCGACCTCGGCCTAATCCTATGGTAGGGCGAACTCAGTGGGAACCATGACGATGTTGATGTCCATCACCTGATGTGTGGGTCCCTCGGTGATGGGTGAGTAGTCATTGTCGAGCATGTCATCGTCGTCGCTCGGGATAGGAGCCGGGTTGGTTATCTCAACCGTCTTAATCCTCCGTATCTATCTCATTGTTGGTCGAGGGTGGATCTCCCAAATATGGTGTCTCGCTTGTCCTTGGCTTTCTTCTCACGCATCTCCTATGCCCGTAGGCGTTGCAGACGCCTTTTCTATGATATGGACATACCTGGAGGTGCCCAAGATGGTTGTGGCTTGGTGCTAGGCGCCACTTCCTTGTTCCTATTATTTTTGGCCGAAGGGGTACCACCTAGATCGGCCTTGCATGTTTCATAATCGGAGGGGCCTTCGCTGCGGACCCTGCCAATCAGACCAGCCTAGTTCAGCCAGTCGGACCAGGCTCTGGCGCTGGCTTCGGCTGGAGTAGGAGACTCACCTCTGTCAGGCTTCGATGAGAGGGCATTCGGGATTGGGACTTCTTGAGACCCTATTCTGACTATGATAGCTTCGGACTCCCTGTCCTTCGCCTCTTCGCGCTCATCGCCTTTGACCCCGTTTTGTGCGAGTCGATTCGGAGGTACTACGAACAGCCTGTGGACGATGTCTCCCTCCGCCGCATTAGTTTGTCCCTGTCAGTTATAATACTCCGAAGGAAAACAAGGGATAGTGTTACATTGTGGAGGGTGCTCTGATTGTGATACGTACGGAGCCCACGGGGTCCCCGCCCAATTGTATGGTAGAGGCATCGGTGGCTCCAGCACCTTTGCCCACTATGAGCTGAACCCATTAACCGAAGGGCGGTTTGGCCAGGTCAATGGTATCTCGGACCATATCAGCGAGGAGTCCTGCCAGGCCGGAGGTACATTCGGCCATTGCGGGCTGAAGCCTTTCACTAGAGGGTTCGTCCAGAGCAGAGCTGGGTTCGTCCATTGGGGTCCGAACTCATTCTGCGTGGAGCTCGACCACTAGGGTCCAAGGCCACTGTACGGAGGGTTCGGCCACTAGGGTCTAAAGCCACCGTAGGTGGTGTTAGGCCACTATGGCCCGAAGTCATCATGCGAAGGGTTCGACCACTATGGTACGAAGCCATCATGCGGAGGGTTCGGCCACTGTGGTCCGAGGCCACCATACGGAGGGTTCGGCCACTATGGTCTGAAGCCACCCTCCGACTGCTTTGGCCCCTTCGGTTGACTTAGCCTTTTGCATGATGGCCTGTTTCCTTAGCTTTTCTTTGGTGTTTTTTTAATAGCATCTGATATGTTACCTTCGGCTTCTTGTGAGCCCTAGCCGAAGGAGGCATGCTAACATTCTGTTTCCACACTCCTACTTTAGGGTTCTTAGGTATGAGTGTGCTTGTACGTGATTCTCCAATAATGACTGCTTTCCTTTTAGTTGACTCGCCCTGCTCTGGCTGAATCAGCACTTTATTTTCGTCGAGGTCAACGGTGTTTACGGGAAAGGGGTCTTTGTCTAGATTCATCTTTGGACTGGGGTCTATCTTCAACCATCCTTCCTCTATGGACGATTGAACCTGTCGATGGAAAACATTGCAGTTGTTAGTAAAATGCGAGTGTGAATCATGCCACTTACAGTAGGGGTGTTTCTTTAGTTCGTCGGCAGATGGAATGACTTGGCCTTTAGGCAACCTGTGATGCGGGTTCTTCAAGAGGAAATCAAATATTTTATCACATTTAGTTATATTAAACGAGTATTTGACCTCGCTAAACCGATTCATTGTGGGAGACGGCCATAACTCGGAGCAAGTAATAGGTTTGCTCTTAGCATTCCAAACCCATTCGGCCGCATACATGTTGGCTGAATCTTCTTCCTCCTCTGATTCTTCCTCGTCGGAGTGTTCCATGATGTGGACTTCAGCCCTAGGCTTGTTAAACATCTTAATAAATTTTTTATCCTTGGCTTGGCCTTCCTGAACCAGAGCCTGTTGTAAGACTTGGCTAACTTCTAAAAAGTGCTGGTTGTCTAGTCTCTCTTTAATTTCAGAACACAACCCGCTAAAAGCTAGATCCGCAAAATCCCTTTTCGAAATATTAAGACTAAATCACCGATTTATGGTATCACGAAAATGCTTGATATACTTAGAGACGCTCTCGCTAGATTTCTTTCTAACCATGTTAAGTGTGAAAGCCTAAGTTCTATTTCACCCCTGTAAAAGTAGTCGTGGAATTTTTGTTCTAATTCATCCCACGTTTGGATAGAGTTCGACGGGAGCGCCGAAAACTAGGTGAAAGCGGTGCCCGATAGCGAGAGAGAAAATAGTCTAAGTTTTAAAGCATCCGACCCACTAGCTTCCCCACATTGTGCTAAAAACTGACTGGCATGCTCTAGTGTGGTTTTGTTACCCTCACTGTCGAACTTGGTGAATTCAGGGACTCTATAGCTGCGAGGGTAAGGTATCGTGTCGAAATGATCGGGGTACGACTTTTGGTAAACCCTAGCTCGACCCCTAGGCACAAAGCAAGTGCACTGCCTAAACAATGCGCGGATCCGCTCCTCAATGTCATCCTTACCTACTGCCTACGCGCGTCTCTCATGCGGGGGGCGTGACATGTTGCGGTATGTTGATGTGTCGGCCGCGGGTATCTTCCTCATGCGCTAGCTCGGGATGTACTACGTGTTCGGGCCTATGCGCTTGTGCATGCGGCATGGGAAGCGTGGGCAAAACTAGCACCGGTGTAGGTGGAGGCGGTGCATGGTAGGCGGTGCTAGTTTGGTCGTAAGCACAATGATTGGTCTCGGCAATAGATATCGAGGTTGGAGACGTAATAGCCTTACCGGTACTGTCGTTAGTTCTGCTCTTAATGTATTTATGGGAGGTATGCTAGCAATAGGAGCTTGAGGTACGACCTCGGTAAAGCTGAACCTTCTAAGTGTCGCCTCTACTTGAGAGCTAACTGTCGAATCTAAATGGTTGGCTAGCGAAGCACTAACGGCTTGGTCTACCAATGCGGCTATTTTTTGCGCAATCTCTATAGAAGATAAACGAGGCGATACTGGTGTTACCTGGATCTGAGCGAGGTCGGGGATGTTGATGTCATGCTTGATGAAGCCTGTGCGTGTCTTGACGTAGCTCCCCAGCATGAGGTCCTGGAGTGCCTTCATATTTGCCTCAATCTCTGCTCGGTCTTCTACGGAAATATGTTCAATGGTAGGCGTCATGATGTTGCGGTTGTCGATATCTGCGCCTCCCACGGGATCCATCAGCAATGTAGACGTAGTAGTCATTGTAGATGTACCAGCGGCTGATGTAGATGTACTCGTCATGTTGGCATAGCTCTCCCTAGTGGAGTCGCCAAAAAGTGTGTTGACACGAAAACGTGCCCCCACACTTGGGTCAGTTCGACAATCCAAAAGTGTGTGGATACTTAAGGACAAGCCTAAGCGTAACACAACACTAACGTCGCGTTCTGACTACCCTTGATAGTGTCAAGGGGGGTGGAGTCGCCAGGTAATCAGATCACACAGAATAATCCAATTAGTCAAAAAGGAATATATTAAACAGAATAAATCAGCAAGCTGAGTGGAGCTTGACTAACTCGAAGTATATAGTGCGAAGGGTATCGCCGAAGGGTACCTTCGGTGTCTGATGTGAAGGGTCCCACTGAAGGGTACCTTCGGCATTCGGACTGATCTGGCCGAAGGTAGGCTTCGAATAGATCTCGACGTGACAATCACCTCCGAACATTAGGGTTCGGCTGAAGTCTCTGACACGATAAAATAACTCGAACGCTACGCGTGGGCATGACTTCGTCTGTCGCGGGGTATGAACATGGTGAAGCCTATCTCGATGAAGCCTGTTGTGAAGCATGCTGATGCGTAGGACTCAGTCAAACTGACAACAGCGTGACGATCCGGCACGGGTGGTCGAAGCTAGGATTCCACCGAGGGGTGTTCTGGCAGCCTCCGAAACTAGCCTCCTATCTCCGGACACCTCCGGTGAAGTGGCTCCGACCATGAGAACCTGCAACAGAACAGAGATCAAGCGCCAATTCGGCCTGGGGACCGAATTCTGCTATGTGTTGCACTAGAGAAATGAAGGTAGCAATCTGTTACACAGATTAACGGATACTTCATAGGCGAAGTAACAAGGTGATAGCAATCTATTACATAGATTAATGGATACTTCATAGGCGAAGTAACAAGGATTACCACTGTTCCGAAGTGGCCGGTGGAGGGCTTCCAGGCAAACCAACGAAGGTTGAACAAAAGTAAAGATAAAAGTAAAGGTAGAGTTCAAAGCTAGGGCTTTGTATTTGATTTGTGTTGGGGGGCTTAATGAACCGGCCTCGCCCATATATTTATAGGGGCTAGTCTTCTAATATCTAAGATTAATGTGTTAAGATTCGGCCTAATCATGCGTAGGGATAAAATTAGCCAGAATCAGACTCAAACTCTTATCTTTGGAATTCTGCCTGAACTGGTCCTTCGGCCAGGCCTGCCGAAGCGTGCTCCTTGGGCCGAAGCTTCGGTGAGGCGGGCCTCCATAGGCCTTCGGGCCAAAGGCAGCAGGCCTGCTGGAAGCTTCTGAAGCCCATAGCTCAATGGGCCTTCGGCCCTGTAGGGCTTCGGCCAAGTCCAGGACATGTGTATTTTTGGCCCAAATTACCAAAATTGATATTTTGACAATCTTAGCCGTTTAATTCCATTTTTTGCTATCAACAGTACCCATCGGCCAAAAATAATAGGAACAAGCTAGTGGTGCCTGACACCAAGCCACAACCATCTTGGGCACCTCCAAGTATGTCCAAATAACAGAAAAGGCATTTGCAATGCCTACGGGCAAAGGAGATGCGCGAGAAGAAAGCCGAGGATGAGCGAGACACCATCTTTGAGGATATCCACCCTCGCCCAATGATGAGACAGGTATGGAGGATTAAACCGGTTGAGATAACCAACCCAGCTCCTAGCTCGACCGACGATGACGACGACATGCTCGGTGACAACTACTCGCCCATCTCCGAGGGACCCGCACCTCAGGCGATGGACATCATTGTCATCAGGCTACCCGCTGAGTTTGCCCTACCACAAGATGAGGCCAAGGTCGCTCAGTTGAACCTCGACCCGCACAATGCTATTTTTGAAAAACCCGAGGATATAGATCACCAACTAAAGCCTCTATACGTCAAAGGGCACATTGATGGGAAGCCGATCTCCCAGATGCTTGTTGATGGTGGCGCCACTATTAACCTGATGCCTTACTCGCTATTGAAGAAACTTGGAAGGGACGAGGAGGACTTGAAGAAAACTAACTTAATGCTCAACGGCTTCAACGGCGAGAGTTCTGAGGCCAAAGGCATACTCTCCATGGTGTTGAAAGTAGGAAACAAGACGTTGCTGATAGTGTTCTTCGTCGTTGACGTGCAAGGTAACTACAGTGTGCTACTCGGGCATGACTGGATGCACGCAAACTGCTACATTCCTTCTACTTTGCACCAATACCTGATTCAGTGGGACGGTGATGAGGTAGAGGTCATACCCACAGACACTTCATCCTAGGTAGCATTGGCCGAGGTGTCCATTGACGCCATCAACAATAAAGTAGAATGTCTATTAGGTATGGATCTTTCGGATTACAACTTTGTTAGCGTGTCCGGAGGACGTTTCATGCTAGTGTCTGTAAAGCTGGCTGGTGTAGCACGGTTATTTCTAAATTAGTAGTCATGTATAGCAAAAGTAATCTACATTGGCTGAAGTCTCGTGTAGAGCAATATCGGTCTACTAAAGACGGTATTGCTGAGGCCATCGAAGACTTTAGTGAAGTAGAGAAATTAGGACAAGGTTTTGTGTCGGCCGATCCTTTAGAGGAAATTTACATAGGCGATGGTAGCATCCCAAGGTCGACTTTTGTAAACCAACATTTACAGGATGATGAGAAGGCCAAAGTAATAAAGTTGCTTCGGTCGTACGTCAAATGTTTCACATGGGAGTATAGCGAGATGCCTGGATTAAGCCGCGAGCTCGTAGAGCATCGGCTACCTATCAAATCCAGATTTAGGCCTTATAAACAGCCTCCTCGTTGCTTTAATTCGGCCATCTACGACCGAGTTAAAGAAGAGGTAGAGCGATTACTTAAGGCTGAATTTATTAGGCCGTGTAGGTATGCTGAATGGGCCTCTAACATTGTACCTGTAGAGAAGAAGGGGAGTTGCAAAATACGAGTTTGTATTGATTTCAGGGATCTACACAAGGCCACTCCGAAGGATGAGTACCCCATGCCGATAACCGACATGCTAATCAACGATGCTTCGGGACAGAAGGTACTAAGTTTTCTTGATGGCAATGCCGGTTATAATCAAATCTTTATGGACGAAGAGGACATCTATAAGACAACCTTTCGATGCCCTAGTTTTGTTAGTTTATTCGAGTGGGTCATTATGACTTTTGGTCTGAAGAATGCTGGCGCTACATATCAACGTGCTATGAACCTAATCTTTCATGACTTGTTATAAGTTTACATAGATGATGTTGTAGTCAAATCGGACGCTATGGGAAACCACTTAGCCGATTTGAAAGTTGCTTTTGATAGGATGCGACAGTATGGCTTGAAAATGAACCCACTCAAATGTGTTTTTGGCGTGTCGGCGTGCAAGTTCTTAGGATTCATGATTCATGAAAGAGGTATAGAAATTGATCTTAAGATGCTTGAGAAGATTAGAAACTTTGCAGCGCCGACATGCAAGAAAGATGTGCAGAAGTTCTAGGCAGGAGGAATTATTTGTGTCGCTTTATATCTAACTTTTCTGGCAAGATTGATGCCTTTATCCCTGTACTCCGGCTATAGAATGAAGCCGAGTTCACTTGGGGGGCAAGTCAGCAAAGCGCCTTTGAAAAAATTAAAGAGTGCTTATCATCACCACCCGTGGTGAGAGCACCAAAAGTCTGATTTCTATTTCGGTTATACATTGCCGCCGAAGATAGAGTGATAGGGGTTGTGCTAACCCAAGGGGTGGAAGGAAAAGAGTACATCATCACATTCTTAAGCCATCATCTATTGGATGCCAAAACCAGGTACGTGTTTGTGGAGCACTTATGTTTATCACTTTACTACGCATGTACCAAATTACATCATTATCTTCTCCCTACTACATGTATTGTCGCTTGCCAAACCAATTTTATAAAATACATGTTGCAAAAGCCGATCCTAAGTGGAAGAATCAGAAAGTGGGCTTACGCTTCGATTGAGTATGATTTGGCCTATGAACCTCTAAGAGCTATGAAAGGATAAATTGTCGCTAATTTTATAGTTGATCAGTACATAGATTTCAGTTGGACTGACCATGTTGCTCTAGTTGAGGTAGTTACATGGAAACTTTATTTTGATGGTTCAGCTTGTAAGAAAGGCCAATGTATCGGGGTTGTCCTCACATCTCCTAATGGTTCAAACTTTAAAACCTCGGCCCCTTAGAATTTCCTTCTACTAATAACCAAGTTGAATACGAAGCCTTATTACTAGGACTTGAATTGCTAGAATCTATAGGTGCTAAACATGTCCATGCTTATGGTGATTCTTTGTTAGTAGTACAACAAGTAGCTAAGAGTGCGCAATGTTTTAATGGCTTGCTAAATAGTTACTTGGATAAATGTTTAGACATAATTGATACTTTTGACGACTTCAAAATCTCTCACGTGTCAAGAGAGGACAATTCCATTTCAAATGATTTGGCTCAGCAAGCATATGGCTATCAAGTCAAGAGAGGAAAATTTTATGTATAAGAAAAACCAATATTTGGTCTTACTGCCAAAGCCAGAAGCTTCAGGCAAGCGCGAGGTCTGTCGAACCCTACGGGTCGGACCCCTTTGGCCACCGGAGGGTGTCATGGGCGGGATCCCTCATGTGAGGAACCATATTGAAGAGCATGGGTCTTATGCTCTAGATGTGATGAGTGATTGTCAATGGAAGTCAAAGAGGAGACATGAAGACCTGCCGTGTCTGGGGCGCGTGTGACTCAGGTACACGGGCAGCGAGCGACAGCCAGGCAGAGGAGCCACGGAGTCAGGCTGGCCTAATCCGAGTACATGGGCTAGGAGCGGAAGAGGATCCACTGGTCTGTTGACTGGGTTTGACTCGGGTACACGGGCGGCGAGCGATTGTCGGGCTAAGGAAGTTGCGGAATCAGTTCAGCCCAATCCGGGTACCCGATGCGAAGACGGTGGACGCTTTGTCATTTTCGGCGCAAAACTGACAACCGATGATTATCTTTATTTAGTATTTTAATATTCGTTATTTAAGTCCACGATATTTTTTATTCGAGTCAGTTCAATATTCTAAGGGTATTTTTGTAATTTCCAATTATATTTTAGAGTCAGTGTAATTTACCCTAGGGGTAAATTAGTCTTTTCCCTTTATTAGTGGGTTGTCTATAAATAGGCCCCAACCCCCTAGGGTTACGGTTGACTGTTTTATGGGAGAATCAATCTACCGTCCATTTTTCCTCCACCGTCATAGTTTTCCTTTCGCCTGGTTATTCTCCGCCGTCGCACGGTTTTCATCTACAGAAAAAAATTAGTCGTCGAGCAGCGCGCAGTGAGCACTGCAGCCGCTGGCGTCGGCATTGCGTGGTAGCCGAGTCGGAGCGCACAGCACAAGGCGCGTGGCTGTTTTTCTCGTGACTCCCTAACGCGAGGTGCGCAGCAGTCGAGACGCAGCGCCGCAGTTTTTCAAGGCTAGCAGCACCGGAGTAGCTGCACAGGCGGGTCGTAGCTGCAAGCTCTAGCACATTCTTCGGTGAAATCTTCACGCAGCAGAATTAGCAGTGATTGCCAGCAGTTTTTTTCTTTCGGTGCATTGATTATGTGCGGTAGCTAGCTGCGCTCAGCTGCGGCGTCCAGGAGGATTGCGTCAGGTGGGTTGCAGTTTTTGCCTCACGCAACGTATGGAAGCAGGTCTACCTCGGCAAACGCGCAACCTATGCGGAGTATAAGTTTGACGCAGAGACGGGTCGGCGACGACTCAATGTAAGGAAGGCATCAGTACTATGTTTATCCTGTGCGCGACGGGAGGCAGCCAAGGCATGTTTTCGGTAGCAAGAAATTTCTGTAGCACGTAAACGTTCCAGATCTAATCTACTATTTTTCAGTTAGATTAATTAAAGCAATAGTTGTCTATTTTTAATTAGCCTGCAAATCTGGTTAGTTATTTCATAGTTAATTTTTATCTGCAAAAATCTTATTAGTGATCGTATAAAAAGAAAAAAATTATTAGTCGCACTAATATTTTTTATTCTAGATTTACGTGCAAAATATTAGTTTTATTTCTGAATTAATTTCTAGATGATCCATGTTTTATTCACTTGATTAGTACTTTATTCTCAGATTGCAATATAAATTTTTATTGATATATCTAGGTGTTTTCCTGTGCACATCTAGTATTTATTAGATCATTTGAGAACACATTTTTATTTATTGCAGTTATTTTTATTTAGTTTAGTTTAACTTTTAAATATTATTTTAATTAGGACACCGATCATTTTTAGGCTAGACAACTTTAGTTCCTGTGATTTGCTTAGCTACTGTTATTTGTGTGTCAAGGTGTGTTGGGTGTTGGGATTAGGTCATTGATTCGGAAGAATTTTTTAGGCGCCCATTCACCCCCCTCTAGTCGCTACTTTTGGTCCTACAAGTGGTATGAGAGCGAGGTTAGGGTTTTTCTATAGCATAACCGGATCTAAACCCAGGTAGTGATCATGACTTCCTCTAGTAAAATCCCGTCCCTTGAAGCTTTTGCTTACACTTATTGGAAGACTCGCATGCAAGCCTATCTTATGAGCTAGAGCTCGAACATTTGGGATATTTGTGCTCACCCTACTTTTACTATACTTCCTATTGCTGAGCGTGATTCTCCTGATATAACCGCCCAGCATCAAAACAATAGCAAAGCGGTGAAGATTTTATTCTCTGGTCTAGGTCCTAGTGAGTTTGAGCGTGTTAGCCATCTCGACACTTCTCGAGAGATCTAGGCTACGCTCCAGGCACACCATGAGAGGACATCTCAGGTCAAGGCTAGGCTCTATCAGACGTACCGGCGTGTGTATGAAAATTTCTGACAGAAGCCGGGTGAGACTATTGAGGCTTTGTTTGGTCGTTTTCAAATGATCATTAACAAGCTTCGGGCCAATAAGGCCGATCGTGATCAGATGGTCTAAGATCATGAACATGCGCTCAAGGTTCTTCATACCTTGGACCCTAAGATCTAGGAGATCAAGGTTTCTTCTATTGTTGAGAGCGCTTCCTATGATACCTTGATTGTCGCAGAGCTTTTTAGTAAGCTTAAAAGACATGGCACAAAATCCAGATGCTTTGAGTGTGGTGATCCAGGTCATTTCATCGCCGACTGCCCCAAGCGGAAGAGTTACAAGAAGGGAACTGGCGGTAGCTCCTACGATTCCGGCAAGCACGACAACTCCACTTTCACAAAGGGCAAGCCAAAGACAAGATTCTTTCGAAAGGCTCTGAAGGACTACAGGTGTGATAACAAGAAGCGAGACAAGGCCTTCTTCGCCGAGATGGAGAAAAGCTACTCCAAGAGATCTTCGTCTTCCTCCTCGTCTTCATGTTCAAGTGATGAAGAGTTCGTGATCAAGAAGGGGAAGGACAGGGACGATCCGGCGGGCCTCTGCTTTATGGCCTTCAGGGACAAGCCGAAGAGTCACTCGCGTCACAGCTAAAGACCCCGCAAGAGCTTCTGTTCAATGGCTCTTGGGGATAAGGAAAAAAAGGGCTCCTCTGACAACTCTGACGATGAAGACGATGAAAAGGTATTTTCCTATGAACAAGAAGTTGTTAATTTACTAGAACAGAACCGTCAGGAGTTGAAGTATCGGGAGAAACTGCTTAGAGTAGCTAAAAAGAGGATAGATGAGTGTTGGGGGAAAATATCTCATCTTCGGGGTTATTGCCGAAGCAGCATAAAGACAGTCAACCAGTTCGAAGATTCTCCGAAGATCATCTTCGAAGATGCCCAGAACCCCGTTCGAAGCCCGAAGACAGGCATTGGTTCGAAGTATGTCTTCGAACTAAAGCCCTTCAGGATCTTTTCTGTCAGCTAAGATGGAAGACTTATCTTCTTTCCCACTAGATTAGTCTTTTACCATTTTAGCCCTATTAAGGAAATCAAATAGTTTCCTTAATGTCGGTTGTAATAGAGGGGTAAATAGGTCTTTTCCTTAATGTTTAGGCCTATAAATACCCCCCATTTCACCCTGTAATAGGGACCGAATACAAGTTATTCAATACACACTTTCGAACTATTCTAAGTTATTATCCTTTCAGAGGCTTAGAACAGTTTACTTCACAAACACTTCGTTTGTTAGTTTCTTTTCTACAGAAACCTGTTAGCGTAATCTTTTACGCCAACAGTTGGCGCCGTTCGTGGGGAACTTAGTCCGAAAAACTTCGTTCTCTACCAACTTCTTACATCATGCCTCCTAAGCGGAGCGCACCTCGCAATCCCACTCGGAGGTCCTCTCGGATCTCCGGAGAGATACCCTTCAACACAGTTGAAGTCAGAGGGTCTTCGACTATCCCTCCACCTCAAACTCCGCAAGGGGCTTCTATCCCTCGAGGATACGAAACCTCTCCGCCAACCCCTTCCATACTCCGACCGCCCGGAGTCCCTCCTCCACCCTCCATTCCGATTCGAACTGATCATACCAGTTCTCAAGACCCAGAAGGTCCTTCCGGAGGAGATGAAGATAGCCTTGGAGATATGGCCACTCAAATGGCCAACCTTCAAGCTGAGGTAGCAAGATGGCGACAAGAAGCTGCGGACAGGCTTCGCTCTCAAGCCATCCCAACTATCTCTGAAGTGCCCGAAGACGACGATATTGGTTATCCTGAAGCCCCAGAGAACGCCTCCTACGACAATGAATCTCCGTTGCATCCTGAGCTGCAGAAGGTTCGCTTTGATCCAAAGTTTAAAACTTCGAAGCTCTGCAAGTATGCCGGAGATGAAGATCCCGGAGAGTTCGCGCGTTCTTATGCCCTAGCGATTGAGGCTAGCGGCGGAGTCAGAGACACTATGGCGAAGTGCTTCCCGTTAGCTCTTCAAGGAGTGGCGTTGAGATGGTTCTGGTCTTTAAAGCCAGGATCAATCAATTCGTGGTCACAGTTGAAGAGGAAGTTTATAAGTAACTTTCAGGGCACCTTCGTGCCTCCTATGTCAACAGGAAGCCTTTTCCAAGTGAAACAGCTCCCCGGAGAAACATTGAGGCAGTACTTCAAGCGCTTCGCTCATACGAAGTCGCAAATTCGGGGGCTGTCCACATCCTCAGTGGTTGATGCGGCTCGGGAAGGCGTCAGTCATCAAGGCCTTCTGGATAAACTGCATCGGAAGAGCATCTCCACAGTATCACAGCTGATGTCATATTTCGAGGAGTATGCGAGGTCAGAAGAGGGTTGGCTTCGGAGGACTGCTGCTACTTCGACAGTATTGCAAGAAGTTAAAGCAGAGGTGAAGACTTCAGCACAACCACAGGAACCAGTCTTCGAAGTGCAACATGATCGAAGAAGAGGGCAAAAGCACCCTCGCTCTGAAGTCTTGAATATTGCACCCCCACAGAAGTTTATACAGAGAGCTCCACAGTCTGCGGGGAACAAGTCCAGCGGCTGGAGGCCGCCAGGAAAAACGGCTGGCAAAGGCCAGACCCTTTTTTGCTGTATTCATGGAGAAAATCGAAGCCATGCAACTGACACTTGCAAGGCTATCCTTACCCTAAGGGGAGAATACTTGGAGAGAACTTCAGGTCGAGGCAGTACCGACCGAAGTCCAGCAGCAGTGCGCCCAGACCCGGTCCAGGCTGTGGCGCGGATAGAAAATTTTGATGCTGCAAGGCACCCTCCGATGGCTAATGTTATGCCACCTCCGAAGCAAGAGGAAGGGCAAGATAGAGGAAAGAGAGTAGTTCTCCCTATCTCCGGAGGAGGTACCCTCGGAAGCATGTCCAAGAGACAGCGAAGAGAGTACGTTCGGGAAGTAGGTCATATTGGGACTTCGTCATCTGCAGCTGCAATGCCGGAGTGGTCTCATGTTCCAATATCTTTCTCTGCGGAGGATGCAGCTGGTATTAAGTTCCCGCATGCAGATCCATTGGTTATCACTGCTAATATTGCAGGGACTGAAGTCCGAAGGGTGCTAATTGACGGAGGTAGTTCGGCAGATATCATTTTTGTACAAGCCTTCGATCAGTTATGCATTTCCAGGAAGCATCTCCTCCCAGCGGCTCGTCCTCTGCAAGGCTTCGCAGGACCTCCGCTTGATGCACTTGGCCAGATAGGCCTGGAAGTAACCTTCGGAGAAGGTTTATTAGCCCGAACTGAAGAAGTTATCTTTGATGTGGTAGATGCCCCGTATGCTTATAATGTCATCTTCGGACGGGGCATGTTGAATCAGTTCGGAGCCGTGGCGCATCACAACTACTTGTGCATGAAGATGCCCACGCAAGCAGGAGTCCTAACAATCTTCGGAGATCAAGCCATGACTCGGAGGGCAGAATATGGTCACGGTCCTCCTCTTGATCCGAGGCAAGTAAATAGTGTCCAAGATAATGAAGAAATTTTTTCAGCCTCCTCCGAAGCTTCGAAGAAGTCTTTTCCGAGACCAAGTCCCGAAGGAGAGATTGCAACGAAGGTCATTGTTAAAGATGGTAAAGAATACACTTTTCAATTTGGTAAAGATTTACCACCTGAAGTTGCAACCTCCTTGGAAAAGGTAGTGGACGAAAATTTGGATGTCTTCGCTTGGTCTGACGAAGATATCACCGGAGTCGATCGGGATATCATTGAACACAGTTTACTTGTAAACCCGAAGGCCCGGCCTGTTAGACAAGGACTCCGAAAGATGTCCGCAAAGAGAGCTGCTCTAGCTAAGGACGAAGTTGAAAAACTATTGAAGGCTGGAATCATCAGAGAAGTGGCTCACACAGAATGGTTAGCCAACCCAGTCTTCGTCAGGAAGAAGTCTTCCGGGAAGTGGCGCATGTGCATTGATTTCACATCTCTGAATAAAGCGTGCCCACGTGACCCCTACCCCATGCCCCGAATTGATCAACTAGTTGACTCCACTGCAGGTTCGGAGTTATTAAGCTTCCTTGACGCGTATTCTGGTTATCATCAAATATGGTTGAAGCGCGAAGATGAAATCAAGACAAGCTTCGTAACTCCTTCGGGAGTCTTTTGCTATGTAAGAATGCCCTTCGGCCTAAGAAATGCCGGGGCTACTTTTTCAAGACTAGTTGCTAAGGCTCTAGGTCATCAATTAGGTCGCAATGTGGAGGCCTATATGGATGATATTGTAATAAAGAGTGCTTTAAAGCACCAACATAGCCTAGACTTAGCAGAAACATTCAATAGCCTTCGGGCATGTGGGATCCGTCTTAACCCCGAAAAATGTATATTCGGAGCTAAGGCTGGAAAGTTGTTAGGATACTTAGTTTCAAGCAGGGGAATTGAAGCTAGCCCTACTCAAATAACTGCGCTGCAGAAGATGGCTCCTCCGGAGAATTTAAAGCAAGTGCAAAAGCTGACTGGACGTCTGGCCGCACTAAGCAGGTTTTTATCAAGGTCTGCGGAGAGGAGTTTGCCAATATTTAAAGCTTTGAAAGGGTCCGAAGATTTTGCATGGACACCGGAGTGTCAGAAAAGCTTCGAAGATATTAAAGATTATCTCAGCAATCTTGCTACACTTACGGTGCCTATTGCGGACGAAACCCTACTCCTGTATCTTGCAGCTACAGGTTCAGCTGTCAGCGCAGTCCTTGTCAGAGAAGTCGATTTCAATGGGAAGTTGGTCCAAAATCCTGTCTATTTTGTATCCGAAGCATTATTAGGAGCGAAGACAAGATACTCCGAACTTGAGAAGTTCGTTTATGCTCTGATAATGGCTTCGAGAAAGCTAAGACATTATTTTTGGCTCACAATGTAATTGTACCAACTTCGTATCCTTTAGGAGATATGCTCCGAAGAAAAGATTCCACTGGAAGGATTGGAAAGTGGGCAGTAGAGCTAGCACCCTTCGGCATATCTTTCTTGGCAAGGACAGCTATCAAATCCCAAGTCCTAGCAGACTTCATAGCAGAGTGGACTCCACTTGCGAATTTGACTCCGGAGAAATCAAGTGACGGAGTTTGGACTGTTTACTCCGATGGAGCTTTCCAAGCATCCGGAGCAGGCATTGGAGCAGTGTTGATTTCACCGTCAGGGCAAAGAGCAATGTACTCCGCAAGACTCAACTTTAAGTCTACCAATAATATAGCGGAGTACGAAGGAATTTTATTGGGACTCCGGAAAGCACGTGCTCTAGGGGCTACAAGAATAATTATAAAAACAGATTCTCAGATAGTAGCAGGGCACGTAGACAAAAGTTTTCAAGTTCGACATCCACAGCTTGCAAAGTATTTAGAAGAAATCCGCAAAATCGAAGCACACTTCAAGGGTATTTCCATTCGGAGTATACCAAGAGCTGAAAACGTGCAAGCAGACTTTTTAGCGAAGGCTGCAGCCGGAGCTGTGGATGTGCCTGAAGAAGCTTTCTATGAGGAGCTCAATATACCTTCGGTGCCACAAATTGCCTCTGCGGAGATTCTTTGCATTCCTAGTGCAGATTGGAAAGATTTGATCATAGAACTCTTGCAAGGAGGAACAAATTTGCCCGAAGAGCCCCAGTTGTCAAGATTAAAGCTCAGAGCAAGAAACTATCAGTTAATCAACGGTATATTATACAAGGCCGGAGTATGTTCCCCTCTACTCCGATGTATATCTCAAGCCGAAGGCCAAGAAATTCTTCGAGAAATTCACGAAGGCCTTTGTGGAAGCCATTTAGCCCCTAGAGCTCTGGCAGGAAAAACACTTCGCCAGGGGCTTTATTGGCCCACAATAACAGCTGATGCGGAGAGCTTGGTCCGCACTTGTCAAGGATGCCAATGGATGGGTCGACGGAGTCATCGCCCACCAACAGCTATTCAAGTCATTGCTCCGGTATGGCCTATGGCCAGATGGGGTATGGATCTAATTGGTCCCTTTCCGTTAGCAAAGGGAAATCTGAAGTTCGCAGTGGTAGCTATTGAATATTTTTCTAAGTGGGTAGAAGCAGAGCCCTTAACAGCTATCACTTCGAACAATGTACATAAATTCTTCTGGAAGAACATTATTTGCCGGTTCGGAGTGCCTAGATATCTCACAGTTGATAATGGAACACAGTTTGACGCAGAACCCTTCAAGAAGTTTTGCGAAGACCTAGGCATTCAACTATGTTTTGCTGCAGTGAGACATCCTCAGTCGAATGGAGCCGTAGAGCGAGCCAATGGAAATATTTTATCAGGGCTAAATCGAAGAATAGTAGGATTATCAAAGGGACTGTGGACCGAAGAGCTTCCGAAGATTCTGTGGTCCATTCGGACTACGCAAACAAGGTCCACAGGTTTTACTCCATTCAGACTACTATTCGGAGATGAAGCTATGACTCCAACGGAGCTCAAAGGGGGATCATTTCGCAGCACCGAACCGGACATTGAAGAAGAAAGACAAGCTTCGTTAGATTTGTCAGAAGAAACAAGACTTCGGGCTGTAGCTAATTTATCAAAGTATCATCAGCAGACGAAGATTTGGTATGACCCGAAGGTTAAACTCAGCGAGTTAAGGCCGGGTCATCTTGTTCTACGAAGCATTATAGCACCAGGGAAGTTAGGCAATAAATGGGAAGGTCCATATCTAATTGTCCGCTCAGGGCGCCCTGGTTCATTTAAATTAGATAATTTAGAAGGTGAAGAGTTAGCACATACTTGGCATGCGGAGCACCTAAAGCGATACTTCGCATAAGGGCTCCTTGTAATTTGCTTGTAATCACCTCTAAATTAATAAAGCATACACCCTGATAGTTGCCTTCCCCTCATAGACTTCCATCTTCCCGAGCGGACGCGCTGGAACCGCGGGGTCGACCGAGAGGGAAGTGTCATTAAGCTGGGCTGTATTTCCGGACTTCGAACCCATAAAGTCGAAGCCTCCGGTGTGGTGGCTGACATAATCCGGAGCCCAGGCCACGGCTTGTAGGCATCCGTAAAAGAGCCCAAAACCACATTCTACGGAGTCCAAGCCATTGGCTGGTAGACTTCCGTAAAAAGAGCCGAAGGTGGCCAAAATCTACGGAGTCCAAGCTGCAGCTTGCAGACTTCCGTGAAAAAAGAGCCGAAGGTGGCCAAATTCTGCGAAGTCCAAGCCATTGGCTGGTAGACTTCTGCAAAAATAGCCGAAGGTGGCTACAATTATACGGAGTCCAAGCCATTGGCTGGTAGACATCCGTAAAAAGAGTCCAAAGAGACCACTGCAAACTCCGAACCATTGGTTCGTCAGAGATCGCAAAGACAAGCCGAAGGTGGCTAAAGCAAAACAGCATTTGAGCCATGAGCTTCGAATGTCTGCTAACATAGTCCAAAGTGACAAATTCTTTAAGACACTAAAGTGTCCTGGAAGTTATCTCAATTGATTTCTTTCGTAAAGCAAACAAAGGTACTAATCTACCATTCTTCTGACTGCAAAAAGTCGAAGACATTTCATAAGATTTCAAAAGATCTTTAAATGACAGAGGGGCTCCGAACCCCCAAAAAATTGTACTCCGAAATTTTTTCTTTGCGCATAACCATCTTTGAATACATTTCGAAGTTGCTTATACCCAAAGAGGGGCTAATAAATATGGAGACAATTTTAAATCGGCATTCATTATTGAAATAAATGTGTTTACAGATTACACTATGAAAAATTGGTATCTATACCAAGAAGGAATCGGAGACCTCTTCGGTCCCGAGAGCTAGGGGTGGAACGACTAGTTCCAACATCAGAAGTTCTAAGAACTTTACGTTTAACTCTCTTCCTCCCCCTCGAAGCTCTAAAATCCTTCTGCTCTTGTTGAAGCTCGGCCCAAGTTCGAAGTCGCTCGGGGCTTCTTTCCCAGCTTCTAAGATCTTCAGATCTTTTATTTCGGGCTTCACCTTCATCTTCAGACCAATTAGTGTCTTCAGAAGACGAGGTGTTTGCGTCAACCTCTTTATCTTCCTCTTTAATATAAGACAATACGTCTTTGATTACTTCAGGTGCAATTACGCCGGAGTCATCTCGAGGAATAAGAAATCGAGGACGCTTATAACTCTTTAGAAGTTCGAAGGTTTTCCACAATGAGCGAAGTTCGCTGTTAAGCTCTAACACTTCGATATCTTCAATTAGAGGCAAAGCCTAAAAATATGACAAACAAGACTTTCATTGATAAATGTTTACAAGCATGAGCTTTACATAATCAAAAAATCCTAAGTAATTCCTAAACCTGCGGGTTCGGAGGAGGCTGACTGCTCGAAGCTTGGCTCCGAACTTGCTTCTGGCGTTGGCCTTCATCAATCCAAGCCTTGATCGCAGAACGACCTTCGGCTCTCCATGAAGTTTGAAAGGCTCGCCAGGCGGCAGTCACGCCTTCGGAAGGACTCAAAAGTCTCGCGTCATCGAAGGTAATGGAGCCCTCTGCGCTCGGAGTGATTGTTCGGCCCAAATCCTCATAGTAACGAAGCAATCCGAGGGCAGACACTTATCCGGAGAGTTCTCCATAACGTATGCCTGCAGACTTCATTTGCTTCGCTGCTCCTTGGATCCTCTTTAACCGGCGCAGCAGAGTCACATTGTCATTCGAAGGTAGTGATCCAGTAGTACCGAAGTACTCCAAGACACCTAGCATCTGCTCGATGACCTCCGAAGCCACCTTCTCAGACTTAAGCTTTTCCTCAATAAGTGCGTCCTTGGCCGAAGTCGTTTCTGCTAGAACTCCAGAAATTCTAGCATTCTCCGTAGTCAAAGTATTCTTTTGAGTCGGAGTTG
>JAAALK010000284.1:30205690-30285852 GCA_019279435.1 Zizania palustris
CAACAAAAAGATAAAGTTGCTTCTCCTTCTTCATCACAAGTTATTAATCTGAAAGGACGTGTCATGCTTGCAACTAAAACTAACCTTGCAGTACGTAGTTTCTTGGTCTTGCAGGGTTTCTACCGGCTATTTTGTGAAAGATTTAAGCACCATAGCCGGTCCTTTGAATGAGTTGACCAAGAAGGGAGTTACTTTTACTTGGGAGCCAGCACAAGAACAAGCGTTTGCCACACTAAAGGATCACCTTACACATGCACCTCTACTTCAGCTACCCGACTTCAGTAAGCCTTTTGAGTTAGAATGTGATGCTAGTGGTTTTGGAATAGGAGGTGTGCTGCTACAAGGAGGTAAACCCGTGGCCTATTTTAGTGAGAAATTACATGGTCCACAGTTGAATTATTCTACCTATGATAAGGAATTATATGCCTTAGTGCGTGTGCTTGAAACTTGGCAACATTACCTTTTGCCTAAGGAGTTTATTATTCATTCGGATCATGAAGCATTGAAGCATATACGAAGTCAAGCAAATCTGAATAAACGACATGCTAAATGGGTAGAATTTATTGAGACTTTTCCATATATCATTAAGCATAAGAAAGGGAAAGATAATGTGATTGCCGATGCTTTATCTAGACGTTATACATTGCTTTCTCAACTTGATTATAAGATCTTTGGTTTAGAAACATTGAAGGACATGTATGCTACTGTTTTGGACTTCAAAGATGCTTTTGCAAATTGTAGAGATGACCGTGCTTGGAACAAATATGTGCTGAATAATGGATATCTTTTTCGTGCTAACAAGTTATGTGTGTCGGCTAGCTCTCTTCGCTTGTTGTTATTGCAGGAAGCACATGGTGGTGGTTTGATGGGTCATTTTGGATCAAAGAAAACCGAAGATGTGCTGTCCACACTTCTATTGGCCTAGGATGAGACGAGATGTTGAGCGCTATGTGGCACGATGCACTACTTGCAATAAAGCTAAGTCCCGTCTAAACCCACATGGTCTTTATATGCCTCTGCCTGTTCCTAGTGTACCTTGGGAGGATATTTCTATGGATTTTGTGTTAGGATTACCTAGAACTAGGAGGGGGAGAGATAGTATTTTTGTGGTGGTAGATCGGTTCTCTAAAATGGCGCATTTTATACCTTGTCACAAGAGCGACGACACTACCAATGTTGCTAATTTGTTTTTCAGAGAGGTCGTACGATTGCATGGGGTTCCCAATACCATCATTTCAGATCGTGATGCTAAATTATTAAGTCATTTTTGGAGGACGTTGTGGCATAAGCTAGGGACGAAGCTGTTGTTTTCTACTACTTGTCACCCCCAAACGGATGGGCAAACGGAGGTCATCAACCGTACATTGTCCACCATGTTGAGGGCTGTTTTGAAGACCAACTTGAAGCTCTTGGAAGAGTGTCTACCTCATATTGAGTTTGCATATAATAGGTCAGTACACTCCACTACTAAGGTAAGTCCGTTTCAAGTGGTCTATGGCTTTAATCCGCGTGCTCCTATTGATTTGCTACCATTACCACCATCTGAAAACTTCAATTTTGATGCTACTACACATGCTGAATTATTACTTAAGATGCATGAAACTACTAAAGCAAATATAGAGAAAATGAATGAGAAATATCGTGCTTATGGTAGTAAGGGTAGAAAAGCGATAACATTTGAACCGGGTGATCTTGTTTGGTTGCATTTGCGCAAGGATTGTTTTCCTAATTTGAGAAAGTCTAAATTGATGCCCCGTGCTGATGGTCCTTTCCGTGTGCTTGAGAAGATCAATGATAATGCATATAAACTTGAGTTGTCTGCAGCTTTTGGGGTTAGTCCCACATTTAACATTTCAGATTTAAAGCCCTATTTGGGAGATGATGACGGGCTTGAGTCGAGGACGACTCCAATTCAAGAGGGGGAGGATGATGAGGACATCACTTCGCATGATACACACACGCACCAGCATGATACACACATGCACCATCATCATACAATTCAATTACAGGGACCAATCACACGCGGCCGCGCCCGTCGCTTGAAGCATGAGGTTAATTCTTTCCTTAGCAACTATGTTAATATTTGTTTGGATGGGATGCTACTGAATACTAGTGATATTTTGTTGCTTTGGAACATGGGAGATGGAATAGAAGAGTTGGAGTTGAAGACGGAGTCGCACGGATGATTTGAAGTCAAGAATTCGCTGGTTCGGACTACATCGACCACCATGCACCAAAATGGGCATAACTTCCTCATACGAAGTCCGATTGGCGCGTTCTTGGACTTTTTGGAAATCTAAGGAGAAGGTGGATCTTTTGGCGTTGGTTTCGCCTCATTTGGAGTCTCGAGCCGTCCTGTGTGTTTGCAAACAGTCCTGCATGATAGAATTGGGCCGTGTTGGCCCATAGTCCGAGTCTGTACGTCTTCTAGCCCATAGTCCGAGTCTGTACGTCTTCTACAGGCTGCCCACGCCTTATATACGCACGCCAGACGCCTTTAGGGTTAGGTTTTGCTTTGTTTGCATCTACACTTGTGTGTTTAGATCACGCTCCTGCACCGGACCGATTGGCTGCTGCATCAGCGTTTGTGAAACCTCTCCTCTTCATAGTTTATCTCTGATTTGGCATTCGACTTGTATCCTTCCTGTTCTTGATTGTGTTCTTGGGTTCGCTTGCAGGAACTAGCCCTCGTGGCGAGGTCAATCGCGCCCTGCGTGGTTGATAACCAACGGAGACGGTGGTGTAGCGATTGCAAGGTTTTGATCCGCCGGACCGGAGCCTTGGATCGTCAACGTCGAGATTCTCCACCAATCCAAGTTATCCTTACCTAACGGAAGATCGGGACCAATCCCCCATTAGTTGGTATCAGAGCACAGATTTCCCGTTAGGTAATCTCGATCTGCTTTTATTTTTACCTAGAGTCCAGAAAACCCTCACAAAAAAATCACCACCGAGAACCCCTTTGTGCCTTGCGATTTTATTTTTAGTTTTTAACCTTGTTGAGTTTGTGTTCTTGGTCGAGTCTTGTTGCTGGTTTAGTAATCCCTTTGTGTCGTTTGAGTAGTAGTTGGTCTTGTGTCTCAAAAAATTCCCCACCCGAAAAAAAACCCCTCCACAACCCTACTCGTTTTCCACATCGAGTCTTTGTGACCCCCCTTCGGTAAAACAGGCATAACTTTTCGCTCGTTTGTCAGAAAAATCTGAAATTTTTTGAGCTTCTTCTTGCCCAATTTGGAGCCTACCCTAACATGGGTTCCCCTGTTAGCCTTCATTAGAATCGCCAAAAAAAATCAGGAAGATAAAGAAAAAAATTGGACAATGTTTTTTGCTCGCCGTTCAGCGAACTTGTTGAATTTCTGTGAACCACATTCCACCTCAGTTGCAGGTGCCAATTTTTGTGGTTGCATCTCTTGTCATCCTTGTTCAAAAAAATATCATGAAAAAAAGAAGCAAAAGAGAACCGGTCCTGTCGATTGCTTGTCCAATCTCTTGTCTGATCTCTTGTCCGATCCCTTGTCCGATCAGCGGCAGCGGCAGAGAGCTGGGCGCGGCGCTGGGCTAGGCCGAAAGTCGTTTGCTTGTCCGATCCCTTTTCCGAACAGCGGTAGCGGCATAGTTTCCCTCTATTGCTTGAATTTTCACCTTGGGAGCACTAAGGCCAGCAACTTTGACGAGTACTAGGGAACACTTATTGAACTTGGTTTAACTGTTATTACTATCACTAATCCTTGCTACTCACTTTGCCTTCCAAGCTACACCTTTCTCTTGGTCAGGACAGGTTCATTTCTTGCAATTGTACACCACCCTCCACTTGGTTCATCACCTGTAGGCCGGTGACCTCACTGTGGCGTGGTAAGAACACTTGCAAGCGTGGGTAAGGCGCTTGACGGATTGCTTCCACCACACACTCACCACCCCACCTAGCTGTTTTCCATAAGGATTATTCTTTGTTGTTTTGTCTTTTCACTAACATGGCAGCACTTATTGTACAACCTGTCTTGAGCACTCACATGGACCAGGACGACCGGGCACAACGGAACAATCTGTTTCAGACCTTCTTCGTCGTCAATGACCGCCGTGTACGTGTCATCATAGACAGCGGTAGTTGCAACAATTTGGTGAGCCACGACATGGTAACTAAGCTTCAACTTCCCACACGTGCACATCCACACCCTTACCACGTGCAATGGTTCAACAATAGCGGTAAGGTCAAGGTAACACAAACTGCTCACATCGAATTTTCCATTGGTACATACTTCGGAGTTGCTGATTTTGATGTAGTACCAATGCAAGCATGTTCTCTATTACTTGGTAGACCTTGGGAGTATGATACTGATGCTACACACCATGGTAGGAGCAATAAGTACACATTTATGTATAAAGGAAAGAAAGTTACATTGCTTCCTATGACTCCTGCTGAAATTGTGAAGTTTGAACAAGAAAAACATGCTAACGACGCACAAACGAGCAAACAACCTTCTGAAAATCAGCAAGTAGCTAAAACACTTTCGAGGCAACAAAAAGATAAAGTTGCTTCTCCTTCTTCATCACAAGTTATTAATCTGAAAGGACGTGTCATGCTTGCAACTAAAGCTAACCTTGCAGTACGTAGTTTTCTTGGTGTGCTGCTACAAGGAGGTAAACCCGTGGCCTATTTTAGTGAGAAATTACATGGTCCACAGTTGAATTATTCTACCTATGATAAGGAATTATATGCCTTAGTGCGTGTGCTTGAAACTTGGCAACATTACCTTTTGCCTAAGGAGTTTATTATTCATTCGGATCATGAAGCATTGAAGCATATACGAAGTCAAGCAAATCTGAATAAACGATATGCTAAATGGGTAGAATTTATTGAGACTTTTCCATATATCATTAAGCATAAGAAAGGGAAAGATAATGTGATTGCCGATGCTTTATCTAGACGTTATACATTGCTTTCTCAACTTGATTATAAGATCTTTGGTTTAGAAACATTGAAGGACATGTATGCTACTGATTTGGACTTCAAAGATGCTTTTGCAAATTGTAGAGATGACCGTGCTTGGAACAAATATGTGCTGAATAATGGATATCTTTTTCGTGCTAACAAGTTATGTGTGTCGGCTAGCTCTCTTCGCTTGTTGTTATTGCAGGAAGCACATGGTGGTGGTTTGATGGGTCATTTTGGATCAAAGAAAACCGAAGATGTGCTGTCCACACACTTCTATTGGCCTAGGATGAGACGAGATGTTGAGCGCTATGTGGCACGATTCACTACTTGCAATAAAGCTAAGTCCCGTCTAAACCCACATGGTCTTTATATGCCTCTGCCCGTTCCTAGTGTACCTTGGGAGGATATTTCTATGGATTTTGTGTTAGGATTACCTAGAACTAGGAGGGGGAGAGATAGTATTTTTGTGGTGGTAGATCGGTTCTCTAAAATGGCGCATTTTATACCTTGTCACAAGAGCGACGACACTACCAATGTTGCTGATTTGTTTTTCAGAGAGGTCGTACGATTGCATGGGGTTCCCAATACCATCATTTCAGATCGTGATGCTAAATTCTTAAGTCATTTTTGGAGGACGTTGTGGAATAGCTAGGGACGAAGCTGTTGTTTTCTACTACTTGTCACCCCCAAACGGATGGGCAAACGGAGGTCGTCAACCGTACATTGTCCACCATGTTTAGGGTTGTTTTGAAGACCAACTTGAAGCTCTTGGAATAGTGTCTACCTCATATTGAGTTTGCATATAATAGGTCAGTACACTCCACTACTAAGGTAAGTCCGTTTCAAGTGGTCTATGGCTTTAATCCGCGTGCTCCTATTGATTTGCTACCATTACCACCATATGAAAACTTCAATTTTGATGCTACTACACATGCTGAATTATTACTTAAGATGCATGAAACTACTAAAGCAAATATAGAGAAAATGAATGAGAAATATCGTGCTTATGGTAGTAAGGGTAGAAAAGCGATAACATTTGAACCGGGTGATCTTGTTTGGTTGCATTTGCGCAAGGATTGTTTTCCTAATTTGAGAAAGTCTAAATTGATGCCCCGTGCTGATGGTCCTTTCCGTGTGCTTGAGAAGATCAATGATAATGCATATAAACTTGAGTTGTCTGCAGCTTTTGGGGTTAGTCCCACATTTAACATTTCAGATTTAAAGCCCTATTTGGGAGATGATGACGGGCTTGAGTCGAGGACGACTCCAATTCAAGAGGGGGAGGATGATGAGGACATCACTTCGCATGATACACACACGCACCAGCATGATACACACATGCACCATCATCATACAATTCAATTACAGGGACCAATCACACGCGGCCGCGCCCGTCGCTTGAAGCATGAGGTTAATTCTTTCCTTAGCAACTATGTTAATATTTGTTTGGATGGGATGCTACTGAATACTAGTGATATTTTGTTGCTTTGGAACATGGGAGATGGAATAGAAGAGTTGGAGTTGAAGACGGAGTCGCACGGATGATTTGAAGTCAAGAATTCGCTGGTTCGGACTACATCGACCACCATGCACCAAAATGGGCATAACTTCCTCATACGAAGTCCGATTGGCGCGTTCTTGGACTTTTTGGAAATCTAAGGAGAAGGTGGATCTTTTGGCGTTGGTTTCGCCTCATTTGGAGTCTCGAGCCGTCCTGTGTGTTTGAAACAGTCCTGCATGATAGAATTGGGCCGTGTTGGCCCATAGTCCGAGTCTGTACGTCTTCTAGCCCATAGTCCGAGTCTGTACGTCTTCTACAGGCTGCCCACGCCTTATATACGCACGCCAGACGCCTTTAGGGTTAGGTTTTGCTTTGTTTGCATCTACACTTGTGTGTTTAGATCCCGCTCCTGCACCGGACCGATTGGCTGCTGCATCAGCGTTTGTGAAACCTCTCCTCTTCATAGTTTATCTCTGATTTGGCATTCGACTTGTATCCTTCATGTTCTTGATTGTGTTCTTGGGTTCGCTTGCAGGAACTAGCCCTCGTGGCGAGGTCAATCGCGCCATGCGTGGTTGATAACCAACGGAGACAGTGGTGTAGCGATTGCAAGGTTTTGATCCGCCGGACCGGAGCCTTGGATCGTCAACGTCGAGATTCTCAACCAATCCAAGTTATCCTTACCTAACGGAAGATCGGGACCAATCCCCCATTAGATCTAGTTTGCCATCCCTATTGTCATGGGAAAATGGTTGTCGCTTCTCACAGCACCTGTGACTTAGGTGATGACTTCGTACCCAGGAGAGCTATTACACATGGATACAGTTGGACCAGCTCGAGTATGCTCAGTCGGTGAGAAGTGGTACGCCCCTGTGATAGTTGATGATTTTTCTCGATTCTCGTGGGTTTACTTTCTAGAGTCTAAGGATGGGGCTTTTTAGTATGTTCATGACCTGATTTTGAAGCTGAAGAACGAGAACAATGGTCGGATGCGAGAAATTCTTTCGAACAATGGCTCTGAGTCTAAGAACTCTCAGTTCGTTAGCTTTTGTAGTGATCAGGGTCTTGATCATCAATTCTCTGCCCCTTACACTCCCCCATAGAACGGCGTTGTGGAACGAAAGAACCGCACACTAGTCGAGATGGCCAGGACGATGCTCGATGAGCATAGGACTCCTAGGCATTTTTGGGTTGAAGCCATGAACATAGCTTGCTATCTAGCCAACTGCATTTTTCTTATAGCTTACTTAGGTAAGACGTCATATGAGTTGTGGTTTGGTAGACAGCCCAAGGTGAGTCACTTGCGAGCGTTTGGATGCAAGTGCTTTGTGCTCAAGAAGGGAGGGCATTTGGACAAGTTTAAGTCTTGTTGCTAGGATGGAGTTTTTCTTGGTTATGCTTTACATCCTCGAGGCTTTCGTGTTTGGAACCTAGATTCTCAGTTGCTTGTCGAGACTTGTGAGATTTCTTTTGATGAGTCCATGCCTTCGCTGACTCCTTCTTTTGAGCTTTCTAGAGATGATGAGCTCGGAGAGTCCATTTTTGAGGAAGATGATGACACTCCTACTTTTGATGAGGGTGGGCCCTTTGCACAGCATGCAGACCCCACACCTTCTGAGACTTTGACTGAGGATGAGGACGGACCTCTGATCACTACGTCTACTTTGATCGAGCCTCCTCAACCGAGTCCAGAGGTGCTAGTTGCTAACTTCGGTGAGGTGACTTCTCAGCCGAGTCCAGAGGTGCCAGTTGCTGACTCTGGTGAGGTGACTTCAGATCACCTAGGATCCTGAGAAGTTCAGCGTGATCACCCCTCAGAGCTCATCATCGGTGATCTTATTGAGAGATCCTTATGTTCTTCAGTTGGTTCTCTTGCTATGTTTGCTGAGTCTACGTTTGTTGCTACTTTTGAGCCCAGAGACATTTCTCATGCTCTTTGTGATTCAAATTGGATAAACGCCATGCAAGGAGAGCTTGAAAATTTTGTTCGCAATTGGGTTTGGACACTAGTTGAGCTGCCACCTGGAAGCAACACCATAGGCACCAAGTGGGTGTTTAAGAACAAACAAGGTGAAGATGGGGTTGTGGTGCGCAACAAAGCTCGACTAGTGGCACAGGGTTTTTGCCAGAAAGAAGGTATTGATTTTGAGGAGACCTTCGCCCCTGTTGCCCATCTTGAGTCCATTCGTATTCTTTGGACTTTGCTGCTTCTAAAGGTTTTAAGCTTTTTCAAATGGATGTCAAGAGTTCTTTTCTGAACGAGTATATAGAGGAGAAGGTTTATGTTAAGCAGCCCCCCAGTTTTGAGAACCCTAAGTTTCCTCGACATGTTTTCAAGTTGCAGAAGGCTTTATACGGTCTGAAGCAAGCCCCCGGGGCTTGGTATGATCGCTTAAAGCAGTTTTTGTTGCGGAACGGTTTTGTGATGGGTTCTGTGGACAAAACTATTTTCTTGCTCAGAGTTGGATCATACTTATTGGTTGCTCAGATTTACGTGGACGATATTATTTTTGGTGGTTCTACTAATGAGCTTGTGTCCAAGTTTTCTGACTAGATGCACAGCGAGTTTGAGATGAGTCTCATGGGGGAGCTATAGTACTTCTTAGGGCTCCAGATCAAGCAGACCAAGGACGGCATTTTCATCCACCAGGGTAAGTACATACGGGACATGCTGAAGAAGTTTGACTTCAGTGGAGAGCTGAAGCCTCAGATGACTCCAATGGGTACATCTGGAGGTTTGGACAAGGACGAGAATGGCGTCAAGGTCAACGAGAGAGTATCGAGGGATGATCGGATCACTGCTATACTTAACTGCGATGAGACCGGACATTCAGTTTGTCGTGGGTGTGTGCGCGTGTTTTTAGTCTTCACCACGTGCATCTCACCGGCAGGCTATCAAGCGTATTTTCAGGTATCTTACTTATGCTCCTGATCTAGGCCTTTACTATTCTGCATCATCGTCTCTTGATTTATCTAGCTTTTCCGACGTTGATTTCGATGGGTGCCGGCTGGATCGCAAGTCGACTTCTGGTACTTGCCAGCTTCTTGGTTCTTCACTTGTATCTTGGTCCTCTCGAAAACAATCTAGAGTTGCACTTTCTACTACTGAGGCTGAGTATGTAGCTGCTGCTAGCTGCTGCTCACAGTTGGTTTGGATGATTTCTACTTTGCGGGATTTTGGTTGTTCTTCCCTTCCAGAGTTCCTTTGTTTTGTGATAGCACCAGTGAAATTAGTGTAGGGAAAAACCCTTGTCTTCATTCAAAAACCAAACATGTTGATGTGCGCTTTCACTTTTTGAGGGATCAATATGAGAAAGGGGTCATTGATCTTGTTCATGTTGATACCCATCAGCAGTTGGCTGACATTTTTACCAAACCCCTAGATCATTCTACTTTTGAGCGTTTGCGACGGGATTTGGGAGTCGTGTATCCTTTTTAGGATATTTTGAGTCAGTTTTTCTTTCTTCTTTATTTCTTTCTCGCGTCTTTTTGTGTGAGTTCATATCATGCATAATCATATATCACATATTGAGCTTGCTTCTATTATATGATTGATCTGCTTTACATGCTCTAGCTAGTATATGCTTTAGATTACTTGTCGATGATCATGTTCTGTTTCAGTTCACATGATATGTCTGATACTTGTCATATGCATGGTTTTTATGCTTTAAAATTGAAAAATGATCACCATTGCTTCTGGCAACTAGCATGTGTAGGCTGAGTGCTTTCGCTATCTTTTACATGCCTGGTAGCTAGATCCTCACTTAGATGCAGATATGCAACTTGGATATCTATATGCTTTAAACATGAATAATGTGCTATAAAAATAATAAACTTTGAGAAAAATGAAAAATTCATGCCTTTTTATTCTTATTTGAAAAGATCCAAGTGGGTTTGCTTTGTCGCATTGCATTGTTCTGGACTGCTTACCATAGCACTTTGGTATGAACTAGGACGGTGTAATGTATGCCAAGACCAATGTCTTAAGCTTCTGATATTCTAGTTCTAGCCTAGGCTTGACTTGGTCGGTTAGTATAAGGTTGGCATGCAAATAACCCCTGGGCAGAAATGAAAAAGAAAAAGAAAAAGTCTAAAAATTTAAAAGGATAACAAGTTTGCTGAAGAACTTTGTTCTGGACAATGCTTATCTTTGTATATCATGCAATATCTTTGGCATGCAATATCTTTGGCATGCAATATCTTTGGCATGCAATATCTTTGGCATGCTGAAGAACTTTGGCATGCAATATCTTTGTAGATATCAGTTAGCTTTTGCATATCATGATTTACTTTGCTTGTCAACTAGAAAATGTGGTGATGCTTTTGTTTGCAAAAATCAAAAAATGTGTGCTACTGACACTCTTTAGATATCATCTGTTGCACTGATCATGTCTTGTATTATAGACAGTATGTCTTTTGCTATACCTGTTAGATGTTGTAATTACAGTTAGTCATATCTGAGAAGCATGTTTTTTACACTCCACCTATACCCCATTTGCATTCATGGCATATTTTGAGGGGGGGGGCTGAATTTCAGGGGGAGTTTGTGTCTATGTCTCTTTAGAGTGCATTTAGTCTCACTTGATGAGTTCAATTGTCAACAAGGGGGAGAAATTTTGGGTTACTGGATTTCTTTTAAAAAAGGGTTTCCTTGTTGATAGTTGTGAGATTGCACTTGTTTTGAATCGTTATTTTTGGTTAACCATAATGACCGTTTTCTTGTCTTTTTTGTCATTAGGGTTAAACTTTTATTTTTCTTCTTTCTATTTTCTTTTGTTTTTTTTTGTGTTTCCACATGTTTAGCAGGTTCTGAAGAATTGCCGAAGAGGCTGTTGACAATGCACTCATCAAGGGGGACATTGAGGAACCATGTTGAAGAGCATGTGTCTTATGCTCTAGATGTGATGAGTGATTGTCAACGAAAGTCAAAGAGGAGACATGAAGACCTACCGTGTCTGGTGCGCATGTGACTCAGGTACACAGGCAGCGAGCGACAGCCGGGCAGAGGAGCCGCGGAGTCGGGCTGGACCAATCTGAGTACATGGGCTAGGAGCGGCAGAGGATCCACTCGTCTATTGACCGGGTTTGACTCAGGTACATGGGTGGCGAGCGATTGTGGGGCCGAGGAAGGTGCGGAATCGGGTCAGCCCAATTCGGGTACCTAGTGCGAAGATGGTGGACGCTTTATCAGTTTCAGCGCAAAACTAACAACCGATGATTATCTTTATTCAGGATTTTAATATTCAGTATTTAAGTCCACGATATTTGTTATTCGAGTCAGTTGAATATTCTAAGGGTATTTTTGTAATTTCCAATTTTATTTTAGAGTCAGTGTAATTTACCCTAGGGGTAAATTAGTCTTTTCCCTTTATTAGTGGGCTTCCTATAAATAGGGCTCAACCCCCTAGGGTTAGGGTTGACTGTTTTATGGGAGAATCAATCTACAGTTCGTTTTTCCTCCGCCGTCATAGTTTTCCTTTCGCCAGGTTATTCTCCACCGCCGCACGGTTTTCATCTACAAAAAAAATCATCGTTGGGCAGCGCGCAGCGAGCACTGCAACCGCTGGCGTCGGCGTTGCGCGGTAGCCGAGCCGGAGCGCACGGCACACGGCGTGTGGCTGTTTTTCTCGTGACTCCCTGACGCGAGGCGCGCAACAGTCGAGACGCAGCGCCGTGGTTTTTCAAGGCTAGCAGCACATGAGTAGCTGCACGGTTGGGTCGTAGCTGCAAGCTCTGGCACATTCTTCGGTGAAATCTTCACGCAGCAAAATCAGAAGCGGGCGCCAACAGTTTTTATCTTTCGGCGCATTGATTGTGTGTAGTAGCTGGCTGCGCTCAGCTGCAGCGTCCAGGAGGATTGCGTCAGGTGGATTGCAGTTTTTGGCTCACGCAACGTATGGAAGCAGGTCTGCCTCGGCAAACGCACAGCCTGTGCGGAGTCTAAGTTTGACGGAGAGACGGGTCGGCGACGACTCGACGTCAGGCAGGCATCAGTACTTTGTTTATCCTGTGCGCGACGGGAGGCAACCAAGGCAAGTTTTCGGTAGCGAGAAATTTCTGTAGCACGTAAACGATCTAGATCTAATCTACTATTTTTCAGTTAGATTAATTAAAGCAATAGTTTTCTATTTTTAATTAGCCTGCAAATCTGGTTAGTTATTTCGTAGTTAATTTTTATCTTCAAAAATCTTATTAGTGCTCGCATATTATTTATTTAAGTATATTTAATCTGCTCATATAAAAAGAAAAAAAATTATTAGTCGTAGTAATATTTTTTATTCTAGATTTACGTGCAAAATATTAGTTTTATTTTTTAATTAATTTCTGGATGATCCATGTTTTATTCACTTGATTAGTACTTTATTCTCAAATTGCAATATAAATTTTTATTGATATATCTAGGTGTTTTCCTGTGCACATCAAGTATTTATTAGATCATTTCAGAACACATTTTTATTTATTGCAGTTATTTTTATTTAGTTTAGTTTAACTTTTAAATATTATTTTAATTAGGACACCTGTCATTTTTAGGCTAGACAACTTTAGTTCCTATGATCTGCTTAGCTATTGTTATTTGTGTGTCGAGGTGCGTTGGGTGTTGGGATTAGGTCATTGATTCGGAAGAATTTTTTAGGAGCCCATTCACCCCTGTTGGCGTAAAAGATTACGCTAACAGGTTTCTATAGAATAGAAACTAACAAACGAAGTGTTTGCGAAGAGAACTGTTCTAAGCCTCCGAAAGGATAATAACTTAGAATAGTTCGAATGTGTGTATTGAATAACTTGTATTCGGTCCCTATTACAGGGTGAAATGGGGGGTATTTATAGGCCCAGATATTAAGGAAAAGATCTATTTACCCCTCTATTACAACCGACATAGTGGAAACTATTCGGCTCCCTTAATAGGGCTAAAATGGTAAAAGACTAATCTAATGAGAAAGAAGATAAGTCTTCCATCTTAGCTGGCAGAAAAGATCTTGAAAAGCATTAGTTCGAAGGTGTACTCCAAACCAATGCCTATCTTCGTACTTCGAACTTGACTTCGAGTATCTTCGAAGATGAACGTCTGGGAACCTTCGAATCCGCTGTCTGCCTCTATGTTGCTTCGGCAATAACCCCGAAGATGAGATATTTTGCCCCAACAGTAGCCCCTCGAATACGCTTCTCCGTTTGACCTGTAACGTTAGGAGAGCAGTATACGGAAGGAAAAATAACCAAACATAGGGGTTATTGGTTTTTAGTTCATCTCCGAAATGCATGAAGATATAAACTTCGAATCAGTTTTAAGATAATTGCTTTTCGAACTATCTTAGAACCGACTCAAGAAGTTCGACAGTCTTTTAGACTTAGAGAAAACAGCCGTTAGTTTTCTGTTTCTAACGGAAACTGTAGTAAGCGTTAATCTCGGAGAAAAGTAACGGCAGGAATGTGAAACGACATGGACTAACGGTAAAAAAGTGAAATCTAGGCTATAAATAGAAGGCATAGAACTTACCCGGTTACCTTTTCACCGCATTCTCGCAATCAAACACTTTTTAGCCCTTTGAATTCTTTGAGCCCTAGCCTCCATTTCCTCAAAGCAATCCAGCGACCACAATGGTGAAGACTAAGGGATCTGCACCTCCGTCGGCCTTGGCTCGGCAACAGGCGGCTGCAGCAGCAGCGGCGGCAACGTTGGCGGCGGCACCTCCGATACCAGTGGTGACATCCATGGCGGCAGGAGGGAGAAATCCTCAAATCGTTGATGACCAAGGTCTGTGCCCGCCATCAACAAAATACTTGGATCAATCTTTCCAGTTGGGGCCTTCTAACTGCAAGAGAGAATCACTGGCAATCGCAGCGGGAGGGAAAATTAGTAATGGAGTTATGATCCGGAAGCCAGGCAAAGAAATGATTCCATCGCCAAGACCCGGAGAAGTAGTTGTATTCGAAGCTTTCTTCGAAGCTGGCTTGGGCCTTCCTGCAGTAGACTTCCTGGCGGAGGTACTTGATCTTTTCCATGTCACCCTCCCTCAGTTATCTCCGAATGCGGTAGCTAGACTGGCTATCTTCGAATGGGCCTTGAGAGCCGAAGGGTGTGAAGGAAGGGCAGAGATCTTCGCTGCATTACATAGGGCTACATGCCAACCGAAGACCTTCGTAGGCCCCGGAGGTGAAAAAGTAGTAGTATCCTTCGGTAGTATCAACTTTAGGCTTCGAGATGAGTATGCCCTTCAGTTTCCTACCAAGGCCATCAATGCCAGATGGTATACTGATTCGGTTCTGAGATGGTTCTATGCCGAAGTTGGGGCAAGCAGTCCTCTGGCCGGGCCTCTTAAAGAAATTCAATTCCGGAAGGAAGCTTTAGTGCAGCCCAACGAAGGTCAACTCGAAGCCCGTCTTAACCTGCTTCAAAAGATTAGCCGAAGGTTAAGCATGCGAGACTTAGCCGAAGAATTCCTCGGCCTGCAAATTTCTCCGCTGATGGCCAACTGGCCTATCGTCTTCGAGGATGATTCGGAAGGCGGTCTCCGCAAGATTAACTTGACTTCAAGCCATGCAGGTAACTTCGAAACCAACATGTATTATACATATTTACTTCGAAGAAAGACTAACTTGAATTATTTATTTTTTAGCTTCTTCAGCCCCTATTACTTCAGAGCAAATTATAAGGGCTTCGGAGAAGATTTTGGGTGCCCCAACTCCGACTGAAAAAGAATGGAGAATTAAATTGGTCGGGAGTTGGGAGAGGTTTAACAGAGTATGGGGAATGTTGGAGATGACTCCGCCCCATTGATGGACTGGGTTCCTTCGGAGAAAGGACCTAAGAAGAGGATAGCCGAAGCTGGGGCTTCGAGCTCCGCAAAGACTCTAGTAAAGAAGGTGGCTCGGAAGCCTAGAAAACCTGCATCTCCGAGCCCAAGAACCTCAACCTCTGGTTCTAAAGAAGATGAAGGTAAACTATTAGTGAGGTTGATTGATGAAGATGCGGCTCAAAAATATATTCACATTGAAGATACTGCAGGTATGCCGGAATCTCAAGCTAACATTGAAGAAGTGAGAGCTCCGGATGCTCAAGAGGAAGAGCAAATCGAAGCCCCTGTGGGTGAAGATGAAGTTGAAGTTACTACAACTTCAGTTGTGGATGAAGGGAGGACTGCTCACGGAGATACTCCGGCAGTTGAAGTTTTAACTTTGGATTCAGACGAAGATCTCACCTTTGATCCTCCGAGCAGTCCGGTGCTCGATCGCCTCCAGAATGCCGAAGGTAAACTTCGCACAATTCTCTTATTATTTTCTGCAAAATTATACAATGTATAATACCTTTGCTTTTGCAGAGCCCCCTTCTGTAGAAGTACAACACGAATATCCAATTCAAATGCCTTCGACAACTTCGGAGCCGCACCCGGAGGTCGCTCAACAGGGGCCTGGAAGGGGTAAAAGACCTGTAGAGCCTCTCCCTGCTCAAGGATCAACTTCGTCTAAATCAACAGATGAAAGTCAATCAACTGAGGGGGGGCCATCTACCGAAGTTCCAAGGACCTCAGGAGAACGCTCCGGAGCTTCGCCAAGCAGGGATGACCAAGAAGCTTCGGCAATGCTCCCTCTTTTAACTCCTTTTTTGGAGCAAAGAACCGGCCTTCGGACTCTGCTCAAACCTTTAGGTCAAGTCAGTCGCGAAGTCGGGGAGACAGAGTTGGTAGCGATTTTAAGCAGGGCGAAGAGTTCGGAGCTAAACGTTGCTATGGAACGAGCAGCTTACCAGGTACGGAGCACCTTCGAACCAATAGCAAATTATACATGAATAGTTTCTTACTTCAGTTTTTTTCTTTTCTTAGCAAGCGGTCTTGGCCCGCGCTGCAACTTTATCAAGCGAAAATGAAATTGCTCAGCTTCGAGAAGAAAATGAAGCTCTTAAACGTAACTTGTCTTTCTCCGAAGCTAGAGTAGTTCAAATGGATAACGTGATTTCGACGGAGCGTAGGGCCAGACAGGGCTTGGAGGCTGCTAATAAAGAGCTCGAAGCAGAAAGAATCGTGCTTCGGGCGGAAATTGAAAGGGTTCGGTTGGAGCATGCTAATGCTGGGTCCGAACTTGTGAGGCTCCAAGAGGAAGCTAGCCAACTCCTAAATCAGAAGAATATTTTAACTACAGAGAATGCTAGGATTTCCGGAGTTCTAGCAGAAATGACTTCGAGCAAGGATGCAATAATTGAAGAAAAGCTTAAGTCCGAGAAGGTAGCTACGGAGGTCATAGAACAGATGCTAGGTGTTCTGGAGTACTTCGGTACTACTAGATCACTTCCTTCAGATGACAACGTCACTCTGCTGCGCCGGTTAAAAAGGATCCAAGGAGCAGCGAAGCAAATGAAGACGGCATGCATTCGTTACGGAGAACTCTCCGGACAAGTGTCTGCCCTCGGACTACTTCGTTACTACGAGGACTTGGGTCGAACAATCACTCCGAGCGTAGAGGGCTCTATTACCTTCGACGACGAACGGCTTTTAAATCCTTCCGAAGGCGTGACTGCTGCCTGGCGAGCCTTTCGAACCTCATGGAGAGCCGAAGGTCGTTCCACAATCAAGGCTTGGATCGATGAAGGCCAACGCCAGAAGCAAGTTTGGAACCAAGCTTCGAGCAGTCAGCCTCCTCAGAACCCGCAGGTTTTGGAATCATTTAGGATTTTTGACTATGTAAAGCTTCATGCTTGTAAACATTTATCAATGAAAATCTTGTTTGTCATAGTTTTAGGCTTTGCCTCTTATGGAAGACATCGAAGTGTTAGAGCTTAACGACGAACTTCGCTCTCTATGGAATACCTTCGAACTTCTAAAGACTTACAAGCGTCCTCGATTTCTAATTCCTCGAGATGACTCCGGCGTAATTGCGCCCGAAATAATCAAAGATGTAATGTCTTATATTAAAGAGGAAGAGAAAGAGGTTAACGTAAACACCTCGTCTTCTGAAGACACTATTTGGTCTGAAGACGAAGGTGAAGCTCGAAATAAAAGATCTGAAGATCTTAGAAGCTGGGAAAGAAGCCCCGAACGACTTCGAACTTGGGCCGAGCTTCAACAAGAGCAGAAGGATTTTAGAGCTTCGAAGGGGAGGAAGAGAGTTAAACGTAAAGTTATTAGAACTTTCGATGCTGGAACTAGTCGTTCCACCCCTAGCTCTAGGGACCGAAGAGGTCTCCGATTCCTTCTTGGTATAGATACCGATTTTTCATAGTGTAATCTGTAAACACATTTATTTCAATAATGAATGCCGATTTAAAATTGTCTCCATATTTACTAGGCCCTCTTTGGGTATAAGCAACTTCGAAATGTATTCAAAGATGGTTATGCACAAAGAAAAAACTTCGGAGTACAATTTTTTGGAGGTTCGGAGCCCCTCTGTCATTTAAAGATCTTTTAAAATCTTATGAAATGCCTTCGACTTTTTGCAGCCGGAAGAATGGTAACTTAGTACCTTTGTTTTATGAAAAAAATCACTTGAGATAACTTCCAGGACACTTTAGTGTCTTAAAAAATTTGTCACTTTGGACTATGTTAACAGACATTCGAAGCTCATGGCTCAAATTCTGTTTTGCTTTAGCCACCTTCGGCTTATTTTTGCGATCTCTGTCGAACCAATGGTTCGGAGTTTGCAATGGTCTCTTTGGACTCTTTTTACGGATGTCTACCAGCCAATGGCTTGGACTCCGTATATTTTTGCCACCTTCGGCTCTTTTTGCAGAAGTCTACTAGCCAATGGCTTGGACTTCGCAGGATTTGGCCACCTTCGGTCTTTTTACGGAAGTCTACCAGCCAATGGCTTGGACTCCGCAGATTTTGGCCACCTTCGGCTCTTTTTACGGAAGTCTACCAGCCAATGGCTTGGACTCCGTAGGATGTCGTTTTGGGCTCTTTTACGGATGCCTACAAGCCGGTGGCCTGGGCTCCGGATTATGCCAGCCCCCACGTCGGAAGCTTCGAACTTTATGGGTTCGAAGTCCGAAAAAACAACCCAGCTTCATGACACTTCCCTCTTGGTCGACCCCGCGGTTCCAGTGCGTCCACTTGAAAGCTGGAAGTCTATGAGGGGAAGGCACTATCAGGATCATATGCTTTATTGATTTAGAAGATGATTACAAGCGAATTACAAGGAACCCTTATGCGAAGTATCGATTTAGGTGCTCCGCATGCCAAGTATGTGCTAACTCTTCACCTTCTAAATTAGCTAATTTAAATGACCAGGGCGCCCTGAGCGGACAATTAGGTATGGACCTTCCCATTTATTGCCTAACTTCCCTGGTGCTATAATGCTTCGTAGAACAAGATGACCCGATCTTAGTTCATTGAGCTTAACCTTCGGGTCAAACCAAGCCTTCGTCTGCTGATGATACTTTGATAAATTAGCTACAGCCCGAAGTCTTGTTTCTTCTGATAAATCTAACGAAGCTTGTCTTTCTTCTTCAATGTCCGGTTCGGTGCTGCGAAATGATCCCCCTTTGAGCTCCGTTGGAGTCATAGCTTCATCTCCGAATAGTAGTCTGAACGGAGTAAAACCTGTGGACCTTGTTTCCGTAGTCCGAATGGACCACAGAATCTTCGGAAGCTCTTCGGTCCACAGTCCCTTTGCTAATCCTACTATTCTTCGATTTAGCCCTGATAAAATATTTCCATTGGCTCGCTCTACGGCTCCATTAGACTGAGGATGCCTCACTGCAGCAAAACATAACTGAATGCCTAGGTCTTCGCAAAACTTCCTGAAGGGTTCTGCGTCGAATTGTGTTCCATTATCAAGTGTGAGGTATCTAGGCACTCCGAACCGGCAAATAATGTTCTTCCAGAAGAATTTCTGTACATTGTTCGAAGTGATAGCTGTTAAGGGTTCTGCTTCCACCCACTTAGAAAAATATTCAATAGCTACCAATGCGAACTTCAGATTTTCCTTTGCTACCGGAAAGGGACCAATTAAATCCATGCCCCATCTGGCCATAGGCCATACTGGAACAATGACTTGAAGAGCTGTTGGTGGGCGATGACTCCGTCAACCCATCCACTGGCATCCTTGACAAGTGCGGACTAAGTTCTCCGCATCAGCTGTTATTGTGGGCCAATAAAGCCCCTGGCGAAGTGTTTTTCCTGCCAGAGCTCTAGGGGCTAAATGGCTTCCACAAAGGCCTTCATGAATTTCTCGAAGAATTTCTTGGCCTTCGACTTGGGATATACATCGGAGTAGAGGGGAACATACTCCGGCCTTGTATAATATACCGTTGATTATTTGATAGTTTCTGGCTCTGAGCTTTAATCTTGACAGCTGGGGCTCTTCGGGCAAATTTGTTCCTCCCTATAAAAGTTCCATGATCGAATTTTTCCAATCTGCACTAGGAATGCAAAGAATCTCCGCAGAAGGAATTTGTGGCACCGAAGGTATATTGAGTTCCTCGTAGAAAGCTTCTTCGGGCACATCCACAGCTCCGGCTGCAGCATTCGCTAAGATGTCCACTTGCACATTTTCCGCTCTTGGTATACTCCGAATGGAAATACCCTTGAAGTGTGCTTCGATTTTACGGATTTCTTCTAAATACTTTGCAAGCTGTGGATGCCGAACTTGGAAACTTTTGTCTACGTGCCCTGCTACTATCTGAGAATCTGTCTTTATAATTATTCTTGTAGCCCCTAGAGCACGTGCTTTTCAAAGTCCCAATAAAATCCCTTCATACTCCGCTATATTATTGGTAGACTTAAAGTTGAGTCTTGCGGAGTACATTGCTCTTTGCCCTGACAGTGAAATCAACACTGCCCCAATGCCTGCTCCGAATGCTTGGAAAGCCCCATCTGAGTAAACAGTCCAAACTACGTCACTTGACTTCTCCGGAGCCAAATTTGCAGGTGGAGTCCACTCTGCTACAAAGTCTGCTAGGACTTGGGATTTGATAGCTGTCCTTGCGAAGAAAGATATGCCGAAGGGTGCTAGCTCAACTGCCCACTTTCCAATCCTTCCAGTGGAGTCTTTGCTTCGGAGCATATCTCCTAAAGGATACGAAGTTGGTACAATTACATTGTGAGCCAAAAAATAATGTCTTAGCTTCCTCGAAGCCATTATCAGAGCATAAACGAACTTCTCAAGTTCGGAGTATCTTGTCTTCGCTCCTGATAATGCTTCGGATACAAAAAAAATAGGATTTTGGACCAACTTCCCATTGAAATCCACTTCTCTAACAAGGACTGCGCTGACAGCTGAACCTGTAGCTGCAAGGTACAGGAGTAGGGTTTCGTCCGCAGTAGGCACCGTGAGTGTAGCAAGATTACTGAGATACTCTTTAATATCTTCGAAGCTTTTTTGATACTCCGGTGTCCATGCAAAATCTTCAGACCCTTTCAATGCTTTAAATATAGGCAAGCTCCTCTCCGCAGACCTTGATAAAAACCTGCTAAGTGCCGCCAGACGCCCAGTCAGCTTTTGCACTTGCTTTAAATTTTCCGGAGGAGCCATCTTCTGCAGCGCAGTTATTTGAGTAGGGCTAGCTTCAATTCCCCTGCTTGAAACTAAATACCCTAACAATTTTCCAGCCTTAGCTCCGAATATACATTTTTCGGGGTTAAGACGGATCCCACATGCCCGAAGGCTATTGAATGTTTCTGCTAAGTCTAGGCTATGTTGGTGCTTTAAAGCACTCTTTATTACAATATCATCCATATAGGCCTCCACATTGCGACCTAGTTGATGACCTAGAGCCTTAGCAACTAATCTCGAAAAAGTAGCCCCGACATTTCTTAGGCCGAAGGGCATTCTTACATAACAGAAGACTCCCGAAGGAGTTACAAAGCTTGTCTTGATTTCATCTTCGCGCTTCAACCATATTTGATGATAATCAGAATACGCGTCGAGGAAGCTTAGTAACTCCGAACCTGCGGTGGAGTCAACCAATTGATCAATTCGGGGCATGGGGTAGGGGTCACGTGGGCATGCTTTATTCAAGGATGTGAAATCAATGCACATGCGCCACTTCCCGGAAGACTTCTTTCTGACGAAGACTGGGTTGGCTAACCATTCTGTGTGAGCCACTTCTCTGATAATCCCAGCCTTCAACAATTTTTCAACTTCGTCCTTAGCTAGAGCAGCTCTTTCTGCGGACATCTTCCGGAGTCCTTGCCGAACAGGCCGGGCCTTCGGGTTTACAAGTAAACTGTGTTCAATGATATCCCGATCGACTCCGGTGATATCTTCGTCAGACCAAGCGAAGACATCCAAATTTTCTTCCACTACCTTTTCCAAGGAGGTTGCAACTTCAGGAGGTAAATCTTTACCAAATTGAAAAGTATACTCTTTACCATCTTTAACAATGACCTTCGTTGCAATCTCTCCTTCGGGACTTGGTCTCGGAAAGGACTTCTTCGAAGCTTCGGAGGAGGCTGAAAAAATTTCTTCATTATCCTGCACATTGTTTACTTGCCTCGGATCAAGAGGGGGACCATGACCATATTCCTCCCTCCGAGCAATGGCTTGATCTCCGAAGATTGTAAGGACTCCTGCTTGTGTGGGCATCTTCATGCACAAATAATTGTGATGCGCCACAGCTCCGAACTAGTTTAGCATGCCCCTTCCGAAGATGACATTGTAAGCATACGGGGCATCTATCACATCGAAGATTACTTCTTCAGTCCGGGCCAATAAACCTTCTCCGAAGGTAACTTCCAGGCCTATTTGGCCAAGTGCATCAAGCGGGGGTCCTGCGAAGCCTTGTAGAGGACGAGCCGCTGGAAGGAGATGCTTCCTGGAAATGCACAATTGATCGAAGGCTTGAACAAAAATGATATCTGCCGAACTACCTCCATCAATCAGCACCCTTCAAACTTCAGTGCCCGCAATATCAGCAGTGATAACCAATGGATCTGCGTGCGGGAACTTAATACCAGCTGCATCTTCCGCAGAAAAAGATATCGGAACGTGAGACCACTCCGGCATTGCAGCTGCAGATGACGAAGTCCCAATATGACCTACTTCCCGAACGTACTCTCTTCGCTGTCTCTTGGACATGCTTCCGAGGGTACCTCCTCCGGAGATAGGGAGAACTACTCTTTTTCCTCTATCTTGCCCTTCCTCTTGCTTCGGAGGTGGCATAACATTGGCCACCGGAGGGTGTCTTGCAGCATCAAAATTTTCTATCCACGCCACAGCCTGGACCGGCTCTGAGCGCGTTGCAGCTGGACTTCGGTCGGTACTGCGTCGACCCGAAGTTCTCTCTAAGTACTCTCCCCTTAGGGTAAGTATAGCCTTGCAAGTATCAGTTGCATGGCTTCGATTTTCTCCGTGAATGCAGCAGAAAAGTGTCTGGCCCTTGCCAGCCGTTTTCCCTGGCGGCCTCCAGCCGCTGGCCTTGTTCCCCGTAGACTATGGAGCTCTTGGTGCAAACTTCTGTGGGGGTGCAATATTCATGACTTCAGAACGAGGGTGCTTTTGTCCTCTTCTCCGATCATGTTGCACTTCGAAGACTGGTTCCTGCGGCTGTGCCGAAGTTTTCACTTCTACTTTGACTTCTTGTAGTATGGACGAAGTAGCAGCAGTCCTCCGAAGCCAACCCTCTTCTGACCTCGCATACTCCTCGAAGTATGACATCAACTGAGAGACCGAGGAGATGCTTTTCCGATGAAGCTTATCCAGAAGGCCTTGATGACTGACGCCTTCCCGAGCTACATCAACCACTGAAGATGCGGACAGCCCCCGAATTTGCGACTTCGTATGAGCGAAGCGCTTAAAGTACTGCCTCAATGTTTCTCCGGGGAGCTGTTTCACCTAGAAAAGGCTTCCTGTTGACATAGGAGGCACGAAGGTGCCCTGAAAATTGCTTATAAACTTCTTCTTCAGCTGCGACCATGAATTGATCGATCCTGGCTTCAAGGACCAGAACCACCTCAATGCCACTCCTTGAAGAGCTAAAGGGAAGCACTTCGCCATGGTGTCTCGAACTCCTCCGCTAGCCTCAATTGCTAGGGCATAAGAACGAACGAACTCTCCGGGATCTTCATCTCCGGCATACTTACAGAGCTTCGAAGTTTTGAACTTTGGATCAAAGCGAACTTTCTGCAGCTCAGGATGCAGCGGAGATTCATTATCAAAGGAGGCGTTCTCCGGGGCTTCGGGATAATCAAGATCGTCATCTTCGGGCACTTCTGGGATAGTTGGGATGGCTTGAGAACGAAGCCTGTTCGCAGCTTCTTGTCGCCACCTTGCTACCTCAGCTTGAAGGTTGGCCATTTGAGTGGCCATATCTCCAAGATTGTTTTCATCTCCTCCGGAAGGATCTTCCGGGTCTTGAGAACTGGTAGGATCAGTTCGAATTGGGATGGAGGGTGGAGAAGGGACTCCGGGCGGTTGGAGTATGGAAGGGGTTGGCGGAGAAGCTTCGTATGTTCAAGGGATGGAAGCCCCTTCTGGAGTTTGCGGAGGGAATGTCGAAGGCCCTCCGACTTCAACTGTGTCGAAGGGTATCTCTCCGGAGATCCGAGAGGACCTCCGAGTGGGATTGCGGGGTGCGCTCCGCTTAGGAGGCATGATGTAAGAAGTTGGTAGAGAACGAAGTTTTTCGGACTAGGTTCCCCACGGACGGCGCCAACTGTTGGCGTAAAAGATTACGCTAACAGGTTTCTGTAGAATAGAAACTAACAAATGAAGTGTTTGCGAAGAGAACTGTTCTAAGCCTCCGAAAGGATAATAACTTAGAATAGTTCGAATGTGTGTATTGAATAACTTGTATTCGGTCCCTATTACAGGGTGAAATGGGGGGTATTTATAGGCCCAGATATTAAGGAAAAGACCTATTTACCCCTCTATTACAACCGAACTAGTGGAAACTATTCGACTCCCTTAATAGGGCTAAAATGGTAAAAGACTAATCTAATGAGAAAGAAGATAAGTCTTCCATCTTAGCTGGCAGAAAAGATCTTGAAAAGCATTAGTTCGAAGGTGTACTCCGAACCAATGCCTATCTTCGTACTTCGAACTTGACTTCGAGTATCTTCGAAGATGAACGTCTGGGAACCTTCGAATCCGTTGTCTGCCTCTATGTTGCTTCGGCAATAACCCCGAAGATGAGATATTTTCCCCCAACAACCCCCCCTCTGGTCGCTACTTTCGATCCTACATCATGCTGAAACACTACATCCGCCGAAGGGCCTGGCACGCCGAAGCACCTGCACCAAAGCCCACTCGACAGCAGAAGTCTTCGGGAACAAGAACCCTCCGGCGGAAGTCTTCGGCTTGGTTGGCTCAACACGGCCGACCCAGTCAGGCTTCGGCGGAAGTGGGAAAGGCCCGGGGGACACTCCAAAATCAATAGTTTGGACATCACTCTAGGAAAGGAGTCAACAAACCCTCTAGATATCCATAAAGGCGATTGGAGAATTCCAATCGTCTAGCATTTGAGAAATCCTAGTCAAAGGGTTGATCGGAAAGTTCGGCGACAAGTATTTAAGTTTGTGTTGCTAGATGATGTACTGTATCGCCGAACTATTGATGGGGTACTTTTAAGGTGTTTAGACGATGAACAATCCCATGTAGCTACAGGAGAAGTCCATGAAGGGTTTTGTGGCACTCATCAGTCGGCCCAGAAAATCTGTTAGATGCTCAAAAGTGTAGGTTTCTACTGGCCGACTATGACTGAGTTTTGTTTTATGTACAATAGAGGGTGTGAAGCATGTCAGAAGTTTGGTAATATTCAGCTAGCTCCCACTTCATTACTTAACCCTATTATCAAGCCATGGCCGTTCTGAGGTTGGGGTTTAGACTTCGTCGGTCAGATTTATCCTCCTTCTTCAAAAGGGCATTGGTTCATGTTGATGGCGACGGACTACTACACCAAATGGACTGAAGCCGTGCCTCTCAATAATATGACTCACAATGAGGTAACTGATTTTATGTTCAAGCACATTATACATAGATTCAGTATTCCCCAAACTCTCACTACAGATCAAGGTAGTTCGTTTATTTCCAAAGAAGTGAGAGACTTTGCCGAACTTTATGGTATTAAGTTGGTAAACTCTTCACCATATTATGCTCAGGACAATTGTCAAGCCGAGTCTTCTAGTAATAAAACTGTGATTAATCTCATTAAGAGGAAAATCAAAGAGTTCCCTAAGAGGTGGCAAGAAGTGCATTCCGAGGCACTATGGGCTTGTAGAATGTCGAAGCACGGTGCTACCAAAGTGAGTCCATATGAGCTAGTATATGGGCAAGAAGCTGTTCTACTGGTAGAAGTAGATCTTGGCTCTTTAAGAGTTCTAAAGCAAGATGGCTTATCGGTCGATGAGTATGAGACTCTTTTGAAGGATAATCTAGAAGACGTGACCGATAAGAGGCTAAGGGCTTTAGAAGCTATAGAGATAGACAGGAGGAGAGTAGCTAAAGCCTACAATAAGAAGGTTAAACCAAAATCGTTTCAAGTGGGTGACTTGGTTTGGAAGATGATCTTGCCCTTGGGAACTAAGAGCCCAAAATTTGGTAAGTGGTCACCTAGTTGGGAAGGCCCTTTCAAAATAGCCAAAATCACTCCAGGTAATGCATATGTGTTAGAATATCTACAAGGAGAGCAGTTTCGAAGAGCTTTGAACAACAGGTACTTGAAAAGGTATTTCTCGAGTGTGTGGCAAACTGCTTGAAAGTGTCAAAAGGCCGATATGGGAGGTATCATCCTTAGCCCATTATGCTTTTAGTTCGCTTATTTCACTAAAAGTCAGGGGGACATGTGTTGATAGCGAAAAATGGCATTAAATGGTTAAGATTGTAAAAATATAAATTTTGGTAATTTGGGCCAAAAATACACATGTCCTGGATCGGGCCGAAGGGCCATTGGAGCTATGGGCTTCAGAAGCTTCTAGCAGGCCTGCTAGCTTCGGCTCGAAGGCCTTCGGAGGCCTGCCTCACCGAAGCTTCGGCCCGAAGAGCAAGCTTCGACGGTCCTGGCCGAAGGCCCACTTCGGGCTGAATTCCAGAGATAGAGGTTGAGTCTAATTCTGGCTAAATTTATCCCTACGCATGATTAGGCCGATTCTTAATAGATTAATCTTAGAGATTAGAAGACTAGCCCCTATAAATATAGGGGTGAGGCCGGTTCATTAAACCCCCCAACACAAATCAAGGACAAAGCCCTAGCTTTGAACCATACCTTTACTTTTATCTTTACTTTTCTACAACCTTCGTGGGTTTTCTTGGAAGCCCTCCACCGGCCACATCGGAACAGTGGTAATCCTTATTACTTCGCCTATGAAGCATCCGTTAATCTACGTAATAGGTTGCTATTGCCTTGTTACTTCGCTTGTGAAGTACCCGTTAATCTACGTAACAGATTGCTACCTTCGTTTCCTTACTACAACACTTACTAGATTCGGTCCCCAGGAAAAATTGGCACTTGATCTCTGTTCTATTGTAGGTTTTCATGCTTGGAGCCACTTCACCGAAGGTATCCAGAGCCAAGAGATTGGTTTCAGAGGCTGCCAGAACACCCTTCGGCGGGAATACCGCTTCGACCGCCCTTGTCGGACCGTCATGCTGTTGTCAGTTTGACCAGGTCTCGTGCGCCAGCATGCTCTGCAGCAGGCTTCGTCGAGACAGGCTTCACCACGGTTGCACCTCACGCTAGACGAAGTCACACCAGTGCATCGCGTTGGGATATTTTTGTCGTGTCAGAGACTTCGTGCTGATCCCCGCTGTTCAAAGGTGATTGCCATGTAGAGATCTGTTCGGAGCCCGCCTTCGGCCAGATTAGTCCGAATGCCGAAGGTACCCTTCGGCGGGACCCTTCGCATCAGACACCGAAGGTACCCTTCGGTGATAACCTTCGCACAGTACCCTTTGGATCAGTCAGGCTCCGTTCAACTTGCTAATTTATTATGTTTAATATATTTCCTTTCAGCTAATTGGATTATTTCTGTGTGATCTGATTACCTGGCGACTCCACCCCCATTGCCACTATTAAGGGTAGTCGAAATGCGACATCAGTGTTGTGTTATGCTTAGGCTTGTCCCTAAGTATCCGCACACTTTTGGATCATCGAACTGACCCAAGTGCGGGGGCACGTTTTCGTGTCAATATGAATATTCCGATACTCAATACACACTTCGAATTATTCTGAGCTATTATCCTTTTCGAAGGCTTGAGATAGCCCACATTCACAAACACTTCGTTTGTAAATTCTTGGTCTCATAGAACTTGTTAGTGTAATCCATTGTGCCAACAGTGATGTTCTTCAAAAGGATCCCTAATCTTATCATCATGTGGGATAGTGATGATTCATAGATTAGCACATCCGACTGATTGATGGTCATGTTTCATGGATCATAGACATGGAGATGTCAAATTAGTGATGTTAACACATGTTAGTGAACATGGTGTTGGATAGACCCACTTTGAAATACTGTTGGGTTTGTCATTGTAGTGCGCTGTCAGTTATCATGTCAAATGATGTACATGTAGAATTCTTAGACCTGAGATCGTCATTAATTCTGAAATGTATAGTGGCATACTTTGAGGCTTCCAAACGCTATTCCACAACTGCATAGCCATAAAGGTTGTTTTCAAGTGTGTTATGAAACATGTATTAGGATGTGAGAAGTCAAGATGGAATTTACCACTCCTAATGATGGCAGAGACCTCTCTACAGATAGTTGGATTGGAAAAGTGCATGGTCATGCCACTATGACTAAAGAGTTCTCCATGATTAAATCCACTACTTGATCAAATGAAATGTCAAGCTAACCGATAAGGGTGTCATAAATATCATCTTGAGCTTGACTAATGTCGTGTGGTGAATGGATTGGTGCATGACTATATCAAGGTTCAGAAAGTATGATTTTGTCTTTGTATGCATTCAGGGGTAAATATGTGCTGCTAGGTACCACTACTGATCGGTGATCCAGAAATGGTCTTCGGTGAGCGACCATCTACATATGAACCTATCGGGTCACACGCTTAAGGGGATGGAATTCAAAACGTGCAAGAAATGGCTCTTATACAAGTGGGAGATTGAAGGATTTGTGCACAAGAGAATTTTGGGGTAACCGGAAGTTTTGGTTGTGAATCGGAAGTTCCAAGATACTAGAGCTACCAGAAGTTCCAGTTGGACCGAAAGTTCTAGACCAATCCTAGATTCGGTTTCCAGGAGGATCCGTAAGTTCTAGTTGTGAACAGGAAGTTCTGGGTTCTACGCGAACTAGAAGTTCCAGTTGTGAACCGAATGGTCTGGGTCGAATTTACCAGGAACAGAAGGTACAAATCAGAAGTTCTGATTATGAACCGAAAGTTCCGATTTAGATATAGAAGGTTCAAGTAGAGAGTTCAGGTTGTTAACCGGAAGTTCTGATTGTGAACCGGAAGTTCCGATTGTGAACCGGAAGTTCCAGTCAGGAATTAATTTGATTCAGAGGGGTCAAACCAGAAGGTATGGTTTCGAGACGAAAGTTTCGGTTTAGGAAAAATAGATTAGATATGTTGGGCCTTGATATAGATTAAGATCCAAGGCCTAGGCACTATAAAAGAGGAGTGGGGCACGCATGTGGGTTGTTGCTTATTGATGATTAGATAAAAGATCTAACCCTAGCCACCGCCTCTCCTCTCTTGACAATCATGAGTGTCAATCGGTTTCTCCCCAGATCTCTCAAGAAGTGCTAGCACACCAACAAGAGGTGATCCTACCATGTTCATGTGGACTCCGTGGAGACGTTGCTCAAATAGTGATGCTCATCAACTTATTCACACATATATCACTAGACTTCATCGACGTGGTCTTTGGTGAATGGGTGGAGCGAGGCGGACTTCAGTGAGGATGTGCTTCGTCAATCTCTTCTTCCAATGTAGTAGTGCGTCTTGCATTAGAATGTAATGATCTATGATCTATCGCGTGCATGGTTGATGGGCTAACGAGGTTAAAATTTAAAATTGCCGACTAATGTAGCCTCCCCATATCCCAACACCACTTGAAGGAATTGTTCCCAAGAAAATTGCGGTTGGATCAGAAGTTTCGATTATTTTCTGAATTAGAAATAGAGAGCTCAAATCAGAAGCTCCGATAATTTATGGTTTGAGAAACCAAGAGCTCAAATCTGAATTAGAAACAGATAGTTAAAATCAGAAGTTCCAATTTGGAATTTGAAATTGGGCTGATCGGAAGTTCCGATGGTGGATCATAAGTTCCGATAATTTCCAGAATCGCAGACCGAGAGTCTAGATCAGAAGTTCCGATCTAGGATTAGAAGTTTCGAAGCGGACGGAATAGATTAGATCTATTGGGCTTTAATATGGATTTGTGCCTAGGGTCCTAGCTATATATAAAAGGAGGAGGAGGAGGTCTTGGATATCAGATTATTCATTGTTTAGATCAGATCTAAACTCTACCACCAAGAATCTCTCCTCTCCCTTAATATCAAGAATTGAGATTGAGATTTCTCCCAGATCTCACCAATGGTGCTAGCATGCTGGAGTGAGATCAATCTCATCCTGGTACATGTGGATATCGTGGATACGCTGCTCCAATAGCGGCACTCATGGGCTTCTTCATGTTGATGCCATCATCTATGTTGATTGGCTCACCGTGGAAAATGTTGAGCGAGGCGAGGATAAGCGAGGACGTGCTTCCCCAACATCTTCCTCTGCTGCACCTAGCACATCTTGCGTTAGAAGGTAATGATTCATGATCCATCATGCGCATGGTTCCAGGGCTTTGGGGCGAAAATTTTGAATTTGCCAACTAGCGTAGCTTCCCCATTCCCTAACAGTGGAATTAGAGCCTACATGCCTACATGCCTACATGCATACTGTTCGATCTGGATCCCTCGTGTAAGGAGATACATGGTGGAAAAAATAGATTAGACCAGTTTTCTTTCTGCAGAAGATCGGAAGTTTAGATGCCAAATCAGAAGTTCTAATGCTTAATGTATCAGAAGTTCCGATATTTGATTTAAGGTTCCGATGTTGAATAAGATTCAATACAAGCAAGAATTTTGCTATTGGAAGTTCTGATATTTGATCGGAAGTTCCAATGTCGGTTTTTAATCGATAAAGAGAGCAATATTGCCATCGGAAGTTCCAATCATGTTCAGTCACTTGTAGATTCTTTGCCTAACTTTGTTTTGCAGACAATGTTGTCATTGGTATGGACTTGTTAAATGTGATGTATGAGATGCATGCATTGAATGTAAATTAAATATGGCCTGTGTGTCATGATTATTTACGGCACAAGGCTAGTGTACATTCATATGACCCGTGCGTCGATTATTGATGCTTTGGCTCATGTAACTAGTATAGGTGCTATTTTTATAGGCTAGTATAGTTCATGGAGGCCGGAAGCCCACACTCAATGATCGGTGCCATGGAGATGAAGATCACCATGTGAAGGGGTCATACTATGTCACAGTCAATGTATTGTCTGTGGTGCTTACTTTTTTTCCTATCATACTATTCTTGCATTTTCATGCGCACTAGGGAATGTCACCATGCTAGAAGAGTTTTTCCTTAGAAAATTAAGTATTGATGCGCTTTCCAATTGTTGCACCCACCAAGGATCTCGATCCTCGATAGTAGGTCTACCAATGTAGGGTGCTATCTTTTATCTTGACCAGTTGGGGTGGAAGTTGGACTTCCACACCGATAGTATTGGTTTGCTTAGCGAGGCTATCAAAATGGTTTTGGGCCTTGGGGCATAGAGTTGGTCGTTGAACATTGGATGCTTCTCCAACTACAAGAGTCACATACGATATGATTATCAAAGTTTTGCTTACCTATGTCACCTAGCTTTCAGCAGTGATGCCAATGCTCACTAGGAGTTAGAATGAATATAGATCTTGTGCCACTATTAGTCATTATAGAGAAAGTGAATGTTTTTACATAGTGGAACATCTTTTATTGGATAGAAGATAAACATTGCATAGTGCTAAAACTTGCATTTAATCTTTGTAGATCATGGCACCAACTACTACTGTTAAGAGCACTTTATTTTAATTTTTGATCTATTCTTGAACGAGAGAAATTGTCTAGAACAAATTTTATGGATTGGTACCGAAACTTGAGAATTATTCTCAAGTAGGAGAAATAAGGATTATGTTCTAGAGGAACCCCACCTTGATGAACCAGGGGACAATGCTTCTGCAGTAGACAAGCATGTCCTCTGGGTTTTATAAAAAATATGAGGAAAGAGATGCTTACGATATGATCGTAGGCCTCGTGGGCATGTTTCAAAACTAGGCACGATCTGAGAGATACAATGTGTCTAAGACCTTGTTTGGGAGTCGGTTGGCCGAAGGGATCCGAGTTAGTCCTCATGTGATCAGGATGATTAGTTACATTGAGACCTTAGAGAGACTGGGTTCTCCACTAGATCTATATTTTCTATTGATGCAATTCTCCTGTCGCTGTCCTTGAGCTTTGAGCTGTTCATTATGAATTACAATATGAATGGACTGACGAAGATATTGGCCGAGTTGTATGGAATGCTTAAAACTGTTGAGGAGAGTATCAAGAAGTCTCCTAACCATGTGATGGTGGCTTTGAAGGATGGAAAAAGAGAAATAGGAAGGGCAAGGCTAAGACTTTACATATGATCTCTAGTGTGAAGCCTAAACCGATTGGAAAATTCAAGTCAGGTCCTGCTAGCTCTGATATTTCCCACCATTGCCACAAGCCTGGGCATTGGAAGCGCAACTGGAAGGTGTATCTAGAAGAAGAGAAGAACAAGAATGGAAGTGTGACTTCCGCTTCAAATATTAATGTTATAGAAATTAATCTATCTACTCGTCCAAATGATTCATCGGTATTTGATACCGGTTCGATGACTCATACATGCAAATTGTTGCAGGGGCTGAGTAGGACAAGAAAGTGTGCTAGTGGCGAGCTGGATGTCTGCATCGGAAATGGTGTAAAAGTTGCAGCATTCGCCGTTGGCATTTATTCAGCCTGAAGGTCTTGACGATCTAAAAAATGTTGGGAAAGTTTGTAAGTTGCAGAAGTCTATTTATGGGCTGAAGTAAGCTTCTCAGAGTTGGAATATTCATTTTGATGAGGTAGTCAAAGGGTTTGACTTCATCAAGAACGAAGAAGAGCCTTGTATTTACAAGAAGGCTATTGGGATGTAACGCCCCTAAATCTCACGATTTCGAGTTTATTGAATTTCCTTAAGAAATTAACTTACAAAATGTTCATCAAGCGACAACGTCTTACGACAAAAATAAAAAATAGGTCATAGTATTACAGTGAAGATAAAATAAAAAGACTGACGAACATCTTTCTCTAAGAATTGCTCCTTGACTGGGACAGCTAGTCCAAGACTTCATCTTCAACGAACCAAGCTTCTAAAATGTTTAATCAAGAAGGATGAATACAAAACATACTCAACAAATCACAAAAACGCACATAATGCAAGGATAATATCAAAGGATAGGCATATGGCTTATTATGCAGAAAAGCACATTTTTGTAATTAAGCAATTATGGTGATCAAGTTTAATTAACAGAAAGTAAATGATATAAATGCCATCGACTAACTCGAGTAGAACAACATCACTCACTCACACAATAGTCCTTACAACTCCAATAATCATTCACATTTAAATTATTAAACTAACTAAGGAGAACATCACTTTGCTTTACCCATAACCATAGGCACGACTTTTCAAAAATATTATACTCTTATCAGAGGTGTACAAATTTACCCACAAGGCACTCATTCCTGCACACCACAATGTGTTAAGATGACCAAAGTCACAGGGACTCATGCCAAAACCCTTTATATGAATCACCTCAACACAAGAACAACCACACTAGGTTTCGCCGACATTCTAACGCATTGGAAACATAAGCCCCCTTTTGAGCCATAGTGTCTTGGTCATTAGGAGTATCATTTGCATCTACCCGTCCTGACTTCATTACTCCACCGCTCGGTGCATCATGCTAAGACATCCTATACTCCAAGTTAGGTCTTACCCACTAGACTTGTGGTTAGTACAAAAATACTTTGCAATAGATCCCTTAGACCGGTCCTTATAGTACCCCACCATTGCCATTAACATAACCATTTTCCAAACATTGCTTCCATCATTTTAGAATCATTAGATGAGACATATCTGGGGAATATAAATGATAATAAAGTATCCAATCTAGTCCAAGACTCATTTTTAGTAATACTATGCAAGTGTGCCAATACTTGGGCACTAACTAATATTATAGTGTTTCAGGGCGACAAGGGAAAATGGATCAAAAGCATGGCTTGGGTTTGCACAACATGGTCAAGGGATCTAAATAAATATAATTGTAGGTTTTAATTGGACTAATGCAATTAAAGCATATGGGTTATAGCAATAATTAATTTAAAAACATGGGTTCAACATGTTCAAGGAATGGGTGTGACTTGCTTCTTGCGATTGCAACCTTTTAACTCTTGAACGAAGACTTCCGGGACTTGCGCGAGGCCTTTAAAACTTTAGGAACACGAGGAACTACACAACACACAAAACAAGATAAAAACTCTAAGAAAAACAAATAAACAAGGCAATGAAATTTTATTATTAGTTTAAGTATTGGTTAGGGACGATTACGAAACTTGAATGGAGTGGATAGGAGATAGGATGGGAAAGAGATTGAATTTAGAAGATCACATGAAATGATGAGACACTTCATGTGAAATTCCTCCAAAATAGGATGAGAAGACCTTGAACAGTGTACGAGCGATATGGTCCAAGTACACATTCAAGTATAGCATGATTCTAGATAAATTTATGAAGTTTAATAGATCAATTTGGAGTTCAAATGGAAAAGATATGAATTTTAGAAGTTCCGAATCATTCACATGAAATGAAAGAACTCGAAAAAGAAAAGAAATAACCACGTGATTATTGCTTTGGATTAAATGAGACGATCAACATGTGATCAACACACTCACTTAGATAGAACGAAATAGAATGATTGAACTTGAGTTGAGACAAGGGTAAATCGAATCAAGTCACGATCGATGAATGACATTGATTCAACTAGAAACAAAGGATGAGTCGAATTGAAGGCGATGATTAATTAGAAACAAAAGGGTACAAATGGATTTAATCAAACCATTAGAATAAGTTGCGGACATTGAACAACCTAGTCCATCTGACTAAGGATAAAGAGGCAATTGACTAAAGGTACGCGTAAAGGCTTAACCGATCGAGCCTTAGCCACCATGTCGAAGAGTTTAAATTAAATCGATGAGACTCAATTATAAATGGCGATGAACAACCACGATGAATGACGATGAATAACTACGTATATTACCTCCGGTATGGGAAACAGAATGATGTTGAACAACACCTCATGAAAAATATAACCTTCGGGATGGAACTGAAAGGACGGAAGTGGAACACCCGATTAACAGGGATAATGTCGGGTTAATAGATCGGAATCGATGATTGATAAATCAACGAAGATAACTCTACATGAATTTAGATAATGAACAATGATGAGATAAATTAGATCAGAACGGAACCACTCGGTTAATAGATCTTAACAGGATCACTGGATTAATAGATCAGAATGAGATCACCGGATTTCGACAATGATAAATCAATATTAATTCAATCAAAAATGATTGATCTAATTTATATGAATAAATAGTGGACAATATTGAAATTGATAGATTCAACACGAGCACAGTATTTTGATTAAACAAATCAAAGAAATAAAGAAGGGAAATAACCTCACGTTGGGAAATTGATTGAAGAAGCCGTTTTGATTTTGTTTTTCTGGGTACTCTAGAAAGCAGCATGGAGCACGAGCTGGCAGCACAGCGGGAGCGGTGCAGGGGGGTGGGTGGTACGGCGGTGCTCGATGGAGGTGGCGGTGAACAGACAATGATGTGACTAGGAATCAGCGATGCGCAATGGCAGCCCAGACCTAGTGGTGACGGTGGTAAAGGAGGCAAGGGCTAGCTTTTATAGAGGAGATGTGGAAGTGATAGGGATGCCAAGGAGGTAGGGACGACTGAAAATATCACTACGGCCGGTTGGGGCAGTGCGAGCTGGATTGAGCGGCGCTACTGATCGAAGGAGGTGCGGGCCAGGCCTAGTGGAGGGGAGGAGGCATAGGCCGTCCTAGGCATGGGAGGGGCGGTGCCAGGTGTGGGATCGGAATGGCGACTAGAGGAGGGATGAATAGGCGCCTCAATACTTTCTTTCGATCATGATGGCCTTATCAAATCACCCAACACACCCTAAACACAATTTCAAGTTTTAATCCAATTAGTGCAAAAATGGGCTCCTCAAGATAGAAAACCACCAAATAGCTTTGTTTCAAGATTTTTAATCAACAGATATCAACACACTCACACAAGAGATCAATTTAAGTTTGTAGAAGTGAATCAGCTCGTTTCAATTCAATTTCAAATGAAATCCTTGTACTTCTGAAATTTGTCGGACGATGAATAGTAAAAGTGTATCTCAACAAAGTTCATTAGTCATGTTTTGATTCAGTTTGCAATTTTCAATTTGAGTTTAATATCAATGCAGTACACACAGATTCAATTTAGAATGAAACGGATTGCATGCTGAAACAGTCTACACTAGATCAAGAATAGTACATTCAGCAAAATACCGTAACAGAACCAACAACAATCACTGAGTGCTGTTCACTGTCACAAACTCTACTGCAGGAATAAATTCTGGATTAGAATAATAACATTCTGATCATGAGTTGTTTCAAATCAAGACTTCAACCAAGTGTTCAGAAACTACACAATGATTCAGAAATTTTACCACTGAAATTTTTCAGACAATGAATAGTAATAGAGTATATCAATAAATTTCAGTAATTAAGTTTTGAACCAAAATGAATACTACAAATTCAGAGCATGTTTGAATTCAGCGTGAAAAAATTAGAACATGTTCTAGATGAAATTAACTCAGATTCATTTCTGAAAACAGAACTATTGGTTCATAAATTTTGTGCCAACAGCACTATAGGAAACCTGAAATCAGTAAACAGCAAAAACTGGCTTGAACAGTGAAGGGACAAACTGAAAAGCTGTTTGAGGTAACCTGATAAAAATCAGAACATTAAACTTCCTGTATTTACTGTTATCAGAATAAATCTTGCCAAACATACAAGAAAACATAACTCTGTAGATATGAAAAATTTAGATAAAGATTCTAATCAGGTGTTGTAAATCTTTCTCACCAGGGATAGAAGCAGTGGCGGACCAAGGATTTATTTATTGGGGATACAAAATTAAATAGACTACAAACCATACATGTAATATACCAAAAATTGATTTGACAACAACAATAAAATAAATCGATGATAAATACTCAATCTAGATACACATATATCAAAATAATTTATACCATATTCTCAACATAGTGAACCAATATAATTTCTGATAAAACATAAGAAAAATAAAACTTCTTCCATCTAGATAGGGTAGCAGTTAGTAGACGTCGTTGTGACTGCCATGCCAACCACCAAGGTGGTGGTCTATTGATCTACACATTGTGACCAGTGGGTATATTGGACAAATTACATTGAACGACACCAATAAAATATCTTCTATAGAGGATAGTCAAATTTACTAATACCACACTCAAACAGGCAACTTTCACAGTTATAATGGAGATTAAATTAATATAAGAAAATTTGTGGCACCTTTATAACAAATCATAGAAAATACATCGTAGACTATCATGTAACAAGATGATTATTTATTTTTCCAGGAGCTTATTTTAAAGGACTAAAAAACTATAATAGAATTATATGAAACAAATACTATTTTTTCAGCAGTACGTATTTACGTAATGACGTAGCGATATTCGTTGGCTATTAGGAATATATGAGAGAAGATGAATATAGTTAGCTAGTTAGAAAAATAGATTATTAGAATAACTATTAAATTATTGGGCTATATTTTAACCCAATTAAAACAAACACATATACATATACATACATATATATATATATACACTAAAATTTTTGCAAAAAAATTTGGGGGTACAAGTGTACCCCCATGCTCCACGCTAGGTCCGCCCATGGATAGAAGGGGGAGGGCGCCTTGGGAGGAGGACAGGGAGAAAGCGGAGGAGGAGGGGAGAGAACAGTAGGAGTAAGGAGGGTGCTGGAGGAAGAAGAAGTGTTGCACTATTGCGCATGGGTGGGTTTGCACGAAAAAGAACGGAAGGGAGGAGAGAGAAGGGGAGAAGAAAGGAAGAAAGGGAAAGGAGAAAAAGGGCAAAAGAAAAGAAAAGAAAGACAAGTGAGTGGAATAAAATGGAAAATAATTTCCTGAAAAATAAAGTTTTGATTTTTGAGAAAAAAGAGAAATGTTTTTGGAAATTTTGGAATTTAAAATAAATTTAGAAATTTTGGAATTCAAAGAAATAACCCGGGAATATTTCAAAGAATATTCGATGATTCGAAAAATTGAGAAATTCCGTATTCGCGTTGAAATTAGAAATTCCAAACTTGAATACAAAATCACGGGATTGAATTTATTTTAGGAAAAATATAGAAAAGATTTCAAAAAGGATTTTTCACAGAATTCAAACCACATAGTAAAAAATGGGATTTTAAATTCACGAATGAAAAGAGAATATCGATTCCTCTGGATTTACGATGAGAAAAGAGAGAGAGGATCAAGGATGAAGTCTTCAAACTCGACCAGAATTAAATAGGAATTTAATTTATTTTCAATTAATATTATTTATTCAAATATTATGGATTACTATTCTAGTTACAAAATCCTTAATTAAAACAAACCTAAATCAACTTGAGGCGGGAGAAATTTACTAGAAATTCCTCTCGCCAAATTCGACTTGGTTTTACATTATTTTTAATTGAAATGATTTATCATAAATTTTATTCACACAACGCCCCTATTGAAACATATTTTATTAATTAACATTAGAGACTTGTCATGAAGTGATATTGATTATATCTTAATTAATTCCTTTGCGCCAAAAATTCCGGAAAATTCTTGGGACGAAATTTATAGCAAGAAGCATTTTGGGAAAAATAATCCAGTTGCGATTTATTTTTAAACGAAATTTTTAAGCCTGTATTTTTAGCTTCATTGTTTATCGCTTTACACTAAATCTTTTTATTGAAATTCATTTATTATTTTATTTATATTATTTTAAAACTTTATGAAAATTAGGTCATTACATTCCTTTGTTGAATGATATCAAGACTTCATTGAAAAACAGTTTTTCGATAAAAGATCTTGGAGAGGAAGCATACATTTTATGCATAAAGATCTATAGAGATAGATCAAAATGGCTAATACGATTAAGCCAGAGTATGTACATTGACAAGGTTTTGAAACGGTTCAAAATGGAGAATTCCAAGAAGGGATTTCTGCCAATGTCACATGGTATTTCCCTTAGTAATACTCAGTGTGTCATGACACCTGATGAGCTAGAGAAAATGAGTGTGATCTCTTATGCCTCCGCGATCGGGTCCATCATGTATGCCATGTTGTGTACACGCCCAAATGTTTCATACACTCTAAGTGTTACGAGAAGATACCAATCGAACCCGAGTGAAAGTAACTAGGCTGTAGTAAAGAGCATCCTCAAGTACTTGAGAAGGACTAAGGATATGTTCCTGGGTAATGACGGTGAAGAGGAGCTCGTTTTAAGAAGTTACACTGATAATAGCTTTTAGATCGATAAAGATAATTCTCGATCACAATCTGGTTTTGTGTTCTGACTCAGTGGAGGCGTAGTGAATTGGAAGAGTTCCAAGCAAGAAATAGTGGACAATTCTACAACAAAAGATAAGTATATCGCTGCTTCAGAAGCTGTAGGAGGTTGTTTGGATCAAAAAGTTTGTTTCTGAGCTGGGTGTTGTCCCTAGTGCATCTTGCCTAGTGGATCTCGATTGTGATATTAGTGGTGCCATTGCGCAAGCCAGGGAGCTAAGGTCACACTAGAAATCCAAACATATACTTTGGTGATATCACCTGATCTGCAAGATCATAGTGAGAGGTGATGTGAAGGTTTGCAAGGTGTACATGGATTTGAACAAAGCAGATCCATTGACAAAACCTCTTCCACAACCCAAGCATGAGGCACACTTGAGCTCCATGGGTATAAGATACTTGCATGAGTGACTCATGTGTACATGAAAGATGTTAGTTAGAGGATAATTGTTATCTTGTTCCTTGAATAAATTTTGTTTACATTTAATTAATGAGTTGATGACTTGTTATGTGAGACTATTTGTTTTACAATGATATTGTTCAAAAAGCATCCTTGATCTTGTCATCATGTGGGACAGTGATGATACATAGATTAGCACATCCAACTGATTGATGTCATGTTTCATGGATAATATACATGGAGATGTCAAATCAGTGATGTTGACACATGTTAGTGAACATGGTGTTAGATAGACCCACTTTGAAATACTGTTGGGATTGTCATTGTAGTTTGCTATCGGTTATCATCTCAAATGATGTCTTTGTAGAATCCTTAGACCTGAGATCATCATTTGATTCCATAATGCATAGTGGCAAACTTAGATGCTTCCTAACGCTATTCCATAACTAGGTAGTCATAAGGGTAGTTTTCAGGTGTGTTGTAAAACATGTCATGGGATGTGAGCAGTCAAGATGGAATTTACCACTCCTAATAACGGGAGAGACGTCTTTGGTGTTGTCGAATGGGGAAGTTACGCTAGCCGGCAATTTCAAAAATTTTGCCACAAAACCCAAGAACCATGCACGTGAGGGATCATAGATCAGTACCTTCTAGCATGAGACATGCTAGGTGCAACAGAAGAAGATGTTGGGGAAGCGCATCCTTGCCTCTCCTCACCTCGCTCTAGCCGTTACCCGACGATCCAATCGATGAAGATGGCGATGACCATGTGAAAAAGACAACGAGTGTCGCTATTCAAGCAACGCCTCCATGGACTCCACACGTACATGGATGAGATCCTTCCCACGCCGGCGTTCTAGCACCGCTCGTGAGAAACGGAGAACCCTCAATCTCAACTCTTGAGATCAAGAAAGGGAGGAGAGGAGTTCTTGGTGTCTAGGGTTTAGATCTCATCTAAACTATCAATAACTTGATCTTCAAGACCTCCTCATCCTCTCTTTATATAGAGGTGAGAGCTTTTAGTCTCAAACAATTCGAGACCTAACAGATTCAATCTGTTATGCCCACTTCAGAACTTCTGATCCACAGATCGGAACTTCCGATGAGGGCTCTCGGACTACAATTCTAGGAATCATTGGAACTTTTGGTACTTCCTATCGGATCTTCCGATTAGTGCAATTTTTGACGATACGCATCGGAACTTTTGGTTTCAACTCTCTATCTCTAAATTAGAAATAATCAGAATTTCCGATACCATATCGGAACATCCGATTTGAGCTCTCTGTTTTGTAAACAATAAATTATCAAAACTTCCAATACCATATCAGAACTTCTGATTTGAGCTCTCTGTTTCCAATTCAGAAAATAATTGGAACTTTTGATTCCAAATCAGAACTTCCGATCTAACCGGAATTTTCTTGGGCACTGTTCATTCAATCTCCCACTTGCACAAGAACCAATTCTTTGCAATTTTCTTAATCCATCCCCTTAAGTGTGTGACCCTATAGGTTCATACACTAACGACTGTTTGTAGGACCGAAAGTAGCGACCAGAGGGGGGGTGAATGGGCGCCTTAAAAATTCTTTCGAATCAATGGCCTGTTCCCAATACCCAACGCACCTCAAAAATACTACGCAGCAGAAAATAAACAGAAGGCCTAAGTCTAAAGGTTTCTAACCTAGAAGCATCTGATGATAAACAGTGTAAAACTAAAATGGTGCAACTAGGCAGATAAACAAGTTGTAACAGGCCTATACTTCTCAATGAAATGATCTAAGTATGTATAAAGTGAAAAGAGAAGTTACTGTCCAAAGTTGTCTCCTGTTCGGGTCTCGGCGAAGCCCCCTTCGCACGTCGAGGTCTGCTTCGGAGGTAGGTGTCGGAGTCTGTCCGAAAAGCCGAAGGTGTCACTGACAAGGCTAGTTCGAAGTGATAAGACGCGAAGAGTACTTCGGAGCGAAGTAGAAAATAGTGCCGGAACTAGGTTCGAAGTATGCACTTCGAAGACAAGTCTTCGCACACAGCTTCGCCTCACGAGCTTCGGAGCGAAGTAAAACAGTGCCGGAGCCTGCTTCGAAGTATGCACTTTGAAGGCAAGACTTCGAAAGTACTTCGAACCGAAGGCCTCGAAGCTAAACCTTCGAACACCAAACTTCGAACACAAAGCTTCGAACACACAAACAGACAACCTTCGAACGCAGGAGCGAAGTTTGTCACGTGACAGAAAAACAAGTCCGAAGCCTACACTTTATCTTCGAAAAGGGAAAACTTCTGGAGGAGAAACGAAGGCAGACACACCACAAAGAAATTCAAGCGAAGTCTATCAGAACAGACAAACTTCGAACCAATAGAATCGGAGTATGCTAGTTCGAAGTATACGATGCTGTCCAAAACAGGAAGAACTTCGAAGCTAGCAACTCAGACACAAAAACCGAAGTTCGAAGTCTGAGCGGAGTCTTTAAAGATGTTCGATAGAAGCCTGCCTCACGGAGCTGAGGGGCTTCGAACAGAGAAGGATGACTTCGCAGAGACAGACAGAAAAGCGATTTTAGTCCTATCAACCAGATCGAAAAGTGAAGCAGTAAAAGTAAAAAGCTGGCGCAGGAGTACTGTAGCTACAGTGGAGTACTACATGCAAAATGCAAGAACTAGTACTCTGCTGTGAAGAACAGAAGCTTCTTCACATCAGCCGAAGCCTACAAAGGCTCAAAAATCACAGAGAAACTTGCTCTGAAGGTGAAATCGAGTCATTAAAAACCTTACAGATGCAGCACACAAAGAAGTAGTGCATTTACTGCAACATTAAAAGCAAGGCAAGAAACACAGTGGGAGAACTCCCTGGCGGCGCAAGCAGGGAAGAGGGGAGGAGAGAGAAAACGTGAGAGGCAAAATGACCCAATAGAGTGGTATTCAATTTCAGCAAAAAGGGTAGTCCAAACCCTAGGGATTGGGGTCCTATTTATAGGCAGCCCAACACTAGGAATATTCTACCAGCCCCTTAGGGTTTTTACAGACTCAAAAATACAGAAAAAGACTCTACTGCCCTTAGGTATTTTTACAGACACAACTGACTGACTGTGGGCCTAGAGTAACAGATGACATATCCTGAAGCTATTCTTCTGGACATTCGGATACAGAATCAACGGTTGTCAGTTTTACGCCGAAACTGACAAAGCCTCCACCAGCTTTGCACCAGGTACCCGGATTGGGCCGGCCCGACTCCGCAGCTCTCTCAGCCCGGCAATCGCTCACCGCCCGTGTACCTGAGTCAGTCCTGGTCAACAGCCCAGTGGGTCTTCTACTGCTTCTGGCCCATGCACCCGGATTGGGCCAGCCCGACTTCGCAGCCTCCTCTGCCCGACAGTCGCTCGCTGCCCGTGTACCTGAGTCACACGCGGCCCATAAAACAGCAGAACTCTTTTTCTTCTGTCCTCTTTGACTATCGTTGACAATGACTCATCACCTCTAGAGCCATGAGGCCCACGCTATTCAGCATGGCTCCTCAATCTCCCCCTTGATGAGAGCATTGTCAACACTCCTCAATTCTCAGCTCTTCAGCACCTGCGAACAAATGTGGAAACACGAAAACAAAAACACAAGAAAACAAAGAAGAAGAAAAATAAGGTAAAAGTTTAACCTTAATGACCAAAAGCCAAACAAAAGCAAGAAACGGTCATCATGGTTAACCAAAACACAAAAGCTCAAAATGAGTGCGATTTCAAAACAACAAGGATATCAACAGAGTAAGAACTCACCCCGTAAACTCTGATCCCAAATTTTCTCCCCCTTGTTGACAAGTGAACTCATCAAGCACTCAAAAAGAGACACAGACTCCCCCTGAAATGTAACTCCCCCTCAAAATATGCAGTGAATGCAATTGGGGTGCAGGTGGAGTGAAGAAAGCATGCTTCTCAGATATGATTGACTGCAGTTACAGTATCTAACAGGTATAGCAAAAGAGATACTGTCTAAGACACATGGCATGATCAGTGCAACAGATGATATCTAAAGAAAGTCATTTAGCACGCATTTTTCAGTTTTTGCAAATAAAAGCATCACCACATTGTCTAGTAAACAAGCAAGGTAAAGCATGAGATGCAGAAGCTAACTGATATCTACCAAGATAAGCATTGTTCAAAACACAGTGCTTCAGCAAACTTGTTGTCCCTTTAAAGTTCAGGCTTTTTCATTTCCTGTGTCATTTTTGCCAAGGGTTATTTGCATGTCAAACCTTATGCTAACCGACCAAGTCAAGCCTAGGCCAGAACTGGGCCATCAGAAGCTTAAGACATTGGTCTTGGCATACACTACACTGTCCTAGTTCATACCAAAGTGCTATGGTAAGCAATCCAGAACAATATAGTGCGACAAAGCAAACCCACTTGGATCTTTTCAACTTAAACACAAAAAGACATGGAATTTTTCATTCATTTTTGATTTTTATCATTTTTATAGCACATTTTCCATGTTAAAGCATAAAGATGTCCAAGTTGCATATCTGCAGCTATGTGATGAACTAGCTACAAGGCATGTAACAAATAGCAAAAGCATTCAGCCTACACATGCTAGTTACCAGAAGCAATGGTGATCATTTTTCAAGTTGAAAGCGTAAAAGCCATGCATATGACAGATATCAAACATGTCAAGCGAACTGAATCAAAGCATGATCATTGACAAGTAATCAAAAGCATGTACCAGCTAGAATAAGTAAAGCAGTTCAATCATATAACAGAAGCAGACTCAGAAGTGTGATATGGGAATATGTATGATATGAGCACACACAAAAAGACTCAAGAAGAGAGTAAAAAAAAGAAAACTGACGCAAAATATCCTAGAAAGGATACACAACACCCAAATCCCCTCGTAAACGCTCAAATGTAGACTGATCTAGGGGTTTGGTAAAAATGTCAGCCAACTGATGATGGGTATCAACATGAATAAGGTCAATGACACCTTTCTCATATTGATCCCGCAAGAAGTGAAAGCGCACATCAATATGTTTGGTTTTTGAATGGAGACATGGGTTTTTCCCTACACTAATAGCACTCGTGCTGTCGCAAAACAATGGAACCCTGGTAGGAAAGAGCAACCCGAAGTCTCGAAGAGTGGAAATCATCCAAACCATCTGTGAGCAGCAGCTAGCAGCAGCTACGTACTCGGCCTCTGTGGTCGAAAGAGCAACTCCAGATTGCTTTCGAGAAGACCAAGATACAAGGGAAGAACCAAGAAACTGGCAAGTACCGGAAGTCGACTTGCGATCCAACCGGCACCCACCAAAGTCGGCGTCCGAAAAGCCAGATAAATCAAGTGATGATGATGCTGAATAATAAAGACCAAGATCAGGCGCATAGGTGAGATACCTGAAAATGCGCTTGACAGCCTGCCGGTGAGACGCGCGTGGTGAAGACTGAAAACGCGCGCAAAGTCCCACAGCGAACTGTATGTCTGGTCTTGTTGCTGTTAAGTACAGCAGCGAACCTATCATCCCTCGAAATTCTCTCTCATTGACCTTGACACCGCTCTCGTCCTTGTCCAAACCTCCAGAGGTACCCATCGGGGTCATCTGCGGCTTCAATTCACCACCAAAGTCAAATTTCTTAAGCATGTCACGAGTATACTTACCTTGGTGGATGAAGGTGCCGTCCTTGGTCTGCTTGATCTGGAGCCCTAAAAGGTACTTAAGCTCACCCATGAGGCTCATCTCAAACTCACTATGCATCTGCTCAGAAAACTTGGACACAAGAGAATCAGTAGTACCGCCAAAAATAATATCGTCCACATAAATCTGAGCGACTAAGAAATCTGAAGCATCTCTGAGCAGGAAAAGAGTTTTATCCACAGAACCCATCACAAAGCCCTTCCCCAACAAAAACTGCTTTAACCGGTCATACCAAGCCCTGGGGGCTTGCTTCAACCCGTATAAAGCTTTGTGCAACTTAAAAACATGTCGAGGAAACTTAGGGTTCTCAAAACCGGGGGGTTGCCTAACATAAACCTCCTCTTCTATGTACCCGTTCAGAAAAGCACTCTTAACGTCCATTTGAAAAAGCTTAAAACCTTTCGAAACGGCAAAAGCTAAAAGAATGCGAATGGACTCAAGACGGGCAACAGGAGTGAAGGTTTCTTCAAAATCAATACCTTCCTTCTGGCAATAACCCTGGGCAACTAGTCGAGCCTTGTTGCGCACCACAACCCCATCTTCACCTTGTTTGTTCTTGAATACCCACTTGGTGCCTATGGGGTTGCATCCAGGTGGCGGCTCAACTAGTGTCCAAACCCGATTGCGGACAAAATTCTCAAGCTCTTCTTGCATAGCATTAATCCAATTAGAATCAGAAAGAGCATGAGAAATGTCTCTGGGCTCAAAAGATGCAACAAATGCAGATTCAGCAAACACAGCGAGAGAGGCAGAAGAACGCAAAGTCCTCTCAGTCAAATCACCAATGATGAGCTCTGAGGGGTGATCACGCTGAACTGCTCGGGTTCCCTGGTGATCTGAAGTCACCTCACCGGAGTCAGCAGCAGGCACCTCTGGACTCGACTGAAGGGGCTCGATCGAAGTGGAAGAAGTGATCAGAGGTCCGCCTTCATCATCAGTCGAAGTCACAGAGGGTGTGGGCTCTGCGGGGGATGCAGAAGCCCCGCCCTCAACAGCAGCTGGAGTATCCTCATCTTCCTCGAAGATGGACTCTCCGAGCTCATCATCACCAGAAAGCTCAAAAGAAGGAGTCAAGGAAGGCAAGGACTCATCAAAAGAAACCTCACACGTCTCGACAAGCAGCTGGGATTCGAGGTTCCAAACACGGAAGCCTCGAGAATGCAATGCATAACCAAGAAAAATACCATCCCAGCAACGAGACTCAAACTTGTCCAAATGCCCTCCCTTCTTGAGCACAAAGCACTTGCAGCCAAACGCTCGCAAGTGGGTCACCTTGGGCTGTCTGCCAAACCGCAACTCATAAGAAGTCTTACCAATGTAAGCTCGAAGAAAAATACGGTTGGCAAGATAGCAAGCCGTGTTCATGGCTTCAGCCCAAAAACGCCTAGGAGTCCTGTGCTCGTCGAGCATCGTCCTGGCCATCTCAACTAGCGTGCGGTTCTTTCGTTCCACAACGCCGTTCTGTGGGGGAGTGTAAGGAGAAGAAAACTGATGGTCCAGACCCTGATCACCACAGAAGCTGACGAACTGAGAATTCTTGAACTCAGAGCCGTTGTCGGAGCGAATTGCTCGCATCCGGCCATTGTTCTCATTCTTCAGCCTCAAAATCAGGTCATGGACAAATTGAAAAGTTTCATCCTTAGACTCCAAAAAGAAAACCCACGAGAAACGAGAAAAGTCGTCAACAATCACAAGTGCATACCACTTCCCACCGACTGAGCGTACCCGAGCTGGACCTACAGTGTCCAAATGTAAAAGCTCGCCTGGATACGTAGTCATCACCTGAGTCACAGGTGAGTGAGAAGCGGCAACCATTTTCCCATGACGACAGGGATGACAAACTAGATCCTTCTCCATCTTAAGCTTGGGCAATCCTCGGATGAGGTCCATAGAGCTTAACCTGACTAGCAGATCAAAACTCAAATGACCTAACCTCCTATGCCACTTCCAGAGCTCAGAAGAAGATCCAGCAATCAAACAGCGAGAAGGGCCAAAAGAACTAGAGAAGTCAATTCGAAAAACTTTACCAAAGGGTAAAATCTGACAAACCAAAGACCCTCTAGAATCAACCACAGAAGAATTGCCCTTCTTAAAACGCACTTCCAAACCATCCTCAAGAAGTTGTGACACAGAAATTAAATTAAAATTCAGATTTTTGACCAAAGCAACATTCTTTAAAGAGAAATGGTCTGAGATGCTGATTGAGCCTATGCCACTTACTTTCCCTTGACCGCTGTTCCCGAACGTGATGTACTCTTTGGAGCTCGGGGGAGTGAGACTGGAGAACCATCTGCGATGTCCCGTCATGTGGCGAGAGCATCCTGAGTCCATGATCCAAACATCCTCCAGTCCCCGGTCCTGCACAATCAATGTCTGTAAGTGGGAGCAAATGGTCCGGCACCAGGTTTAGCAAAAGAGCTAAACCAATGTCGAGCCATCTGCTCAAAAGATGGAAAGCGAAAACCATCAAAAGAGTTTGGGCCAAAACGTGGCTCAAAACGCGGTCCACGGTCCTTCCTAACCCTACGGCCACGAGGTCCAGAACCGTAGCCAACACGGTCTGGAACTCTGCCGGAACGAACACCACCAACTGGAGCATGGGCAAGAAAGCCGTCTCCTCTACCACCACCTACACGACGCGGCCTGGCCTCCAGCCTCTCCCCGCGCCGAGGAACACGCAGTCTACCACCCTGCTGGTAGAACTGCACCTGATCACTACGAGCCCTCTCTGCTCTCTCAACCCGCTTCCTCCTGAAGCAAAACTCCGCAAGATGCCCGTCTTTCTGACAATACTCACAATGATAGGTAGGCTTCTTGGGATGTGGTTGAGGCTTGGGGTTCTTGGGCTTGGTAGTGTTTGGTGTGGTCTTCTTGGGCTGAGAGGGTCCAGGAAGAGAGTCTAGAGAGGAGTGGAGGTGTTTGGGCTTAGGAACCCAGATAGGCTTCTTGGGTGGAGCTTTGGGTGGTTCATGGATCACTCCATCCTTGGGCTGACAAGCCTGGGAGGTCTCAGTGGAGTGAGTCTTGGGATACCTCTGCTCTGGAGTCATTTTACTCCACTCCACTGCCCGGCTGAGGGCACTCTCAAAGTCAGCCTTGGTGTAGGTGTAACCTACTCCAAACCCATCCTTCCTCTTGAACTGCTGGATCATCATGCCAAGCTGTGGCTCTCTGGCACTGATCCAACTCAGGATAGAACGGAGGTAAAAATTCTCATTCTTAGAATCTGCTAGCTCCTCTCTCAAGGAAGCTAAAACCTCCACCTGAGACAAGCAGGTCTCACACTCACTCTCTACTTGGACAGACTTTCCGGCTTTTAGCTTAATCAACTCCATTCTAAGAGACAGACAGTTCTCACAAACAGTGGGTGGAGCTGACAGAGTCTCAAACTCTAGCCTAGTCTGGGCAAGCTCAGCTCTCAACCTCTCCAAAACACCCGAATGCTCATTACCCTTGGATTTCAGCTCAGCTAAGGCAGCTAGATGAGATGGGCAATCAACACAAGGTGCGACGACAATGGCTTGAGCATCTTTCAGCTCCAGCTGAGCGCTTTCAAGCTCAGTGGCCAAAGCGTCCCTCTCATCAACCCTTTCTGTGTACCTGGACTTCAAAGTCGACAGGTCACACAGAAGCACCTCACACTTCGGGCACTCACTGCTATCACCCAAGCAAGGGGAAGAGGACAGACTCTCAATCCTACCGTTGGCCACGGCAAGCTCACTCTCTAACTCGTCTATCCTTTTCTTAGCCCCCCTAAGCAGTTTCTCCCGATACTTCAACTCCTGACGATTGCTCTCAAGTAAATCAACAATTTCGCGCTCATAAGATGATACCTTGCTATCGTCATCGTCGGAGTCGTCGGAGGAGCTCTTTTCTTCTCTATCCCCAAGAGCCATGGAGCAGAAGCTCTTGCGGGATCTTCGGCGCTGGTGTGAGCGGCTCTTCGGCTTGTCTCCGAAGGCCATGAAGCAGAGGCCCGCCGGATCATCCTTGTCCTTTCCCTTCTTGATGGTGATCTCCTCATCACTTGAGCTCGATGAAGAGGAAGAAGACGTGGATCTCTTGGAGTAGCTCTTCTCCATCTCGGCGAAGAAGGCCTTGTCGCGCTTCTTGTTCTCTCGCCGATAGTCCTTCAGGGCCTTCTTGAAGAACCGTGTCTTCGGCTTGCCCTTGTTGAAGGACGGGCTCTCATGCTTGCCGGAGTCGTGGAAGCTGTTGCCGGCGCCCTTCTTGTATCCACTGCGCTTGGGGCAGTCGGCGATGAAGTGTCCTGGATCACCACATTCAAAGCATCCGGATTTTGTGCCGTGTCTTTTGAACATTCTTTTATCATAGACACGACGCACCCGGTTGTTAAAAAGACACAAATCATCATCTCCCAACAACTCAAGCTGGTCCTCAGTGATAGACATCAAAGAGAACCCAGCACAGCTCACAGTAGAGGGATCAACAGAAGGTGTAGCAAGGGCCAGGGATTTTGATCCCGAACCAGTGAGATTTGATCTCAGCTGGATATCTACCTCAGTGGCCTTCAGCTTGCTAAATAACTCAGAAATGGTCAAGGTATCGTAAGAAGTGCTCTCAACGATAGAGGATACCTTGATCTCCCAGATCTTTGGGTCCAAGGTATGAAGAACCTTGAGCGCCTGCTCGTGATCTGAGACTAACTGAGCACCCTCAGCCTTGTTGTCCCGAAGCTTGTTAATGATCGACTGAAAGCGACCAAACAAAGCCTCAACAGATTCACCCGGCTTCTGTGTGAAATTCTCATATTCACGCTGGTAGGTCTGATAGAGCCGAGCCTTGACCTGTGCTGTTCCCTCATGGTGTGCCTTGAGGGTAGCCCAGATCTCTCTCGCAGTGGAGAGATGACTCACTCGCTCAAATTCAGTGGGACCTAAACCAGAAAATAAAATGTTCACAGCCTTACTGTTGCTCAGATGCTGAGCAATGATACCAGCAGTACCTTGCTCAGTAACTGGCAAAATGACAAATGTGGTGTGAACGCAAATGTCCCATATGTCCGAACCCTGGCTCATGAGATAGGCTCGCATGCGAGTCTTCCAATAATTATAGCCATAGGCTTCCAAGGACGGGACCTTGCCAGGAGACGTCATAGTCACTACTGGGGTTTAGAACCGGTTAAGGTATGGAAAAACCCTAACCTTGCTCTGATACCACTTGTAGGACCGAAAGTAGCGACCAGAGGGGGGGTGAATGGGCGCCTTAAAAATTCTTTCGAATCAATGGCCTGTTCCCAATACCCAACGCACCTCAAAAATACTACGCAGCAGAAAATAAACAGAAGGCCTAAGTCTAAAGGTTTCTAACCTAGAAGCATCTGATGATAAACAGTGTAAAACTAAAATGGTGCAACTAGGCAGATAAACAAGTTGTAACAGGCCTATACTTCTCAATGAAATGATCTAAGTATGTATAAAGTGAAAAGAGAAGTTACTGTCCAAAGTTGTCTCCTGTTCGGGTCTCGGCGAAGCCCCCTTCGCACGTCGAGGTCTGCTTCGGAGGTAGGTGTCGGAGTCTGTCCGAAAAGCCGAAGGTGTCACTGACAAGGCTAGTTCGAAGTGATAAGACGCGAAGAGTACTTCGGAGCGAAGTAGAAAATAGTGCCGGAACTAGGTTCGAAGTATGCACTTCGAAGACAAGTCTTCGCACACAGCTTCGCCTCACGAGCTTCGGAGCGAAGTAAAACAGTGCCGGAGCCTGCTTCGAAGTATGCACTTTGAAGGCAAGACTTCGAAAGTACTTCGAACCGAAGGCCTCGAAGCTAAACCTTCGAACACCAAACTTCGAACACAAAGCTTCGAACACACAAACAGACAACCTTCGAACGCAGGAGCGAAGTTTGTCACGTGACAGAAAAACAAGTCCGAAGCCTACACTTTATCTTCGAAAAGGGAAAACTTCCGGAGGAGAAACGAAGGCAGACACACCACAAAGAAATTCAAGCGAAGTCTATCAGAACAGACAAACTTCGAACCAATAGAATCGGAGTATGCTAGTTCGAAGTATACGATGCTGTCCAAAACAGGAAGAACTTCGAAGCTAGCAACTCAGACACAAAAACCGAAGTTCGAAGTCTGAGCGGAGTCTTTAAAGATGTTCGATAGAAGCCTGCCTCACGGAGCTGAGGGGCTTCGAACAGAGAAGGATGACTTCGCAGAGACAGACAGAAAAGCGATTTTAGTCCTATCAACCAGATCGAAAAGTGAAGCAGTAAAAGTAAAAAGCTGGCGCAGGAGTACTGTAGCTACAGTGGAGTACTACATGCAAAATGCAAGAACTAGTACTCTGCTGTGAAGAATAGAAGCTTCTTCACATCAGCCGAAGCCTACAAAGGCTCAAAAATCACAGAGAAACTTGCTCTGAAGGTGAAATCGAGTCATTAAAAACCTTACAGATGCAGCACACAAAGAAGTAGTGCATTTACTGCAACATTAAAAGCAAGGCAAGAAACACAGTGGGAGAACTCCCTGGCGGCGCAAGCAGGGAAGAGGGGAGGAGAGAGAAAACGTGAGAGGCAAAATGACCCAATAGAGTGGTATTCAATTTCAGCAAAAAGGGTAGTCCAAACCCTAGGGATTGGGGTCCTATTTATAGGCAGCCCAACACTAGGAATATTCTACCAGCCCCTTAGGGTTTTTACAGACTCAAAAATACAGAAAAAGACTCTACTGCCCTTAGGTATTTTTACAGACACAACTGACTGACTGTGGGCCTAGAGTAACAGATGACATATCCTGAAGCTATTCTTCTGGACAGTCGGATACAGAATCAACGGTTGTCAGTTTTACGCCGAAACTGACAAAGCCTCCACCAAGCTTTGCACCAGGTACCCGGATTGGGCCGGCCCGACTCCGCAGCTCTCTCAGCCCGGCAATCGCTCACCGCCCGTGTACCTGAGTCAGTCCTGGTCAACAGCCCAGTGGGTCTTCTACTGCTTCTGGCCCATGCACCCGGATTGGGCCAGCCCGACTTCGCAGCCTCCTCTGCCCGACAGTCGCTCGCTGCCCGTGTACCTGAGTCACACGCGGCCCATAAAACAGCAGAACTCTTTTTCTTCTGTCCTCTTTGACTATCGTTGACAATGACTCATCACCTCTAGAGCCATGAGGCCCACGCTATTCAGCATGGCTCCTCACTGTTTACCAGAAACTTTTTCGGACTCACTGATCAATATCGGTACCTAGCAGCACATATTGACCCTAAAAGCATATAAAATCAATTTTCACTGAACCTTGATATACACATGCACCAGTCCCTTTACTAGACAACATCAATCAATCTCAAGGAGATATTTGTGCCACCCTTGTTGGATAGCTCGACATTTCACTCGATCAAGTAACAGATTCTAATCATGACTCACTCTTTAGTCATAGTGGCATGGCCATGCACTTTCCAATAGTGGCATGGCCATGCACTTTCCAATCTGATTATCTCGAGGGGCCTAGAAACATCTCTCTCATTATTAGGATGGGTAAATACCATGTTGTAGGACCGAAAGTAGCGACCAGGGGGGGGTGAATGGGCGCCTTAAAAATTCTTTCGAATCTATGGCCTGTTCCCAATACCCAACGCACCTCAAAAGACCAAGCAGCAGAAAATAAACAGATAGCCTAAGTCTAAAAGGTATCTAGCCTAGAAGTAGTTGATGACAAACAGAAGACTATCAAAGCAGTGCTAATAGATAGATAAACAGTATACACTAGACTAGGCAAGACAAACTTCTCAGTAAGCAATATCGGTGCACTACGAGTGAGAAGAGAAGTTACCTTTTCAAATCTGTCTCCTATTCGAAACTCGCCGAAGCCTGCTTCGCAGATCGAAGCCTGCTTCGCTGGCCGAAGCCTGCTTCGGAGGACGAGGCCTACTTCGCAGGTCAAAGACTGGTTCGGAGGTGGTAGTCGAAGTCTGTCGAAGGTGGTGTGAAGATGCCGAAGGTGTTTGGGTCTAGTCTAGTTCGAAGTGGAAAGAAGCGAAGTATGATTCGAAGCGAAGTATGACAACGCCGGAGCCTGCTTCGAAGTATGTACTTCGAAGGCAAGGCTTCGGACACAGCTACGAACCGAGTGCTTCGAACTTAAACCTTCAAACAGAGAGCTTCGAATGCAACACACTGACGGACTACCTTCGAACAAAGAAGTGAGGCCTGTAACGCGACAAAGGCACCAAATTCGAAGCCTACACTCTACCTTCGAAAAGAGCAAGCTTCGAAAAGAGAAGCGAAGGCTGACACGCCACACAGAAAACAACGCGAAGCCTAGCAGAACGACAAGCTTCGAAGTCAACTTCGAGACCTATCGAAGTGTGGACTTCGAACAGCTAGAGCCGGAGTATCTTCGCACTGTCATTCGAAGTATGCGATGTTGTCCGTTCAAAGAAAACTTCGAAGCTTAGCAACACAGAACACAAAACAAAGTTCGAAGATCGAAACGAAGCCTTCGAGTAAGTCGGATCGAAGCCTGCCTCACGGAGCTGAGGGGCTTCGAACAGAGAGGATGGCTTCGCCAGAAAGCATACAGAAAAGTTTCTAGAGCCTGTCAACTTCGATCAAAAAACTGTGCAGTAGAAATTGAAAAGCTGGCACAGAGCACTGTAGCTACAGTATAGCAGTACTACTTGCAACAGCAAGAACTAGTACTACTTGCATGAAGAACACACCCAGTCGAAGCTACCGAAGCCTCAAAAATCATGGGAAAACTTGCTGTGCAAATGAAATGAAGCCAATAAAACTCTGATGTTGTTGCAACTGATTTGAGAATAGAAACTTCACTTCAACAATAAATGCAAAGAAACAAGAACAGGGGCAAATCTCCCTGGCGGCGCAAGCAAGAATAGGAGAGGAGAGAGGCAAGGCAAGAGACAAAAAGTGACCCAAAGGAGTAGTATTGAATTCAGCCAAAAGGGTAGTCCAAACCCTAGGGATTGGGGTCCTATTTATAGGCTCCCAACACTAGGAACATTCCACCTGCCCCTTAGGGTTTTTACAGACGCAATAATAAAGGAAAAGACTCTACTGCCCTTAGGTATTTTTACAGACATGACTGACTGACTATGGGCCTAGAGTTACAGATGACTTATCCGGAAGCTCAGCTTTCGTAGCGACTACGGCTTCTCTTCTGGACAGTCGGATACAAGATCAACGGTTGTCAGTTTTGCGCCGAAACTGACAAAGCCTCCACCGGCTTTGCACCAGGTACCCGGATTGGGCCGGCCCGACTCCGCAGCTCTCTTAGCCCGGCAATCGCTCACCGCCCGTGTACCTGAGTCAGTCCTGGTCAACAGCCCAGTGGGTCTTCTACTGCTTCTGGCCCATGCACCCGGATTGGGCCAGCCTGACTTCGCAGCCTCCTCTGCCCGACAGTCGCTCGCTGCCCGTGTACCTGAGTCACACGTGGCCCATAAAATAGCAAATCTCTTCTTCTTCTGTCCTCTTTGACTATCGTTGACAATGACTCATCACTTCTAGAGCCATGAGGCCCACGCTATTCAGCATGGCTCCTCAATCTCCCCCTTGATGAGTGCATTGTCAACATTCCTCTTCTTCAGCTCTTCAGCACCTGCGATCAAATGTGGAAACACGAAAACAAAACACAAGAAAACAAAGAAGAAGAAAAATAAGGTAAAAGTTTAACCCTAATGACCGAAAGCCAAACAAAAGCAAGAAGTGGTCATTATGGTTAACCAAAACGTAAAAGCTCAAAAATGAGTGCGATTTCAGAACAACAAGGATATCAACAGAGTAAGAACTCCCCCTTAAACGCTGATCCCAAATTTTCTCCCCCTTGTTGACAAGTGAACTCATCAAGCACTCAATAGAGACACAGACTCCCCCTGAAATACAACTCCCCCTCAAAATATGCAGTGAATGCAACTGGAGTGCAGAAGGAGTGTAGGAAGCATGCTTCTCAGATATGATTGACTGCAGTTACAACATCTAACAAGTATAGCAAAAGAGATACTGTCTAAGACACATGGCATGATCAGTGCAACAGATGATATCTAAAGAAAGGAATTTGCACGCATTTTTCAATTTTTGCAAACAAAAGCATCACCACATGTTCCAATAAACAAGCAAGGTAAAGCATGAGATGCAAAAGCTAACTGATATCTATCAAGATAAGCATTGTCCAAAAACAAAGTGCTTCAGCAAACTTGTTATCATTTCAATTTTCAAGCTTTTTCTTTTCCCTTTTTCATTTTTGCCAGGGGTTATTTGCATGTCAAACCTTATGCTGACCGACCAAGTCAAGCCTAGGCTAGAACTGGACCATCAGAAGCTTAAGACATTGGTCTTGGCATACACTACAGTGTCCTAGTTCATACCAAAGTGCTATGGTACGCAGTCCAGAACAATGCAATGCGACAAGACAAACCCACCTAGATCTTTTAAATTTTAAGCATAAAAAGGCATGGAATTTTCATTTTTCTGGTTTTTCATTATTTTATAGCACATTTCCATGTTTAAAGCATACATATGTCCAAGTTGCATATTTGCATCTAAGTCAGGAACTAGCTACAAGGCATGCAACAGATAGCAAGAGCATTCAGCCTACGCATGCTAGTTACCAGAAGCAGTGGTGATCATTTTTCAATTGTAAAGCATAAAAGTCATGCATATGACAGATATCAGACATATCATTTGAACTGAAGCAAAGCATGATCATCGACAAGTAATCAAAAGCATGTACCAGCTAGAATAAGTAAAGCAGTTCAATCATATAATAGAAGCAAGCTCAAAAGTGTGATATGTGAATATGCAAGATATGAACACACACAGAAAGACTCAAGAAAAAGAGTAAAGAAGAAAGAAAAAATGACGCAAAATATCCTAAAAAGGATACACAACACCCAAATCCCCTCGTAAACGCTCGAATGTAGACTGATCTAGGGGTTTGGTGAAAATATCAGCCAACTGATGATGGGTATCGACATGAACAAGGTCAATGACACCTTTCTCATATTGATCCCACAAGAAGTGAAAGCGCACATCGATGTGTTTGGTTTTGGAATGAAGACACGGGTTTTTCCCTACACTAATAGCACTGGTGCTGTCGCAAAACAATGGGACCCTGGTAGGAAAGAACAACCCAAAATCTCGCAGAGTGGAAATCATCCAAACCAACTGTGAGCAGCAGCTAGCAGCAGCTACGTACTCAGCCTCTGTGGTCGAAAGAGCAACTCCAGATTACTTTCGAGAAGACCAAGATACAAGAGAAGAACCAAGAAACTAGCAAGTACCGGAAGTCGACTTGTGATCCAACCGGCACCCACCAAAGTCGGCATCCGAAAAGCAAGATAGATCAAGAGATGATGATGCTGAATAGTGAAGACCGAAATCGGGCGCATAAGTGAGATACCTGAATATGCGCTTGACAGCCTGCCGGTGAGACGCGCGTGGTGAAGACTGAAAACGCGCGCAAAGTCCCACGGCGAACTGAATGTCTGGTCTTGTTGCCGTCAAGTACAACAGCGAACCGATCATCCCTCGAAACTCCCTTTCATTGACCTTGACGCCGCTCTCATCCTTGTCCAGACCCCCAGAAGTGCCCATTGGGGTCATCTGCGGCTTTAATTCACCACCAAAGTCAAATTTCTTAAACATATCACGAGTGTATTTACCTTGGTGGATGAAGGTGCCGTCCTTGGTCTGCTTGATCTGGAGCCCTAAGAAGTACTTGAGCTCACCCATGAGGCTCATCTCAAACTCACTGTGCATCTGCTCAGAGAACTTGGACACAAGAGAATCAGTAGTACCGCCAAAAATAATATTGTCCACATAAATCTGAGCAACTAAGAAGTCTGAAGCAACTCTGAGCAAAAAGAGAGTTTTGTCCACAGAACCCATCACAAAGCCCTTCCCCAACAAAAATTGCTTTAACCGGTCATACCAAGCCCTGGGGGCTTGCTTCAACCCGTATAAAGCTTTGTGCAACTTAAAAAAATGTCGAGGAAACTTAGGGTTCTCAAAGCCGGGGGGCTGCCTAACATAAACTTCCTCCTCTATGAACCCGTTCAGAAAAGCACTCTTAACGTCCATTTGAAAAAGCTTAAAACCCTTCGAAGCGGCAAAAGCTAAAAGAATACGAATGGACTCAAGACGGGCAACAGGAGCGAAGGTTTCTTCAAAGTCAATACCTTCCTTCTGGCAATAACCCTGGGCAACTAGTCGAGCCTTGTTGCGCACCACAACCCCATCTTCACCTTGTTTGTTCTTGAATACCCACTTGGTGCCTATGGGGTTGCATCCTGGTGGCGGCTCAACTAATGTCCAAACCCGATTGCGGACAAAATTCTCAAGCTCTTCTTGCATAGCATTAATCCAATTAGAATCAGAAAGAGCATGAGAAACATCTCTGGGCTCAAAAGATGCAACAAACGCAGATTCAGCAAACACAGCAAGAGAGGCAGAAGAACGCAAAGTCCTCTCAGTCAAATCACCTATGATGAGCTCTGAGGGATGGTCACGCTGAACTGCTCGGGTTCCCTGGTGATCTGAAGTCACCTCACCGGAGTCAGCAGCAGGCACCTCTGAACTCAACTGAGGGGGCTCGATCGAAGTGGAAGAAGTGATCAGAGGTCCGCCCTCATCATCAGTCGAAGTCTCAGAAGGTGTGGGCTCTGCGGGGGATGCAGAAGGCCCACCCTCATCAGCAGCTGGAGTATCCTCATCTTCCTCAAAGATGGACTCTCCGAGCTCATCATCACCAGAAAGCTCAAAAGAAGGAGTCAAAGAAGGCAAGGACTCATCAAATGAAACCTCACAGGTCTCGACAAGCAGCTGGGATTCGAGGTTCCAAACACGGAAGCCTCGAGAATGCAATGCATAACCAAGAAAAACACCATCCCAGCAACGAGACTCAAACTTGTCCAAATGCCCTCCCTTCTTGAGCACAAAGCACATGCAGCCAAACGCTCGCAAGTGGCTCACCTTGGGCTGTCTGCCAAACCGCAGTTCATATGATGTCTTACCAAGGTAAGCTCTAAGAAATATGCGGTTGGCCAGATAGCAAGCCGTGTTCATGGCTTCAGCCCAAAAACGCCTAGGAGTCCTGTGCTCATCGAGCATCGTCCTGGCCATCTCGACTAGCGTGCGGTTCTTTCGTTCCACAACGCCGTTCTGTGGGGGAGTGTAAGGAGAAGAAAACTGATGGTCCAGACCCTGATCACTACAGAAGCTGACGAACTGAGAGTTCTTGAACTCAGAGCCATTATCAGAGCGAATTGCTCGCATCCAACCGTTGTTCTCATTCTTCAGCTTCAAAATCAGGTCATGAACAAATTGAAAAGTTTCATCCTTAGACTCCAAAAAGAAAACCCACGAGAATCGAGAAAAGTCATCAACAATTACTAGTGCATACCACTTCCCACCGACTGAGCGTACCCGAGCTGGACCTACAGTGTCCAAATGTAAAAGCTCGCCCGGATATGAAGTCATCACCTGAGTCACAGGTGAATGAGAAGCGGCTACCATTTTCCCATGACGATAGGGATGACAAACTAGATCCTTCTCCATCTTAAGCTTGGGCAATCCTCGGATGAGGTCCATAGAACTTAACCTGACTAGCAGATCAAAACTCAAGTGACCTAACCTCCTATGCCACTTCCAGAGCTCAGAAGAAGATCCAGCAATCAAACAACGAGAAGGGCCAAAAGAACTAGAGAAGTCAATTCGAAAAACTTTACCGAAAGGTAAAATCTGACAAACCAAAGACCCTCTAGAATCAACCAAAGAAGAATTGCCCATCTTAAAACGCACTTCCAAACCATCCTCAAGAAGTTGCGAAACAGAAATCAAATTGAAGTTCAAATTCTTAACCAAAGCAACATTCTTCAAAGAGAAATGATCTGAAATGTGAATTGAGCCTATGCCACTTACTTTCCCTTGACCGCTGTTCCCGAACGTGATGTATTCTTTGGAGCTCGGGGGAGTGAGACTGGAGAACCATCTGCGATGTCCCGTCATGTGGCGAGAGCATCCTGAGTCCATGATCCAAACATCCTCCAGTCCCCGGTCCTGCACAATCAGTGGCTGTAAGTGGGAGCAAATGGTCCGGCACCAGGTTTAGCAAAAGAGCTAAACCAGTGTCGAGCCATCTGCTCAAAAGATGGAAAGCGAAAACCATCAAAAGAGTTTGGACCAAAACGCAGCTCAAAGCGCGGTCCTCGGTTCTGCCTAACCCTGCGGCCACGAGGTCCAGAACCGTAGCCAACACGGTCTGGAACTCTGCCGGAATGGACACCACCAACTGGAGCACGGGCAAGAAAGCTGTCTCCTCTACCACCACCTACACGACGCGGCCTGGCCTCCAGCCTCTCCCCGCGCCGAGGAACACGCAGTCTACCACCCTGCTTGTAGAACTGCTCCTGATCACTACGAGCCCTCTCTGCTCTCTCAACCCGCTTCCTCCTGAAGCAGAATTCCGCAAGATGCCCATCTCTTTGACAGTACTCACAATGATAGGTGGGCTTCTTGGGATGTGGTTGAGGCTTGGGATGTTTGGGCTTGGTAGTGTTTGGTGTGGTCTTCTTGGGTTGAGAGGGTCCAGGAAGAGAGTCTAGAGAAGAGTGGAGGTGTTTGGGCTTAGGAACCCAGATAGGCTTCTTGGGTGGAGCTTTGGGTGGTTCATGAATCACCCCATCCTTGGGCTGACAAGCCTGGGAGGACTCAGTGGAGTGAGTCTTGGGGTATCTCTGCTCAGGAGTCATTTTACTCCACTCCACTGCCCGGCTAATGGCACTCTCAAAGTCAGCCTTGGTGTAGGTGTAACCTACCCCAAACCCATCCTGCCTCTTGAACTGCTGGATCATCATGCCAAGTTGTGGCTCTCTGGCACTGATCCAACTCAGGATAGAACGGAGGTAAAATTTCTCATTCTGAGAGTCTGCTAGCTCCTCTCTCAAGGAAGCTAGAAACTCCACCTGAGACAAGCAGGTCTCACACTCACTCTCCACTTGGACAGACTTTTCGGCTTTCAGCTTGATCAACTCCATTCTAAGAGACAGACAGTTCTCACAGACAGTGGGTGGAACTGACAATGTCTCAAGCTCTAGCCTAGTCTGCGCAAGCTCAGCTCTCAACCTCTCCAAATCACCCAACTGTTCATTGCCCTTGGATTTCAGCTCAGCTAAGACAGCTAGATGAGATGGACAATCAACACAGGGTGTGACGATAGTGGCTTGAGCATCTTTCAGCTCCAGCTGAGCGCTTTCAAGCTCAGTGGCCAAAGCGTCTCTCTCATCAACCCTTTCTGTGTACCTGGACTTCAAAGTCGACAGGTCACACAGAAGCACCTCACACTTCGGGCACTCACTGCTATCACCCAAGCAAGGGAAAGAAGATAGACTCTCAATTCTGTCGTTGGCTACGGCAAGCTCACTCTCTAACTCGTCTATCCTCTTCTTAGCCCCCCTAAGCAGTTTTTCCCGATACTTTAACTCCTGACGATTGCTCTCAAGTAAATCAACAATTTCTCGTTCATAGGATGATACCTTGTTGTCGTCATCGTCGGAGTCGTCGGAGGAGCTCTTTTCTTCCTTATCCCCAAGAGCCATTGAGCAGAAGCTCTTGCGGGATCTTCGACGCTGGTGTGAGCGGCTCTTCGGCTTGTCTCCGAAGGCCATGAAGCAGAGGCCCGCCGGATCGTCCTTGTCCTTCCCCTTCCTGATGGTGATCTCCTCATCGCTTGAGCTCGATGAAGAGGAAGAAGACGTGGACTGCTTGGAGTAGCTCTTCTCCGTCTCGGCGAAGAAGGCCTTGTCGCGCTTCTTGTTCTCTCGCCGGTAGTCCTTCGGGGCCTTCTTGAAGAATCGAGTCTTCGGCTTGCCCTTGTTGAAGGATGAGCTCTCATGCTTGCCGGAGTCATGGAAGCTGCCACCGGTGCCCTTCTTGTATCCATTGCGCTTGGGGCAGTCGGCGATGAAGTGTCCTGGATCACCACACTCAAAGCATCCGGATTTTGTGCCATGTCTTTTGAACATTCTCTTATCATAGACACGACGCACCCGGTTGTTAAAAAGACACAAATCATCATCTCCCAATAACTCTAGCTGGTCCTCAGTGATAGACATCAAAGAGAACCCAGCGCAACTCACAGAAGAGGGATCAACAAAGGTGTAGCAAGGGCCAGGGATTTTGATCCAGAACCAGTGAGATTTGATCTCAGCTGGATATCTACCTCAGTGGCCTTCAGCTTGCTAAATAACTCAGAAATGGTCAAGGTATCGTAAGAAGTGCTCTCAACGATAGAGGATACCTTGATCTCCCAGATATTTGGGTCCAAGGTATGGAGAACCTTGAGCGCCTGCTCGTGATCTGAGACTAACTGAGCACCCTCAGCCTTGTTGTCCCGAAGCTTGTTTATGATCGACTGAAAACGACCAAACAAAGCCTCAACAGATTCACCCGGCTTCTGTGTGAAATTCTCATATTCACGCCGGTAGGTCTGATAGAGCCGAGCCTTGACCTGTGCTGTCCCCTCATGGTGTGCCTTGAGGGTAGCCCAGATCTCTCTCGCTAGTGGAGAGATGACTCACACGCTCAAACTCAGTGGGACCTAAACCAGAAAACAGAATGTTCACAGCCTTACTGTTGCTCAGATGCTGAGCAATGATACCAGCAGTACCATGCTCAGCGACTGGAAAAATGACAAACGTGGTGTGAACGCAAATGTCTCATATGTCCGAACCCTGGCTCATGAGATAGGCTCGCATGCGAGTCTTCCAATAATTATAGCCATAGGCTTCCAAGGACGGGACCTTGCCAGGAGACGTCATGGTCACTACTGGGGTTTAGAACCGGTTAAGGTATGAAAAAAAAAACCCTAACCTCGCTCTGATACCACTTGTAGGACCGAAAGTAGCGACCAGAGGGGGGGGGTGAATGGGCGTCTTAAAAATTCTTTCGAATCTATGGCATGTTCCCAATACCCAACGCACCTCAAAAGACCAAGCAGCAGAAAATAAACAGATAGCCTAAGTCTAAAAGGTATCTAGCCTTGAAGCAGTTGATGACAAACAGAAGACTATCAAAGCAGTGCTAATAGATAGATAAACAGTATACACTAGACTAGGCAAGACAAACTTCTCAGTAAAGCAATATCGGTGCACTACGAGTGAGAAGAGAAGTTACCTTTTCAAATCTGTCTCCTGTTCGAAACTCGCCGAAGCCTGCTTCGCAGATCGAAGCCTGATTCACTGGCCGAAGCCTGCTTCGGAGGACGAGGCCTACTTCGCAGGTCAAAGACTGGTTTGGAGGTGGTAGTCGAAGACTGTCGAAGGTGGTGTGAAGATGCCGAAGGTGTTTGGGTCTAGTCTAGTTCGAAGTGGAAAGAAGCGAAGTATGATTCGAAGCGAAGTATGACAACGCCGGAGCCTGCTTCGAAGTATGTACTTCGAAGGCAAGGCTTCGGACACAGCTACGAACCGAGTGCTTCGAACTTAAACCTTCGAACAGAGAGCTTCGAATGCAACACATTGACGGACTACCTTCGAACAAAGAAGCGAGGCCTATAACGCGACAGAGGCACCAAATTCGAAGCCTACACTCTACCTTCGAAAAGAGCAAGCTTCGAAAAGAGAAGCGAAGGCTGACACGCCACACAGAAAACAACGCGAAGCCTAGCAGAACGACAAGCTTCGAAGTCAACTTCGAGACCTATCGAAGTGTGGACTTCGAACAGCTAGAGCCGGAGTATCCTCGCACTGTCATTCGAAGTATGCGATGCTATCTGTTCAAAGAAAACTTCAAAGCTTAGCAACACAGAACACAAAACAAAGTTCGAAGATCGAAATGAAGCCTTCGAGTAAGTCGGATCGAAGCCTGCCTCACGGAGCTGAGGGGCTTCGAACAGAGAGGATGGCTTCGCCTAGAAAGCAGACAGAAAAGTTTCTAGAGCCTGTCAACTTCGATCAAAAAACTGTGCAGTAGAAACTGAAAAGCTGGCACAGAGCACTGTAGCTACAGTATAGCAGTACTACTTGCAACAGCAAGAACTAGTACTACTTGCATGAAGAACACACCCAGCCGAAGCTACCGAAGCCTCAAAAATCATGGGAAAACTTGCTGTGCAAATGAAATGAAGCCAATAAAACTCTGATGTTGCTGCAACTGATTTGAGAATAGAAACTTCACTTCAACAATAAATGCAAAGCAACAAGAACAGGGGCAAATCTCCCTGGCGGCGCAAGCAAGAATAGGAGAGGAGAGAGGCAAGGCAAGAGACAAAAAGTGACCCAAAGGAGTAGTATTGAATTCAGCCAAAAGGGTAGTCCAAACCATAGGGATTGGGGTCCTATTTATAGGCTCCCAACACTAGGAACATTCCACCTGCCCCTTAGGGTTTTTATAGACGCAATAATAAAGGAAAAGACTCTACTGCCCTTAGGTATTTTTACAGACACGACTGACTGACTGTGGGCCTAGAGTTACAGATGACTTATCCGGAAGCTCAGCTTTCGTAGCGACTACGGCTTCTCTTCTAGACAGTCGGATACAAGATCAACGGTTGTCAGTTTTGCGCCGAAACTGACAAAGCCTCCACCGGCTTTGCACCAGGTACCCGGATTGGGCCGGCCCGACTCCGCAGCTCTCTCAGCCCGGCAATCGCTCACCGCCCGTGTACTTGAGTCAGTCCTGGTCAACAGCCCAGTGGGTCTTCTACTGCTTCTGGCCCATGCACCCGGATTGGGCCAGCCCGACTTCGCAGCCTCCTCTGCCCGACAGTCGCTCACTGCCCGTGTACCTAAGTCACACGCGGCCCATAAAACAGCAGATCTCTTCTTCTTCTGTCCTCTTTGACTATCGTTGACAATGACTCATCACTTCTGGAGCCATGAGGCCCACGCTATTCAGCATGGCTCCTCACATGTTCACCAACATGTGTCCACATCACTAATTTCACATCTCTATGTGTATGATCTATGAAACATGATCATCAATCAGTCGGATGTGCTAATCTATTTATCATTATAAAACAAATAGTTTCACATAACAAGTCATCAACTCATTAATTAAATGTAAATGACATTTATTCAAAGAACAAAATAACAATTATCCCCTTACATTAGCATAGACTCTACTAACATCTTCCACATACACATGACTCACTCATGCAAGTATCTAATACCCATGGAGCTCAGGTGCACCTCATGCTTGGTCCGTGGAAGAGGTTTTGTCAACGGATCTTCTATGTTCAAATCCATGTGAACCTTGCAAATCTTCACATCACCTCTCTCTATGATCTCACGGATCAGGTGATATCGCCGAAGTATATGTTTGGATTTCTGGTATGACCTTGGTCCTTGGCTTGCGCAATGGCACCACTATTATCACAATAGAAACAAACTTTCTGATCCAAATGGCCTTCTTCACTGCTTCTGAAGCAGCAATATGCTCAGCTTGTGTTGTAGAATTGGCCACCGCCTCTTGCTTGGAACGTTTCCAGCTCACCGCGCCTCCATTGATACATAACACAAAATCAGATTGTGATCGAGAATCATATTTAACATTTTGAAAGCTAGCTTCAGTGTAACCACTTACAACGAGCTCCTCTTCACTACCATAAACTAGGAACATTTCCTCAATGCTTCTCAAGTACTTGAGGATGCCTTTTACTATAGCCCGGTGACTTTCTCCTGGGGTCGAGTGTTATTTGCTCGTAACACTTAGAGCATATGAAACATCTGGGCATGTACATATCATGGCATACATGATGGATTTGATTGTGGAGGCATACGGGATCACACTCATCTTCTCTAGCTCATCATGTGTCGTGGCACACTGAGTCTTACTTCGAGAAATACCATGTGACATGGGTAGAAATCCCTTCTTGGAATTCTCAATTTTGAACTATTTAAAAACATTGTCAATGTACATACTCTAGCTTAATCACTTTAACCGCTTTGATATATCTCTATAGATCTTTATGCCCAAAATGTATGCTGCCTAGCCAAGATCTTTCATCGAAAAACTATTTTTCAATGAAGTCTTGACATCAATCAACAAAGGAATGTTATGTCTGATCAATAATACGTCATCCATATATAAGACCAAAAATACAAGTGAGCTCCCACTAGTCTTCTTGTAAACACAAGGCTCTTCTTCCTTCTTGATGAAGCCAAACCCTTTGAATATGTCATCAAAACAAAGATTCCAATTCTGAGAAGCTTGCTTCAACCCATAAATGGACTTCTATAAATTACAAATTTTCCCAGCATTTTCCCTAGGATATCCCACAAAGAAGCACTTGTCAGATTTAGGAGTGAGCTTGTCAGACATAAAACGTTTGACATATGCCTCACAACCCCAAATCATTAGAAAAGACAAACTGGGATGCCTCCTAGACCACATCTCAGATGGCATCTCCTCTACTAACTTAGATGGAACTCTTTATCGTGAAAGCAGCAGTTTCTAGAGCGAGTCCCCGAAAGGATAATGGAAGATCAGTATGACTCATCATCGATCGAACCATGTCCAACAAGGTCATTTTCTCTGCTTGAACACTCCATTCCACAAGGGCCTGCCGGGTGGAGTCAGCTGTGGAAAAATTCCACACCGCTTCAGATGATCACTAAACTCATGGCTCAAATATTCACCTCCACGATCAGATCATAGAAATTTAATTATCTTGCCCATATGATTTTGTACTTAATTTTGTAACTCCTTCAATTTTTCGAAGGACTCCCACTTATGCCTCATCAAGTAGACATAACCATATCTACTAAAGTCATCGCTAAAAGTGATGAAGTACTGAAAAATGCCTCTTGTGACATGGCTTATTGGTCCACAGTCATCAGTATGTACTACGGACAATATCTCACTCACCCTCTCACTCTAACCAGTGAAAGGTGTCTTTATCATTTTGCCAAGTAAGTAAGACTCACATGTGTCATATGATTCAAAATCAAATGACTCCAAAAGTCCATCTCTATGGAGCTTCTGCACGCGCTTCTCGCTTATATCACCCAAACGATAATACGAGACATAGGTAGGATTCAAATCATTGAGTCATTGTTTCTTTGTACTAATGTTATAAACATGTGCATCCTCAAGACTTAAAATGTATAATCCATTCACCAATGGTCAAACACCATAGAGCATATCATTCAAGAATATTGAACAACATTTATTTTTTATCACGAACTCATAACCTTCTTCCTCCAAACATGAAGAAGAGATAATGTTTCTATCCAATGTTGGAACATAATAACAATTATCCAATTCGAGAACTAATCCTGAGGGTGGTGATAAAGAATAAACATCGACAGCCAATGATGTAACCTTTGCACCATTGCTGACGCGAATATCCAATTCACCTACTGCACACTTTCTTGACCTACTCAATCCATGCAAAGATTTGTAAGTATGAATCATCGACTCGGTATCAAATACCCACGAATCATTTGGATGAGTAGCAAGATTAATTTCAATAACATTTACACTTGAAGCAAAAGAGGAAGTCCTACCTCCCCTATTTTTCCAAATTCCTTCCAAGTACAATTTGCAATTCCTGAACCATTGACTAATTTTGCAACCAAACAAGGACACTAAGGTACCATACCTCTTAGCCCGAGCTTGGCCCTCAAAAATGCCTTGGTGTCCAATAATCATATTATGGACATTCTTGTTCTCATCTTGCTTCCAAAGCTCAGAGGACAAATAGGCAGGTATGAGACAACTTACATTAAGTGACTCATTCGAGTGCTTCTCACAAGCCCTCCCGTCAACAAATTCATCATGACGGACTCCTCTATAACATTTTCCTTTTCCTTTCTCTTGACAACACTTCTCAAGTTTCTATACCAATCCATAAAAATTGTTCTAAAAGAATTGATCGCAAAATGAAGAGTAACATGCTCTTAATAGTTGGTGCCATGATCTACAAAAGATTAAATGCAAGGTTCAGCACTATGCAATGTTTATCTTCTATCCAATAAAAGATATTCCACTATTTTAAAACCAGTCACTTTCCCTCTAATGACTAATAGTGGCGCAAGATCCATGTTGGGACGACGGATCGAACCAACAGGTTTTGGGAGTAATGGAATGCAGTGTGCTCTGTATTCTTAGATCGTGTGTGTTTCAACTACAGTTAGGGGGGTATTTATAGGGTGGCCCGCTCTGAAGGGTCAGGTTCCCACAACCCCCAACTTCCACTAGGTCTGACATCGGTCAGTGGTACAGATAAAACAGGCACTACATAGTACAGACAAGCACTACATAGTACAGACCGGAAGGTGTGATCTGACAGCGTATCGGCCGTGTCGGGCGCTGCAAAGTCCGTCCGACACGGCGCTGGCGATCACGATCTTGTCCCCCATACGGTCTTGACTGGGTCTTCTCATCGTACGGCCTCCCTTTCGAACCTCAGCTCCACCCGAAGGGTGGCCTCCGGTGTCCGACTAGTTACTCTTCCCCCGAGGACCCCTTCGGCACGTCTCAGAGGCTCCAAAGGCCTCTGGCTTCCTCGTTCGGAGGTCCAGGCACCTCCGGCGCAAGGCTTTGGGTCTTCCGGCCATAGCCTTCCTTCGGGGCCATACAGGCCTTCATGCTCCCCTACTGTCATCGGGATTATCTCCCCCAACAATCCATAATCATTCTAACTCCTAGTGAGCTTTGGCATCATTGCTAGAAGCTAGGTGACATAGGTAAGAAATGCTTTGCTAATCACATCGTATGTGATTCTTGTCATTGGAGAAGCATCCAATGCTCTACGCCAACTCAATGCCCAAGGACCAAAACCATTTTGATAGCCTCATTAAGCAAACCAATACTATGTGTGTGGAAGTCCATCTTCCACCCTGACTGGTCAAGATAAAAGATAGCACATGTTGGCGCAAAAGTTTATGCTAACAGTTTTTAAATAACCTCGAAGGGTTATAAACTCGAAGTGTTTTATTGTGAGCTGGTCTAGGCCTCCACTGGGGATAATAACCTTTAACCAGTTCGAAGTATCTTTGTTTATTTGAATACTTGATGATCGTTTACAGTAGAAGAGAGGGGTATTTATAGGAATGGATACAATAGGAAAATACTATCCTTCCCTCTAGTTACAACTGCCATAGTGGGCACTATTCCTGAGACTCTGTAGGGGTCGACAAGACAAATGTCATGTGAACACTTGGATAAAGCAGATGTCTTGTCCCAGCTGGAGGCACCACTTTGGAATAGAAGGCTTCGAGTACATGTTGCCGATGAGGTACATATGAAAAGCATGTGCTCCAAAGCCGAAGCTTATTGCAGAATCCCATATACGCTTCATTCTTGATGGGGGGCTTCGAACTCTCCCTCTCGAAGCATAGTAGTTGTTGTCGATCACTTCACACTTGCCACCTGTCAGAGTCTTTATTCAGAGTATCAGTCCTTGTCAGGATTATTTCCCCCAACAGTAGCCCCTCGTATATGCCTTTTCTGAACACACTACATGATGAGGATGAAGTACATGCAAGAAATAATTCATATTCTGAATCTAGAACAACTTTGAATGCCAAGGATGGTACTTCAAAAATAAACTCTTATTCGTAGCTTCGGAGAGCCATTATCCGTACCGTTTCGTCAAACGTCTGTCTTAAATAACGGGCATAAATGGCCTCGAGCAACCAATCTCTATTCCTGACGAGGAGTTACTACCTCATGATTCCAACCATCTCAGATATCACTGGCTCGTGCGTTTAGACGTTTTTTGTTGATGGCCCCACTTATCAGTGATGGGGTGTTTTACCTTCTGAGTGAAAATAGCCGTTACTTTCACTACTTGCAGCGTAAGCCACCGACTCCTTAAAAAAGGGAGGAGGCAAGTCTCATTAGCAGCAAACATTCATTTTCTTCGAAAAACTCCCTTTGTTCATGGCTAAAAAAAGCTCCAAGGCATTTGCTCTGAGTTCTTCCTTGGTCCAGCAGCAAGCAACTACAACAGTTGTGGCATCGTCGATGGCTGCATCATGGACTTTGGGAGCCCCTAGGGTTTATGACCCCTATGGAAATTAGGCCTCCCTCCGACAAGTTTCCAGATCAAACCTTCATTTTAGACCGATCCACATGCACCGAGAATATGATCCAGGAAGCGGTAGGTGATCGGGTGGGACCTAAAGTGGAGGTGAGGGCTCGTGGTGAAGAGGTGGTGCCCATGCCATGCGAAGGAGAGGTGGTGGTCTTCGAAGCTTTCTTTGATGCAAGCCTCAGATTGCCATCTTTGGGGCTCATGGTCGAGGTGCTACGGATGTACAATGCGGAGCTCCCACAACTGTCTCCGAATGCTCTCGCCCACCTAGCCATCTTAGAATGGGCTATGCGAGAGGAAGGTTGCATAGGGAGGGCGGAAGTCTTCGCACATATGCACGAAGCTAGCTACCAACTAAAGAAGAAGTACGGGCTGACGGCTCCACGACCATATTAGACTTCTGGAGTATCAACTTCTGAATGGAGTACAAGAAGAAATTTCCGACAAAGGCTACCAACGAGCGATGGTATTACGACTAGATATTTTGCTGGTTTTATGCCGAGGTGTAACGTCCGGATTTAATAAAATCAGGACTTTATTGAAATTCCATAGAAAATTAATAAATACAAGACGTTCATCACACAACTGCATACAATACGCCAATCAAAAGATGGTTCGTAGACCATGTTATTACAAAAGAGTTAAATAGAAGAAACTAGGAAAATAAATCCTCTAGATATGACGAACGCCTTCTTCCAGTCTCGCGCCTTAACTGGGTCGCTACTTCAGACCGTCCTCCTCCTCGTAGTACGCTGCCTCTGGTGTGGTGAGTCAACGGGGGTGAGTACAATCGTACTCATCAAGCCACCGAAATGCAATTATAATGCAAGGTAGTAACAAGGAAGGTAGTGGCTCATGTTTGCGGAAAAGTTCATTTGTAGAGCAATTAATGAAGTCAGGTTATTAGTACAGAATGTAAACATGTGTAATGCATCATCTTCTAATTTGAGGGGTACAATCAGCCCGCCCTCGCTCAACAGTCCTTACATGCCATTAATCATACAATCCTTCATACAAAAGTAAACTAACTGCGGTGAATATTGCCCAACCCGCCCTTGACCATGGGCATGACTTTTCTAAAAGATTATACTGTGATATGAGGTGTATTACTGTACCCACAAGGCACTCATTCCCACACACCAAAGTGTGTCGTGATGACACCACTTCACCCCGAAGGAACTCATTCCCACACACCATGGGCGCGGCGCTAGGGTTTCACGAGGGTTTCGCTACGGGCGGCGTTGATGGGCCGGGCTACGCGGGGCGGGCGGGCGGGCGCGCTGCGCGCGGCCGGACGGTTTTTACAGGGTGCGGCAGACGAACCGGTTCGGACGGTTTTTATGGGGCATGGTTTTTTAAGAGACGGGAGGCACGCTGGAGCGGACGGAGGAACGGAAATCTGGACGCTTTATAATAGTAGAGATGTTCATGAAGAAGGCATGGTCATTGTTTAATCCAAATGACATGATGGTACACTCATATAATCCGTATCGGGAAGTGAAGGTCGTCTTAGGTATGTCTTCCTCTCGTATCCTCAACTGATGATAACCTAACCGGAGTTCGATCTTGGAGAATACCGTGGCTCCATTTAATTGATCAAATAAATTGTCAATCCTGGGTAGAGGGTACTTGTTCTTGATGGTCACCTCATTTAGGGCCCTATAATCCACACACATCCATTTAGCCTTATCTTCCTTCTTCTCGACAAAGATAACGGGGGCTCCCCATGGGGATGTGCTGGGTCAAATGTATCCTTTCTGCTCAAGGTCCTCTATCTGCTGCTTCATCTCTGCCAACTCGTTTGCGGCCATTCGGTAGGGTCGCTTAGAGATGGGAGTGGTCCCGTAGGTCAATCCTGAACATGATATCCCTCTTGGGTGGCATCCCTGGCAATTCCTCAGGGAAGATGTCCGAGTATTCACAGGCTACCGATACTTCTTCTAGTGTGATCTGATGTAGACGAGGTCTTCCGGGTTTCTGGGTTGGCATCTAAAAGTTGATAACATTTCCTTCTTCACTGGTCACGGTTACTTTCCTTCTTGCCCAATCTATCACCCCTTGGTGTTTCTTTAACCAATCCATCCCTAGGATGAGGTCAAACCTTTACATTCTATTAGAATGGGGTCTGCCTAGAAAGTTACGCCTTGGATATCTATCCATACTCTTGGACTATAGAAGTGGGCTAGGGTCTATTTGCCGGGGGTGGCTATCAATACCGGTCTTGTTAGCTCAAGTTCATTCAGGTTATGTGTTTTCACAAAACTTGCTGATATAAATGAATGAGTTGCTCTAGTGTTGAATAAAATAACCGTGGGTACTGAATTGATAGAAAACATACCCATGACTATCTCTTGTGCGTCCTGAGCTTCTTCTGCGGAGACATGGTTGACACGGGCGTAAACCGCGGGATTCGCCATGATGCCTTGAGGACGCTTTGGATGAGGACACTGGTGAGAATAATGTCCCTCCGGGTGACAGTTGAAGCATATCACTGGCTTGCCATGCTTGTCATGCAGAACCTCCACTTTCTTGGTGGGGGCTGGTGGGGCAGCTGGTGCGGCTGGAGCGGGGCGAGTATTTACGGCTCCCGGGTTGCTGGCAGGCAAAGCTGGCCTATAAGCGGGGCGCGGGTGGTAGTGAGGCACCGTTGGGGGAGGTGTGAAGCGGGGCCGCTGTGCCATCCCCTGGTGCTGACGGAAGGCGATCATCCTCTTTTTTTCAGGTCCACCTTGTTCTGCTCGGTCTCCTTAATAATCGCCTTATTTACCAATTTCTGAAAATTGGCATAGTTCCCAGAGACCAACTAAAGTAATAATTCATCCGTCAGTCCCTGAAGAAACTTGGACTAGCGGGCTGCGTCCGTACGTACTTCCTTAGGTGCGTACCAGGCTAGCCGGTTAAACTCGTGCAGGTACTCGGTGACAGACCTGCTTCCTTGCTGCAAGTCCCATAATTCGTGCTGCTTCTGGGCTATGACGCCGTCCGGAACATGCGCGGCGTGAAAAGCGGCGATGAACTCAGCCCATGAAATCTCATGGCCATCAGGCTGAGTCTCATGGAAATTGTCCCACCACTCCGCGGTGGGTCCTTGGAGCTGATGAGTGGCAAAGGCCACTCGCTCTGGCTCAGTACACGACAAAACGTCCAACTTCTTGCTGATGGTTCTCAGCCAGTCACCCGCCTCCATTGGGTTAGTGGTGCTAGAGAACGTTGGGGGCCGAACACGCAGAAACTCAGAGAGGTAGAGTCAGGTGTCGGTGCATGGATGGCCTATCTAAGGGGAGGCTCTTGTTGCTGTTGCTGAAGGTGGAGTAACTGCGCCTGTTGTTCTTGCATCTAGTTTTGCTACTGCTGCATCTGAGTCAGTAGGGTAGTGATCAGCTGGTTTTGATTCGCCATCATCTCGTGCAGTGTGGGATGATTGGTGACGGGGCTTGCCGTTGGTCGGTTGCTCTCCACTAAGGCAGATTGTCGGAGTCATTCCCGTTGCAAGGGGCATTGGAACCTTGTTCGTTGGCCATCCTGAAGGTAAGGGGTACCAAAGGAAGAATAAATTTTAAGGGGAAAATTCTAGCTTTATTTCTCAAAGAATTTTTAGACTTAATAGTCTAGATGATTACATCTTTATTTTTTCTTAAATCTTTATTTAATTTCACCCATGCCTTATACTTGACATGGGCAACAATACAATCATAGCAGAAACCAAAAGCAATCAATCGTAGGCTAGCATCTAATCCTTGTACTACTAGATCTGATCACAGCTCGGGGGAGGGCTCGATCGTCGGCTCGGCGGGGATGGTCGATGTTGGAGTCATGCTGCTGGAGGGTCCGGCAGACAATGCGGTGTGTGAGCTCCTCTTGGGCCTGGCCGAGGGGTTCCTAAGGGCCTTCCACTTGCACGAGGGAAGTGGTGCGACCTCTTCAAGATCCTTCTTCTGCTCCTCGACCTGGCACCGGAGCTATGCGTTCTCGGTGATGCCATGCCGTAGTATCTAATTCTGACGCTGCAACTCTGCTACCTCAGTGGGCAAGTGGCGCCCCTGCTGGACCTGACGTCAGAGATCTCCATTCTCGTGGTTCAAGCTCACCGTCGTGTGGCGGTAGTACTCAATCATGTCATGCTGACTGTCGGCGTCGAGCACGGCCTCGTTGTGAAGATCATCCATCGCCAAGAGTAGACGCGTGCTGTGGGCGATGATGGAGTTGCGTTGGGAGTAAGTGCTAACGTAGATGTTGTGATGGTTCCCCGGGGTGCGCATGGGCATGAAGTAGTAGGCGGTGTCGTGGAGCTGCCCATCGTAGGCCATCCAGAGCTCGGTGAGGCCTTGGAATGCAGCGCGCTGGCTAGCCACCTCAAAAGTAGGTCCTCCAACTCCGTGAGTGTAGAAGGCCGGGTGCGTGCCGGAGGAGCGGATAACGATGGTGACCTCACAATATCCCTTGTTCACATCGGGAAAGATCCCATGGAACGTAGGATCGTGCTCGAATCCGAGGAAATCCACGAGCATGCAAACCTCGCGGACGAAGCCGGCGCAATCACGGAGGAATCCGCCCATGGTGTGAATCGCCATCTACAAGAAAAGAGAGTTTGTAAAAATTTTGGAAGACGAGATATTAAGTAGTTTGTAAAAATACTTGTAATATAAATCCTAAGGTTCGGTCTGTTTGGCTTCCTACAATCAAGTCAGCTCTGATACCATCTTGTAACATCCAGATTTAATAAAATCTGGAATTTATTGAAATTCCATAGAAAATCAATAAATACAAAACGTTCATCACACAACTGCATACAATATGCCAATGAAAAGATGGTTCGTAGACCATATTATTCAAAAAGACTTATATAAAAGAGAAAGTAGGAAAATAAATCCTCTAGATGAACTCCTTCTTCCAGTCTCGCACCTTGACTAGGTCGCTACTCTAGACCATGCTCCTCCTCCTAGTACGCTGCCTCTAGTGTGGTGAGTCAACGGGGGTGAGTACAATCGTACTCAGCAAGCCATTGAAATGTAATTATAATGCAAGGTAGCAACAAGGAAGGTAGTGGCTCATGTTTGCGAAAAAGTTCATTTGTAGAGCAATTAATGAAGTCAGGTTATTAGTATAGAATGTAAACATGTGTAATGCATCATCTCTAATTCGAGGGGTACAGTCATCCCGTCCTCGCTCAACAGTCCTTACATGCCATGAATCATACAATCCTTCATACAAAAGTAAACTAACTGCGGTGAACATTGCCCAACCCGCCCTTGACCGTGGGCATAACTTTTTGAAAAGATTTTACTCTGATCCGAGGTGTACTACTCTACCCACAAGGCACTCATTCCCACACACCAAAGTGTGTCGTGATGACACCACTTCACCCCGAAGGAACTCATGCCAAAACCTTTAGCATGGAACACACCAATTCGATAACACCCTCTTATAGGATTCATATGGTGCCCCGACGCGTCGGTCCAACACCGTACCCCCCCCCTTGAGCCTCATCGGTACAAGCCACCCGCAGGTGTCACTTGCCCTCTACACTATGGTGCTTCAAGTTGGAACGCTCCATACCTCCAGTTAGGACTTACCCACTAGACTTGTGGTTAGTACAAGTTTGTTTTGCAACAGATCCCACAGACCGGTCCTTATAGTGCCCCGGGTGCTACCGACCAATGCCCTAGCTTGCACCCAGAACCCACCATACTTATAACATAACCAAACTCCAACAGAAATCCAGAGACGAGAATAACAGGAAAAACATATATTAGAATCCAACTTTCAACGACTCGATCTTTTGTCCTATAGCAGTTGTGTCGATACATTGGACACTGTCTAATATAATACTTTAAAAGTGACGATGAGTTTAGGCTCAATAAGCATGGCTTAGGTTTGCACAACAAGGACGGGGATCTAATAAATATAATGTAGGGCTTTTAATTAAACTAATGCAATTATACTCCTATGAGTTATAGCGGTAATTATCAAAAATGGGCTCAATTATGATCAACTTGGGGTTTGTGACTTGCCTTGATCAGCAAATGGTGATGGTGGAACCTCAGGATAGAACTCTGGATCATCAACTGTGTCGTAGTCTTCACGATACGAAAAATAAACATAACATTCAATATAAACATTCCAAAATCACAATACAAACATATAGGTTTGGTTGGATTAAAATAGGGGAAATAAAGCCTTGAATCTTCTGAAACTAATATTTAAATTGATGAGGTAAATTTTTATGGAGTTAGGGATTTTTTCTAAAAGAAATTGTGAATTTACCCTAAAGGGTTTTTAAATCCCCTATTACATAAAATAAAATGCTCAAAATAACCTATTGTTTTTATTGCATAAATGTGTAAAGAATAAAAAGATAAATTTTACAAAATTTGAATGGTCAAATTTGGAGTTAAATTGAGCAAGTTATGAATTTTCAAAGTTTAAACCTTTTTCTGAATTTTTGTTCAGCTGAAAAACGGTCCCTGGTCCACGGTGAACCAGGTTCACCATGAACCCATGACTACACGCGTGCGCCGGCGGGGAGTTAAGGAAATCCGATGGCCCACATTGCTCCGTACCACTTTAGCACAGATCAAGGGCCCATATTAAATACCGAGGGGATTTAATCTGTGCCGTTTGATCACAATCGTGTGGCTAGGACATCATCCGGCATGCACGCGGCATGGGGGAGGCAGAAGCCTTCGTCCCTTACTCCGGCGGCGCGACGTCGAGTGATTCCGGTGACGGCGACGGCTAAACAGCCTCGCTTAGGGCAGAAATGGGATCAAGGGAGCGAGGGGAATGTGGTGGTACCAGAGGCGGTGACGGCGGGGGCCTGGGGGTGTCCGGTGATGAGGAGGGGCGACGAGGTCCCTCGGGTTGGTGGTGGCGATGGCGATCCAGCGGCGATCCGGCCCAACAGAGGTGAGGCTGAGGAAGCAGACATGACGACGGTCCCGGAGGTGTCGTCGGCAAGGGCGGCGGGGTCCTATGGCACCGGCGTCGAAATGGAAGAAAACCAAAGGTTTCCTCCTTTCTCCGGTGAACTTTCCATACACGCGCTGCCGGCAATTTGGGGCTTGAATTCATCGGGAAATAGATTGAATGGAATCCCCGGAGTATGGCAAGCAGAGTTGTGCGGCCAATTTTGGCAAGAGGGGGGAGGGGGAGTGCGTGCGACTGCTAGGAGGGCTACGGTGGGCACGGGCGCAGAGGAGAGAGAGGGGCGTGCGTCGACAGATGGGTCCCACTGGTCAGTGACGTTGGTTTTGGACTGGGCTGGGCCAATTGAGGGTTGCGGCCCACGATAATTTTTATTTCATTTATCGTTTAAAATATTTCCAGAAATTCACTTATTTGTTTAGAGCTTGAAGCACAGTTGCTAAAATTTTGTAAAAATTCTCAAAAATACTTCTTGGCTTGTAGACCCTACCATAATTTTACTGGCTTTAATTTGAAGTATTTTTCCCTGTTTTGCTTTATTTGGGTTCTTTTATCCTTTTCTCTAATTAAAATAATCCTTTTTATTACCTAAATTTTATTTCCCTCATTTTTATTTTACTTTTAAATTTGGGATGTTACACGAGGTAGGGATGGACTCCGGGCTAGTGGGGCCTATTCGGGAGATGTCTTACTGAAGGCTAGCAGAGGTCTCGACGGAGGCGAGCACCATTCAGGTCCGCCTTCGCCTTATGGACATCCGTCGCGCACCTCATGAGAATGCAGGATTTAACGGAGGAGTTCATTGCCCTCTGCATTCCTCCCATCAAGGATAGCTGACCGGCCTTCTAGGGTCCAAGGATGGGGGCCTTCGAGAAATTCCCTCTGAATCCATAGGTACACTCCTTGATTTCCTTTTGCATTTCAAGTATTTTGTTCTGGTGTTATATTCGTATGGATTTTTACAAAATCTATATCTAGGCATATGCAGGCTCTCGGGTGACAATTACTCCGGAGCAAATAATCAGGGCCACCAAAAAAATAATCTGAGACCCTACTCCTACCGAAAAGAATCTTAGGATAGAGATGGTCGGAGTCTAGGAAAGGTTTAATAGGGTATGGGGTATGCTCGACGGTGAGCCCCCTGTTCTGCCGGACCTTGATGTCCCCGACCCGATCGTGAGGAAAAGGAAGGCGGACCTGGGGCCTAGCACCACACCAAAGCCCCCATCGAAGAAAACAGCTCGGAAGCCAAAGAGCCCGGCTACGAAGGGGTCGCTTCCACATCCTCCTTCTTCGAACCCTATTCTAGCGGAGGTGGCAGAAGAAGAGTTGCCCGAAGATGAGCAGCCAACCAGGGAAGTCTTGGAGGTGGTGACGTAGGTCGTGGAGTTGGAGGAGGCCGAGAGGGCCTGGGCAGCTATGGAAGAAGGGGCTGAAGAGGCCCAAGTGATAGAGACAGAAGGCCGGAGCAGGTACAGGCCCCCGAAATTTAGATGGCGGAGCCAAGGGACCCTGAGCAGGTGGATGCCGAGGGGGTCCAAGCAGCCGAATCAGGAGCTTTGGAGCTGGGGCATCTTGAGGGAGCTCGGGCAACACAACTTGAAGCCTCAGTGCCCGTGGATATCGGGGTAGCAGAAGCGGAGGAGACAGGGCCCCAGGCGACTCATTCGCCACTTAGGGCCTCGGTGGACTCCTACGAAGATTTTCTCCAGATGTTTGAACTGACAGATAGTCCGAATCAGTATCCTATTGTTGGCAACAGAGGTATTTTCTTTTCTGCCTTAGATTCACACTTGTTATCTTTTAGCCCAATTACTTTAATTGAGTCATTACACATATTTACATTGTTTTGGTTATACCGGCAGAGGGCCCCTCTACGGTATCCTCACCCTCATTGAAGGGAGCTGAACCGAAGGGCAAGACTCTTGCCGTATTGGTAGACCTATCTGACTCATCCGATGAGGGTCACACGGAGGAGGCCTCAGAGGGGACCTCGCGTCGCTTAGAGCCTTCGCCCACTGCCGATGACCGGAGAGCATTGGGGAAGCTCCCTCTCCTAGATCCGTTCTTGGCTGGGAGAACCAGAGTTCGGGGTATGTTGGATCCTTTGGCTTGAGTCTGCCGTGAAGTTGGTGAGACTGTGGGATCAGATTAGCGACTAGAGGGGTGTGAATAGGCGCCTCTACAATAGTTCTGCAATAAAAAATTAAATGGCCTATTCCAAAACACCCAACGCACCTCCAATAATCTATTCAGTTTAGAAAGCTGATTGAAGATTGATTTACTAAATTAAGATCTTCGAAATAAGTAAAAACAACTTGAATAGAGACTTTTCTAGAACTGAACCAGAAATCAGAACACAACATATGAAAGTTTTTCACGTAATTACTGTTTTATGTATGATTCTATTTAAATAAGACTATCAAACATTAAACATCCAAGGATTGAACAGAATATGAGAGGCTTGGTTTGCAATCAGAAAAACCATGACATCTAGTTTCAGATTTCATCTCATATTTGAAGAACATGGCTGATCAAAAGGATGATCATGAATTCAGAAGTTCCTAACAACAGAACTGAGTTTTTTCGGATGAGGTACAGTGTGAAGTAATTAGTACTCAGAAGTATCTAATAGCCAAAACTGAAAGTTCTGAAAACTGAGACTGAATGTTTCTTAGGAACAAGAACTACTCAGAATCAACTCAAATCTTTTGAATCAGATGAGGTACAGGCTTCTTCTGAATGATATTTAAATACTGAAAGATTCTGAACTTCTATAGACAAAAACAAAACTTGTCAAGAGAAGATCTTGTTCAACCATGTGCTGAATCATGTAAAGAAATGGAATGAGTCACATGCAGATACAAAACTTAATTGTAATACTGAATGAGTCTCTTGATCAACATGAAACTCAAAACACATCAAATAATTTCCTTTTGTCAAACAGTACAACTGCAGAACTCAGAATAAGCCTCACAATCCTCTTTAATTGTGTTATAAGAGATCAAGGTAGTGAGTAACACTTGGCATGAACAGATTCAGAAACTATGAGAATATATTTTTTAGTCACAAAGCTGATCTTTCTTGATAGATAGTGACTACTGCTGATCAAGATTTCAAGCTTAATTAGTGCTTGCAACAACGTTCAAGAAATATCTGTGCAGAACATCAAATACTGAACAAGTCATACTGAAAATTCAGTATTGAAGAACTAAGAAAAACAATTCAGCAAGAAGAACAAAGACTTTAAGCAGTAATCAAAAGATGAAGGATCCCAGAAAAACTTCAGGTATAGATGAAGAAGATGACAACAATTTTCTTGAAGAAAGTCAGTAAGTCAACAAATCAAAAGAAGGATCACTTACTTTGAAACTTCTATGATGTTTGCTCTCAAGCTGGAAGAAAACAACTAATATAGCACATAGTCTGCACGCATCTGTAGCTGCTTCTTCAAGACAGTGGAACAAAACCACGTCATAAGGAAGATGGTTCTTGGATACCAAAAATAAGTGATGCACTTGTTTGGACAGCAAAAGAAGATACAGCTCCCTTGTTTGAGCAGTAAAAAGACACCTGAAAACAACAAGAACTTTCACAGACAACAGATGTTTCAGAGGCGGTGCACAGGGATCTCCTGGTAGACAAAGGCTACAAGAACATGCCGTACTGTATAAGAGAAGAGAAGAACCAAAAATCTATGCCCTATTGTTAATCGGATGGCAAGAACATCAGATCAAAAGTGTATTTCTCAGATAACAAAGATGATTCATGGCGGTGTATATTCTCATCGGAAAGCATAAGAGAGAGATATAGGCACTCTTTAGTTTATCATTTGACAAGATTAACAGTGACGCATTGCACTGTTTGTCGTAAGAGATAAACACATGAGAAGCAAATACAAATCATATCAAGAAATTTTAAACTTTCATATCAAAAAGATGAACAGAAATTTTTGGAGAGAATGAATGCAAAGCTGAAAGGAAAATTTCTGGTTCTTAATAAAGTGGGCAACCCTAATCCTTGGGTATGGAGGCCTTTAAATAGGCTCACCTTAGGGTTAAAGT
>JAAALK010000284.1:30285952-30463262 GCA_019279435.1 Zizania palustris
ATTGTGGTCTATCTTCAATCGTCCTTCTTCTATGGCCGATTGTATCTGTCGTCAAAAAACATTGCAATCATTAGTATTATGCGAATGTGAATCATGCCACTTACAGTATGGATGCTTCTTTAACTCATCGGCAGGTGGAATGACTTGACCTTTAGGTAACCTGAGAAGCTGGCTTTTTAAGAGAAAATCAAATATTTTATCACATTTAGTTATATCAAACGAGTACTTGACCTCAGTAAGTCGATTCTTTGTGGGGGATGGTCGTAACTCGGAGCAGGTGACAGGTTTATTTTTAGCGTTCCAAACCCATTCGGTCGCGTACATGTCAGCCAAATCCTCCTCCTCTGACTCCTCATCAGAGCGTTCCATGATGTGTATTTCGGCCCTAGGCTTGCTAAACATCTTAATAAACTTTTTATCTTTGGTTCGGCCTTCCTGGACCAGAGCCTGCTGCAAAACTTGGCTAACTTCTAAAAAGTTTTGGTTATCTAACCTCTCCTTATTTTTGGAACGCAACCCGTAAAAAGCTAGTTCTGCCAAGTCCCTTTCCGAAATATTAAGGATAAAACACCGGTTTCTAGTATCCCTAAAACGCTTGATGTACTTAGAGGCGCTCTCGCTAGATTTCTGCTTAACTGATGTCAAATGTGAAAGCCTAAGTTCCGTCTCACCCGTGTAGAAATAATCATGGAATTTCCGCTCTAAATCATCCCACGTCTGGATGGAGTTCGGCGGGAGCATCGAAAACCAAGTGAAAGCGGTGTCGGATAGCGAGAGAGAAAATAGTCTAACCTTCAGAGCATCTATCCCGCTAACTTCTCCACACTGTGCCAAGAATTGACTAATGTGCTCGAGTGTAGTTTTGCTGCCCTCGCCATCGAATTTAGTGAACTCGGGGATTCTATAGCCGCGGGGGTAGGGTACAGTGTCAAGATGATCGGGGTATGGCTTACGGTAAACCCTAACCCTTCCCTTGGGCACGAAGCTGGCACACTCTCTAAATATTGCGCGTACCCGCTCTTCTGTGTCATCTTGGCATGTTGCTTGTGTGCGCCTCTCATGCGGGGGCACGACACGCGGTGGGATATCAGTGTGTCGACCATGGGCCTCTTCCCTGCACGCTATTTGTATGGTGTGTTCATGTCCGGGCGCCTGCGTATGTGGTGCGGGCAGCGCGGGCACCAGCGCAGGTGGTGGTGCGTGGTATGCAGTGTTAGTTTGACCGTAGGTGTAATGATTGGTCTCGACCATAAGTGATGAGGCTGGAGACATGATTGTGCTGGTGTTGTCGTTAGTCCTACCGTATACGTGGTTTGCCGGTGGTGCACTAGCAATGGGAACCGGGGGCACGACCTTAGTAAAGCCGAACCTCCTAAGAGTCGCCTCCACTTGGGAGCGGACTGTCGAATCTAAACGGTTGGATAGCGAAGCGCTAACGGCTTGATCTATTGATGCAGCTATTTTTTGTTCAATTTCCAAAGAGGATAAACGAGGCGATACAGGTGTTACCTGGACCTGAGCGAGGTCGGGGGTGATGATGTCGCGCTTGATGAAGCCCGCGCGTGTCTTGACGTAGCCCCCAAGCATCATGTCTTGGAGTGCCTTTAACTTTGCCTCGATCTCTGCTCGGTCTTCTGCGGGGATATCTTCAAGTGTTGGTGTCAAGATGTTGCGGTTGTCACTATCCATGCCTCCTATTGTGTCCATCGGCGGTGTAGACGTAGTAGTCGATGTAGATGTACCGATGGCCGATGTAGATGTACTTGTCATGTTGGCGTAGCCTTCCCCAGCGGAGTCGCCAAAAAGTGTGCTGACATGGAAACGTGCCCCCGCACTTGGGTCTGTTCGACGAACCAAAAGTGCACGGATACTTAGGGACAAGCCTAAGCGTGACGCGGCACCGACGTCGCGTTTCGAGTGCCCTTAGTCATGATAAGGGGAGTGGAGTCACCAGGCAACCAGATTACACAAAATAACCCAATTAGCCGAAAAAGATAGATTAAACAGAATAAAATCGAAAACCAGTCGGAGCCCGTCTGGTTCAAGGTCTGGTGCGAAGGGGTCACCGAAGTGTACCTTCGGCGTCTAGAGCGAAGTACTCCACCGAAGGGTGCTTCGGCGTCCGGACTGATCTGGCCGAAGATGGACTCCGAACGGATCTGGACGCGATGATCACCTCTGAACAGCAGGGTTCGACGCGCGATCTCCGATATAGCAAACTAAGGAATAGTGACGTGAGGGCCATGCGCGAGTGCAACTTCGTCCGGTGCGGAGTATGGTCGTGGCGAAGCCCGTTGCGACGAAGTATGCTGGCGAAGCCTATTGTCGGAGCCTACTGCAGTCCCGCCGAAGGGTGTCCTGGTGACCTCCAAAACCGATCTCTCAGCTCCGGACACCTCCGACGAAGTAGCTCCGAACGTAGGAACCTGCAACAAAGATGATCCGAAGTACCAATTCGGCCTGAGGACCGAATTTTGCTAAGTGTTGCACTAGTAGCGAAGGTAGCAATCTATTACGTAGATTAGCGGATACTTCACTGGCGAAGTAACAAGGCGATAGCAATCTATTACGTAGATTAATAGATACTTCACAAGCGAAGTAACAAGGATTACCACTGTTCCGTAGTTGCCGGTGGAGGGATTCCAGGCAAACCCACGAAGAGGTACATGAAAATAAAGGTAAAGTAAATACGATCAAAGCATAGGGCTTTGGTTTGGTTTGAGTTGGGGGGGCCTCTATGCTCGCCTTGCCTCTCTATTTATAGGGGCTTAATTCCTAATCTAATCTGCTATTAATCCGGCCAGATAGAGATAAAAATTGAGCTAGAAACGCATACAACTCTACCTTTGCCAAAGTGGGCTTCGGCCAGGCCCGTTGAGGCCTGATCCTCGGGCCGAAGCTTCGACGGCGTGGCCCTCCGAAGGCTTCCCGAGCAAAGCCCATGGGCAGGCTAGAGGCTTTCGAAGCCCACAGCCCATTGGACTTCGGCCCTGTAGGGCTTCGGACAGCCCCTGGACATGTGTATTTTCGGCCCAAATTACCAAAACTGATATTTTGACAATCTAGCCATTAATGCCATTTTTTGCTATCAACATCGATGACTCAGGGAGAGTTGCACCCAACAAGCTTAATGAAGTACTCTCTTTTATAAAAGAAGAGGAAAAAGAGGGAGAAGTAGTAGGGGTATCCTCCTCATCATCGGAGTATATAGACTAGTCCAACATAGACTGGTTTGATGAAGAACAAAGGTCGGCTACAGTGGAGCCTAGCCCCGAAAGGCTTCAAACTTGGGCAGAGCTTCAAGAGGAGCAGCGGGCCTAGAGGGCTTTTAAAAAGAGGAAGAAGCCAAAGACCAAGACTACGAAGAGGACTAAGAAGCCCTCGACTGCTTTAGGAGCTTCGACGTCTCAGGAGAACTAGTCTAGCCTCTGGGATCGAAGGGGTCTTCGATTTCTTCTCGGCTTAAACACAGATTTTTCATAGTGTGTATATTTAATAATTATGAACTTGTAATTGTACAACATTATTTGTCCTTGAGGAAATAAAATTAGATGTTTGTCCAATCATGCTTGTACCCTTAGAAGTTTATCCAATCGTGCTTGTACCCTCTGCCCCTTTTATGAGGGTCGGCATTTTTGAAAATGGGGACCACTCGCAATGCTTAGTACCGCTTGGATTAGATCTTGTAGATTGCACAACGTAACTTTGGACTCATAGGATGCATTGGACTAGTGATTGGGAATCCCAATACTTAGTGACTTTGGACTCATAGGATGCTTCAGACTAGTGGTCTGGAATCCTTATACTTAGTCACTTCGGACTCATAGGATGCTTCAGACCAGTGGTCCTGAATGCTAATACTTAGTCACTTTGGACTCATAGGATGCTTCGGACTAGTGGTCTGGAATCCTAATACTTAGTAACTTTGGACTCATAGGATGCTTCAGACCGGTGGTCCGTAATCCTGTTTTTTGTCACTCTAGACTCTTTTCAGGGTGCCTCGGATCGGTGGTCCGGAATCCTGTTGTTTTGTCACTCCGGACTCTTTTCAGGATGCTTCAGACCAGTGGTCTAGAATCCTGTTTTTTGGTCACTTCGGACTCTTTTAAGGATGCTTTAGACCGGTTGTCCGGAATCCTATTTTTGGATGCCACACATCGCATTACTAGTCTCGCACCTCGGTGCATCCACCGTGGTAGGGTTTCGTTCCGGGGTGTTGACACGAAAACGTGCCCCCGCACTTGGGTCAGTTTGACGATCCAAAAGTGTGCGGATACTTAGGGACAAGCCTAAGTGTAACACAACACTGACGTCGCGTTCCGACTACCCTTAACCGTGGTAAGGGGGTGGAGTCGCTAGGTAATCAGACCACACAGAAATAATCCAATTAGCCGAAAATAAATATATTAAGCAGAATAAATCAGCAAGCAAATTGAACCATGACTGATCCGAAGTATACAGTGCGAAGGGTATCACTGAGGGGTACGTTCGGCATCTGATGCGAAGGGTCCCGCTGAAGGGTGCCTTCGGCGTTCAGACTGATCTGGTTGAAGGAGAGCTCCGAACAGATCTTGACGCAATAATCACCTCCGAACAACGGGGTTTGGCGCAAATTCTCTGACACGATAAAATAACTCAGACGCAATGCACTGGCGTGACTTCGTGTGACGCAGAGTACAAACGTGGCAAAGTTTGTCGTGACGAAGCTTGTTGCGAAGCATGCTAGCGCACGGAACTCAGTCAAACCGACAATAGCGTGACAGTTCGGCATGGGTGGTTGAAGTAGTATTTCTTCTGAGGGGTGTTCTGACAGCCTCCGAAACCAGTCTCCTAGATCCAGACACCTCTAGCGAAGTAGCTCCGAGCATGAAAACCAACAACAAAACAGATATCAAGTGCCAATTCGTCCTGGGGACCGAATTCTGCTAAGTGTTGCACTAGAGAGCAAAGGTAGCAATCTGTTACGCAGATTAGTGGATACCTCACAGCCAAAGTAACAAGGCGATAGCAATCTATTACATAGATTAACGGATACTTCACAAGCGAAGTAACAAGGATTACCACTGTTCCAAAGTGGCCGGTGGAGGGCTTCCAGGAAAACTCATGAAGGTTACAGAAAAGTAAAGGTACGGTTCAAAGCTAGGGCTTTGTGCTGATTTGTGTTGGGGGGATTAATGAACCGGCCTCACCCCTATATTTATAGGCACTAGTCTTCTAATCTCTAAGCCTAATCTGGTAAGATTCGACCTAATCACACGTAGGGATAAAATTAGCCTGAATCGGACTCAAACTCTATCTCCAGAAATCAGCCCGAAGTGGGCCTTCGGTAGGGCCCGCTAAAGCCTGCTCCTCGGGCCGAAGCTTCAGCGGGACAGGCCTCCGAAGGCCTTCGGGCTGAAGCTAGAAAGCCTGTCGGAAGCTTCTGAAGCCCATAGCTTCAATGGGCCTTCGGCCCTACAGGGCTTTTGCTCGACCCACGACATGTGTATTTTTGGCCCAAATTAACAAAATTGATATTTTGACAATCTTAACCATTTGATGCCATTTTTGCTATCAACACACGCCCCTTGCCTTTTAGTGAACTAAGTGAACTAAAAGCATAACAGGCTAAGGATGATACCTCTCATATTGGCCTTTCGACACTTTCAAGCTGTTTGCCACACACTTGGGAAATACCTTTTCAAATACCTTCCATTCAAAGCCCTTCGAAACCGTTATCCTTATAGGGATTCTAACACATATGCATTACCTAGAGCGATTTCGGCTATTTTGAAAGAGCCTTCCAAATTAGGTGACCACTTACCAAATTTAGGGCTCTCAGTGCCTAAGGGCAAAATCGTCTTCCAAACAAAGTCACCCACTTGAAACGATTTGTTTTAACCTTCTTATTGTAGGCTTTAGCTTCTCTCCTCCTGTCTATCTCTATAGCTTCTAAAGCCCTTAACCTCTTATCGGTAACTTCTTCTAGATTGTCCTTCAAAAGAGTCTCATACTCATCGACCGATAAGCCATCTTTCTTTAGAACTCTTTAAGAGCCAAGATCTACTTCTACACGTAGAACAACCTCTTGTCCATATACTAACTCATATGGACTAACTTTGGTAGCACTGTGCTTTGCAATTCTACAAGCCCATAGCACCTCAGAAAGCACTTCATGCCACCCCTTAGGGAATTCTTAGATTTTCCTCTTAATGAGCTTAATCACAGTTGTTGGCGTAAAAGATTACGCTAACAGGTTTCTGAGGATTAGAAACTAACAAACGAAGTGTTTGCGAAGTGAACTGTTCTAAGCCTCCGAAAGGATAATAACTTAGAATAGTTCGAAAGTGTGTATTGAATAACTTGTATTCGGTCCGTATTACAGGGTGAAACGGGGGGTATTTATAGGCCCAAACATTAAGGAAAAGACCCTTTTACCCCTCTGTTACAACCGACATAGTGGAAACTATTCGGTACCCTTAATAGGGCTAAAATGGTAAAAGACTAATCTAATGAGAAAAAAGATAAGTCTTCCATCTTAGCTGGCAGAAAAGATCTCAGAAGAGTCCATGTTCGAGGATATACTCCGAACTAAGGTCCATCTTCATACTTCGAACATGACTCAAGGCATCTTTGGAGATGCATGTTGGAAACCTTCGAATCCATTATCTGCCTTTGTGTTGTTACTGCAATAACCCTGAGGATGGAATATTTTCCCCCAACAGTAGCCCCTCGAATATGCTTCTCCGTTAAACCTGTAATGTTAGGAGAGCAGTATACGGAAAAAAAATAACCATGCGTAAGGGTTATTAGATTTTAATTTATCTCCGAAATGTATGGAGATATAAAACTTTGAATCAGTTTTAAGACAATTACTTTCGAACCATCTTAGAACTAACTCAAGAAGCCCGAAAGCCTTTTTAGACTTAGAAGAAATAGCCGTTGGCTTCTTTCTTCTAACGGAAGTTGCGCAATGCGTTAATCTCGGAAAAAAGTAACGGGCAAGAATGCGAAACGGCATGGACAAACGGTAAAAAATGTAAAGTCTAGGCTATAAATAAAGGGCCTAGACCTTTCGTGAGTACCTTTCCACCGCTTTCTTGCAAACAAGCCATTCTTTGAGCTTTAGTCTCCATTCTTCTTCCAAAGCAACTCAGTAGTTTCAATGGCGAAAACCAAAGGTTCTGGAGCACCTTCAGCCCTAGCTCGACAGCAGGCTGCTGCTGCAGCAGCGGCTGCGTCATTGGCGATGGCAGCTCCAACACCCGCAGCGACAACCATGGCGGCGGGAGGAGGAAATCCCCAAAATGTTTGCGATTAAGGCCTCTTCCCGGTATCAATAAAATACATGGATCAATCCTTCAAAATAGGGCCTTCAACCTGCAAAAGAGAATCACTGGCGGCCGCAGTAGAGGGCAAAATTAGTTCGGGAGTTATGATCCACAAACCTGGAAAGGAAGTTATCCCGTCACCAAGACCCGGAGAAGTGGTCGTCTTCGAAGCCTTCTTCAAAGCTGGCTTAGGTCTTCCGGCAGTGGATTTCTTGGCTGAGGTATTGGATCTGTTCCACGTCACTCTCCCCCAACTTTCTCCAAATGTTGTAGCTCGTTTAGCCATCTTCGAATGAGCGTTGCGAGCTGAAGGTTGTGAGGGGAGGGCAGAAATCTTCGCTGTGTTGCCATAGAGCTTCGTGCCAACCAAAGACCTTCGTAGGCCCCGGAGGTGAAAAAATGGTAGTGGCCTTCGGAAGCATCAATTTCAGACTTCGGGATGAATACAGCCCTTCGGTTTCCTGCTAAGGCCATCAATGCTAGATGGTATACATACTGGATCATGAAATGGTTTTATGCCGAAGTTGGGGCGAGCAACCGTCTAGCTGGATCTCTGCAAGACATCAATTTCCGAAAGGATGCCGTTGTGCATCCAGACTAGGGTCAGCTCGAAGCTCGCATTAGCTTGCTTCAAAAGATCAGTCATCGGTTGAGCATGCGAGACTTAGCCGAAGAATTCCTCGGGCTCCAAATTTCTCCCCTGATGGCCAACTGGCCTATCATCTTCGAAGAGGATTCGGAAGGCGGTCTCCGAAAAATTTCCTCAACTTCGAGTCCTGCAGGTAACTTCGAAAACAACATACTCCATGTATATTTATTCGAATAATTAACTAACTTAACTCATTTTTTAGCTTCTTCAGCCCCTATAACTTGGGAGCAAATCATACGGGCTTCGGAGAAGATTTTAGGCGCTCCAACTCCGACCGAAAAAGAATGGAGAATAAAGTTGGTCGGGAGTTGGGAAAGATTTAATAGAGTGTGGGGAATGTTGGAAATCATTCCGCCCCTTTGGTTGATTGGGTGCCTTCGGAGAAAGGACCCAAGAAGAGGAAAGCTGAAGCTGGGACTTCGAGCTCCGCCAAGACTCCGGTCAAGAAGGTGGCTCGAAAGCCAAAGAACCCTGCACCTTCGAGCCCAAGGGCTTCAGTCTCCGATTCCCAGGAGGACGAAGGTAGGTTACTTGTGAGGTTGATTGATGAAGATGCAGCTCAAGGAACTGCACAAGTTGAAGTACCAATGAACGTGCCGGAGTCTCAAGAGAACCTTGAGCAAACAAGGACTTCGGTAATTCAAGAGGCTTTACCTCAGGACGAAGTTCCTGCGTATGAAAGTGGAGTCGAAGTCACTATGGCTTCGATTCCAGATGAAACAACAAGGACTGTTCAGGAAAATGTTCCTGCAGTCGAAGATTTGACGCTTGACTCGGACGAAGATCTCGTCTTCGATCTGCCAAGCAGTCCAATGCTTACTCGTCGCCAGAATGTCGAAGGTAAACTTCGAATAATTTTTATCCCTTTTTTTTAAAAAATGCGAGATTATACGAAGTATAATACCTTTGTTTTTATAGAGTCCACTTCTGTGGAAGAGGTTCCGTCCTCAAGATATAGTTCTTGGACCTTTGACAGCTTCGGAGCCAATCCCAGGAGCCACTCAGATGGGGCCTGGAAAAGGCAAAGGAAAAATGGACCCCCTCCCTGCTGCGAGCTCCGGATCAACTCCGTCTGAGTCAACAGACGAGAGCCAATCTACCGAGGGGGGTCAGTCTCCAGGGGCTCCGAAGACTACAGCTCAACACTCTAGACCTTCGTCAAACGAAGATGACCAACAAGCTTTAAGTATGCTCCCCTTCTAGCTCCTTTCTTAGAGCGAAGAACGGGTCTTCGGACTTTGCTCGAGCCTTTGGATCGAGCTAGTCGCGACATTGGGGAGACAAACTTGGTGGCCATTTTGAGCGAAGCGGAGAGCTCGGAGCTTAACGCTGCTATGGAACGCGCAACTTACCAGGTATGAAGCATCTGTGAAATAACATCAAATTTACATACAAATAATTTCTTACCTTGGTTTTTTCTTTTCGCAACAAACAGTCTTGACCCGAGCTGTGAATATATCAAATGAACGAGAAATTGCTCGCCTTCGAGAGGAAAACGCAACTCTTCAATGGAATCTCACTATCTCCGAAGGCCGGGTGACTCAAATGGACAGCATGGTGTCAATGGAGCGCAGGGCCAGACAAGGCTTGGAGGCTGCGAACAAGGAGCTTGAAGCAGAAAGAATAGTGCTTCAAGCAGAAGTTGAAAAGATGCGGGCGGAGCATGCTAATGCGGGGACCGAGCTTGTCAGGCTCTGAGAGGAAGCTAGCCAGCTTTTGAATCAAAAGAATTCCTTGACTACAGAGGCTGCTAGACTATCCGGAGTTCTGGAAGAGCTAACTTCGGCGAAGGATGCGCTAATCGAAGATAAGCTGAAGTCCGAGAAGGTAGCTGCGGAGGTTATGGATCAACTGCTAGGCGTTTTGGAGTACTTCGGTACTACTGGAACGCTTCCTTCAGATGACAACATTTCCTTGCTGCGCCGGCTGAAAAGGATTCAAGGAGTAGCGAAGCAGATGAAGATAGCAGGCATTCATTACGGAGAACTCTCCGGATAAGTGGCTGCCGTTGGACTACTTCGTTACTACGAGGATCTAGGTCGATTCGATAGCTCCGAGCGCAGGAGAGGGCCCAATTACCTTCGACGACGATCATCTTCTCACTCCTTCCGAAGGTGTGGCCGCTGCTTGGCAAGCCTTCCAAACTTCATGGAGAGCCGAAGGTCGTTCTGCGATCAAGGCCTGGATTGACGAAGGACAGCGCCAGAAGCAGGCTCGGACCCAAGCTTCGAGCAGTCAGCCTCCTCCGAACCCGCAGGTTTAGATATGTCTTAGGATCTTTGACTATGTAAAGCTTTACGCTTAAGTACATTTATGAATGAAAATTTGTTTATCATGTTTTTAGGCTTTGCCTCATAAGGAAAATGTCGAAGTGTTAGACATTAACGACGAACTTCGCTCATTATGGGCTACCTTTGATCTTTTAAAAGTTTACAAGCGCCCTCGATTCTTAGTTCCTAGAGATAGCTCCGGTGTAATTACGCCCGAAGTAAGCAAAGATATACTATCTTATATTAAATAGGAAGGAAAAGAGGTTAACTTGGAAACTTCGTCTTCTGAAGACGTTATATGGTCTGAAGACGAAGATGAAGCTCGAAGTAAAAAATCTGAAGAACTTGGAAGCTGGGAAAGGAGCCCCGAACGGCTTCGAACTTGGGCCGAGCTTCAACAAGAACAAAAAGACTTTAGAGCTTCGAAGGGAGGCAAATGAGTTAAACGTAAAATTGTTAGAACTCCCGGCACTGGAACTAGTCGTTCCAACCCTAGCTCTAGAGATCGAATAGGCCTTCGATTCCTTCTTGGTATAGATAGCAATTTTTCATGATGTTATATGTAATCATATTCGTTCGAATAATAAATATCGATTTAAAATTGTCTCCCTATTTACTAGCCCCTCTTTGGGTATAAGCAACTTCGAACTGTATTCAAAGATGGTTATGCGCAAAGAAAAACTTCGGAGTACAATTTTTTGGGGTTTGGAGCCCCTCTGTAATTTAAAGATCTTTTAAAATCTTATAAAATGTCTTCGACTATTTGTAGTCTGAAGAATGGCAACATAGTACCCTTTGTTTTTTGAAAGAAATCACTTGAGATAACTTTCAGGACACTTTAGTGTCTTAGGTAATTTGTCACTTTGGACTATCTTAACAGACATTCGAAGCTCATGGCTCAAACTCTGTTTTGTTTTGGCCACCTTCGGCTCTTTTTTGCGAATTCTGTCAAACTAGTAGTTCGGAGTTCGCAGTGGTCTCTTTGGACTCTTTTTACGGATACCTACAAGCCAATGACTTTGGCTCCGCATATTTTGGTCGCCTTCGACTCTTTTTACGGATGTCTATCAGCCGATGGCTTGGACTCCGTATGATGTGGTTTTGGGCTCTTTTACGGATGCCTGCAAGCCGGTGGCTTGGACTCCGGATTATGTCAGCCCCCACGTCGGAAACTTCGAACCAATGGTTCGAAATCCGAAAATATGATTCAGCTTTATGACACTTCCCTCTCGGTCAACCCCGCGGTTCCAGTGCGTCCACTCGGAAGCTGGAAGTTTATGAGGGGAAGGCAGTATCTGAACCATATGCTTTATTAATTCAGAAGATGATTACAAGTGATTTACATGGAGCCCTTATGCGAAGTATCGCTTTAGGTGCTCTGCATGCCAAGTATGCGCTAACTCTTCACCTTCTAAATTAGCTAGTTTAAAAGAGCCAGGACGTCCTAAACGAACAATTAGGTACGGACCTTCCCATTTATTTCCTAATTTTCCTGGCTCTATGATGCTTCGCAAAACCAGATGACCCGGTTTTAGCTCATTGAACTTAACCTTCGGGTCAAACCAAGCCTTCGTCTACTGGTGATATTTTGATAAATTAGCCACAGCTCGAAGTCTTGTCTCCTCCGTTAAATCTAGCGAAGCTTGTCTTTCTTCTTCAATCTCTGGTTTGGTGCTGCGAAGTGATCCTCCTTTGAGCTCCGTTGGAGTCATGGCTTCATCTCCGAATAGCAATCTGAATGGGGTAAAACCCGTGGACCTTGTTTGCGTAGTCCGAATGGACCACAAAATCTTCAGAAGTTCTTCGGTCCACAGTCCTTTTGCTAATCCTACTATCCTTTGATTTAGCCCTGACAAAATATTTCCATTGGCTCTTTCTACAGCTCCATTAGACTGAGGATGCCTCACTGCAGCAAAACATAACTGGATGCCTAGTTCTTCACAAAACTTCCTGAAAGGTTCTGCATCGAACTGTGTTCCATTATCAACTGTGAGTTGTCTAGGCACTCCGAACCGGCAAATGATATTTTTCCAAAAGAATTTCTATACATTGTTCGAAGTGATAGCTGTTAAGGGCTCTGCTTCTACCCACTTAGAAAAATATTCAATAGCTACCACTGCGAACTTTAAATTTCCCTTAGCTGCTGGAAAGGGACCAATTAAATCCATACCCCATCTGGCCATAGGCCATACCGGAGCAATAACTTGAAGAGCTGTTGGTGGGCGATGACTCCGTCGACCCATCCACTGACATCCTTGACAAGTGCGGACCAGGCTCTCCGCATCAGCTATTATTATAGGCCAATAAAGCCCCTGGCGAAGTGTTTTTTCCTGCCAAAGCTCGAGGGGCCAAATGGCTACCGCAAAGTCCTTCATGTATTTCCCGAAGAATTTCTTGACCTTCGGCTTGAGATATACATCGGAGTAGAGGGGAACATACTCCGGCCTTGTATAAAATACCGTTGATTATTTGATAATTTCTGCCTCTGAGTTTCAATCTTGAAAGTTGTGGCTCTTCAGGCAAATTTGTCCCTCCTTGTAAAAGTTCCACGATTGAATTTTTCCAATCTGCACTTGGAATGCAAAGAATCTCTGCAGAGGGAATTTGTAGCACCGAAGGTGTACTGAGCTCCTCATAGAAAGCTTCTTCTGGTATATCCACAGCTCCGGCTGCAGCTTTTGCTAAGATGTCCGCTTGCACATTTTCTGCTCTTGGTATACTCCGAATGGAAATACCCTTGAAATGTGCTTCGATCTTACGGATTTCTTCTAAGTACTTTGCAAGCTGTGGATGTCGAGCTTGAAAACTTTTATATACGTGCCCTGCTACTATTTTAGAATCTGTCTTTATAACAACTCTTGTAGCCCCTAGAGCACGTGCTTTTTGGAGTCCCAGTAAAATCCCTTCATACTCCGCTATATTATTGGTAGACTTAAAGTTGAGTCTTGCGGAGTACATTGCTCTTTGCCCTGAAGGCGAAATCAACACTGCTCCAACTCCTGCTCCGGATGCTTGGAAAGCCCCATCGGAAAAAACAGTCCAAACTCCGTCACTTGACTTCTCCGGAACCAAAGTTGCAGGTGGAGTCCATTCAGCTACAAAATCTGCTAAGACTTGCGATTTGATTGCTGTCCTTGCCATAAAGGATATGCCGAAGGGTGCTAGCTCAACTGCCCACTTTCCAATCCTTCCAGTGGAATCCTTACTTCGGAGCATATCTCCCAAAGGATACGAAGTTGGTACAATTACATTGTGAGCTAAAAATAATGCCTTGGCTTCCTCGAAGCCATTATCAGAGCATAAACGAACTTTTCGAGTTCGGAATACCTTGTCTTCTCTCCTGATAATGCTTCGGACACAAAATAAACAGGATTTTGCACCAACTTCCCATTGAAATCCATTTCTCTGACAAGGACTGCACTGACAGCAGAGCCTGTAGCTGCAAGGTAAAGGAGTAGCGTTTCGTCCACAGTAGGCACCGTGAGTGTAGCAAGATTACTGAGACACTCTTTAATATCTTCGAAGCTTTTCTGACACTCCGGTGTCCATGTAAAATCTTCGGACCCTTTCAATGCTTTAAATATAGGAAAGCTTCTCTCCGCAGACCTTGCTAAAAACCTGCTAAGTGCTGCCAGACGTCCAGTCAGCTTTTGCACTTGCTTTAAATTTTCTGGAGGAGCCATCTTTTGTAGCGCAGTTATTTGAGTAGGGCTTGCTTCAATCCCTCTGCTTGAAACTAAATACCCTAACAATTTCCCATCCTTATCTCCGAAGATACATTTCTCGGGGTTAAGACGGATCCCACATGCCCGAAGGCTATTAAATGTTTCCGCTAAGTCTAGGCTATGTTGGTGCTTTAAAGCACTGTTTATTACAATATCATCCATATAGGCCTCCACATTGCGACCTAATTGATGACCTAGAGCCTTAGCAACTAACCTCGAAAAGGTAGCCCCGGCATTTCTTAAGCCAAAAGGCATTCTTACATAACAAAAGACTCCCGAGGGAGTTACGAAGCTTGTCTTGATCTCATCTTCGCATTTCAACCATATTTGATGATAACCAGAATACGCGTCAAGGAAGCTTAATAACTCCGAACCTGCAGTGGAGTCGACCAGTTGATCAATTCGGGGCATGGGGTAGGGGTCACGAGGGCATGCTTTATTCAAGGATGTGAAATCAATGCACATGCACCACTTTCCGGAGGATTTCTTCTTGACGAAGACTGGGTTGGCTAACCATTCTGTGTGAGACACTTCTTTGATAATCCCAGCCTTCAACAATTTTTCAACTTCGCCTTTCGCCAGAACAGCTCTTTCTGCAGACATTTTTCGGAGTCCTTGCTGAACAGGCTGGGCCTTCGGGTTTATAAGTAAACTGTGTTCAATGATATCCCGATTTACTCCGGTTATGTCTTCGTCAGACCAAGCAAAGACATCTAAATTCTCTTTCACCACTTTTTCCAAGGAGGTTGCAACTTCTGGAGGTAAATCTTTACCAAATTGAAATGCATATTCTTTATCATCTTTAACAATAATCTTCGTTGCGATCTCTCCTTCAGGACTTGGTCTTGGGAAGGATTTCTTCGAAGATTCAGAAGGAGCTGAAAAATTTTCTTGATTATCTTGCACATTATTCACTTGTCTTGGATCAAGAGGGGGCCGTGACCATATTCCGCCCTTCGGGCGGTAGCTTGATCTCCGAAGACAGTAAGAACTCCTGCTTGTGTGGGCATTTTCATACACAAATAATTGTGATGTGCCACAGCTCCGAACTGGTTTAACATGCCTCTTCCGAAGATGACGTTGTAGGCATATGGAGCATCTACAACGTTGAAGATTACTTCCTCTGTTCTGGCTAACAATCCTTCTCCGAAGGTAACTTCTAGGCCAATTTGGCCAAGTGCATTGAGCGGAGGTCCTGCGAAGCCTTGCAAAGGACGAGCCGCTGGAAGAAGGTGCTTTCTAGAGATGCACAATTGATCGAAGGCTTGAACAAAAATAATGTCTGCCAAACTGCCTCCGTCAATTAACACTCTTCGAACCTCAGTTCCTGCGATGTCAGCAGTAATGACAAGTGGATCTGCATGTGGAAATTTAATGACATCTGCATCCTCTGCCGAAAAAGATATTGGCACATGGGACCATTCTGGCATAGCAGTTGCAGATGACGAAGTTCCAATGTGGCCCACTTCTCTAACATACTCTCTTCTCTGTCTTTTTGACATGCTTCCAAGAGTACCTCCCCCGGAGATGGGGAGAACTACTCTTTTTCCTCGGTCTTGCCCTTCTTCTTGCTTCGGAGGTGGCATAATATTGACCACCGGAGGGCGTCTTGCAGCTTCGAAAGTTTCTATCCACGCCACAACCTGGACAGGCTCCGGGCGCACTTCAGCTGGAACTCGGTCAGTAGTACCTCGACCCGAAGTTCTTTCTAGATACTCTACTCTCAGAGTAAGTATAGCCTTGCAAGTATCAGTTGCGTGGCTTCGGTTTTCACCATGAATACAGCAGAAAAGGGTCTGGCCTTTGCCAGCCATTTTCCCTGGCGGCCTCCAGCCGCTGACCTTGTTTCCCGAAGGTTGTGGAGCTCTCTGGGTGAACTTTTGCGGGGGTGCAATGTTCAGGACTTCAGAACGGGGATGCTTTTGCCCCCTTCTCCTATCATGCTGAACTTCGAAGACTGGTTCTCGCGGCTGTGCCGATGTTTTTACTTCCACTTTTACTTCCTGCAGTACGGATGGAGTAGCTGCAGTTCTTCGAAGCCAACCTTCTTCCGACCTCGCATATTCTTCAAAGTATGACATTAACTGAGAAACAGAAGATATGCTTTTCCGGTGAAGTTTATCAAGGGGGCCTTGATGAATGACACCTTCCCGAGCTGCGTCAACTACTGAAGATGTAGTCAACCCTCGGATCTGCGACTTCGTATGAGCGAAGCGCTTGAAATATTGCCTCAATGTCTCTCTAGGGAGTTGCTTCACCTGAAAAAGACTTCCGGTCGACATTGGAGGTACGAAGGTTCCTTGAAAATTGCTTACGAACTTCTTCTTCAGCTGCCCCCATGAATTAATTGATCCTGGCTTCAAAGACCAGAACCACCGCAATGCTACTCCTTGAAGAGCTAAGGGGAAGCATTTTGCCATGGTGTCCCGCACTCCTCCACTAGCTTCAATTGCTAGAGCATAAGAACAGACAAATTCTCTAGGATCCTCATCTCCGGCATACTTGCAAAGCTTTGAAGTCTTAAACTTCGGATCGAAGCGAACTTTTTGCAGCTCAGGATGCAACGGAGATTCGGTATCAAAGGAGGCGTTCTCCGGGGCTTCAGGATAGATAGGTTCGTCGTCTTCAGGCACTTCTGGAATAACTGGGATGGCTTGAGAACGAAGCCTGTTTGCGGCTTCTTGTTGCCATCTTGCTACTTCAGCCTGGAGACTGGCCATTTGAGCGGCCATATCACCAAGGTTGTCTTCATCTCCTCCGGAAGGATCTTCCGGGTCTTGAGAACTGAGAGGATCAGTTCGGAGTGGAACTTGAGGTGGAAGAGGAACTTCGGGTGGTCGAAGTATGGATGGAGTTGGCGGAGGAACTCCGTATGCTCGAGGAATGGGAACCCCTTCCGGAGTTTGAGGTGGAGGAAACGTCGAAGGTCCTCCGACCTCAACAGTGTCGAGAGATGCCCCTCCGGAGGTCCGAGGGGACCTCCGAATAGGGTTACTAGTTGCACTCCGCTTAGGAGGCATGATGTAAGAAGTTGGTAGAGAACGAAGTTTCTTGGACTAGGTTCCCCACGGACGGCGCCAACTGTTGGCATAAAAGATTACGCTAACAGGTTTCTGAGGATTAGAAACTAACAAACGAAGTGTTTGCGAAGTAAACTGTTCTAAGCCTCCGAAAGGATAATAACTTAGAATAGTTCGAAAGTGTGTATTGAATAACTTGTATTCGGTCCGTATTACAGGGTGAAACGGGGGGTATTTATAGGCCCAAACATTAAGGAAAAGACCCTTTTACCCCTCTGTTACAACCGACATAGTGGAAACTATTCGGTACCCTTAATAGGGCTAAAATGGTAAAAGACTAATCTAATGAGAAAAAAGATAAGTCTTCCATCTTAGCTGGCAGAAAAGATCTCAGAAGAGTCCTTGTTCGAGGATATACTCCGAACTAAGGTCCATCTTCATACTTCGAACTTGACTCAAGGCATCTCCGAAGATGCATGTTGGAAACCTTCGAATCCATTATCTGCCTTTGTGTTGTTACTGCAATAACCCTGAGGATGGAATATTTCCCCCCAACAACAGTTTTATTACTAGACTCGGCCTGACCATTGGCCTGAGCATAGTACGGTGAAGAGTTTACCAACTTAATACCATAAAGTTCGGCAAAGTCTCTCACTTCTTTGGAAACAAATGAACTACCTTGATCTGTAGTGAGAGTTTGGGGAATACCGAATCTATGTATAATGTGCTCTAAGATAAAATCAAGTACCTCGTTGTGAGTCATATTCTTGAGAGGCATGGCTTCGGTCCATTTGGTGAAGTAGTCTGTCGCCATCAACATGAACCGATGCCCCTTTGAAGAAGGAGGATGGATCTGACCGATGAAGTCTAAACCCCAACCTCGGAACAACCATGGCTTGATAATAGTGTTAAGCAATGGAGTAGGAGCTAGCTGAATATTGCCAAACTTCCGGCACGCTTCACACCCTTTATAATATCTAAAACAATCATCAGTCATAGTCGGCCAGTAGAAACCTGCTCTTTTGAGAATCCAACTCATTTTCTGGGCCGACTGATGAGTGCCACAAAGCCCTTCATGGACTTCTCCCATAGCTACCTGGGACTGCTCATAATCTAAACACCTTAAAAGTACTCCATCAATAGTTCGGTGATATAATACATCATCTAGCAACACAAATTTAAGCGCTTGTTGCCGATATTTCCGATCAACCCTTTGACTAGGGTTTCTCAAACATTGGACGATTGGAATTCTCCAATCGCCCTTATGGACTTCCGGAGGGTTTGCTGACTCCTTTCCTATGGTGATGTCTAAGCTGCTGCCCCTCGGGCTTTTCCCACTTCTACCGAAGCCTAACTGGGTCGGTCATGCAGAGTTCATTAGGCCAAAGTGCTTCATCTGAGGGTTCTAGCTCCCGAAGACCTTTGTTGTCCTGCGTGCTTTAGCGCAGGGGCTCCAGCGTGCCAGGCCTTCGGGGGATGTAGTGTTCTGACACGAGGGCTTGACACATGATACACTCCGGTGGCCGGAGGGGTCTGACCCATAGGATTCGACAGACCTCGCGCCTACTTGAAGCTTCTGGCTTCAGCAGTAAGACCAAACATTGGCTCTTCTTGTCTAGAAATTTTCTTCTCACGACTTGATAGCCAGATGCTTGTTGAGCCAAATCATTTGCAATTGAATTGGCCTCTCTTGACATGTGAGAGATCTCGAAGTCGTCAAAAGTAGAATTATGTCTAAACATTTATCTAAGTAACTATTTAGCAAGCCATTAAAACATTGATCACTTTTAGCTACTTGTTGTACCACTACGGAGATTCACCATATACATGGACATGTTTAGCACCTATAGATTCTAGCAATTCAAGTCCTAGTAATAAGGCTTCATATTCGGCTTGGTTATTAGTAGACAGAAATTCTAAACGGGCTGAAGTTTCAAAGTGTGAACCATCAGGAGATGTGAGGATGACCCCTATACCTTGGCCTTTCTTGCAAGTTGAACCATCAAAATAAAGTTTCCATGGCACTACCTCGATTAGAGCAATGTTGTCACTCCAACTGATATCTATGTGGTGATTAACTATAAAATTAGTGACAATTTGGCCTTTCATAGCTCTTAGAGGTTCATAGGCCAAATCATAGTCAATCAAAGCGTAAGCCCACTTTCCAATTCATCCACTTAGAATCGGCTTTTGAAACATGTATTTTATAACATCAGTTTGGCAAGCAACAATACACGTGGTAGGGAGAAGATAGTGATGTAACTTGGTACATGCGTAGTAAAGTGATAAACATAAGCGCTCTTCAAACACGTACCTGGTTTCAATGTCCAGCAGACGACGGCTCAAGAATGTGATGATGTATTCTTTTCCTTCCACCTCCTGGGTTAGCACGGCCCCTATCACGCTATCTTCGGTGGCAATGTACAACTGAAACGGAATTCAGGCTTTTGGTGCTCTCACCACGGGTGGTGATGATAAGCACTCTTTAATCTTTTCAAAGGAACTTTGCGGACTTGCTCCCCAAGTGAACTCGGCTTCATTCTTTAGCGGGAGTATAGGGACAAAGGCATCAATCTTGCCAGATAGGTTAGATATAAAGCGACGCAAATAATTCATCTTGCCTAGCAACTTCTGCATATTTTTCTTGCATGTCGGCACTGCAAACTTTCTAATCTTCTCAAGCCTCTTAGGATCAATTTCTATACCTCTTTCATGAATCATGAATCCTAATAACTTGTCCGCCAACACGCCAAAAGCACATTTGAGTGGGTTCATTTTCAAGCTATACTGTCACATCCTATCAAAAGCAACTTTCAAGTGGGCTAAATGGTTTCCCATAGCGTCCGATTTGACTACAACATTGTCTATGTAAACTTCCAACATAACTCCTAACAAGTCATGAAAGATCAAGTTCATAGCACGTTTGTTGGGGAAAATACTTCATCCCCAGGGTCTTTACAATTATACGACAAAGACAATTTACTAAATTGAAGTTCAAGTATTAACTCCGGCCTCGCATATGATCAAGCTCGGGGAATCCATGTAGACTTCTGTTCGGAGTATAACTTCGAAGGTTCAATCTTTAGAGACCTTATCTGCCAGCGAGGATGGAAGACTTATCTTCTTTCTAATTAGATTAGTCTTTTACCATTTTAACCCGATTAGGCGTACTGAAATAGTTTCCACTATGTCGGTTGTAATTGAGGGGTAAAAAGGTCTTTTCCTTAAGATTTTTACCTATAAATACCCCCATTTTTACCCTGTAATAATCATCGAATACTCAGCTATTCAATACACAACTTCGAACTACTTCGAGCTATTATCCTATTCAGAGGCTTCAAATAGTCCACTTCACAAACTCCTTGTTTGTTAGTTCTTAATCTTCGAGAACCTATTAGCATAATATTTTACGCCAACAGTTGGCGCCGTCCGTGGGGAACCTAGTCCAAAAAACTTCATTCTCTACCAAGTTTTTAGAGCCATGCCTCCTAAGTGGAGTTCAGGTGGCAGTCCCCTTCAGAGGTCCCCTCGGACCTCCGGAGCAGGATCTTCGAATACGGTCGAGGTCAGAGGACCTTCGGTAGTTCCTCCACCTCAGACCCCCGAAGGGAATTTTCTTCCATGAACATATGAAGCCTCTTTAGGGACTCTGTCTATGCTTCGACCAGACGGAGCTCCTCCTCCAGCTCCGACTATGCTCCAAATTGACATGTTCAGTTCCCAAGACCCGGAAGCTCCTTCCGTAAGAAATGAAGATAGCCTTGGAGACATGGCGACCCAGATGGCCAGTCTCCAAGCTGAAATGACAAGGTGGAGGCAGGAAGCGGCAGATAGGCTTCATCATCAAGTCATTCTTGTCATCCCAGAGGTGCCTCAAGACAATGACTCTCTTCTTTATCCCAAAGCCCCAGAGAATGCTTCCTTTGATGGCGAGTCTCCGCTGCACCCTGATTTACAAAAAGTGCGATTCGACCCCAAATTCAAAACTTCGAAGGTTTGTAAGTACTCCGGAGAAGAGGATCCAGGGGAGTTCTCTCATTCGTATGCTTTGGCGATTGAGGCCAGCGGAGGGGTTCGAGATACCATGGCCAAGTTCTTCCCCCTCGCGCTCGAAGGAGTTGCTTTACGTTGGTTCTAGTCTTTGAAGCCAGGATCAATTAGAACTTGGGAGTAGCTAAGGAAAAAGTTTATAAGTAACTTTTAGGGTACCTTTGTACCCCCTATGTCTACGGGAAGTCTTTTCCAGGTGAAGCAGCAACCTGGAGAAACTTTAAGAGAGTTCTTCAAGCGCTTCGCTCAAATGAAGTCACAGATAAGAGGGCTATCTGCATCGTCCGTCGTCGATGTAGCCCAAGAGGGAGTTACTCATGTGGGCCTCCTTGACAAACTCCATCGAAAATAGATATCCTCTGTAGCTCCGAAGAACAGCTTCGACTCCACCAATAATTCACGAAGTCAAGCTCGAGGTGAAGACTTCCACACCTTCGGAGGGGCCCAACTTCGACATCTAGCATGATAGGTGTCGGGGGCAAAAACATCCTCGCTCCAAAGTCTTGAACATTGCTCCTTCTCCACAGAAATTTTCCCCTAGAAATCCGCAAGCTTCGGCAAACAAGGTCAACGGCTGGAGGCCACCAGGGAAGCCGACTAGCAAGGCCCAAGCCTTCTTCTGCTACGTTCACAGTGAAAATCGGAGTCACGATACATATGAGTGCAAGTCTATACTGGCTTTAAGAGGCGAGTACCTTGAAAGGACCTCTGGTCGAGGCACTACATACCGAGTCCCCTCCGAGGCACGTCCGGAGCCTGTGCAGGTTGTCATACGTGTAGACAACTTCGACCCCACACGACAACCTTCGGTTGTCAATATTATGCCACCCCCGAAGCAAGAAGATGGCCAAGACCGGGGCAAAAGAGTAGTCCTCCCCATTTCTGGAGGGGGAACTCTTGGCAGTATGTCAAAGAGGCAGCAGAGAGAGTATGTTTCGGAAGTAGGTCATATTGAAACTTCTTCGTCTGCAGCCGCAATGCCCGAGTGGTCCCATGTGCCTATATCTTTTTTCTGCAGATGATGCAGCAGGCATAAAATTCCGACATGCAGATCCCCTTGTCATCACTACCGATATAGCAGGAATTGAAGTTCGGAGTGTGCTTGTCGATGGCTGGAGTTCAGTAGATATCATATTTGTTCAAGCTTTCGATGAGCTCTGTATCTCTAGGAAACATCTCCTCCCCGTAGCCCATCCCCTGCAAGGCTTCGTAGGACCTCCTCTTGATGCCCTTGGCCAAATAGGTCTTGAGGTTGCTTTTGGAGAGGGGCTCCTGGCAAGAACGAAGGACGTAATCTTCGATTTTGTAGATGCCCCTTAAGCTTATAATGTTATCTTCGGAAGGGGCATGTTAAATCAGTTCGGAGCTGTGGCGCACCATAACTATTTATGTAAGAAGATGCCCATGCAAGCAGGAGTACTCACAGTCTTCGGTGACCAAGCCACTGCGCGAAGAGAAGAATATGGTCATGGCCCCCTCTTGACCTAAGACAAGTGAATAACGTACAAGGCAATTCAGAGGATATCTCTACTTCATGTGAGTCTTCGAAGAAATCCTTCCCAAGGCCAAGCCCCGAAGGAGAAATCGTAACAAAGATTATTGTAAAGGACGGCAAAGACTATTCTTTGCAGTTCGGCAAAGATTTGCCTTCGGAGATCGCTACTTCATTAGAAAAAGTAGTCGAAGAAATTTTGGATGTCTTTGCCTGGTCTGATGAAGACATTCTAGGAGTCAACTGAGATATCATTGAGCACAACTTACTTGTTAACCCAAGGGTTAGGCCTGTTCGACAGGGGCTTCGAAAGCTATCAGTAGAAAGGGCAAGCCTTGCTAAGGCAGCAGTGGAGAAATTTTTGAAGGCTGGGATTATCAGAGAAGTAGCTCATACGGAGTGGCTAGCTAACCCAGTCTTCGTCAAAAAGAAATCCTCCGGGAAGTAGCGCATGTGTATTGATTTTACATCTTTGAATAAAGCATGCCCACGTCACCCCTACCCCATGCCCTGAATAGATCAATTAGTTGACTCCACTGCTGGTTCAGAGTTATTAAGCTTCCTCGACGTGTACTCCGGTTATCATCAAATCTGGTTGAAGCGCGAAGATGAAATCAAAACAAGCTTTGTAACTCCCTCGGGAGTCTTCTGCTATGTAAGAATGCCCTTTGGCTTGAGAAATGTCGGGGCAACCTTTTTGAGATTAATTGCTAAGGCTCTAGGTCACCAAATAGGCCGCAATGTAGAAGCCTATATGGATGATATTGTAATAAAGAGTGCTTTAAAGCACCAGCATAGCATACACTTAGCGGAAACATTTGAGAGCCTCCGAGCATGTGGAGTCCGCCTCAACCCCACAAAATGTATCTTCGGGGCTCAAGCTGGGAAGTTGCTAGGGTATCTAGTTTCAAGTAGAGGAATTGAAGCTAGCCCTACTCAAATAACTGCATTGCAAAAAATGGCTCTGCCGGAGAATTTAAAACAGGTACAGAAGCTTACAGGCCTCCTTGCAGCACCCAGCAGATTCTTAGATGGGTCCGCAGAACGAAGCCTGCCCATATTCAAAGCATTAAAAGGGTCTGAAGATATTGCATGGACACCGGAGTGCCAAAATAGTTTTGATGATATTAAAAATTATCTCAGCAACCTCGCAACACTCATTGTGCCCGTTGCAGATGAAACCCTACTTCTTTACCTCGTAGCTACCGGCTCCGCTATCAGTGCAGTCCTTGTTAGAGAAGTTGATTTCAATGGGAAGTTGGTGCAGAATCTAGTTTATTTTGTATCCGAAGCTTTAACTGGAGCAAAAACAAGATATTCTGAGCTTGAGAAGTTCACTTATGCTCTGATAATGGCTTCGAGGAAATTACGACATTATTTTTTAGCACATAATGTAATTGTACCAACTTCGTATGCTTTGGGAGATATGCTCCGAAGCAAATATTCTATGGGGAGAATTGGAAAATGGGCCATAGAGCTAGAACCCTTCGGCATCTCCTTTGTAGCAAGAAGAGCAATTAAGTCGCAAGTGGTGGCGGACTTTGTAGCAGAATGGACTCCATCTACAATATGGGCTCCAGAGAAATCAAACGAAGGAATTTGGACCATATACTCCGATGGAGCTTTTCAAGCGTCCGGAGCAGGTATTGGAGCAATAATAATTTCGCCTTCAAGGCAAAGAGCAATGTACTCCACAGGGCTCAACTTTAAGTCCACCAATAATATAGTGGAGTATGAAGGAATTTTGTTAGGACTCCTAAAAGCACGTGCTCTGGGTGGGTGCTACAAGAGTTGTTATCAAAACAGATTCTCAAATTGTAGCAGGGCACGTTGACAAAAGTTTTCAAGTTCGGCATCCGCAGCTTGCAAAATATCTGGAAGAGATCCATAAGATTGAAGCAACATTCAAAGGGATTTCCATCCCTAGCAAAAGCTGCAGCTCGAGCCGTGGATATTCCGGAAGGAGCCTTTTATGAAGAACTTACTTCGCCTTCGGTGCCACAAATTCCTCCTGCGGACCACAGCTTTCAAGATTGCAGCTAAGAGTTTGGAATTATCATATAATGAACGATATTCTTTACAAGGCCAGAGTATGTTCCCCCCTACTCCGATGTATTTCTCAAGCCAAAGGTCAAGAGATACTTCGAGAAATTCATGAAGGCTTTTGTGGTAGCCATCTGCCCCCCCCCCCCCCCCGAGTTTTAGTAGGAAAAACACTTCGTCAGGGGCTTTATTGGCCTACAATAGTAGCTGATGCGGAGAGCTTAGTCCGCACATGCCAAGGTTGTCAATGGATAGGAAGATGAAGTCATCGTCCACCAATAACTCTTCAAGTCATTGCTCTAGTTTGGCCTATGGTAAGATGGGTCATGGATCTCATTGGCCCCTTCCAAGTAGCAAAAGGATATCTGAAATTTGCAGTGGTAGAAATTGAATATTTTTCCAAGTGGGTCGAAGCAGAACCCCTCACAGCTATCACTTCAAATAATGTACAAAATTCTTTTGGAAGAATGTTATATGCAAGTTCGGAGTGTCTCGACAGCTCACAGTCGACAACGGGACACAATTTGAAGCGGAGCCCTTCAGGAAGTTTTGCGAAGACCTTGGCATACAAATATGTTTTGCAGCTGTGCGTCATCCTTAGTCTAATGGAGCTATCGAACGGGCTAATGGTAAATATTTTATCAGGGCTAAATTGAAGAATAATAGGATTAGCAAAGGGGCTGTGGACTGAGGAACTCCCAAAGATTTTATGGTCCATTCGGACCACTCAACCGAGGTCCACAGGTTTTACTCCTTTCAGATTATTATTCGGAGATGAAGCTATGACACCGACAGAGCTCAGAGGGGGATCTCTTCGCACCACCGAACCTGAAATAGAAAGTGAAAGGCAAGCTTCACTAGATTTAACGGAAGAAACAAGGCTTCGAGCTGTTGCAAATTTGTCAGAATATCAACATCAAACGAAGACTTGGTATGACCCAAAGGTTAAGCTTAATGAACTTAAACCAGATCATCTAGTTTTGCGAAGCATCACAGCACTAGGGAAATTAGGAAACAAGTGGGAAGGTCCATACATCATTCTATGTTTAGGACGCCCTGGTTCTTTTAAACTATCTAATTTAGAAGGCAAAGAGTTAAAGCATGCTTGGCATGCGGAGCACCTAAAGCGATATTTTGCATAGGGGCTCCTTGTAATCATCTGTAAATGCATTCTGAATAAATAAAGCTCATGCTTCAGATAATGCCTACCTCTCAAACACTTCATACTTCTAGTGGACGCACTGGAGGAATGAAGTTGGCTGTGAGGGAAGTGTCATTCATTTGAACCAATTTTACGGACTTCAAACCACTGGTTCGAAGCTTCCGATGAGGTGGGAAAGGCACAAAAAATGGATTCCAAGCCATCGGCTTGAAAGCATCCGTAAAAAGAGTCCAAGGAGACCAAATGATACGGATTCCAAGCTCAGGCTTGAAAGCATCCGTAAAAAGAGTGCAAGGAGACCACTATGCAAATTCCAAACCACTAGTTTGATAGCATTCGCAAAAAGAGCCGAAGGAGGCCAAACAAAATAGACTTCGAGCTAATAGCATGAAACGTCTGTAAAAAGAGTCCAAAGCAACCATTTTTATCAGATGCCACGGTATCCGAAAAAGAGTCTGAAGTGAATACATTAAAAAAAGGTACTAAGTTACCAGTTTTTAAACTCCGAGTTAGTAGAGTCGAAGACATTTTTGAGATCTAATTAGTCAATCTCTAATTTCATAAGGGGCTCTGAGCCTCCAAAATTGTGCTCCTAACTGATGCTATTTTCATTGCGCGTAACCAACTTCGACCAAATTTCGAAGTTGCTTACACCCAAAGAGGGGCTAGGAAGTAGGGTGAGAAACCATGTTGAAGTACACGGGTGTGATACTCCAGATGTGATCAGTGTGTCAACGGAAGTCAAAGGAAGGGAGATATGAAGACCTGTCGAGTCTGAGGTGCATGTGACTCAGGTACACGGGCAGCGAGCGACAGCCGGGCAGAGGAGCCGCAGGGTCGGGATGGCCCAATCCGGGTACATGGCTAGGAGCGACAGAGGATCCACTAGTATGTTGACTGGGTTTGACTGAGGTACACGGGCGGCGAGCGATTGCCGGGCTGAGGAAGCTACGGGGTCGGGCCGGCCCAATCCGGGTACCCGGTGCGAAGACGGTGGACGCTTTGTCAGTTTCGGCTCAAAACTGACAACCTATTATTAATTCATTTTTAGGATATTAATATTTAGTTTTTAAGTTTAGAATATTTTTATTTGAGTCAGAAGATTTTTTCTAAGAATATTTTAGTAATTTTTGGAATTTATTTTAGAGTAAGTATTAATTTACCCTAGGGGTAAATTAGTCTTTTCATGTATTAGGAGTCGCCTATAAATAGGCCCCTATCCCCCCTAGGGATAGATGACTGTTTTTAATAGATCAATCTACTACAGTCCAATCGTTCTCGTTTTCCACCGGAAAAATTTTCGTCTTCCCTTCGCTAAGCTTTTCGCCGGCGATTCTTTCTCTTGGCTTTCACGTGGGATCTCCAGCGCGCACAGTCTTGGCAGCAGTTTCATCCTAGGCAGCGGCAGGTCGTCACGTAGGGCGTGACAGCAAAAGTCTTGTCTTCTGCCATACGGCTGCGTAGGGAGGAATCTGTGCGCAGGAGCAAGAAGTATTCCCAAGGAGCAGATTGTATCTGCAGCACATCACATGCGTGCACAGTAGTTCAACGCGGGCCCCACACATGTTTTGCTGCTCACGGTGTTGAAAGCCCACAAATCTCCACAGAAGATCTGGCCAAGTGCATGGCCGGCTACATCACATGTTCACACGAGCCTTGACGCAGCTTTTGGCGGAGTCCTGTAGCAGTCCAAGAACATAATCACGAAGCAAGGAGTGCAGCAGCTTTTTTCTTCGGCCAAACGCATAGCCTGGCGTCCGTTCTTTGCTTCACGGCTAGGTTTCCAATGGCGGGCCCCACGACTGTCCTCTGCAGCTGCTCCTGGTGAAAGCTTCACGCGTGGCCACGACGGCAAGACTTCTCTCCAAGCGCAGTAGAAAGGTTCACGGTGGCTGGAGTTCCGCTCGGCCGCGTCAACAGATGGTAATTAATCTAATCTACTATTTCTTTGGTAGATCAATTTTTAGAGATAATCATCTATTAATTAATTAGCTGAAAATCTGTTTAGAAATTTTGTGGGTAATATAATCTGCCAAAATAATTTTTAGTACTCACATATTTTTACTTAAGTACTTTTAATCTGCTTATATAGAAAGAAAAAATTATTATTAGTTACATCAATATTTTTATTCTAGATTTACATGAAATATTTTAGGTGTATTTCTGAATTAATTTCTGGATGATCCATGTTATTATTTAGTTGATTAGTATTTTATTTTTAGACCACAATCTGAATATTTTGTTAATGTATTTGGGTATTTTGCGTACGTTACAAATATTTCGAGTACCAATTTTATTTAAAGTAGTAGTTTTATTTAGTTTATCTTTAATATCATTTAGATTAAGATACCAATCATTTTTAAGCTAGACAAGTTTTATTCCAGTAATTTGCTTTGTCAATATTATTTGTCTGGTTAAGTTTATTTGGTGTTGAGAGTAAAATATAGTTTAGCAAAATTTTTAGGCGCCCATTCACCCCCCCTCTGGTCGCTACTTTCGGTCCTACAAGTGGTATCAAAGCAAGGTTAGGTTTTTCTAAAATCTTAACCAATTCAAAACCTAGGTAGTGACCATGACGTCTTCTGGTAAAATCCCATCCCTAGAAGCTTTTGGCTACACTTATTTGAAGACTCGTATGCGAGCATACCTTATGAGCCAGAGCTCGGACATATGGGATATTTGTGTTCATCCTAGTTTCACCATAACGACTATTGCTGCGGATACTGCTGCTGATGTAATTACCCAGCATCAAAATAATAGTAAGGTGGTGAACATTTTATTTTTTGGTCTAGGTCCTAGTGAGTTTGAGCGTGTTAGCCATCTCACCACTGCTAGAGAGATCTGGGCTACCCTCCAGGCACACCATGAGGGGACAGCTCAGGTCAAGGCTAGGCTCTACCAGACCTACCGGCGTGAGTATGAGAATTTCTCACAGAAGCTGGGTGAGACAGTTGAGGCTTTGTTTGGTCGCTTTCAATCGATCATTAACAAGCTACGCGTTAACAAGGACGATGGCGATCAGCTGGTCTCAGATCATGAACAAGCGCTTAAGGTACTTCATACTTTAGACCCTAAGATCTGGGCGATCAAGGTCTCTTCTATTGTTGAGAGCACGTCTTATGATACCTTGACCATCGCAGAGCTATTTAGTAAGTTCAAGGCCTCAGAGGTCGATATCCAGTTCAGATCAAATCTCACTGGTTCTGGATCAAAGACTCTGGCGCTTGCGACACCATCTGCTGATCCTAATGCCATGAGTTGTATTGTGTTTTCCTTGATGTCTATTTCTGAGGAACAACTTGATACTTTAGGAGATGATGATTTGTGCTTGTTTAACAACTGGGTGCAACGTGTATATGATAAGTGAATGTTTAAGAGACACGACACAAAATCCGGATGCTTTGAGTGTGGTGATACAAGTCATTTCATTGCCGACTGCCCCAAGCGGAAGAATTACAAGAAGGGAACCGGCGGAAACTCCTACGACTCTGACAACTCTACAAAGGGCAAGCCCAAGACGAGATTCTTTCGTAAAGCTTTGAAGGACTACAGACGTGAGAAGAGACAAGGCTTTCTTTGCCGAGATGGAGAAAAGCTACTCCAAGAGATCCTCGTCTTCCTCCTCATCATCGAGCTCAAGTGATGAAGAGATCGTGATCAGGAAGGGGAAGGGCAGGGATGATCCGACGGGCCTCTGTTTCATGGCCTTCTGGGACAAGCCGAAGAGACGCTCACGTGACAGCTGAAGACCCCCCGAGAGCTTCTACAAAATGGCTCTTGGGGAGAAGAAAGAAAAGGACTCCTCCGACGACTCCGACGATGACGATGATGAGAAGGCATCATCCTATGAACAAGAAGTTGTTAATTTATTAGAACAGAACCGCCAGGAGTTGAAGTATAGGGAGAAATTGCTTAGAGGGGCTAAGAAGAGGATAGATGAGCTTGAGAGTGAGCTTGCCACAACAAATGGCAAGATTGACAGTCTGTCTTCTTCCCCTTGCTTGGGTGATAGTGGTGAGTGCCCTAACTGTGAGGTGTTGTTGTGTGACCTGACGACTCTGAACTCCAGGTACACAGAGAGAGTAGATGAGAGAGACGCATTGGCCACTGAGCTTGAGAGTGCTCAGCAGGAGCTAAAAGATGCTCATGCCACTGTCGTCGCACCTTGTGTAGACTGCCCATCTTATTTAGCTAGTATAGCTGAGCTGAGAGCCAAGAGTGATGAGCAGTTGAGCGAGTTAGCTGGAGTGAGAGGTGAGTTGGAGCAGACTAAGCTAGAGCTTGAGACCTTGTCAGTTCCGTCCACTGTTTGTGAGAACTTCCTGTCCATTAGAATGGAGTTGATCAAGCTAAAAGCTGAGAAGTCTGTCGAAGCTGATAAAGAGTGTGAGATCTGCTTGTCTCAGATGGAGGTGTTAGCTTCTTTGAGAGAGGAGCTAGCTTATGTTCAGAATGAGAACTTTTACCTCCATCAGATCCTGAGTTGGATTAGTGCCATAGAGCCACATCTCTGCATGATGATCCAGTAGTTCAAGAGACCGGATGGGTTTGGGGTAGGTTACACCTATACCAAGGCTGATTTTGAGAGTGCTATTAGTCGAGTAGTGGAGTGGAGTAAGATGACTCCCGAACAGAGATATCCCAAGACTCACTCCACTGAGTCCTTTAAGGATAGTCAGCCTAAGGATGGAGTGATCCAAGAACAACCTAAAGCTCCACCTAAGAAGCAGATCTGGGTCCCAAAGCCTAAAACTCTCCACACTTCTCTTGATTCTTTACCTGGACCCTCTCACACCAAAGATGATACACCTAACACCACCAAGCCTAAGAATCCCAAGCCTGAACCACATACCAAGAAGCCTACCTATCACTGTGAGTTTTGTAGAGAGATGGGCATCTTGAGGAGTTTTGCTTCTGGAGGAAGCGGGTTGAGCGAGTAGAGAGAGCTCGAGGTGGGCAGGAGCAGTTCTACCAGCAGGGTGGTAGACAGATAGTTCCTCGATGTAGAGAGAGGCTAGAGGCCAGGCCACGTCGTGTAGGTGGTGGTAGAGGAGACGATTTTTATGATCGTGCTCCGGAGGATGGTTTCCGTTCCGGCAGAGTTCCAGATCGTTTGGTATACGGTTTTTGATCTCGCGGCCGTGATTTTAGGCAGAACAGAGGACCGCGCTTTGAACCGAGTTTTGGACCAGACTCATATGATTCCTTCTGTTTTCCTACATACGAGCAGATGGCTCGACACTGGTTTAGCACTTTTGCTAAACCTGGCATTGGACCGTTTGCTCCCTCTCATGATTATTGATCGTGATTTGGGGGTTGTGTATCTTTTTTAGGATATTTTGAGTCAGTTTTTTTCTTTTCTTCTTTAATTTTTATTGAGTCTTTTTGTGTGCGTTCATATCATGCATAATCATTAATCACATTTTGAGCTTGCTTCTGTTATATGATTCATCTGCTTTACTTTCTCTAGCTAGTATATGTTTTTGATTACTTGTCGATGATCATGTTCTATTTCAGTTCACATGATATATCTGATATTTGTCATATGCATGGCTTTATGTTTTTAAAATTGAAAAATGATCACCATTGGTTCTGGTAACTAGCATGTGTAGGCTGAATGCTTTTGCTATCTCTTACATGCCTTGTAGCTAGATCATTACTTAGATGCAGATATGCAACTCGGACATCCATATGCTTTAAATATGAAAAATGTGCTATAAAACTGATAAAAATTCAGACAAATGAAAAATTTATTTATGCATTTTTATGATTATTAGAAAAGATCCAGTGGGTTTGCTTTGTCGCATTGCATTGTTCTGGACTGCTTTCCATAGCACTTTGGTATAAACTAGGACGGTGTAATGTATGCCAAGACCACTGTCTTAAGCTTCTGATGGTCCAGCTCTGGCCTAGGCTTGACTTGGTCGGTTAGCATAAGGTTTGACATGCAAATAACCCCTGGCAGAAATGAAAAAAAGGGAAAAAAGTCTGAAATTTTTTTAAAAAAATGACAAGTTTGCTGACGCACTTTGTTTTGGACAATGCTTATCTTGGTAGATATCAGTTAGCTTTTGCATCTCATGCTTTACTTTGCTTGTCTACTAGAAAAAGTGTTGATGCTTTTGTTTTTCAAAAATCGAAAAATGCGTGCTAATGACTTTCTTAAGATATCATCTATTGCACTGATCATGTCATGTATCTTACACAGTATATCTTTTGCTATACCTGTTAGATGTTGTAATTGCAGTCAATCATATCTAAGAAGCATGCTTTTCACACTCCACTTGCACCCCACCTGCATTCATGACATATTTTGAGGGGGAGCTGCATTTCAGGGGGAGTTTGTGTCTATGTCTCTTTAGAGTGCATTTAGTCTCACTTGATGAGTCCATTTGTCAACAAGGGGGAGAAATTTTGGTGTTTGGAGTACATTTTTTAGCTTTCTCTAGGATTTATTTCAGGGGGAGTTCCTTGTTGGTAATTCTGAGATTTGCACTTGTTTTTGAGTCTTTGTTTTTGGTAAACCATAATGATCATTTTCTTGCTTCTGTTTGGCTTTTGGTCATTAGGGTTAAACTTTTATTTTTTATTCTATTTTCTTTTGTCTTTGTTTTCTTGTTTCCACATGTTTTGCAGGTTCTGAAGATGAGCTGAAGAGGGTGTTGACAATGCACTCATCAAGGGAGAGATTGAGAAATCGTGTTGAAGTACATGGGTTTGATACTCCAGATGTGATGAGTGATTGTCAACGGAAGTCAAAGGAAGGGAGATATGAAGACCTGCTGAGTTTGAGGCGCATGTGACTCAGGTACATGGGCAGCGAGCGACAGCCGGGTAGAGGAGCCGCGGGGTTGGGCTGGCCCAATCCGGGTACATGGCTAGGAGCGGCAGAGGATCCACTAGTCTGTTGACTGGGTTTGACTCAGGTACACGGTCGGCGAGCGATTGCTGGGCTGAGGAAGCTGCCGGGTCGGGCCGGCCCAATCCGGGTACCCGATGCGAAGACGGTGGACGCTTTGTCAGTTTCGGCGCAAAACTGACAACCTTTGATTAATTCGTTTTTAGGATATTAATATTTAGTTTTTAAGTTTAGAATATTTTTATTTGAGTCAGGAGATTTTTTCTAAGAATATTTTAGTAATTTTCAGAATTTATTTTAGAGTCAGTATTTTTATGTATTAGAAGTCACCTATAAATAGGCCCCTATCCCCCCTAGGGATAGATTACTATTTTTAATAGATCAATCTACTACAGTTCAATCATTCTCGTTTTCCACCAAAAAAAAATTTCGTCTTCCCTTCGCTAAGCTTTTCGCCAGCGATTCTTTCTCTTGGCTTTCGTGTGGGATCTCCGGTGCGCACAGTCTTGGCAGCAGTTTCATCCTAGGCAGCTGCAGGTCGTCACACACGGCGCGTGACAACAAAAGTCTTGTCTTCTGCCATACGGCTGCGCAGGGAGGAATCTGTGCGCAGGAGCAAGAAGTATTCCCAAGGAGCAGATTGTATCTGCAGCACATCACATGTGTGCATAGTAGTTCAACGCGGGCCCCACACATGTTTTGCTGCTCACGGTGTTGAAAGCCCACAAATCTCCACAGAAGATCCGGCCAAGTGCATGGCTGGCTACATCACATGTTCACACGAATCTTTACGCAGCTTTCGGCAGAGTCCTATAGCAGTCCAAGAACATCATCACGAAGCCAGGAGTGCAACGGCTTTTTTCTTCGGCCAAACGCATAGCCTGGCGTCCATTCCTTGCTTCACGGCTGGGTTTCCCACGGCGGGCCCCACGGCTGTCCTCTGCAGCTGCTCCTAGTGAAAGCTTCACGCGTGGCCATGACGGCAAGACTTCTCTCCAAGTGCAGCAGAAAGGTTCACAGTGGCTGGAGTTCCGCTCGGCCACGTCAACAGATGGTAATTAATCTAATCTACTATTTCTTTGGTAGATCAATTTTTAGAGATAATCATCTATTAATTAATTAGCTGAAAATCTGTTTAGAAATTTCGTGGGCAATATAATCTGCCAAAATAATTTTAGTACTCACATATTTTTACTTAAGTACTTTTATTCTGCTTATATAGAAAGAAAAAATTATTATTAGTTACATCAATATTTTTATTCTAGATTTACATGAAATATTTTAGGTTTATTTCTGAATTAATTTCTGGATGATCCATGCTATTATTTAGTTGATTAGTAGTTTATTTTTACACCGCAATCTGAATATTTTATTAATATATTTGGGTATTTTATTTACAGTAGTAGTTTTATTTAGTTTATCTTTAATATCATTTAGATTAAGATACCAATCATTTTTAAGCTAGACAAGTTTTATTCCAGTAATTTTCTTTGTCAATATTATTTGTCTGGTTAAGTTTATTTGGTGTTGGGATTAAAATATAGTTTAGCAAAATTTTTAGGAGCCCATTCACCCGCCCCCCCTCTGGTCGCTACTTTCAGTCCTACATAGGGAGACAATTTTGAAACTTTAATCTTTATCATTCAAACAGATTACATTACATCATGAAAAGTCTGTGTCTATACCGAGAAGGAAACGAAGACTTCTTCGATCCCTAGAGCTACTATTGAAACTAGAACAACTTCGAAGGCGACTCGTCCCAGAGCCAGGAGTTTTAATAACTTTACGTTTAACCCTCTTCCCTCCTTTGGAAGCTCGAAAGTCCTTCTGCTCTTGCTGAAGCTCGGCCTAGGTCCGAAGTCGCTCGGGGCTTCTTTCCTAGCTTCGAAGTTGTTCAAGGCTCTTTTCTACTTGCTCTTCGGCAGTATTTTCTTCTTCAGACCATTCAATGTCCTCAAAAGACGAAGGTTCTAAACTAACTTCCTTTTCCACCTTTTTAATATAAGTTAATATACCTTTACATATTTCGGGCATAACTTCACTGGAGCTTCCCCGAGGAATTGAAAATTGAGGGCGTTTGTGAGGTCGTAGAGCTTCGAAGGTAGCCCATAACAGGTGAAGCTCTTCGTTAACTTCTAGCACTTCAAGATCATCCAAAAAAGGTTGGAAAGCCTAAAAACATTTCCAAATAAGTATTTCCATTACTAAAGGATAAAAGCATAAATTTTTACATAATCGGAGCCCTAAGGAGAACTAGACCTTCGGGTCCGAAGGGTGTTGGCTGCTCGAAGGTTGTGACCGCGCTTGCTTTTGGCGAAGTCCTTCATCAATCCAGGTCTTGATTGCTGATCGGCCTTCAGCTCTCCAAGATGGTTGGAAGGCTTCCCAAGCTGCAGCCACATCGGTGGAAGGAGTTAAGAGCCAGTCATCACCGAACTTGACAGGAGTTGCCTGTAGTTCTGGTGCTACTGATAGCCCTAAATCCTCGTAGTAGCAAAGCAATCCGAGAGCAGCTACTTGGCCGGAGATTTCTCCATACCGAATACCCGCTATCTTCATGGTCTTCGCTGCTGCTTGGATCATTTTCAATCTCCGCAGCAGAGGGATGTCGCCAGTTGAAGGAAAAGTCCAAGAAGTGCCGAAGTACTCCAGGACACACCGAAGGTTGTCCTTGGTTTCTAAGGCTACCTTCTCACACTTCGCCTTATCTTCGGACAAAGCATCTTTTGACGAAGACAGTTCGTCTATCAAAGAAGATAGCCTAGCTGCCTCTGTAACCAAAGAGTTCTCCTGTCCAAGTAAACTGTTGGCCTCCTCCACCAACTTCAGCTGCTCCTCATAGAGCTTAACCACCTCAGTCCCTACGGTCGCCTACTCCCTCCGCAATTTTTCCACTTCGGACCGGAGCACGATCTGTTCAGCTTCGAGCTTCCGATTGGCAGCCTCCAAGCCAAGTCTGGCTTTCCTTTCTGCGGCCACCATTTCGTCCAAGCCAAATATCCAAACCTCAGAGCTGAGAAAACTCCCCTGAAGAGTCGTTATCTTCTCCTTGAGTCGGTTACACTCTCGCTCATTTGATATGGCCGCATCTCGAGCCAAGACTATTTGCTATGAAGGAAGAAAAGAGCAATGTAAGCAAACTATTTACCCTTCAGCTTCCCTGAGAATAGCTACCAAGTCGGTCTCCCCAACTTCGCGATTAGCGTGAGCCAGAGGCTCTAGCAAAGTCCGAAGCCTAGTCCTTCGCTCTAGAAAAAGAGCTAGGAGGGGAGCCTTGACAAGGCTATATGATCATCTTCACTCAGAGAAGGGCCGGAGCGTAGCGCTGTGTCCCTGGAGACCTCTGTGGATTGGCCCCCTTCCGTAGACTGGCCTCCGTCGGTAGACTCTGATGGGGTTAATCCGGAAGTTGGAGCAGGCAAAGGTTCCCCCTTTCCTTTACCTTTTACTTTTCTAGGCCCCATTCTTATGGCCTCCTTCGGAATTGACTTCGGAGATTTTGAAGCTTCGGGCACAGTCTTCGCGGCAGGGGTCATCTCCATTGGGGTTGATCCTGTAAAGGCCAAAGGTATTATATATTGCATAAACTTTGCAGGACACGAAAAGAAAGGAAAGGTACTTACTGAGGTTTACCTTTGACATTCTGTCGCCGAATGAGTACGGGACTGCTCGGAGGCTGGAATGTCTCTTCAAAGTTTTCCTCAGACTCAGAACTGGAGATCGAAGGATTAGCTGCTAAAACTTCTCCAAGAACCATAGCTATCACTTCGTTCGGAGCCGAGACTTGATCATTTATCGTCCCGACGCTGCCTTCTTCCGCAGCAGGAGCCTCTTGGCTAGACGGGACATTCAAAGTCTCTACCTGCTCGAGGTTGTCCTTTGCAGTAGGCACGACCACTGCATTGCCCTCGGCGGGAACTTCAACCTCCGCTTGTACCCCTTCATCCTCGGTAATGAGGGCTTCGAACCCCCTCTGTATTTTTATGTGTCCTTCATCTTCAGATGACTCCGAAGATGAATTAGAGGACTTGGAAGGGGCCACGAACTTCGGCTTTCGGGCCAACTTCTTCACAGGTGTCTTGGCCGGTGCTGAAGTCCCGGCTTCAGCATTCCTCTTCCTAGGACCTGGCTCGGACGTGCTCTAGTCTGGAAGGGAAGGAGCATCCACTCTGAGTACGCTCCATACTCGGTTGAACCGCTCCCAACTGCCCACTAGCTTCACCCTCCATTTCTTCTCAGCGAGGGTAGGGGCTTCGAGGATCTTCTCTGATGCTCGTACAACTTACTCCGAAGTCAAGGTGGCGCGTGGGACTGAAAGATAAGATTTTATCCCAGTTAAATCATTTTTATGAAATTATTTCATATAAAACATTTTGCAGAATCTTCGAAGATACCTGCAACACTTGAAGAGATCTCTCGGAGTCCACCCTCTAGATTCTCTTCGAAGTTAATAGGCCAGTTGTCCATCAGAGGTGGAATTTGGAGCCCGATGAACTCCTCCGCTAAGTCCCGCATGCTCATTCGGTGAATTATTGCTTGTAGCAGGTTGAGGCGAGCTTCGAGCTGGCCCGGGTCCGAATGAACTTCTGCTTCTCTCCAGTAAAATATGTCTTCAAGAGGCCCGACCAAAGTGTTGTCCGCTCCAACTTCGACGTAGAACCAGCGAAGAATCCAGTCTATATACCATCTGGTGTTGATGGCCTTCGCTGTAAACCAAGTCTGGTACTCATCCTAGAGCCAGAAGTTAATACTGCCGAAGGCAATTACTATTTTCTCTCCTCCGGAGCCCTGGTAAGTCTTTGGCTGGTAGGAAGCCTTGTGGAGTGCTGTGAAGATCTCTACCCTCCCTTCGCAACCTTTGGCTCGCATCGCCCATTCGAAGATTGCAAGACGCGCTATGGTGTTCATGGAGAATTGAGGAAGTGTAACGTGAAAAAGTTTCAATACCTCAGAAAGGAAGTCTACCACGGGAAGCCCCAACCCAGCCTCGAAGAATGCTTCAAATACAACTACTTCTCTGGTCCGAGGCAAGGAGATTGCTTCCTGGCCAGGCTGACGAATCTTGATCCCCAGACTGATCTTCCCCGCAATCGCAACCGCAATAGTTTTCTTCGTGCAGGTTGAAGGTCCCAGGCTATAAGATTGGTCCGAGTACTTGGAAGGTGCTAGAAGGAGATCGTGGGGGCCGGCCATATGGGGATTGCCCACATGCGCCGCCGCTGCTGCTGCCGCCATGGCTTGTTGTCTGGCCAAGGTCGAAGCTGCTATGGGAGCCTTGTGACTAGTCTTCGCCATTGAAAGAGATGGAAGCTTGAAACTAGAGCTCAGAAAGCTATAAGGGGAATAATGCAGGAGCAGTGAGTAAAGTATCTCGAATGCACCTTTGCCCCTTTATTTATAGCGTGTACTCTCAAATTTTTACCGTTCATACATGTCGTTCCGTCTTCTATACCGTTATCCTTTCCAAAAACAAAGCAACGTCATAACTCCTTCTGAAAGAAAGGAGTAACGGCTATTTTTGTGAATCTAACGGTCTTTTCAGCTTCGCAAAAGTTATCTTCGGAGCTGGTATGATGAAACCTTCGCATGGAAGTCGATTCAAAGTTTGTAAATTTCTGAATACTTCCAAGGTTGGTATATTTTATTAAGCCCCTGAGCATGAATATGTTTCTCGCGTATACTACGTTCCTAACTTTATAGATCACTCAGAGAAGCGTATTCGAGGGGCTACTGTTGGGGCAAAATACTTCATCCCCAGGGTCTTTACAATTATAAGACAAAGACAATTTACTAAACCGAAGTTCAAGTATTAACTCCGGCCTCGCATATGATCAAGCTCGGGGAATCCATGCATACTACTGTTCGGAGTATAACTTCGAAGGTTCAATCTTCAGAGAGCTTATCTACCAGCGAGGATGGAAGACTTATCTTCTTTCTAATTAGTTTAGTCTTTTACCATTTTAACCCTATTAGGGGTACAGAAATAGTTTCCACTATGTCGGTTGTAATTGAGGGGTAAAAAAGTCTTTTCCTTAAGATTTTTACCTATAAATACCTCCATTTTTACCCTATAATAATCATCAAATACTCAACTATTCAATACACAACTTCGAACTACTTCGAGCTATTATCCTATTCGGAGGCTTGAAATAGTCCGCTTCACAAACTCCTTGTTTGTTAGTTCTTAATCTTCGAGAACCTGTTAGCATAATCTTTTATGCCAACAACGTTGATACGTAGCGCTCGCATTCTTTAAACCAAAAGTCATAATGACCCACTCGAACAAGTCGACAAAACCAGGGCATCGAAAGGCTGTCTTATAGACGTCCTCTTCAGCCATAATATTTGATTATAACCAGTGTTGCCATCAAGAAAACTTAGTACCTTGTGTCTTGAAGCATCGTTGATTAGCATGTCGGCTATTAGCATTGGATACTTGTCTTTCAGAGTGGCCTTGTTCAGATCCCTAAAATCAATACAAACTCGTATTTTGCCGCTCCCCTTCTTTTCTACAGGCACAATGTTAGCGACCCATTCAGCATACCTGCATGCCCTAATAAACTCAGCCTTGAGTAATCACTCCACTTCTTCTTTAACTCGGTCATAAACGGCCAAATTAAAGCGAAGAGGAGGCTGCTTATAAGTCCTAAATATGGATTTGATAAGTAGCTGATGCTCTACGAGCTCGCGGCTTAATCCAGGCATCTCACTATGTTCCCATGCGAAACAATCGACGTACGACCAAAGAAGCTTTATTACTTCGGCCTTCTCATCAGCTTGTAAATGTTGGTTTACAAAAGTCGTCCTTGGGACGCTACCATCGCCTATGTCAATTTCTTCTAAAGGATCGGCCGACGCAAAACAGTGTCCTAATTTCTCCACTTCGCAAAAGTCTTTGATGGCCTCGGCAATACCGTCTTTAGCAGACCGATATTGCTCCACACGAGACTCTAGCCAATCTAGATTACTTTTGCTAGACATGACTACTAATTTAGAAATAGTCATGCTACACCAAACGGCTTTACAGACACTGGTATGAACCGTCCTCCGGACACGCTAACAAAGTCGTAATCTGAAAGATCCCTACCCGACAGACATTCTACCTTATTGTGGATGGCGTCAATGGACACATCGGCCAATGCTACCTAGGCTAAAGTATCTGCGGGTATGACCTCTACCTCATCGCCGTCCCACTGAATCAGGCATTAGTGCAAAGTAGAAGGAATGCAGTAGTTTGCATTAATCCAGTCACACCCGAGTAGCACAATGTAGTTACCTTGCACGTCAACGACGAAGAATGATGTTGGCAATGTCTTGTTGCCTACTGTCAACTCCATGGAGAGCATGCCTTTGGCCTCGAAACTCTCTCCGTTGAAGCTGTTGAGCATTAAGTTCATTTTCTTCAGGTCCTCCTCGTCCCTGCAAAGTTTTTTCAATAGCGAGTAAGGCATTAGGTTAATAGTGGCGCCACCATCAACAAGCATCCTGGAGATCGGCTTCCCGTCAATGTGACCCCTGACATAGAGAGGCTTTATATGGCGAGCCATATCCTCATGTTTTTCAAAAATAGCATTGCGTGGGCTAAGGTTCAACTGAGCGACCTCGACCTCATCCTGTGGTAGGGCGAACTTGACGGGCAGCATGACGATGTTGATGTCTATTGCCTGGGGTGCAGGTTCCTCAAAGACAGGCGAGTAGTCGTCGTCGACTATGTCATCGTCGTCATCGCTCGGACTAGGAGCCGGGTTGGTTATCTCAACTGGCTTGATCCTCCATACGTGTCTCATCGTTGGCCGAGGGCAGATTTCCTCAAAGATGGTGTCTCGCTCATCCTCGGCTTTCTTCTCGTGCATCTCTTATGCTCATAGGCATTGTAGATGCCTTTTGTGTGATTTGGATATACCTGGAGGTTCCCAAGATGGTCGGGGCTTGGTACCAGGCCCCACCGCCTTGTTCCTGTTATTTTTGGATGAAGGGGTACTACCAAGATCGGCCTTGCATGCTTCATAATTGGAGGGGCCTTCGCTGCGGGCCTGCCAATTGGACCGGCCTCGTTTGGCCGATCGGACCAGGCTCAAGCGCTGGCTTCTGCTGGAGTGGGGGACTTACCTCTGTCAGGCTTCGACGAAGGGGCCTTCGGGATTGGGAGTTCCTGAGACCCTATTCTGACTGTGATAGCTTTGGACTCCCTGTCCTTTGCCTCTTCGCATTCATCTCCCTTAGCTTCGTCCTACACGAGTCGATTCGGAGGTACTACAGACAGCCTGTGGACGATGCCCCCCTCTGCTCTATCTGTTTGTCCCTGCCAGTTATAATACTCCGAAGGAAAACAAGGAATAGTGTTATGTTGTGGAGGGTGCTCTGATTGTGATACATATGGAGCCCACGGGGTCGCCGCCCAATTGTATGGCAGGGGCATCGGTGGCTCCAGCGGCTTCCCCACTGTGAGCCGAACCCATTACCCGGAAGGGGGTTTAGCCTGGTCGATGGTATCTTAGACCATATCAGTGAGGGGTCCTGCTAGCCCGGAGGTACGTTCGGCCAGTGTGGGCCGAACCCTCCCATCAGAGGGTTCGTCTAGAGCAGAGCTGGGTTCGACCATTAGGGTCCGAACTCAATTTGTGTGGAGCTCGAGCACTAGTGTCCGAGGCCACTGTACGGAGGGTTCGGCCACTGGGGTCCGAAGCCACCATTGGGGGTGTTAGGCCACTATGGCCCGAAGTCACTACGCGGAGGGTTCGACCACTATGATCCGAAGCCACCCTCTGACTGCTTTGGCCCCTTCGGTCGACTTAGCCTTTTGGCGCGGGGCCTGTTTCCTTAGCTTTTCTTTGGTGTTTGTTTAACAACATTCGATATATTACCTTTGGCTTCTTGTGAGCCCTAGCCGAAGGAGATGTGCTAACATTCAGCTTCCACACTCCTACTTCAGGGTTCTTAGGTACGAGTGTGCGTGTGCGTGATTCTCCAACGATGACCGCTTTCCCTTTAGTTGACTTGGCCTGCTCTGGCCGAATCAAAACTTTCTTTTCATCGAGGTTGATGGAGTTCATGGGAAAGGGGTCTTTGTCCAGCTTCATCTTTGGACTGGGGTCTATCTTCAATCTTCCTTCCTCTATGGCCGATTGAACCTGTCGACGAAAAACATTGCAGTCGTTAGTATAGTGTGAATGCAAAGCATGCCATTTACAGTAGGTGTGTTTCTTTAGCTCATCGGTAGATGGAATGACTTGGCCTTTAGGAATCCTGAGAAGTTGGTTCTTCAAAAGGAAATAAAATATTTTATCACACTTGGTTATCATCAAACGAGTACTTGGCTTCGCTAGGCCGATTCTTAGTAGGAGACGGTCGTAACTCGGCGCAAGTAACAGGCTTGATTTTAGCGTTCCAAACCCATTTGGCCGCATACATGTCGGCCGAATCTTCTTCCTCTTCTGATTCTTCCTCGTCGGAGTGTTCAATGACGTGGACCACAACCCTAGGCTTGTTAAACGTCTTAATAAACTTTTTATCCTTGGCTCGGCCTTCCTGGACCAGAGCCTGTTGTAAGACTTGGCTAACTTCTAAAAAGTGCTGGTTGTCTAGTCTATATTTAATTTACGAATGCAACCCGCTAAACGCTAGATCCGCCAAATTCCTTTCCAAAATATTAAGACTAAAACACCGATTTCTGGTATCTCGAAAGCGCTTGATATACTCAGAGACGCTCTCGCCAGATTTCCGCCTAACTGATGTCAAGTGTGAAAGTCTAAGCTCTGTTTCACCCATGTAGAAGTAGCCATGTAATTTTTGTTCTAATTCAGCCCACATTTGGATAAAGTTCAGTAGGAGCGCTGAAAACCAAGTGAAAGTGGTGCCAGATAGTGAGAGAGAAAATAGTCTAAGCTTTAAAGCGTCCGACCCACTAGCTTCTCAACATTGTGCTAAAAACTGACTACATGCTCTAGTGTGGTTTTGTTACCCTCACTATCGAACTTGGTGAATTCAGGGACTCTATAGCTGCGAGGGTAAGGTATTGTGTCGAAATGATCAAGGTATGGTTTCTAGTAAACCCTATCTCAACCCCTAGGTACGAAGCCGGTGCACTCCCTAAATAGTGCGCGGATCCGCTCCTCAATGTCATCCTGACCTACTGCCTGCGCGCGTCTCTCATGCGGGGGTGTGACACATGGTGGTATGTCGGCGTGTCGGCCACGGGTTTCTTCCTCATGCGCTAGCTCAGGACGTACGACATGTTCGGACCTATGTGCTTATGCATGTGGCGTGGGAAGCATGGGCAAAACTGGCACCAGTGTAGGTGGAGTAGCGCATGGTAGGCGACGCTAGTTTGGCCGTAAGTATAGTGATTGGTCTCGGCCATGTATATTGAGGCTAGAGACATAATGGCTTTGCCGGTACTACCGTTAGTACTGATGTAAATGTGATTTATCGGAGGTATGCTAGCAATAGGAGCTGGAGGTACGGTCTCGGTAAAGCCGAACCTTCTAAGTGTCGCCTCTACTTGAGAGCTAACTGCTGAATCTAAACGGTTGGCTAGCGAAGCGCTAACGGCTTAGTCTACTGATGCGGCTATCTTTTGCTCAATCTATAAAGAAGATAAACTTGGCGATATAGGAGTAACCTGGATTCGAGCGAGGTCGGGGACGTTGACGTCACGCTTGATGAAGCTAGTGCGTGTTTTGACGTAGCTCCGAAGCATGAGGTCCTGGAGTGCCTTCATTTTTGCCTCAATCTTTGCTCGGTCTTCTACGGGAATATCTTCAAGGGTAGGCGTCATGATGTTGCGGTTATCGATATCCGTGCCTCCCATGGGATCCATCGGCGATGTAGATAGTAGTCGTTGTAGACGTACCGGTGGCCATGCAGATGTACTCGTCATGTTGGCATAGCCCTCCCCAGTGGAGTTGCCAAAAAGTGTGTTGACACAAAAACGTGCCCCGCACTAGGGTCAGTTCGATGATCCAAAAGTATGCGGATACTTAGGGACAAGCCTAAGCATAACACAACACCGACATCGCGTTCTGACTACGCTTAGCTGTGGTAAGGGGGTGGAGTCGCCAGGTAATCAGACCACACAGAAATAATCCAATTAGCCAAAAAGAAATATATTAAACAGAATAAATCAGAAAGCCGATCAAAGCTTGATTGATCCGAAGTATACAGTGCGAAGGGTATCGCCGAGGGGTACCTTCGGCGTCTGATGCGAAGGGTCCCGCCGAAGGGTGCCTTCGGCATTTGGACTGATCTGGTCAAAGGTGAGCTCTGAACAGATCTCGATGCGACAATCACCTCTGAACAACGGGGTTCGGTGCAAAGTCTCTGACACGCTAAAATAACTCAGACGCAATGCACTGGCGTGACTTCGTCTAACGCGGAGTATGAACATGGCGAAGCCTGTCATGACAAAGCCTATTGTGATGCGTGCTGGTGCGCAGAACTCGATCAAACCGACAATAGCGTGACGGTGCAGCACGGGTGGTCGAAGCAGTATTTCCGCTGAGGGGTGTTCTGGCAGCCTCCGAGACCAGTCTCCTAGCTCCGGACACCTCTGGCGAAGTAGCTCTGAGAGTGAAAACCTGCAACAGAACAGATATCAAGTGCCAATTTAGCCTGGGGACCGAATTCTGCTAAGTGTTGCACTATAGAGCGAAGGTAGCAATCTGTTACACAGATTAACGGATACTTCATAGGAAAAGTAACAAGGTGATAACAATCTATTACATAGATTAACGAATACTTCACAAGCGAAGTAACAAGGATTACCACTGTTTCGAAGTGGTCGGCGGAAGGCTTCCAGGCAAACCCACGAAGGTTGCAGAAAAGTAAAGGTAAAAGTAAAGGTACAGTTCAAAGCTAGGGCTTTGTGTTGATTTGTGTTGTGGGGGTTAATGAACCGGCCTCACCCCTATATTTATAGGGGCTAGTCTTCTAATCTCTAAGCCTAATCTGGTAGGATTCGGCCTAATCACGCGTTGGGATAAAATTAGCCAGAATCAGACTCAAACTCTATCTCCAGAAATCATCCCGAAGTGGGCCATCGGCAGGGCCCGCCGAAGCTTCGGCGAGGTAGACCTCCGAATGCCTTCGGGCCGAAGCTAGCAGACCTGCTGGAAGCTTCCGAAGCCCATAGCTTCAATAGGCCTTCGGCCCTGCAGGGCTTTGTCCCGACCGAGGACATGTGTATTTTTGTCCCAAATTACCAAAATTGATATTTTGACAATCTTAACCATTTGATGCCATTTTTTGTTATCAACACGGGGTGCGCATAAATTGAACTGTATCCTTTATTTATGAACAAGAAATTCTCATTTTACAATTGCTATCATGCGAAGTAGCATTTAAGGTGCACCGCATGCGAAGCGTGCTTCAACTCCTCTCTTTCTAAATTAGCTAACTTAAATGATCCTGGTCACCTTGATCGGAGTATAATATATGGGCCCTCCCACTTGTTAGCTAATTTTCCTAGAGAAAGGACACTTCAAAGGACAAGATGGTCAGGCCTCAATTCATTAAGATTCACTTTGGGATTGTACCAAGCCTTCGTCTGTTCCTGATACTTCGTTAGATTCGCCATAGCTCAAAGCCTTGTTTCTTCAAATAAATCCAGTGAAGCCCGCCTTTCGACTTCGTCTTCGGGTACCATCGCTCTCAAAGAGACCCCCTTTAGTTCTGTCGGAGTCATGACTTAATCTCCAAATAGTAGTTGAAACGGAGTGAACCCCGTTGTTCTGGCTTGAGTGGTCCTAATGGACCATAGAATTTTTGGCAATTCTTCAATCCAGAGTCCTTTAGCGATGCCTACTATACGACGATTTAAGCTAGATAGAATATTCCCGTTTGCTCTTTCAATGACTATGTTGGATTGGGGGTATCTTACAGCCGTGAAGCACAGTTGAATGTCGAGGCCTTCGCAAAACTCTGTGAAGGGCTCGACATCAAACTATGTGCCATTATCTATTATCAGTTCTCTAGGCACCCCAAACCCGCAAATAATATTTTTGCTAGAAAAACTTTTGTACATTATTCAAAGTGAATGTTATTAGGGGTTCGACATCCACCCAGTTTGAAAGTAGTCTATTGCTACTACTACAAACTTCAAACTTCCTTTGGCCTTCGGAAAGGGTCCGATTAGGTCCATTCCCCACTTGGCCAAGGGCCATATCGGGGCAATGACCTACAAGGATATTGGGGGGTGATGGCTACGCCTTCCCATCCACTGATACCGTTGGCAGGTAGGAACGAGGCCCTCCGCATCAGCCATGATTGTTGGCCAGTACAATCCTTGACGAAGTGCTTTGCCGGTGAGGGCTCGAGGTGCTAAATGGTTGCCACATAATCCTTCATGAATATCACGAAGTATTCCTTGACCTTCGGGATGGGTGATGCACCAGAGCAACGGTGAGCATACCCCAGACTTATAGAGAATGTCATTGATAAGGTGATAGCGTCGAGCTCTTGAATGTAGTCTTGCTAGTTCCGGACCATTGGGTAAGGTGGCTTCATTTTGTAGAATGCTCATGATCGGGCTTCGCTAATCAGTAATAGGTATATAGAGGACTTCGGCATGGGGTGGTTGTTGCACCGAAGGGGTTGATAAAATCTCGAAAAAATGCCTACCGGGACATCCTGGCCTCCTACTACAACTTTGGCCAATATATCGACTTCTTGGTTGTACCTCCTTGGAATACTTCGAACAGTTATCCCTTTGAAGGCGGTCTCTGTATTTCGAATTTCGACCAAATATGCTACGAGGTCCAGATGCCTAGCTTGAAAGCTTTTATCCACATGTCCTGCAACAATCTGGGAGTCCATCTTGATAGTAACCCTAGCAGCGCCAGGTGCACGTGCCATTCGAAGGCCCAGTAGGACCCCTTCGTACTCTGCTATATTATTTCTGGCTTTAAAGTTGAGCCTCGTAGAGTACATTGCTTTTTGCCCCAAAGGTGAAATAATCACAGCCCTAGCACTCGCTCTAGAAGCTTGGTATGCACCATCAGAGTATATGGTCCATATCCCCTCTCTTAGCCCTTCCAGAGCACAAAACACGGGAGGAGTCCACTCCACCATGAAGTCAGTAATAACCTGTGATTTAATAGCCATTCGTGCAGTGAAGGATATGCCGAAGGGTGCTAGTTTGACCGCCCATTTCCCTATCCTTCCGGTGGAGTCCCTGCTACGGAGCATGTCCCCTAGGGGGTAATACATCGGGACCATTACATTATGTGCTAAAAAATAATGTTGTAGCTTCCTCGAAGCAATTAAAAGGGCATATGCAAAATTTTCAAGCTCAGAGCACCTCGTCTTTGCCCCTGATAGTGCTTTAGAGATGAAATATACCGGATTTTGAACCAGCTTCCCATCTGTTTCCGCTCCTCGCAAAAGTACTGCTCTTACAAAAAAGCATGTTGCCGCGAGGTATATCAATAAGGTTTCATCGGCGATGGGGGTTGTCAATGTAGAGAGATTTGTGAGGTAGTCTTTAATGTCTTCGAAACTCTTTTGACACTTCGAAGTCCAAGCGAAGTATTCTGAGCTCTTCAAGGATTTGAAGATGGGGAGGCTTCATTTTGCAGACCTAGAAAGAAGCCATTCTCCGAAACGCACTTATTTGCTTGGGGCTGGATTCGAAACCTTGACTTGAAACCAAGTACATGAGTAGTTTTCCTGCTTGTGCTTTGAATACACATTTTTTAGGGTTCAAGCGGATTTCGCACCTTCGGAAGCTCTCGAAGGTCTCTGCTAGGTCAGAGCTATGCTGGTCTACTTTTGTACTTTTTATTACAATGTCATGAGGGCATGCTTTATTCAATGAAGTAAAGTCAATACACATGTGCCACTTTCCATAGCTTTTATTTTTAACGAAGACGGGGTTAGATAACCACTATGTGTAGCCTACCTCCCTAATGACTCCAGCTCTGAGTAGCTTCTCCACTTCCAATTTGGCGAGGTCTCCCTAGCGACCAGCTCTAGCCCTCGGGTTGACGAGTAAGGAATGTTTGATGATGCTTCGATCGACACCAGGGATGTCTTCATCTAACTAGGCGAAGGCATCTAAATTCTCCTTGACAACTTCTTCAAACGAGGCCATGACCTCGGGAGACAACCCCTTGCCAAACTAGATCGGGTACTCTTTGCCTTCCTTTCTGATGACCTTCGTGATGATTTCTCCTTCGAGGCTTGGTTTGAGAGCCAGTCCCTTCTGCGGGGCGTGGATTGCTTGTTCACCCTTCGGGTGTTCTTGTACATTGTTGACTTGCTGGGCCTCCAGAGGGGCGATGTGGCCTTACTCCACCCTTCACACCGTGGCTTGATCTCCGAAGATGGTAAGTACTCCTCCTTGAGTGGGCATCTTTAATCATAAATAATTATGATGGGCTACTGCTCCGAATCTATTAAGCATGCCTCTTCCAAAGATGGCATTGTATGCATACGGAGCATCAACAACATCAAAAAATATCTCCTCAGACCTTGCTAGGTTCCCATGCCCGAACGTTACCTCGAGGCCTATTTGGCTGAGAGCATCAAGAGGGGGACCGACAAAGCCTTGCAACGATCGGGCTACCGAGAGCAAGTGCTTTCTTGATAGGCACATCTGGTCGAAACCTTGAACGAAGATGATATCGGCGGAGCTCCCTCCATCGACCATCACCCTAAGAAATTCGACACTGACAATGTGAGAAGAGATGACGAGAGGGTGGGCGTGAGGGAACTTGATCCTAGCTGCATCGTCTTTGATGAAGGATATGGGTACACGGGCCCATTCGGGCATTGCAGCCACCAAAGATGATGCCCTAATATGCCCGACTTGACATACATACTCCCTGTGTTGCCTCTTAGACATGCTGCCTAGGGCACCACCTATGGTGATGGGCAGCATGATGTGCTTCTGACGATCATGAGGGTCCTCGGCCTTCGGCGGGGGCAAGGCTTTCAACACGGGGGAGTGCTTGAGGGCTTCATGTCCTTCGATCCGTCTGATAGCTTGCACCGGTTCTGGGCTCATAGTGGAGGGTGCCCGGTTAGTGGTACCTTGGCCAGAAGTACGCTTGAGGTACTCACTTCGCGGGGCCAGAAAATATTTGCATGAATCGGTGTTATGACTCCGATTCTTGCCGTGCACATTACAGAAAAAGGTTTGGTTCGAATTAGAAGCCCTCGCAACTAGCTTTGAATCACTGTCCTGACCTCCTTGATTCTACTGATAATTTTGCTACTGCTGCTTCAGAACGGAGGGGCAATATTTAGCACTTCGGAGCTGTGATGCTTATGTCCCCTCTATGAGTCATGTGGGCGATTTTTGATGGGAGAAGCCCTTGGGGGGCTCAGGACCGTTGCTTCTATGACTTTCGGCTCTTGGACAAATGCGAAGGCTCTCGAAGCGGCTCTTCAGAGCTATCATTCTTCAGACCTAGCATACTCCTTGAAGTATGTCATGAACCCCTCCACAGGCCTCTATTGCTAAGGCATATGAGTGGGAGAACTCTCTGGGATCTGCTTCTCTGGAGTACCTAGGGAGTGTTTATAGCAAAAAATGGCATTAATGGTCAAACTAGGCAAAAACTGAAAAAATGTATTTTTGACTGAAAATATGTCAACCTGGCAAAGGCTAGTCTGACCAGCTATGGTAGGCCGGTCTAACTGGCCAGGTTCGGTCAGACCGGATCCATGGGCTCGGTCAAACCGGCTAGTGTCTGGATTTCGTATCCGAGTAGGATTCGAGGTATTTTCGCCCAAAACTTATCTCAACAGAGTTTTGGACGCATCTAACTCTATCTCTAGCCAGGGATAACTAGCCCACCCCCCTATAATTACTAGGGGGAAGGCCGATTCAAAGTCCCCCAGACATACCAATCCAAAGCCCTAGCTTTGAATCATTTTTACTTTTATTACTTTTCCGCGTCTTCGTGGGTTTGCTTGAAAGCCCTTCGTCTAGCCACATCCGTAATCACGGTAACCCTTGCTGGTTCGCTTGTGAACCTCCCGTTAATCCACGTAACAGATTACTATCCTTTTAATCGGTTTTTATCTCTCTACTCGGCAATTCGGCCTTCCGGCCAAATTGTTTGTGATCTAATATTTTTTTATAGATTAATCGTTCTCCTAAACATCACTGTGAAGTTTGGGAGTAATTGGAGATCATTTACTATGGTTGGGAGGCTTAACAGATCGGATCTGTTACCCCGGTCTGACCGGCGTTGGGACACTGGTCTGACCGAAGCCCCTCGTCACGCCGTTGTCGGCAACAGCCGGTCCGACCGATGGCACTCCACCGGTACGACCGGGACCCTTTGCACCGGGTGCGCTGAAGTCGATGTCCGAGCCCTCCGAAGCCCTGCGCGCCGGAGTTCCGCGCGGTCGAAGGCCAACGTTCGGAGGTCCCTTCGCCCGGTGTGACCGGAGTAGCATGGTTGGTCCGACCGACGAGGCTTCACTGGTCCGATCGCCGGAGTCATACTTCGCACCTGCCTTCGGGACACCACCCGAAGCCCCTTCGCAGCCCTTCGGTCCGACCAAGGTTGTACCTCCGGTCTAACCGGACTTGAGGCCGAAGGCGTCTCAAGGACCCTTCGGACTAGTATCTGCTATATCACCGAATCGGCCTCCTAATTGGCCGGTTCTAGGTATTTTGGTCGTTTTGTTACTGTTTACATTGCTATTAATACTTTCGGGCAATTGGGTTAAAATATTAATTATTTATCTGATTGCCTGGCAACTCCAAATCCCTTGTCACGATTCCAGGGTAGTCGGAACGCGGCGTCGGTATCGTTGCGATACTTTTGGACGTTGAACCGGCCCAAGTGCGAGGGCGCATTTCTGCGTCAACACACTTTCTGGCGACTCCGCTGGGGACAACGCCAACCATGACTACTACCTCTACATCAGCGGCGGGTACGTCTACTACATCTACCTCCACTACATCACCGATGAACATTGCGGGAGGCGCGGACATCGACGACCGCAACATTATAACACCCACCATGGCGGACATATCTGAGGAAGACCGAGCAAAGATTGAAGCGAAAAAGAGAGAACTCGAAGAACTGATGCTCAGAGATTGCATAAAAACGCTCTTGGGCTTCGTCATGCGCGACAACCTCAACTTGGCCCAGGTACGCCCATCATCACCCCCTTTATCCGCCTCACAAGTAGACCGTAGGATAGCTGCGTCTGTTGATCAAGCAGTTAGCGACTCGCTAGCCAATAAACTAGAACCCGCAGTTGTCTCGCAAGTGGCGACAGTGTTTAGAAGATTCAGTTTTACTGAGGCTGATTCGCCGGCACCGATTACTAGTATTCCGCCAGCACATCATATCTATAGCAGAACGGACGGTGTTGGACCGGAAACGGCGACCAGAGGGGGGGTGAATGGGAGCTTTTTTAAAAATTCGGGCTAAAAACTAGCCTTCGGTTTGATTCTGTCTTTTGCGGAACAGGCTTCGAACACAACCTTCGAAGGTCTGGTTCGGAGGTACTTCGACAGCTCCGAAAACAGGCTTCGCAGGAGCTAAAGTTCGAAGCCAAGAAGACTTCGCTCCACTAACAACCCTCGAAAATCTACTCTGCTAAGTCAGTGCAGGCTCCGCTCACAGGGTGCTTCGATCAGGCTTCGCACTTCACCCTTCGCAAGAGTGGACTGCCCTTTGAGGACTTCGACCAGATACTTGGCAACAGCAACTGGTGCTGTGCTTCGTACACGAAGCTCTACACGCACACAAACGGACTCCGCTAAGGGCTTCGACACAAGAAGCAAAACGGGCCTCGATTAGGGCTTCGCTAGTAAGCTGTGAGGACTTGCCTCAAGTTACACAGAGCGACAGCACGCTGAAAAACACACTTCGCATAAAGTCAACCTTCGCCTAGACAGGCTTCGGTGCACTATAACTAGCGAGGTATGTAATGCGAGCTCAAGCAAAAGGCACAAAGAAGCAGGGCTTCGCCGCTTGAACAAGGAACACAAATATATTGAACTCTGGATGAATACAGCGAGGAATGTGACTACAGGAGCTCAATAGTAAATGCTCAAAGTGTTAAATGTTACCTACCGAGCCCCCATATTTATAGCCCACAGTTCACCCAAAGGAAATGACTACTTTACCCCTAGGGTTTACAAAGGATTTGACTCTACAGAACTAAGGGGTACAAAAGGTAGTCCACCTTTATTCTGGAGGCTTCTCTGTCAGCTTTGCAGAGGGGACAGTGTCAGCCTTTTACAGAACAGACATTGTCAGCCTTTGCAGTCTTTGACCTTCTGGAACCTCCCTCCGCACGCGAGGGTGCGGTAGCTTCGGTGAGAAGCCTAAAGCCATATGGCCTTCGCTTTACCGAAGTCAGTCTCCGATACACTGACGGTTTTGAGCTGAAGCCGTCAAAGCCCTTGAGCCTTTGCACCAACACCTCCGGAGTGGACCACCACGGCTTCACAGCTTCACCCAGCTCGAACTCCGCCAGTCCGTGTACCGAAGCCATGCAGGCCGAAGCACCTCAAGACAACCTTGCTCCGGAGCTAGCCTCGCTCCGAAGCCTTCCTCACTCCGAAGCCCCACCTTCGGAGTACCACCCTTCGAAGTCCCTCCTTCGTCCAAGGCCTCCTTATGAAGCATTCCATGAGCCCTTCGTCGCAGTGCCTCTCCCCGAGAACACTCCTCGACAAGCCTCACCCGGACCATGCCTTCGATGCACCTCGACTTTTGAGACCTTCGTCGGGCACCTTCGAGTGTCTCCCTCCGGAGCACACTTTGAAATCCTTGCCTCCGCAGAGGACTTGTTCCATCCAACTCCGAAGTCACTCCATCCGAGTACCTTCGAAGTGCCTTACCTCCGAGGACTTTGTCTCGGAGTACCTTCAGCCGGAGCCACGCTCCGCACTCTCTGCCTTCACCTGGCACACCTCGACCCGAGGACCGACCCGGACCACCTTCGCAGCCACTGTGACGGAGCTCCCCGCTCCCCTGGCATCAAGCCTCCCGCTTGACCAAGGTTCACCTGCTGCGAACCTTGTCCGTCGCCTCCGACGTCCCTGCGCACCACAGACAAACAGACAAGTGTATCCAGTACTCCGGAGACCTCTCCGGGTTAGCAACCTCCGGCACACACTCCGGTGTACCGCCCAAAGTACCGAAGCCCCTTCGGTACACACCCAGTCATCGTGTACTGTCGGACCCCTCCGACAAGCACACTCCGCTGCATAGCTGCAGCAAGCAAACACCGAACACTCTTCAGTAAAACCACCTCCGAACACCCTTCGGAGGTACCCTCCTCCGAACACCTTCGGAGGTACCCTTCGAACAGAGGGTAAAAATCCTGTCAATCACTCATCACAAACACTGAAACCAACCCTTGGTTTCTCAATCTCCCCCTTGATGAGTGCATTGACAACCAAATCCAAGTTCAAGAAAATTTAAAAACTTTCAGCACACAAGTGACCATAAAACTCAGAAAAAGAGCCAAATCATGTCACTTTATAAAAGAATTTTCCTCCCCTGTTTTCAAAAGAGTAAAAAGCCCCTTCGGCAATAAAAACTCCCCCTGAGTTAAATTTTCCCTTTGGCAACAAAGAACCTTCTCCCCCTTTATGTCAAATTTTCTCGCCCTTGGAAATTATACCCCTTGCGACGGAGAACAAGGCAAGTCTCTTCGGAATTTCTCCCCCTTTGGCAATGCAAGCATCAAGGAGCATGAAAAGATGCAAAGCTTCGAAATGGGCAGAATTGCAAAGACATATGAAGCAAAAATATGCCAACAATAACACCAATGATCATGGGTTCAGCTCAAATTAATATTCTCTAAAAGCATGATGAAGCATGTGATATTATCATTTTTGAAATAAAAGCATCACCACTTAGTCAAGGAAACTAGACAAGTAAGAGCAAGGACTGCGCAAAGCTAGTCAATTTCTACTCTAGACATACAAGTCCAGTTCAAATGGAGCTTGAAAAGCAAACTTCATAATCAATGAATTTTGTTGTTCTTTTCTTAGTGCCAGGGGTTATTTGTTTGTCCACCTTATACTTTCCAATCCGGCCAAGCCTAGGCATGAAAGCCATAAGAAGCTTAAGGCATAGATTTTGGCATACACTACGCTATTCCAGTTCAGACCAATGTGCAATGGTAAGCAGTCTAGAATAGGGTAGTGCGACAAACAAACCCACCTGGATCTTTTAACTTAAAGCATGCAAATCATGGAATTTTTGATTTTAACCAAGTGAACCAATTGTTTGGTACTTTATGAATATCCATGAAAATTGAGAACAATTTTTCAAGTTGCAATTTTTAGCATCCAAAGAAATGTGTCTTGCTATCAAGCAGATAAAAGATAGCTAAAGCAGTTGTGCCTAAACATGCTTGATTCAAGACTAAGCAGTGAGCACGATTTGATTTTGAAAATAAAACACCATGCACATGAATGTTCCAGATGAATTAGCAAGAGCTGAGCTGACATGATTTCATTATAAGCAGGCATATAAGTGCAAAATATGTAAATGCAATTTCAACACAATTAGACAAAGGCACATCCATCTAAAACAGCTCCCTCTCACAAAATGCCGTAAGGGTGACAAATGCCAAGTTCCCCACGCAAGTACGCAAATCGAGAAGCATCAAGGGGTTTTGTAAAAATGTCGGCAAGCTAGTGTTGGGTATCAACATATTGAAGTTCAATATCACCCTTCTCATTGTGATCTCTGAGAAAGTGATACCGTACATCAATGTGTTTGGTTCTGGAGTGCTGAACTGGGTTGTTTGCAATACAAATAGCACTAGTGTTATCACAAAAAAGTGGAACACTCTTATAATCTAACCCGAAATCCCGCAAAGTGGAAACCATCCACAAAATCTGAGAGCAACAGCTAGCTGCAGCAACATATTCGGCCTCAGCCGTCGATTGTGCAACACTAGACTGTTTGCGGGAAGACCAGCAAACCTGTGAAGTACCTAGAAAATGACAAGTACCAGAGGTACTCTTCCTATCAATTCTACACCCAGCAAAGTCCGCATCGGAATAACCTCGAAGACATAAAGATGAAGACGCTGAATACCATATGCCAAATTCAAGGGTGTGTTTGAGATACCTTAGAATGCGCTTTACCGCTTGGCGGTGCGAAGCTCGTGGTGAAGCCTGAAAACGAGCGCACAGACACACTGCGAAGTGTATGTCCGGCCTCGTGGCAGTCAAGTGGAGGAGGGAGCCGATCATGCTTCGGAACTCCTTCTGATCTACGGCTTCTCCATCTTCGTCAGGGTCCAATGCTACAGATGTAGCCATTGGAGTGGCGAGGGGCTTCACATCGGACATGTCGAACTTCTTGAGCAGGTCCTTGGTGTACTTTGTCTGGTGGACGAAAGTACCTTGTTTGCTTTGCTTGATTTGCAAACCAAGGAAAAAGGTGAGTTCACCCATCATTGACATTTCAAATTCCCTGCTCATGGTATCTGCAAACTCGGCAACCAATGCATGAGAGGAGCCAACAAAGATGATATCATCCACATAAATCTGAACTAGGAGGAAATCTTTGCCATGCTTGAGAGTAAACAGTGTCTTATCAACAGAGCCCATCAAATACCCTCGCTCAAGCAGAAAAGACTTAAGTCTATCATACCAAGCCCGAGGGGCCTGCTTGAGTCCATAAAGAGCCTTATGAAGTTTAAGGACTTTATGTGGGTACTTGGGGTTTTCAAAACCAGGGGGTTGTTTTACATAAACATCTTCACCTATGAAGCCATTAAGAAAAGCACTTTTGACATCCATTTGATAGAGTTTGAATCCTCGGGATGTCGCAAAGGCAAGCAAAATCCTAATGGCCTCAAGGCGAGCAACAGGTCCAAAAGTTTCAGTAAAATCAATCCCTTCTAGTTGAGAAAAACCCTGAGCTACAAGTCTAGCCTTGTTTGTTTTTGAAAATCCATTTTGTTCCAATGAAATGAACATTTGGTGGAGGATCAACTAAAGTCCAGACTTGGTTTCTCTCAAAATTTTCAAGTTCCTCATGCATGGCATTGATCCAACTAGAATCAGAAAGTGCATGACTAACATCTAAGGGCTCGAAAGAAGCAACAAAAGCAGCATTAGTGAAATGGGCATGAGAACGTGTTACCCTTTGATCAAGCTCACCAATGATCTGCTCAGGAGGGTGCATCCTTTGAACATGGTGTGGAGCCTCGCGGCGGGATGCAGTCTCCCCCTCAACTTGTGCGTTGGAGTGGTTCAAGATGACCGATGTTGAGGTAGTCGCTTCGGGACCTCGTGCCGAAGTAGTCGAAGCGGGGTCAGCTTCAAGAGTTGATGTCGAGGGTAGTGGGGGTTCATCGTCGAATTCTCCGGGATCTTCTTCTTCGAATAAGGTCTGTTCCATGTCGTGCTCATTTGCCTGTTCAAAAGCAGAACTAACAGAGGGGGTTGATTCATCAAAAGTCACATCACATGACTCGATGACAGTGTTAGTCTCTAAATTATAAACACGATAAGAATGACCATGAGTAGTATAACCCAAAAAGATCCTGTCAGAAGATCGCGACTCAAATTTATCCAAGTTACCAAATTTTAGGATAAAGCAGCGACAGCCAAAAACTCGAAGATGAGTAACCTTGGGTTGTCTCCCAAAACGCAGCTCATAAGATGTCAGATTTAAAATTGAGCGCAAGAAGATACGGTTTGAGATGTAACATGCAGTGTTCATGGCCTCAGCCCAGAATTTTCTAGGAGTCCTATGCTCATCAAGCATCGTCCTAGCCATCTCAACCAAAGTGCGGTTCTTTCTCTCAACAACACCGTTTTGTTGAGGAACCCGCGGAGCAGAGAATTGATGTTATATGCCATGCTCCATGCAAAAGTCAACAAAGAGACTGTTTTTGAACTCGGTGCCATTATCGCTTCGAATGAATTTTAATGCACCAGGGAGTTCAGTAAAAAGTCTCAAAGCCAAGCTCCGAAAGTGTGAAAACACTTCATCCTTGCTGGCAAGAAAGAAGACCCAAGAGTAGCGAGAGAAATCGTCGACAATTACTAGAACATACCACTTGCCGCCTAAAGAACTGACCCGAGAAGGACCTACAGTGTCCATATGGAGAAGTTCTCCGGGTTGTTCAGTCATCACTGTGGTGACTGGCGAATGCGAAGCGGCAATCATTTTTCCATGTCGACATGGAGCGCAAACTAAATTCTTCTCAAACTTGAGCTTGGGCAATCCTCGGATCAGGCCTAGGGCGCTCAGACGGGCGAGCAACTCAAAGCTCATATGCCCTAGTCTCCTATGCCATTTCCAAAGCTCAGAAGTCGAATGTGCAACAAGACAATGAGAAGAACTAGATGACTCTGAAAAATCAGCCCCAAAAACTCTCCCAACTCTAAAAATCTTACACACCGCAACACCATCAGAATTGAGCACTTGCGAAGTATCGCGATGAAATCGCACTTCGAAGCCCTCATCAAGCAACTGAGATACAGACAGCAAATTGTATCCCAGGTTCTCAACAAAAGCAACATCTTTGAGAGTGAAATTCGAGTTAATTCTTACCACACCTTTACCTTTCACTCTACTCCTTCGATTGTTTCCGAAGGTGATATGTTCCCTTTGCTTGGTTGTGGTGAGGCTGGAGAACCAAGCTGCATCTCCGGTCATGTGGCGCGAACAACCGGAGTCCATGATCCACGTGCCCTCCAAGCCTCGACCTGTCGCCTACACACGATAAGAATGTCTCGATCGCTCAGTGCTGGGGTGAGTGAAATAATGACGAGGCATCCAGCACTGAGTGACACGAGTAGTAGGCACAGTAAAAGCAGACGGTCTACGCACATAATAATCAGAATGATGCAAAGTGCGAGGTCTACCTACATGCTGTGAACGAACAACATGTCGAGGTCTCCTACTCTGACGAGGTACAAATCTGCTAGCCCGAGGTCTACCACCATATGGAACATGGTGAAGACCTCGAGGAGCAAAACCTCTCCGAGAAGCACCAGGAGCCTCAAAAGCAGGACGATAGTACATCTCAGACTCATGCATACCTAAAGATGGGTAATGCATGTCCTGATAACTCATCGCCTGTGCGCGTCGCTCATCCTTGATGCGACGAAAACAGAACCCAACAAATGACCCGCCCGCTGACAATAAGAACAATGGAACACTCTCCTAGGGGCACTCTCATGGGTCACAGGAGCAACTCTCACAGTCTCCTTGGGTTTCTTCTGTGTGGTTTTCTTGGGAGGGATTTTCTTGGCAAGAGGTGTGGTTTTCTTTGGTGGATGGGTAGGCTTTTTGGCTGATGGGGTGTCCAACAGAGCTCTCTCTTTCTCTAGGGTGGTGGGAGAGGTAAAAACAGTTTTGGACTTACTGTCTGAAGGTATCCTCTCAAAACCCAAACCTAGAGCTACCCCGGCTCTGTCAGCACACAACTTGGTCTTGGCCAAGAGCAAATCCATCCTACCCTTTCCCTCAGTGCATTTATTAACCACGGAAAGGAGGTATTCATTTTCTGACATGAGGTTCTCAGCTTGCTCTCTAACAGTGCCTAGCTGGTCCTTAAGGGTAATGCAAGTGTCACAAACAGGTTGCACATCCTTAGAACTACCGGCCCTCTCCAATCTAGCCTCTAAATCATGAACATGCTTATCACGTAAATTAATGCTATCGCGCAATAATGAACAGTTCATGCAATCAATAACATCATGAGGTCTAGAATCCACCTTCAAAAGCTGCTTCTGCGCAGTCTCAAGCTCAGAAAGAGTTTGAGCATGTACAGAACGCAACTGAGCAAGCTCATTCATGACAACAGAACAGGACTCACATTCAGCATCATCAAATTTAGACTTAAGCATGGCATATCCAGTAGAAACATTTTCTAGCCTAAGTCTAAGGTCTTTTCTTTCTCTAGCGGCTTGCACAAGTAATCTATCCTGACCAAGAACTACTTCATTCAGCTCATCTAATTTAATTAGTAGCTGGTCAGATGACAGGTTTACCTCAGATGAGTCAAGCTCATCGCCGCTGTGATCGTTGTCGGCCATGAAGCAAAGGCCGGTGAAGTCTCTTCCCTTCTTGTCCTTCTTGTCCTCCTTCCTTGGGGACTCCTCCTCCTCAGAGCTCGACTCCTCAGTTGAGGATGTGTCGATGTCACTGAGAGCAGCAACAAAAGCTCTGGAAGCGGCCTTGGCTACTTTCTTAGCCATCTTCCCGCGCTTGCCCTTCACAAAGGGTTTCCTCTCCTTGTGGTATTTGGGGCGCTCACTCTCATCTCTCTTTTTGAGCTTAGGGCAATTAGCCTTGATGTGAGAAGTGTCACCGCATTCAAAACAACCACCAAAGCCACTTCTCCTCTGATCCCGTCTCTCATGATGAAAACGGGTGAACCTCCGGGCAATGAGTGCAAGCTCATCATCAGCTAGAGTGTCCACCTGCTCCTTTGTGACAGAGACCAGGGATGACAAAGCAAAACCATCTGCAAAAACACACGTACCAGATGTGCTTGGTTCTGCAGTGGTGCCATGGCTAGTGCTAGAAACCAATGCCAATGGCTGTGGCAAAGAGCTTCTGTGCACAGCAAGAGATGCCTTAGCAATCTCTATGGACTTCAGCTTGCTAAAAAGCTCGTCACAGGTCAATGTGTCATAACCTGTGGACTCCTCAATGCTGGATATCTTTACTTCCCATATGCTATGGTCAAGAGCATAGAGAAGCATGATAGCCCTATCATGATCACTGTAAGCAAGCGTCCTGTTGGATCGCAAGTTACTCACTATCGCGTCAAAGCGAGAAAACATGGCATCTATAGATTCACCAGGTGCCTGCACAAACAGCTGATACTGTTGATTGTATGTGCTTTGGCGCCTGGCCTTAATCTGAGTAGAGCCCTCATGAAAGACAGTGAGTGTTGTCCAAATCTCCCTAGCAGTCCTAAGGTGCTGCACCCTATCAAACTCACTTCTACTCAAACCGATGAACATTATATTTCTTCCCTTGGAATTGGCATTATACTGATCCTTCTCAGTCTGAGAGGTGCGAGTCTCAGGGATGGAGTATTGTGAGTCCACAATCTCCCAAATTGTATTTCCTTGGCTTAACAAGTAAGCCTCCATGCGCACCTTCCAGTATGCGAAATCTGTCCCATCGAACAGAGGAATTTTACTGCCTCTATCCATGTCGCCAACAGATCACAAAACTGGTTAAGGTCAACTGGTGATCTTAACCCGCTCTGATACAAATTGTTGGACCGGAAACGGCGACCAGAGGGGGGGTGAATGGGAGCTTTTTTAAAAATTCGGGCTAAAAACTAGCCTTCGGTTTGATTCTGTCTTCTGCGGAACAGGCTTCGAACACAACCTTCGAAGGTCTGGTTCGGAGGTACTTCGACAGCTCCGAACACAGGCTTCGCAGGAGCTAAAGTTCGAAGCCAAGAATACTTCGCTCCACTAACAACCCTCGAAAATCTACTCTGCTAAGTCAGTGCAGGCTCCGCACACAGGGTGCTTCGAGCAGGCTTCGCACTTCACCCTTCGCAAGAGTGGACTGCCCTCTGAGGACTTCGACCAGATACTTGGCAACAGCAACTAGTGCTGTGCTTCGTACACGAAGGTCTACACGCACACAAACGTACTCCGCTAAGGGCTTCGACACAAGAAGCAAAACGGGCCTCGATCAGGGCTTCGCTAGTAAGCTGCGAGGACTTGCCTCAAGTTACACAGAGCGACAGCACGCTGAAAAACACACTTCGCATAAAGTCAACCTTCGCCTAGACAGGCTTCGGTGCACTATAACTAGCGAGGTATGTAATGCGAGCTCAAGCAAAAGGCACAAAGAAGCAGGGCTTCGCCGCTTGAACAAGGAACACAAATATATTGAACTCTGGATGAATACAGCGAGGAATGTGACTACAGGAGCTCAACAGTAAATGCTCAAAGTGTTAAATGTTACCTACCGAGCCCCCATATTTATAGCCCACAGTTCACCCAAAGGAAATGACTACTTTACCCCTAGGGTTTACAAAGGATTTGACTCTATAGAACTAAGGGGTACAAAAGGTAGTCCACCTTTATTCTGGAGGCTTCTCTGTCAGCTTTGCAGAGGGGACAGTGTCAGCCTTTGCACCAACACCTCCGGAGTGGACCACCACGGCTTCGCAGCTTCACCCAGCTCGAACTCCGCCAGTCCGTGTACCGAAGCCCTGCAGGCCGAAGCACCTCAAGACAACCTTGCTCTAGAGCTAGCCTCGCTCCGAAGCCTTCCTCACTCCGAAGCCCCACCTTCGAAGTACCACCCTTCGAAGTCCCTCCTTCGTCCAAGGCCTCCGCATGAAGCATTCCATGAGCCCTTCATTGCAGTGCCTCTCCCCGAGAACACTCCTCGACAAGCCTCACCCGGACCATGCCTTCGATGCACCTCGACTTCTGAGACCTTCGTCGGGCACCTTCGAGTGTCTCCCTCCGGAGCACACTTCGAAATCCTTGCCTCCGCAGAGGACTTGTTCCATCCAACTCCGAAGTCACTCCATCCGGAGTACCTTCGAAGTGCCTCACCTCCGAGGACTTTGTCTCGAAGTACCTTCAGCCGGAGCCACGCTCCGCACTCTCTGCCTTCACCTGGCACACCTCGACCCGAGGACCGACCCGGACCACCTTCGCAGCCACCGTGACGGAGCTCCCCGCTCCCCTGGCATCAAGCCTCCCGCTTGACCCAGGTTCACCTGCTGCGAACCTTGTCCGTCGCCTCCGAGGTCCCTGCGCACCACAGACAAACAGACAAGTGTATCCAGTACTCCGGAGACCTCTCCGGGTTAGCAACCTCCGGCACACACTCCAGTGTACCGCCCAAAGTACTGAAGCCCCTTCGGTACACACCCAGTCATCGTGTACTGTCGAACCCCTCTAACAAGCACACTCCGCTGCACAGCTGCAGCAAGCAAACACCGAACACCCTTCAGTAAAACCACCTCCGAACACCCTTCGGAGGTACCCTCCTCCGAACACCTTCAGAGGTACTCTTCGAACAGAGGGTAAAAATCCTGTCAATCACTCATCACAAACACTGAAACCAACCCTTGGTTTCTCAGACGGTAATACCGGAAAAACCACCACGTTTCCGGCTACTTCCTCCATAGCCGAAACACATGACTACTCTTATGGACAGGCAAACACAGCTTACCAGGTACCACCACCGCCTATGCCCATGCCTGCTCTGCCGCCGCCGCTTGCACTGCATGCTCCTACACCACAGCATAGGCCTGAGCATATCAATATACCACCACGCGTCCCGCCGCCACATGAAAGGCGCGCTCAAGCATTAGATCACGACGATATCGAGGAGCGTATTCACGCACTATTTATGGAATGCACCGGCTTTGCACCTCGGGATAGAGCTAGGGTTTATCAAAAACCATATCCCGACCACTTTGACACTATTCCATATCCTCGCGGTTATAGAGTCCCAAATTTCACGAAATTTGACGGCGAGGGAAGTAAATCTACATTAGAACATGTTAGCCAGTTTCTAGCACAATGTGGCGAAGCTAGCAGATCGGATGCATTAAAACTCAGATTATTCTCCCTGTCGTTATCCGGCACTACGTTCACTTGGTTTTTGGCACTCCCGCCGAACTCCGTCCAAACATGGGCTCAACTGGAGCAGAAGTTTCATGATTATTTTTACATAGGCTAGACCGAGCTTAGGCTATCACACCTCACATCGGTTAGGCAAAAATCCGGCGAAAGTGTTTCTCAGTATGTTAAACGTTTTAGAGATACCAGGAATAAATGTTTTAGCCTAAACATATCAGAAAGGAATCTAGCAGATCTAGTATGCAATGGCCTACGGGTAGAAATTAAGGAGCGTATGGACAATCAAAACCTCTTGGACGTTAGCCAGGTATTGCAGCAGGCTCTGGTCCAGGAAGGCCGGGCCAAAGATAGAAAATTCATCAAAACTTTTAACAAACAAAGGGCTGAGATCCACACTATGGAGCACTCCGACGAGGAAGGATCCGAGGAAGAAGAGGATCCAGCAAACACCTACACGGCCGAATGGACTTGGAGCATGAAGTCTAATCCAGTCACCTGCTCCGAATTGCGGCCATCTCCCTCTAAGAGTCGGCCTAATGAAGTTAGATATTCGTTCGACGTAACTAAATGTGATAAGATATTTGATTTCCTATTGAAAAATCAACTTCTATGGCTGCCGAAAGGGCAAGTCATGCCATCTGCTGATGAGTTAAAAAAGTGTCCCTACTGCAAGTGGCATGATTCGCATTCTCACTACACCAATGATTGCAACGTTTTTCATCGACAGGTACAATCGGCCATAGAGGAAGGACGATTGAAAATAGAAGAAAATCCAAAAATGAAATTAGATAGAGACCCTTTCCCCATGAACAACGTTGATCTAGAAGGGAAGAAGGTGTTGATTCAGCCAGAGCAGGCCGAGTCAGCTAAGGGAAAGGCGATCGTCATAGGAGATGCTCGCACACACACACACACTTGTACAAAAGAATTCGAAGGTAGGAGTGTGGAAAGAAAATATTAAGTCATCATCTCCAGCCAAACATCACGGAAGGCCGAAGGTGACATACAAAATGATCTTGGACAAGCACCAGCGAAGGTCCGAGAGAAAAGGCATTTGGCCACGGGCTTTGGGACGGTCAAAGCCCCCTAGGAGGATGAGCCCCTTGAGTGATGAGTTTGGACCTCAAGGTCCGAACACTCCTTCAGAGTGGATGTAGCAGCCGATAGGGTTCGGACCTCACTAGGCGAACCCTCCTCCGGCTTGGCCCCTGTTTTCGGGGGGCTTTGAGCCTCAGCGGCCGAGCCCACCTCCTCCGGAGGGTTTCTAGCCTCCAGATGGGTCCGGGCCTCGGTGGCCAAACCCACCCCCTTTGAGCGGTTTGCAGCTTCCGGAGGGATTCGGCCTCTAGTGGTCGGTCCCACCTCCGCCATGGGCTAATTTACCTCGGGCTTGGCAGGACCCCTCGCAGGTCTGGTCCGAGGTACCATTGACATGGCCGGACCCCCAACTAGCCAACGGGTTTGGCACTCAGTGGGCGAGGCCGCTAGAGCCCCCGATGCCGCCGCTCTACTACTGGACGATGGCTCCGGTTTGGCCTTCGCAACCGGAGAATTTTGTGCAATGTTCGGCTACGAACACTTACACTCCGGCACAGGATAACAGCATTGTTCATCATCTGTCTGTGGTCCCCCGGAACTGGGCTCCGTGAGATATCATCGAAAAGGGTGGATATGGAGACGTCTCGGAGGTTATAGTCATCAGGGTTGGATCTCAGGAGGTCCCAATCATGAGGGATACCCCGACGGGAATGTGCGAAGACTCGACCAAAGCTCGGTCTGACCAGCCTACTATGGACTGTCCAACCGGCCTTACGACGGTTTTCGACATAGCCCGGTCTGACCGGCCCACCATGGCCGGTCCGACCAATCAGGAGCAGGAGACTTTTCATGGCAAACGCAAGATGCTCGAGGCCGATACAAGCAAGTCCCCTTCGGCTAAAAATGTTAGAAGCAAGACCGTGGCACCCGGCACCCGTCCTCAGCCATCATGGGTGCCCTCAGGGATGTCCAAGTCACAAAAGAGGAGGTTGCAATGCTTGCGCGCATAGGAGATACGAGAAGAGAAGGCCGAGGAGGCACGGGACACACTTTTTGAGGAAATTCGTCATCGTCCCACCATGAAGAAAGTGTGGAGACCCAGGCCGGTCATAATCAATGACTCGGCCCCCATTGTTAGCTCCGATGAAGACGATTTACTCGACGACGAGTTCACTCCCGTCTCCGAGGGGCCTGCTCCTCAGGCAATGGATGTCGGCGTCGTCATGTTGCCTTTCGAGTTTTCTTAGCTAGACCTCGGCCCACGAGACACCGTATTCAAGAAGCCCAGAGATATGAACCATCAGTTGAGACCCCTCTACATAAGGGGACACATTGACGAGAAGCCCGTCTCAAGGATGCTTGTCGATGGCGGTGCCACCGTGAACCTAATGTCCTACTCCCTTCTAAGGAAGCTCGGCAAAGATGAAGACGACCTAAAGAAGACCAACGTCACCCTCAACAGCTTCAATGGCGACATGACGGAAGCCATGGGGGTACTGTCCCTTGAACTGACGGTGGGAAACAAGACGTTGCCTATCGCTTTTTCATCGTCGACGTACAGGGTAACTATAATGTATTGCTTGGGCGTTACTGGATCCACGAAAATCATTCCGTACCATCCACCTTGCATCAGCGCCTCATACAATGGGATGGCGATGAAGTTGAGATAGTGTACGCCGATACATCGGCCCATGTTAGTTTGGCTGATGTGTCCGGCGACACCACCCACGATGAGATAGAGTGTTTGTCGGGACGGGATCTCTCGGATTATGACTTTGTCAGCGTATCAGAGGGAGGTTCATTCCTATTTCCGTGAAGCCAGCTGGTGTGGCTCAGTTGTGTCTAAGATAGGAGAATGTCTAGCGCTAATCTTGATTAGTTAAAGTCTCGCGTGGAGCAGTATCGGTCTTATCAAGACGGTATCGCTGAAGCCATCGAAGACTTTAGCCGGGTAGAGAAATTAGGTCAAGGCTTCTCGTCAGCCGACAATTTGGAACAAGTAGACATAGGAGATGGTAGTGTTCCAAGGCCGGCGTTTGTAAATCAAAATCTGAATAATGATGTAAAGGTCGAAGTAATAAAGTAGCTTCGATCGTATGTTGATTGCTTCGCATGGGATTACAGCGAGATGCCCGGGATAAGCCGAGAGCTTGTTGAGCATCGGCTCCCCATCAAACCCGGATTTAGGCCTTATAAACAGCCGTCGCGCCACTTCAATTCGGCCATCTATGACCGAGTTAAAGAGGAGATCGAACGTCTTTTAGCAGCAGGTTGTATTAGGCCATGCAGGTACGCAGAATGGGTCGCTAACATCGTGCCTATCGAGAAGAAGGAGAGTGGCAAGATCCGCATCTGCGTCGATTTCAGGGATTTAAACAAGGCTACTCCGTAAGATGAGTATCCCATGCCGATAGCCGACATGTTGATCAACGATGCCTCAAGACATAAGGTACTAAGTTTTCTTGACGGCAACGCTGGTTATAATCAAATCTTTATGGATGAAGAAGACGTCTTTAGGACGGATTTTCGATGCCGAGGTTTTGTCGGTTTGTTTGAGTGGGTAGTAATGACGTTTGGTTTATAGAATGCTGGCGCCACATACCAACGTGCCATGAACTTAATCTTTCATGACTTTCTAGGGGTTATGTTAGAAGTTTATATAGATGATGTTGTGGTCAAATCGGATGCTATGGAGAACCACCTTGCCGATTTGAAAGTTGCTTTAGAAAGAATGTGCCGGTATGGCTTGAAAATGAATCTGCTCAAATGTGCTTTTGGTGTGTCGGCAGGTATGTTCTTGGGATTCATGATTCATGAAAGAGGCATTGAAATTGAACCCAAGAGGCTTGATAAAATTAGGGGATGCGTAGCGCCGACATGTAAGAAAGATGTACAGAAATTGCTAGGCAAAGTTAATTATTTGTGGCGCTTTATATCCAACCTGTTTGGAAAAATTGATGCTTTCGTCCCAATACTAGGGCCAAAAAATGAAGCTGAGTTCACTTGGTGGACAAGCCAGCAATGTGCGTTCAAGAAAATCAAAGAGTGCTTATCGACGCCGCTAGTGGTAAGGGCGTCAAAGGTCGGGATCCCATTTCGGCTTTATATTGCCGCGAAGGAGAGCGTGATTGGGGCAGTGTAGACTCAAGACGTCGAAGGAAAATAGTACATCATCACCTTCTTGAGTCGTCGACTTCTAGACGCTGAGACAAGGTACATGTTTGTGGAGCGTTTATGTTTGTCCCTCTATTATGCGTGTACCAAATTATGTCATTACCTTCTCCCTAGCACATGTATTGTCACTTGCCAAACGGATGTCATAAAATACATGTTGCAAAAGCCGATTCTAAGTGGTAGAATTGGCAAGTGGGCGTATGCGTTAATCGAATATGATTTGGCCTATGAACCGTTGAAAGCTATGAAAGGCCAAGTCATTGCTAGTTTTATAGTGGATCACCACGTAGATGTAAATTGGGGCGATGAAGTCGCCTTGATTGAAGCATTACCATGCAAACTTTACTTCGATGGTTCGGCTTGCAAAAATGGCCAAGGTGTTGGAGTGATACTCACATCACCGAGTGGTATGCACTTTGAGACCTCGGCCCGTTTGGAATTCCATTCAACTAATAATCAAGCCAGATACGAAGCCCTATTGGTAGGTCTTGAGTTCTTAAACTCCATGGGTGTGAAGTATGTTCATGCATACGGTGATTCATTATTAGTCGTACAACAAGTAGCCAAGCTCGCTCAATGTTTTAATGGTTTGCTAAATAGCTGCTTGGACAAGTGTTTAGACTTAATTTCTACCTTTGATGATTTTGAGATTACTCATGTGTCTAGAGAGGCCAACTCACTTGCAAATGACTTGGCTCAACAAGCATCAGGCTATAAAATTAGGAGGGGCAAATTCTGCACGCGGGAAAAGCCAATGTTTGGAGATGATGTAACACACGAGGGTCCTACTGTCGGTCTGACCGACTTTGTGGGCACGGTCCAACCACCCTTGCGTACCCGGTCTGACCGACCATGTCAGGACGGTCAGACCGAATTATGCCAGATAACTGGCAATAGCAGGTTTAACCGGGCCAATAGGGGCGGTCCGACCGACCATTGTCAAGAAGGTTTAGTGCTCAGGGGATAGGTCCAAATGATGAATCTTGAAGCCAGTTTTAGCGGGAATTTGTCCATTGCTCCTCTAGTTAGTGAGGATGATTGGAGGACCCCAATCGTCCAATATTTGAGAAACCCATGCCAAAAGGTTGATCGGAAAGTTCGGCGACAGGCTTTCAAATTTGTTTTGCTCGACGATGTGTTGTATCGCCGAACTATTGATGGGGTACTTTTGAAGTGTTTGGACCCCGATCAAGATAGAGTTGCTATAGGTGAAGTACATGAAGGGCTTTGCGGTACTCATCAGTCAGCCCCAAAGATGAGTTGGATGCTCAAAAGGGCAGGTTTTTATTGGCCGACTATGACTGAATATTGTTTTAAGTACTATAGAGGGTGCAAAGCTTGTCAGGAGTTTGGGAATATTCAGCTAGCACCCGCGTCGGCACTTAGCCGTATTATCAAACCATGGCTGTTCCGAGGTTGGAGTTTAGACTTCATTGGCCAAATTCATCCTCCGTCCTCGAAAGGGCATCAGTTCATGTTGATGGCAAAAGATTACTTCACCAAATGGATCGAGGTCGTGCCTCTCAAGAACATGACTCACAACGAGGTGATTGATTTCACCTTGAAACACATTATACATAGATTCAGCATTCCCCAAACTCTCACTACGGACCAAGGTACTTCATTTGTCGCTAAAGAGGTGAGGGACATTGCCGAATACTATGGGGGTCAAATTGATAAATTCTTCCCCATATTATGCTCAGGCCAATGGTCAGGCCGAGTCCAGTAACAAAACTGTAATTAAATTGATCAAGAAAAAGATTGAGGAGTTTCCAAAAAGGTGGCACGAGGTACTTTCTGAAGCTCTATGGGCTAGTAGAGTTGCAAAGCATGGTGCCACTAAAGTCAGTCCTTATGAGTTAGTATATGGACAAGATGTCGTTCTGCCGGTAGCGGTGGATCTTGGTTCACTTAGATTTCTTAAGCAAGATGGCATATCGGTCGACAAATATGAGACACTTCTAAAGGATAATCTAGAAGAGGTGACCGATAAGAGGTTGAAGGCTCTAGAGGCAATAGAGAGAGATAAAAGAAGAGTAGCTAGGGCCTACAACAAGAAGGTCAAGGCAAAATCATTTCAAATCAATGATTTGGTGTGGAAGACAATTTTGCCATTAGGCGCTAGGAGTTCAAAATTCGGTAAATGGTCACCTAGTTGGGAAGGACCATTTAAGGTAGTCGAAATCACTCCGAGCAATGCATATGTCCTAGAATCTTTACAAGGAGAGTGATTTCGAAGGTCTTTGAATGGTAGATATTTAAAAAAGTACTTCCCAAGTGTGTGGCAAAACACTTGAAGTGTTAAAAGGTCGATATTGCAGGTATCACCCAAGGCCCGTCGTGCTTTTAGCTCACTAAGTTTGCTAAAAGGCAGGGGGCATGTGTTTATAGCAAAAAATGGCATTAATGGACAAACTAGGCAAATACTGAAAAATAGTATTTTTGACCGAAAATATGTCAACCTAGGCAAAAGGCCGATCTTTCCGACTATGGTAGGCCGGTCTAACTGGCCAGGTCCGGTCAGACCAGATCCATGGGCTCGGTCAGACCAGCCAGGGTCTGGATTCCGGATCCGAGTAGGATTCGAGGTATTTTCGCCCAAAACTTACCTCAACAGTGTTTTAGACGCATCTAACTCTATCTCTAGCCAGGGATAACTAGCCCACCCCCTATAAATACTAGGGGAAGGCCGATTCAAAGCCCCCACGACATACCAATCCAATGCCCTAGCTTTGAATCGTTTTTACTTTCTTTACTTTTTCCACATCTTCGTGGGTTTGCTTGAAAGCCCTCTGTATGTTGTGTCCGTAATCACGGTAACCCTTGTTGTTTCGCTTGTGAACCTCCCATTAATCCACGTAATGGATTACTATCCTTTTTATCGGTTTTTATTGCTCTACTCGGCAATTCGGCCTTCCGGCTGAATTGTTGTGATCTATTATTGTTTTTGCAGATTAATCGTTATCCTAAACATCCCTGCGATGTTTGGGAGTAATTGGAGATCATTTGCTACGGTTGCCGAGGCTTAACAGATCGGATCTGTTACCCCGGTCTAACTGGCGTTGGGACACTGGTCTGACCGGAGCCCCTCGTCACGCTGTTGTCGGTAACAGCCGGTCCGACCGACGGCACTCCGCCAGTCCGACCGGGAGCCTTCACACTGGGTGAGGAGCCATGCTGAAAAGCGTGGGCCTCATGGCTCCAGATGTGACGAGTCATTGTCAACAATAGTCAAAGAGGACTAAAAAGAGAGAAGGCATGCTGTGTCTGGGCCGCGTGTGACTCAGGTACACGGGCAGCGAGTGACTGTCGGGCTGAGAGAGCTGCGAAGTCGAGCTGGCCCAATCCGGGTACATGGGCTAGGAGCAGCAGAAGACCCACTGGGCTGTTGACCAGGATTGACTCAGGTACACGGGCGGTGAGGATTGCCAGGCTGAGAGAGTTGTGGAGTCGGGCCGGCCCAATCCGGGTACCTGGTGCAAAGTCAGTGGAGGCTTTGTCAGTTTCGGCGCAAAACTGACAACCGTTGATCTTGTATCGGACTGTCCAGAAGAGAAGCCGTAGTCACTACGAAAGCTTAGCTTCCGAATAAGTCATTTGTAAATATGAGTTTTCTATTTTGTCTCTAGGCCCACGGTCAGTCAGTTGAGTCTGTAAAAATATCCTAAGGGCAGTTTAGTCTTTTCCTTTATTTCAGAGTCTGTAAAAAACTCTAAGGGCCTGATGGAATATTCCTAGCTATTGGGCAACCTATAAACAGGGCCCCAATCCCTAGGGTTAGGTTACCCTTCTAGAATTCACTTTTTAATCTATTGGGTCATTTTGGTTTCCTGCGTTCTCTCTCCTGTCCATGCGTGCGCCGCCAGGAAGCTTCCTATGAGTTCATCTCAGAATTTTTTCTCTGGTCTGGATGATTTCATTCCTGTTGCTTGTGTGTTGCATCTAGTTAATAGCTCTGCAGTCTTCGGTTTGCACACATCAATTTTATTCCTGAGTTTTTGTGCTTCTATTGCTTCTATTCTTCACGTAAGGAGTACTAGTTCTTGCTTGTAGCAAGTAGTACCTACTCCCTGTAGCTACAGTACTCTAGTACTCTAGCCTTGCTTTTTCCTGTGAAGCTTTTTGATCGAATAGACAGTGCCTTGCTTTTCCCTGGCTGTTTCTGGCGAAGCCCCTGTCGTTTGTGCGAAGTCTTTCAGATCTGTGAAGCAGGCTTCGACCTGACTTCTTCGAAGGCTTTGCTAGGACACCATTTTTGAACTGTAAACCTTACTTCGAAGTATGCTCTGTACTTAGTTTTTGTTCTCTTGGCATACTTCGGTAGTCCTTGTGAAGGTACTCCAACTCGAGCTCTGCGAAGCGTACTTTGACAGACTTCGAAGTTATCTTCGAAGCGTGTCTCTGGTAGACTTTGCTCGAAGTGTGTTTTCTGAGATCTTTCTACTGCAGTCCTTTTTTGAGGGTCACAGTTTGTGGATTCGGAGCTTGTCTTCCGAAGTTAGTTCTCGTGTCGAAGGTTACCACGTTGGTAGTCATACCTTGATCAAGCTAGTTTCGAAGGTAGAGGATAGGCTTCAATTTGGTCTTTCTGCCGTGTGTCGGGCTTCGCCTCTCTTTCGGAGGTTGCTTTTCTGCGAGCATGATTCGAAGCTTTCTGATCGAAGTATAGGCTTCGAAGTACACTGTTCGAAGCAAGCTTCGATACTTTCATACTCCGCTTCGAAGCATACTTCGCTCTCTGCCACACTCGAACTAGGCTAGACTCAACAAACCTTCGGCACTTCAACGACAACCTTCGCTTGACTTCGATAAGGGACTCCGAAGCAGGCTTCGACACTACGAAGCAGGGTTCGACACTGCGAAGCAGGCTTCAACACAGCGAAGCAGGCATCGCTAAGTTTCGAACAGGAGACAGATTTTGAACAGTAACTTCTCATTCCATTCCACGTGTACTTAGATTATTTTACTGAGAAGTTTAATCTGCCATGTCTTGTATATTTTGTTTATCTGCCTATTAGCACTGTATTGGTGTTTCTCTGTTTTGGCACCGATTGTTTTTAGGCTAGATACTTTTAGACTTAGGCTTTCTGTTCACACTCTGGTGCTTAGTCTTTTGAGGTGCGTTGGGTGTTGGGAGCAGGCCATTGATTCGAAAGATTTTTTAGGCGCCCATTCACCCCCCCTCTGGTCGCTACTTTCGGTCCTTCACCGGGCGCGGCGTAGCCGAAGTCTGAGCCCTCTAAAGCCCTGCGCGCCGGAGTTCCGCGCGGTCGAAGGCCAACATTCGGAGGTCCCTTCGCCCGGTGTGACCGAAGTAGCACGGTCGGTCTAACCGACGAGGCTTCGCCGGTCTGATCGCCGGAGTCGTACATCGCACCTGACTTCGGGACACTGCCCGAAGCCCCTTCGCAGCCCTTCGGTCCGACCGGTGTTGTACCTTCGGTCTGACCAGACTTGAGGCCAAAGGCGTCTCAAGGACCCTTCGGACCAGTATCTGCTATAACTCTGAATCGGCCTCCGAATTGGTCGATTCTAGGTATTTTGGTCGTTTTGTTACTGTTTACATTGCTATTAATACTTTCGGCCACTTGGGTTAAACTATTAATTATTTATCTGATTGCCTAGTGACTCCAAATCCCTTGTCATGATTCCAGGGTAGTCGGAACGCGGCGTCGGTATCGTTGCCATACTTTTGGACATTGAACCGGCCCAAGTGCAGGGGCGCATTTCTGCGTCAACAGGGAGTTTGGCTGCACGGAACGTAGGTTCGAAGCGCACTTTCTATAGGTCGGGGTGTAGTGGGGAGTCTTCGTCGAAGGAAGTATTTTGGTCACTCCTTCGGACCTCTTGGTCTTCGGGATAACTTACTACGATGACTTCACGGCGTGGCGGCTGTGTTCTCGATTTGTCTTGAGCACGAGGCTAATCCGCAGCTGCTTGTCACCACCTTTGCAACTCCGCTTGAAGCAAAGCCATTTCAGCGGCCATGGCATCATGCGGGCTCCCGCTTCCTCCGGAATGAGCCTCTGTGTCATGCGATTGAACATAGTTGATGCAATAGACCATCGAGGTAACAGGGGGTTCTCCGGGCAGACGGGGCTCAGCGTCCTCTGGAGGCACTGGTGCTTGTTGATACACTGAGACGTCGGTGGATTCTGAAGGGCCAGCTACTTTTGGATGGGGTTGAGAAAAGGTAGCCACTTTGAGGGTTGAATGAAGAGGGAATTCAAATGGTTCCATAGTCCTCGGAGCTGTATTTAGGGGTTCTAGCTCGGAGATCCAAGCAGACCTTCGGGCGGTGACGGTGGCCTTGCTCCTCTTTGGAGGCATTGCTCAAAGTGAAAAAAGGTAGAGACGCTAGTTTTTGTAGTAAAGTCCCCACGGACGGCGCGAACTATTGGCGCAAAAGATTATGTTAACAGGTTTTGAATAACCTCGAAGGTTTATAAACTCGAAGTGTTTGACTTTGAGCTGGTCTAGGCCTCCGCTAGGGATAATAACCTTTAACTAGTTCAAAGTATCTTTGTTTATTTGAATATTCAATGATCGTTTACAGTAGAAGAGAGGTGTATTTATAGGCATGGATACGATAGGAAAATACTATCATGCCCTCTACTTGCAACCTCCATAGTGGGCACTATTCCTTGGACTCCATAGGGGCAGACAAGACAAATGCCATGTGAACGCTTGGATAAAGAAGATGTCTTGTCCCAGCGGGAAGCACCACTTTAGAATAGAAGGTTTCAAGTACATCTTGCTGAGGAGGTACATACGAAAAGCATGTGCTCCAAAGCCGAAGCTTATTGTGGAGTCCCATATATGCTTCGTTCTTGATTAGGGGCTTCGAACTCTCCCTCTCAAAGCATAGTAGTTGTTGCCGACGACTTCACACTTTCCACCTATCAAAGTCTTTATTCGGAGTATCAGTCCATGTCAGGATTATTTCCCCCAACAGCACCCTACTTTCGTAGACCCACTATCGATGATCGACATTCTTGGCATCAATACTTAATTTTCTAAGGAAAAAACTATTTTAGCAAGGTTACGTCCCAAGCGCACACGAAACATGCAAGAATAGTATAACAGGAATATAAGAAAGCATCGCATGCAATCATATTAATTGTGATATAGCATGGCCCTCTTCACATGGCGATCTCCATCTCCATTACTCCCATCATTGAGTGTGTGCTTCCAGCCTTGATGAACTGTACTAGTCTATCACTATAGCACCTATAATAGTTATATGAGCGGAAGCATCAATTCTCGACATGCAGGTCACAAATGTACACCAACCTTGGCTGTAAATAATCATGACACACATGCCGACGGAAGTTATTGGCCCGTAGACAGCAAAAAACTAATTTTCGTCAGCTATGGATTTGGCCGACGGAAGTTACCAATTTCCTGGTAACTTCCGTCGGCTAAGTTTGGCCGACGGAAGTTAGCTAACTTCCGTCCACTCGCTTCCGTCGGCCAAAGGCCGACGGAAGTTAGCCTTTTGCCGACGGAAGTTAGCTTCTTCCGTCGGGAAAGGGCTAACTTCCGTCGGCTTTGGCCGACGGAAGTTCCCAGTTTTGTTGTAGTGCATGGACATACTAGTCACAACATTATCTACAAAACAAAGTTAGGTGAAGAATCTACAAGTGACTAAAATGGATCGGAACTTCCAATTCCAAATCAAAACTTCCAACTGCAATATTTCTCACTATATCGATTAAAAACCGACACCGGAACTTCTGATCCACCAAAACTTCTGATCAATATTGGAACTCCTCACAACAAAATTGCTTTCTGTACTGAATCGTATTCAATATCAGAACTTCCAATCTGGCATCGGAACTTCCAATCCAACAAACATCGGAACTTCCGATCTAGCATCGAAACTTTTGATTTTCTGCGGACAGAAAATAGATCTATTCTGATTTTCCACCATGTATCACTATACATGAGGGATCTAGATTGAACACTACGCATGTAGGCTCTAATAACACTGTTGGGAAATAAGGAAGCTATGTTAGCTGACAATTTCAAAAATTTCACACCAAAGCACAAGAATCATGCACGTGAGGGATCATAGATCGGTACCTTCTAGCACGAGACGCGCTAGGTGCAGCGGAAGAAGATGTCGGGGAAGCGCATCCTCGCCTGTCCTCGCCTCGCTGCGGACATTCCACGATGATCCAATCGGTGAAGAGAATGATGTCCACGTGAAGAAGACGATGAGCATCGCTATTCAAGCAACACCTCCACGGAGTCCACACGTACAGAGATGAGATCTTTCCAACACCGGTGTGCTAGAATTGCTCGTGAGGAATGGGAGAACCCTCAATCTCAACTCTTGATATCAAGAAAATGAGGAGAGGAGTTCTTGGTGGCTATGGTTTAGATCTAATCTAAACAATCAATAACATAATCTCCAAGACCTCCTCCTCATCTCTTTATATAGAGGACAGTGCCTTGGTCTCAAACAATTCGATACCTAACAGATCTAATCTGTTACGCCCACCTTGGAACTTCCGATCCATAGATCGGAACTCCCGATCAGGGATCTCGGACTGCAATTCTAGGAATCATCGGAACTTCCGGTTTCAACTCTCTGTCTCTAAATTAGAAATTATCGGAACTTACGATACCATAACAAAACTTCCGATTTGGGCTCTCTGTTTCGTAAACAATAAATTATCGGAACTTCCAATACAATATCGGAACATATGATTTGAGCTCTCAGTTTCCAATTCAGAAAATAATCGGAACTTCCGATTCCAAATCAGAACTTTCGATCCAACTGAAATTTTCCTAGGCATTATTCCTTCATCTAGGCCCCTCGAGGTAGTCGGATTGAAAAAGTGCATGGCCATGCCACTATGACTAATGAGTTTGAATGATATGAATCTATTACTTGATCAAGTGAAATGTCGAGCTGTCCAACAAGTGTGCCCCGAATCTCGCCTAGAGCTTGACTGATGTCGTGTGGTAAAGGGATTGGTGCATGCATATATCAAGTTTGTCGGACCAAAACAGGCAACTAGAGGGGGGTCAATAGGCTCCTCAACAATTTCTTGCGAATTGGTGACCTTTTCAAAACACCCAACGCGCCTCTAAAAGAACAAGTGGAAGCTAATGAAAGATCCTAATGATGTTATTCTCAGTCGAATGAACTATAAAAGGACAGTCTGAATGATGATAGGTAGAAGGATCAGATTAAATGGGTATAAAAGAACAACGATGAATATTTAACCACACAAAAACATGTGCAAGCAACCATAGTGTACTGCTGTTGATAGAAAAAATGGCATTAAATGGTCAAGATTGTCAAAATATCAATTTTGGTAATTTGGGAGAAAAATACACATGTCCTGGATCGGGATGAAGCCATATAGGTCCAAAGGCCCATTAAGCTCTGGGCTTCGGAAGCCTTCGAGCTTCCTGCTACCTTTGGTCTGAAGGCCTTCGGAGGCCTGCTTCGCTAAAGCTTCAGCCCGAGGAGCAGGCTTCGGCAGGCCTTGCCGAAGGCCCACTTCGGGCTAAGTTCTAGAGATAGAGTTTGAGTCTGATTCTAGCTAATTTTATACTTACGCATGAATAGGCCGAATCCTACCAGACTAAGCTTAGAGATTAGAAGACTAGCCCCAATAAATATAGTGGTGAGGCCGGTTCATTAAGCCCTCCCACCACAAATCAATCACAAAGCCCTAGCTTTGAAGTGTACCTTTACTTTTATTTTACTTTTCTGCAACCTTCGTGGGTTTGCTTGGAAGCCCTCTGCCGGCCATGCCGAAACCGTGGTAAGCCTTGTTACTTCGCTTGTGAAGTACCCGCTAATCTACGTAATAGATTGCTATCGCCTTTTTGCTTCGCTTGTGAAGTATCCGTTAATCTATGTAACAGATTGCTACCCTCATTTCCCTACTGCAACACTTAGTAGATTCGGTCTCTAGGCCGAATTGACACTTGATCTCTGTTCTGTTGCAAGTTTCCATGCTCGGAGCCACTTCGCCGGAGGTGTCCATAACCAGGACACTAGTTTCAGAAGCGGCCAGAACAACCTTCGGCGGGATCACTGCTTCGACTACCCATGCCGGACTATCACGTTGTTGTCGGTGTGACCAAGTCCCACGTGCCAACACACAATGCAGCAAGCTTCGTCACGTTAGGCTTCGCCACGTTTGTACCCTACGCCAGATGAAGTCACTCTAGTACGTTGCGTTGGAGATATTTTGTCATGTCAGAGACTTTGCGCTGAAGCTCGCTGTTCGTAGGTGATTTCACGTCAAGATCTATTCGGAGCCTGCCTTTGGTCAGATCAGTTCGAACGCAGAAGACTACCTTCAGCGATACCCTTCGCACTAGACGCCGAAGATACCCTTCGGTGAGACCTTCACAGAGTACCCTTCGAATCAGTCAGGCTCCGGTCATCTTGCTAGTTTATTTTATTTAATATATTTCTTTTTGGCTAATTGGATTATTTCTGTGTGATATGATTACCTAGTGACTCCACCCCCTTGCCAATATTGAGGATAGTCAAAATGCGACGTCAGTGTTGCATTACGCTTAGGTTTGTCCCTAAGTATCCGCATACTTTTGGATCGTCGAACTGACCCAAGTGTGGGGGCACGTTTTCGTGTCAACACACTTTTTGGCGACTCCGCTGGGGAAAGCTACGCCAACATGACGAGTACATCTACATCAGCCACAAGCACATCTGCAACGACCACTATGTCTACGATCCCGATGGATCCCATGGGAGGCGCAGATATCGACAACCGCAACATCATGACACCTACCCTTGAAGATATTCTCGCAGAAGACCGAGCAGAGATTGAGGCAAAGATGAAGGCACTCCAAGACATCATGCTTGGGATCTATGTCAAGACAAGCCCAGGCTTCATCAAGCGCGACGTCAACATCCCTGACCTCGCTCGGACCTAAGTAACACAAGTATCGCCTCATTTATCTTCTCTAGAGATTGAGCAAAAAATAGCCGCATCGGTAGACCAAGCTATTAGCACTTAGCTAGCCAACCGTTTAGATTCGGTAGTTAGCTCCTAGGTAGAGGCGACACTTAGAAGGTTCGGCTTTATCGAGGCCATACCTCCAGCTCCGATTGCTAGCCTACCTCCAATAAATCACATTTACAGTAGAATTGACGGTAGTACCGACAAATCCATTGCGTCTCTGGCCTCGATATCCATGGCCGAGACCAGTCACCATGCTTACGGCCAGACTAGCACCGCCTACCATGCGCCACCTCCAACTACACCAGCGCCAGTTTTTCCCACGCTGCCTGTGCCACATGCACAAGCGCATAGGCCCGAACACATCATACATCTCGAGCTAGCGCATGAGGAGGAACCCCGTGGCCGACATGCGGATATACCGCCACATGTCATGCCCCCACATGAGGGACACACACAGGGCATAGGCCAGGATGACATTGAGGAGGGGATCCGTGCATTGTTTAGGGAATGCACCAGTTTCGTTCCTAGGGTTGATCTAGGGTTTAACAAAAGTCGTACCCCGACCATTTCTACATGATACCTTACCCTCGCGGCTATAGAGTCCCTGAATTCACCAAGTTCGACGGTGAGGGTAACAAAACCACACTTGAGCATATCAGTCAGTTTTTAGCACAGTGTGGGGAAGCTAGTGGGTCGGACGCTTTAAAACTTAGACTATTTTCTCTCTCGCTATCCGACACTGGTTTCAATTGGTTTTTGGTAGTACCGCCGAACTCTATCCAAGCATGGGCTGAATTAGAACAAAAATTCATTACTACTTTTATATGGGTGAGACAAAACTTAGGCTTTCACAATTGACATCGGTTAGACAGAAATATAGCGAGAGTGTCTCTGAGTACATCAAGCACTTTAGGGATACCAGAAACCGGTGTTTTAGTATTAATATTTCGGAAAGGGATTTCGCCGATCTTGCTTTCAGTGGGTTGCGTTCTGAAATTAAAGGAAGACTAGACAACCAACACTTCTTAGAATTTAGCCATGTCTTACAGCAGGCTATGGTTCAGGAAGGCCGAGCCAAGGATAAAAAGTTTATTAATATATTTAACAAACGTAGGGAAAGGTCCATGTCATGGAACACCCTAAGGAAGAAGAATCAGAGGAAGAAGAGGATTAGGCTGACATGTATGTAGCCGAATGGGTTTGTAATGCTAAGAGCAAACCCGTTACTTGCTCTGAGTTATGGTCGTCTCCAACCAAGAATCGGCCTAGCGAAGTCAAATACTCGTTTGATATAACTAAGTGTCATAAGATATTTGATTTCCTCTTGAAGAACCAGCTTCTCAGGTTGCCTAAAGGCCAAGTCATTCCATCTTCCGACAAGCTAAAGAAATAACCCTACTATAAGTGGCATGATTCACATTCACATTATACTAACGACTGCAATGTTTTTCGTCAACAGGTTCAATCAGCCATAGAGGAAGGACGATTGAAAATAGACCCTAGTCCAAAGATGAAGCTGAACAAAGACCCCTTTCCCGTGGACACCATCGACCTTGATGAGAAGAGGGTGCTGATTCAGCCAGAGCATGCCGAATCAACTAAAGGGAAAGCAGTCATTATTGGAGAATCGCGTACATGCACACTTGTACCTAAAAACCCTGAAGTAGGAGTGTGAAATGGAATGTCAACACGTCTCCTTCAGCAAGGGCTCACAAGAAGCTGAAGGTCACATATTAGATACTGTTGAAAAAGCACCAAAGAAAGGCTACGGAAATAAGCCCCCGTGCAAAAGAGCTAAGTCAACCGATGGGGCAAAAACAGTCGGAGGGTGGCTTCGGACCACAGTGGCCGAACCCTCCGCACGATGACTTCGGACCATAGTGGCCGAACACTCCCTATAGTGGCTTCAGACCCCAATGGCCAAACCCTCCATACAATGGCTTCGGACCCTAGTGGTCGAACCCTACGCAGAACAAGTTCAGAACCCGATGGCCGAACCCAGTTGCGCTCTGGACGAACCCTCTGGCGGGAGGCTTCGGCCCACAATAGCCGAACATACATCTGGCCTAGCAGGACCCTTCACTGATATGGTCCGAGATACCGTCGACCTGGCCGAACCCCCCTCCGGGTAATGGGTTCAGCTCACAGAGGGCGAAGCCACTGGAGCCACCGATGCCTCCACCATATAATTAGGTACGGACCCCGTGGGTTCCGTACACATCACAACCAGAGTACCCTTCACAACATAACATTGTCCCTTGTTTTCCTTCGGAGTATTATAACTGGCAGAGACAAACAAACGCGGCGAAGGGGGACATCATCCACAGGCTGTCCATAGTACCTCCAAATTGACGCACATAGGATGGAGCCAAGGGATATGAACATGAAGAGGCGAAGGATTGGGGGTCCGAAGCCATCACAGTCAAAGTAGGGTCTCAGGAAGTCCCAATCCTGAAGGCCTCCTCGCCGAAGCCAGACGGAGGTAAGTCCCCTGACCCAGCCGAGGCTAGCGCCGGAGCCCGGTCCGATCGGCCGAACGAGGCTGGTCCGACCGACAGGGTCCGCAGTGAGGCATCCTCCAAGTACAAAGCACACGAGGCTGATCTAGGCGGTACCCCTTAGGCCAAAAACCACAGAAACAAGGTACTGGCGCCTGGTACCAAGACACAACCATCATGGGCACCTCTGGGCATGTCCAAATCACAGAAAAGACGCCTACAATGCCTACGAGCACAGGAGATGCGCAAGAGAAAGGCCAAGGAGGAACGAGACGCCATCTTTGAGGAGATCCGCCCCTGGCCAGTTGCAAGATAGGTATGGAGGATCAAGCCGGTTGAGATAACCAACCCGGCTCCTAGTCCAAGCGACGATGACGACATGCTCGATGATGACTACTAACCCATCTCAGAGGGGCCCGCACCTCAGGCAATGGACATCAACGTCGTCATGATACCCGCCGAGTTCGCCCTACCACAAGACGAGGCCGAGGTCGTTCATTTGAACCTCGACCCGCGCAACGCTATTTTTGAGAAACCCAAGGATACGGCTCGCCATCTAAATCCTCTCTACGTAAGAGGTCACATTGACGGGAAGCCGATCTCCAGGATGCTTGTTGATGGTGGCGCCACTGTTAACCTAATGCCTTACTCTCTATTGAAGAAACTTGGCAGGGATGAGGAGGACTTGAAGAAAACTAACCTAATACTCAACGTCTTCAACAGCGAGAGTTCTGAGGCCAACGGTGTACTCTCCATGGAGTTGACAGTAGGCAACAAGACGTTGCAAACAACATTCTCCATCGTTGACGTACAAGGTAACTACGGCGTACATGTATTATCACTTGCGAAACAGATGTTATAAAATACATGTTGCAAAAGCCGATTCTAAGTGGAAGAATCGAAAAGTGGGCTTACGCTTTGATTGAATACGATTTGGCTTATGAACCTCTAAGGGCTATGAAAGGATAGATTGTCGCTAATTTTATAGTTGATCACCACGTAGATGTCAATTGGGGTAACGATGTTGCTCTAGTTGAAGTAGTACCATGGAAGCTTTATTTTGAAGGTTCATCTTGTAAGAATGGCCAAGGTATCGAGGTAGTCCTCACATCACCTTATGGTTTGCACTTTGAAACCTCAACCCATTTAGAATTTTCTTCTACCAATAACCAAGCTGAATATGAGGCTTTATTGCTAGGACTTGAATTGCTAGAATCTATAGGTGCTACACATGTCCATGCATATGGTGGTTCTCTGTTAGTAGTACAACAAATAGCTAAAAGTGATCAATGTTTTAATGGCTTGCTAAATAGTTACTTAGATAAATGTTTAGACATAGTTACTACTTTCGACGACTTCAAAATTTCTCATGTATCAAGAGGAGCCAACTCAATTGCAAATGATTTGGCTCAGCAAGAATCTAGCTAACAAGTCAGGAGAGAAAATTTCTATGCAGGAAAATCCAATGTTTGGTCTCACTACCGAAGCCAGATGATTCAGGTAGGCGTGAGGTCCATCAAACCCTCCGGGTAGGACCCCTCCGGCCACCAGAGAGTGTCACATGCTGGAGCCCTCATGCCGGAACACTTCATCCACCGAAGGGTCTTGCACACCGGAGCCCCTGCGCCGAAGCCTTCTAGACAACAGAGGTCTTCGGGAACTGAACCCCTCCGGCGGGAGGCTTCAGTCATATTGGCTCTGCACGACCGATCTAGTCAGCCTTTGGCAGAAACAAGAAATTAAAGGCCCGGGGGGCACTCCGAAGTTAGCAATTTAGACATCACTCTAGGAAAGGAGTTAGCAAACCCTCTAGATGTCTGTAAGGATGATTGGAGAATTCCAATCGTCCAATACTTGAGAAATCCCCATCAAAGGGTTGATCAAAAAGTTTGGCGACAAACGTTTAAATTTGTATTGCTAGATGATGTACTGTATTGTCGAACTATTGATGGAGTACTTTTAAAGTGTTTAGATGATGAATAGCCCAAAGTAGCTACGGGAGAAATCCATGAAGGGCTTTGTGGCACTCATCAGTCGGCCCAGAAAATGAGTTGGATGCTCAAAAGAGCAGGTTTCTACTGGCCGACTATGACTGAGGATTGTTTTAGATATTATAGAGGGTGTGAAGGATGTCAAAAGTTTGGTAATATTCAGCTAGCTCCTGCTTCGTCACTTAACCCTATTATCAAACCATGGTTGTTCCGAGGTTGGGGTTTATACTTCATCGGCCAAATTTACCCTCCTTCTTCAAAAGGGCATCGGTTCGTGTTGATGGCACACTACTACAAAACCCCCCTGTAGATACGCTGTAGTAGTAACGCCATTAAAATCATCTCTACGTCGACATGTAAAGATGTTTTTTGACACGATTTGAAAAATGTGTCCGATTGTTACGATATTAGACACTCTTATAGTGTTATTAGTCATATAAAGATATTTTTAACATGCTATTGAAGTCGTCTCAAAAGGACACGAAGTTAGACACGATTTAAAGCATCATTATCCCATAGAGACATTGTAAAGCGTATGAAACATTTGTTTATAGCTAGGTATAGATGCTTGTATAGATGCTTATAAGCATCTATACAAATTGATACAAAGTTTGACATGCTTATAAGCATAAATAGCATGTACTAAAAATTGTGTACAACTGAAATTAAAAAAATGTTTGTAACACCCCAAATTTTCAAAGTAATAAAAATATTATTTAATCCAATTTCCTGAAATTTATCATTTTGGAAATACCTTCAATACCCTCCTTTACCCTTTTGAACTACAACCTAGATTAAATGGCCAAACCAGGAGCTGAAAATTTTTGTATATGATCCTAAGGCCAAGATATATTTTTGAGAATTTTTACAAATTTTTATCAACCATGGAAGTAGCCCTAAGATTTTAATCTATTTCCCGAAATTATTTTTATTCAGAAATATTTTGGAACAGTAATGGGCCACGCCCCTCTCTTTCCCTCTCTCCCAGCCGGCCCAGCACGTCACCCTCGCCCGCCTCGGACTGACAGCCCGACCCCACCCATCAGTCGCCTCGCTCGTGCGCTCGTGCCCGCTGGCCAGTGGCCCCCGCCTGTCAGGACTGTCATCCACCTCGAGCCAACCCCCCTAACTCCGTCGGCCGATGACCTCGCCTCGGATCCCCTCACCAGCTCCCCCTCCCATTAAACTGACGCCGGCATTTAATTCCCCGAGGCCCGACAACCATTTAAATGCATTAAGGCACGCGTTTAAGCCCCCGGATCGTGTTTACCTGCATGGCGAGACCTCGCCGGCGAGTAAATACCCCCCTCCTCTCGGCTTTCCATGCATGCGACCCTCTCTGACCCTCGCCGGTGCCCCTATTTAACCCCCTAGCCTCCACCGCGTCCGACCCCCATGACAATTCACTGAGAGGACAAACAGAGCGCCCACAATACGCTTTTTAGCGCACCCTACTGTTTCACCTCCAGCCACCGCTCGCCGCCGCCTCGGACCACCTCCGTCCATGCCATTGCCACCATCATGACCGCAAGGATGACACTGACCTCGGCCACCCCTCCGTCGACACCGAACCCCGCCGGATCGCCGTCGTCGCCTAGGACCCGAAGTCCTTCGCCACCTCTTCTCGCCTCCGGCCTCGCTCCGTCGACCTCAGACCACCGCAAGGGTACCCTCGTGTTCCCCTTAGTTCCCTCGTTATGTATTTAGCCTTGGTTATGCCGGATAGCCCTCGCCGTCGCCGGAATCGCTCACCATCGTGCCGCCGGAGTCGGGGAAGATGGGTACTTAACCCCCGCCCCGACACGTGTCGTGTCGGATTCGATCGCGACCGTGCGATCGGGATCCAACGGTGATGATTAAATCCCTCATGCGGTTTAATCGGATCCGTTAGATCTCGGTGAAGGGGTACGTTCTAATTTGAGTCGTTCGCTAGATTTAAAATCCCGCATCGCATCTGGTCCGTCCATCGCGTACCGGTTCGATGTTTTAATCCTGGCCGTCCACGTCACTTTAACACCCCCGCCTCGCACTCACGCGTTGGATCTGGATCCAACGGTCCAGATCAACCTGGTGCACGCGCACAGTGCACGGGTTCACCGTGGGCCTGGCTCACCGTGGACCCGAGGGGATTTAAATTCAAAAATAAATTCCAGAAATTGTTTTAAACTTGTAAAATTCATATCTGGCGCATTTTAACTTCAAAAATTCCAATTCCACTTTTAGAAAATTTGTAATATTATTTTCTACATGTTCACTCAATAAAAACAATATGTTTACTTTGGATTTTTCATGTTTATTTAAATAGGTATTCAAATGCCCTTAGGGTAAAAGTGCAAATTTAATTATTTAAATTTCAGTAAAGCTTATATTTATTTATTCCCTGTTAGAATAATGAAACCACTAAGTTTTCTCTGAACCATTCATTTTAAATTATTTAATTTAAAATGAGATTATTCACATTTAAAACCAATTTTTATAAAGGACAATCCTTCATTATAATTCCTTCTAAATTATTTCTAAAATAAATTTCAGAAACTTAACAACTTGATTTCCCATAAATTAAAACTAATTTAAACCTATGTGCTTGTTGTGTGGTTTTAGATTGTTTAAATTGAATGTTGTATTTTATTTTATTTATAATGGGAAGACTACGACACCGCTGAGGAGCCGGAATATTTCCCGAAAGTTCCTCCCTCTCCCTTCGCTGAACAAGGCAAGTAACCAAACCAATCTTTTGAGCATATTGAACCAATGTTTTATTAAACTATCGCTAAAACACATAGGATGTACATGCATTAGTCAAATGAAACCCTTACAATATATTTATTTATGATCCCCCGACCTTGATGTGCAACCCAAGCCATGCTCTCTAGCCTAAACTCCTTGTCACCATATGATTAATGTTATTAGCTACTGTCCAATATATTGACATGATTGCTATAGGATTAAAAATAAGTCGTAGTAACTTGGTTTTACTATATGATCCCCGTTACTCTCATCTTTGGAATTCTGTCGGTGTTGGAGTTGTGGTTGTGAGTGAATGCATGGTGCGTTCCGGGTGCAAGCTAGGGCATTGGTCGGTAGCACCCGGGGCACTATAAGGACCGGTCTACGTGATCTGTTGCAATACACTTCCCTACTAACCACAAGTCTAATGGGTAAGTCCTAACTAAGGTATGGAGTGTTCCAAACCGAGGCCACCATTTGGAGATGGGTCAAGCAGCACCTGCGGGTGGCTTGTACCAATGTGGCACAAAAGGGGGTGCGACGTTAGCCGGGATGCGGCCCGAAGCGCCGGCGAAACCTAGAGCGGGTGGTTATCGCTTGGAGCATTTCCTGCTGAGGTTTTGGCACGAGTTCCCGTGGTCTGGGTCATCTCGTTTGGTATGAGTGCGTGCCTTGTCGGTACAGTAGTACATCTCTGATCAGAGTCTTAAATCTTTTCAAAAAGCCGAGCCCACAGTCAAGAGCGGGTTGCGTGACATCCCACAGTTAGATCACTTTTGATATGTATGTGCATGATGGTTTGACATGTAAGGACTATTGTGCGAGGAGGTAAAACATACTCCTCGAGTTAGATGATGTTATTGTTGTTCATGTTTACTTTCTGCATGATAAAATTTGACTACATTAACTGCAATAACTGAGAATGTACTTTTCTGCACTTTTAGCCAATTATCCTTCCATTGTTATTACCTTGAATTATTACCTGCATTTGCGGTGGCTTGTTGAGTACTTTTTGTACTCATACCCGTTGAACACCACAGAGGATGCCTACTATGAAGACGGTCTAGAGTAGCGACCCAGTCAAACAGAAAGATCTTGAAGAAGGCGTTCGTCAGGCTATTTACTTTTATTATTATTTTTATTCAACTTTGATGTAATAATTATGGCCTGCGTACCATGAATATTGTCGTATGTATGATTGTCGCATGATGAACCTCTTGTATTATTGTTTTTCTTATGAAATTCAATAATGTTCCGATTTGATAAATCGGGGCGCCACAAGATGATATCAGAGCCGACTTGACTGTAGGAAGCCAAACAGACACGCCTAGCCAATAGCTGCAGAAAATTATTTCTCGAAAACCTACTTTATAAACTTTGTTCCTCCCCTCACTTTTCTTCAACTTGCTGTTTTGTAAATGCCTGTCTACCAAGTCCACAGCTACTGCCGCCACTTTGAGGGCTTCGTCAGGGAGCTCCGCATGATGCTCACATTCCTCGGGTTCCTCTTCGAGCCCGAATTCCAAGGGGTGTACTTGGAGGAGTTTGTCGGGCCTTGCGACGTCTCCCTCACCATCCCCGGCTCCGATGAGCATCTGCCGCTTTTCACCACCGCACTTAGGGGCCCGACTTTTGACATCGCGTGCCAACGAGTCGCCATCCAGGCCCTCATGGAGTTGAGGATGATCTATGATGATCGTCTTTAGAACTCATCCTTCCGGCTTGTGCCGAAGCGCACTCTCGGCGCCCACCGTAGTATCTACATCGGAGTTCACTCCGTTCATGATCCAGTCATGGCCCGGTAGTCGCGTCTTCTTCAGGCCATGGATGACCTCCATACTGAGGCGGTGCTCAACGCCGATGAGCACCATGAGGCGGTTGAGTTTCTTCGTGAGGAAACGAAGAACTTGATCCAACAGAACGGCGAGCTGCAGCGCAAGATTATGCAGCTGCAGAAGGACATCGTGGAGATGGTTCCCCTCCTCCCGAGGAAGAGGAAGCCCATCCGTGAGCCTGCCCCTCGCCCCAAGAGGATCCCGCCACACCCCTCCACTACCGGACCATCCACCAGTGCCCCTGCACCACGCCCCGGCCTCGTCTCCGACCCAATTATTGAGAATTTTCTCGAGCCCACCATCCCTCGGGAGCCGCGTACTCATGGTTCCGAGAGCACGGAGACCGCCTCCGGTGGTGAGTAGGCGCTAGATACCGCTTTTCTAATAAAATAATTTTTGTATGTGGTGCTATCTACAACGAGTTGTGTTGTAGGTAGAATAAGAGCTTGATTGTAATGAATAATTTTTACCACTTGGTTGACATATATGCATGAGCCTTATGAGCTATTTTTAATTATACTGTTAATTCATCATCTTTTTGCCTTAAAACATCGTATGTTCAGAAGATGGCCGACCACCACGAGAACACCGGCTCCAACAACGGAGAAGGAGGAAGCCGTGACGCGCCCGAGGGTGTTGTACCCAACTGGGGTGCAACGGGCCCACGATAGTCTGGGTCGCCATCCGCCAACCATCCCACCTTGGCGGAAATGATGGTGAATCAGAACCAACTAATCACCGCCCTTCTCACTCAAATGCAGCACCAACAAGCTCAGTTGGACTGTCTGCAGAATTGGGAGCCTGCCCCTCGCGCACCAGCACCATCACCCACTCCCCAACTCTCAGAGTTTCTGCGCGTGCGCCTGCCCATCTTCTCTAGCACCACCAACCCCATGGAGGCCAGAGATTGGCTCCGCACCATTGGGAAGAAGCTTGACCTCCTCCCCTGCACCGACCGGGAGCGAGTGGCCTTCGCCACTCAGCAGCTCCAGGGTCCCACCGCCGAATGGTGGGACAACTACAGTGAGTCCCAGCCTGAGGACCACGTGGTGACATGGTCGGAGTTCACTATCGCCTTCCGCACTGCCCACGTCCCCGCCGGTGTCATCGCGGTAAAACAGCAGGAGTTCCACGACCTGCAACAGGGCAACCGGACCGTCATGGAGTATCTCCATGAATTCAACCGTCTGCATGCTACGCGCCAGAGGAAGTGCGGACTGATGCCCTCCGCCAGGCTAAGTTCCTCCGAGGACTTAAGGACGAGACATCCATCCAGCTAGTTGCCACCGATTACGCTGACTTTCAAAGGTTGGTGAATAAAGCGCTCATCCAAGAGACTGAGCAGAACAAGCTGGACCTCAAGAAGAGGAAGATGATCGCCTTCAAGCATCAACAGGCGAATTCCCAGAGGCCCCGCTTCGTTCCTTCACCACAAGCGCCCGCCTACCATCCTCGGCCCGCCTACAGGCCGCCTCACGCCGCCAGTGGATCCAACGCCGGGCATCCCTGCCCCGCTCCACCAGCTCTGGCCGCTCAGTCGATGCCCGCCGCCATGGCCCCGATCTTGAAGGATCGCCAAGGGAGGCTAGTCGTCTGCTTCAACTGCCGGAAGGAAGGGCACTATTCGGACCAGTGTCCTCACCCCAAGCAGCCCAAGGCGCGGCACCCAACCAAGCGGTTCGGGCCTGCGTTAATCACATCACCGCGGAGGAAGCTCAGGAGGCTCCCGAAGTCGTGCTCGGTACATTTACTACAAATTCCGTACCGGCTATAATATTATTTGACTCTAGAGCAACCCATTCTTTCATCTCGGAAGATTTTGTGAAAACCCACGACTTGGAAGTACTCTCTCTATCAGTCCCCATGATGATTGCCACTCCAGGCAATAAAACCTTAGCCCACTTATACAGTCCTAAGGTTAAGATAGAGATCGAAAGAGTATTATTCCGGGCCGAGCCAGTCCTCATAAAATGCATCGGACTCGACCTCATCCTAGGGATGGATTGGTTGATGAAGCACAAGGGAGTGATCGACTGTGCAAACAAGTCCGTCACAGTGACCAACCCTGGAGGCGAAGCCGTCACTTTTCGGATGACCAGCCGCAAACCACTTGAAACATCCCTCCATTCGCTAGCCCTTGAAGAATTGCCCATAGTCAAGGAGTTCATGGACGTCTTCCCCGAGGACCTACCAGGAATGCCTCCCAAACAGGACATCGAATTCAGAATCGAACTTGTCCCCGGGACCACTCCAATATCCAAGCGCCCATACCGGATGGCTGCCAATGAGTTAGCCGAGGTCAAGAGCAACATCGAAGACCTAGAGCAGAAAGGGTACATCCGACCGAGTACCTCAACCTGGGGTGCACCGGTCATCTTTGCCATCAAGAAGGACAAGACCAAACGGATGTGCATGGACTATAGAGCCTTGAATGACGTAACCATCAAGAACAAGTATCCATTGTCTCAGATCGACGACCTGTTCGATCAACTGAAGGGATCCTCGGTGTTTTCCAAGATTGACCTTAGGTCAGGTTATCACCAATTGAGGATTAGAGAAGAGGACATACCCAAGACTTCCTTCACCTCCCGCTATGGACTCTACGAGTATACTGTGATGTCGTTCGGACTCACGAATGCCCCGGCCTTTTTCATGAACATGATGAACAATGTTTTCATGGAATTCTTGGATAAGTTCATCGTGGTATTCATCGATGATATCCTCGTCTACTCCAAGACCAAGGAAGAACATGAAACTCACCTCCGTCTGACCCTCAGAAAGCTAAGGGAACAGCAATTGTACGCCAAATTCAGCAAGTGCGAATTTTGGTCGTCTGAGGTGAAGTTCCTCGGTCATGTCATATCTTCCAGAGGAATATCAGTGGACCCAACCACCATGGAAGCGGTCACCAACTGGTTGCAGCCCACAACCGTGACCGAGATCCGGAGTTTTCTCGGATTAGCCGGATACTACCGCCGGTTCATCGAGAATTTTTTGAAGATCGCCAAGCCTATGACCAGGCTATTGGAAAAGGAGGTAAAATTTGAATGGACCCCAGATTACGAAGAAAGCTTCCAAACCCTCAAGAAGAAGCTCGTGTCGGCTCCTATCCTGACTCTGCCAGATATCTGGAAATACTTCCACGTCTACTGTGATGCCTCTCGTCAAGTTTTGGGATGTGTCTTAATGCAAGAAGGGAAGGTTATATCTTACACCTCCAGACAGCTGAGGCCGCATGAGATGAACTACCCGACCCACGACCTGGAGTTAGTAGCCGTGGTTCATGCCTTGAAGATATGGAGACATTACCTTGTGGGAAATCGGTGTGAGGTCTTCACCGATCACAAGAGCCGCAAGTACATATTCACCCAACCAGACCTGCACCTCAGGAAAAGGAGATGGTTGGAACTGATCAAGGATTATGACTTGGGCATCCATTATCATCCAGGCAAGGCAAATGTGGTGGCAGACGCCCTTAGTCGAAAAGGGTACTGCAATGCCATCATGATTCAGGACCAAGCTCCTTTGCTATACAAGGAGATGGAAAGGCTGAATTTAGGGATCATCACCCGAGCATACCTCGCTGTGTTGGAGTCAAGGCCTATCTTGATAGACCAGATCCGAGAAAAGTAGAAGGAAAACCCAGACATCTTGGAAATCCAACAGAACATGCGGAAGGGTAAAGCCCCCGGATTCTCCGAGGACGAACATGGTACCATCTGGTTCGGGAACCGGATATGCGTACCCGACAAACCTGAGTTGAAGACCCTCATCCTTCAAGAAGCCCACGATACTCTATACTCCATACATCCCGGGAGTACCAAGATGTATCAAGACCTGAAGGAAAAATATTGGTGGGTCAGCATGAAGAGGGAAATAGCTGAGTATGTGGCCAAGTGCGACACATGACGGCAAGTCAAGGCAGAACATCAAAGACCGGCTGGACTTCTTCAACCCCTCAAGGTCCCCGAATGGAAGTGGGAAGAGATAGGAATGGACTTCATCACGGGACTACCCAGGACCCAAGCCGGTCATGATTCTATCTGGGTGATCGTCGACCGATTCACCAAGGTAGCCCACTTCATCCCCGTCAAGACAACTTACACCGTCGCCAAGTTGGCCGAGTTGTATATGACCCGGATCATGTGCCTTCACGGAGTTCCTAAGAAGATCGTATCTGACCGTGGGAGTTAGTTTACCTCCAAGTTTTGGAAGAACCTTCAAGGGGAACTCGACACCCGGCTGAACTTTAGCACCGCCTATCATCCACAGACCGATGGTCAAACCGAAAGGGTCAACCAGATACTGGAGGATATGCTTAGAGCTTGCGCTCTAGACTTTGGTGGAATGTGGGACAAGAACATACCCTACGCGGAGTTCTCCTACAACAACAGCTATCAAGCCAGCTTGCAAATGTCCCCGTTAGAAGCACTTTATGGGCGTAAGTGCAGAACACCGCTGCTCTGGGATCAGACCAGAGAGTCGCAACTATTTGGGACAGATATACTAAGAGAAGCTGAAGAGAAGGTCAAGATCATCAGGGATAGATTAAAAATAGCTCAGTCCCAACAGAAGAGCTACGCCGATAACTGTCGAAGAGACCTAACCTTTGAGGAGGGCGATGATGTCTATCTCCGAGTCACTCCCCTCCGTGGCACTCAAAGGTTCAACATGAAAGGCAAGCTAGCACCCCGCTATGTCAGACCTTTTCAGATTGTCCGACGGCAAGGAGAAGTGGCATATCAACTAGAACTGCCTCCATCTCTAGCAAGAGTTCACGATGTGTTCCATGTTTCTCAGTTGAAGAAGTGTCTTCGCGTGCCCACCGAGCAAGCCGATCTTCAACAGCTCAACGTCCAAGAAGACCTGACCTACATCGAGAAACCCATCAAGATCTTGGAAACCAAGGAAAGGGTAACCAGGAGTCGTGTAGTACGCTTCTGCAAGGTTCAATGGGACAACCAACCCGCCGAAGAAGCCACATGGGAAAAGGAAGACGAACTGAAAGCCCAATATCCTGAATTATTCGAGTAGCATTCCAATCTCGAGGACGAGATTCTTTGTAAGGGCGATAGGTTTGTAACACCCCAAATTTTCAAAGTAATAAAAATATTATTTAATCCAATTTCCTGAAATTTATCATTTTGGAAATACCTTCAATACCCTCCTTTACCCTTTTGAACTACAACCTAGATGAAATGGCCAAACCAGGAGCTGAAAATTTGTGTATATGATCCTAAGGCCAAGATATATTTTTGAGAATTTTTACAAATTGTTATCAACCATGGAAGTAGCCCTAAGATTTTAATCTATTTCCTGGAATTATTTTTATTCAGAAATATTTTGGAACAGTAATGGGCCACGCCCCTCTCTTTCCCTCTCTCCCGGCCGGCCCAGCCCGTCACCCTCGCCCGCCTCGGACTGACAGCCCGACCCCACCCGTTAGCCGCCTCGCTCGTGCGCTCGCGCCTGCTGGCCAGTGGCCCCCGCCTGTCAGGACCGTCGTCCACCTCATGCCAACCCCCCTAACTCCGCCGGCCGATGACCTCACCTCAGATCCCCTCGCCGGCTCCCCCTCCCATTAAACCGATGCCGACATTTAATTCCCCGAGGCCCGCCAGCCATTTAAACGCGTTAAGGCACGCATTTAAGCCCCCGGATCACGTTTACCTGCATGGCGAGACCTCGCCGGCGAGTAAATACCCCCTCTCTCGGCTTTCCATGCATGCGACCCCCTTTGACCCTCGCCGGCGCCCATATTTAATCCCCTGGCCTCCACCACGTCCGACCCCCACGACCATTCGCTGCGAGGACAAACAGAGCGCCCACAATTCGCTTTTTAGCACACCCCTACTGTTTCACCTCCAGCCACCGCTCGCCGTCGCCTCGGACCACCTCCGTCCACGCCATCACCACCATCATGACCGCAAGGACGACACCGACCTCGGCCACCCCTTCGTCGACACCGAACCCCGCCGGATGGCCGTCGTCGCCTAGGACCCGAAAGCCTTCGCCGCCTCTTCTCGCCACCGGCCTCGCTCCGTCGACCTCGGACCACCGCAAGGGTACCCTCATGTTCCCCTTAGTTCCCTCGTTACGTATTTAGCCTTGGTTAGGCTAGATAACCCTCGTCGTCGCCGGAATCGCTCACCATCATGCCGCCGGAGTCGGGGAAGATGGGTACTCAACCCCCCCCCCCCGACACGTGCCGTGTCAGATTCGATCGCGACCGTGCGATTGGGATCCAACAGTGATGATTAAATCCCTTGTGCGGTTTAATCGGATCCATTAGTTCTCGGTGAAGGGGTACATTCTAATCTGAGCCATTCGCTAGATTTAAAATCCCGAATCGCATATGGTCCGTCCATCGCGTACCGGTTCGATGTTTTAATCCTGGTCGTCGACGTCACTTTAACTCCCCCGCCTCGCACTCATGCGTTGGATCTGGATCCAATGGTCCAGATCGACCCGGTGCGTGCGCACAGTGCGCGGGTTCACCGTGGGCCTGGCTCACCGTGGACCGAGGGGATTTAAATTCGAAAATAAATTCCAGAAATTGTTTTAAACTTGTAAAATTCATATCTGGCGCATTTTAACTTCAAAAATTCCCATTCCACTTTCAGAAAATTTGTAATATTATTTTCTACATGTTCACTCAATAAAAACAATATGTTTACTTTGGATTTGTCATGTTTATTTAAATAGGTATTCAAATGCCCTTAGGGTAAAAGTGCAAATTTAATTATTTAAATTTCAGTAAAGCTTATATTTATTTATTCCCTGTTAGAATAATGAAACCACTAGTTTTCTCTGAACCTTTCATTTTAAATTATTTAACTTAAAATGAGATTATTCACATTTAAAACCCATTTTTATAAAGGACAATCCTTCATTATAATTCCTTCTAAATTATTTCTAAAATAAATTTCAGAAACTTAACAACTTGATTTCCTTTAAATTAAAACCAATTTAAACCTATGTGCTTGTTGTGTGGTTTTAGATTGTTTAAATTGAATGTTGTATTTTATTTTATTTATAATGGGAAGACTACGACGCCGCCGAGGAGCCGGAATATTTCCCGGAAGTTCCTCCCTCTCCCTTCGCTGAACAAGGTAAGTCACCAAACCAATCTTTTGAGCATATTGAACCCATGTTTTATTAAACTATCGCTAAAACACATAGGATGTACATGCATTAGTCAAATGAAACCCTTACAATATATTTATTTAGGATCCCCCGACCTTGATGTGCAACCCAAGCCATGCTCTCTAGCCTAAACTCCTTGTCACCATATGATTAATGTTATTAGCTAGTGTCCAATGTATTGACACAATTGCTATAGGATTAAAAATAAGTCGTAGTAACTTGGTTCTACTATATGATCCCCGTTACTCTCATCTTTGGAATTCTGTCGGTGTTGGAGTTGTGGTTGTGAGTGAATGCATGATGGGTTCCGGGTGCAAGCTAGGGCATTGGTCGGTAGCACCCGGGGCACTATAAGGACCGGTCTGCGGGATCCGTTGCAATACACTTCCGTACTAACCACAAGTCTAATGGGTAAGTCCTAACTAAGGTATGGAGTGTTCCAAACCGAGGCCACCATTTGGAGATGGGTCAAGCAGCACCTGCGGGTGGCTTGTACCAATATGGCGCAAAAGGGGGTGCGACGTTAGCCAGGATGCAGCCCGGCGCGCCAGCGAAACCTAGAGCGGGTGGTTATCACTTGGAGCATTTCATGCCGAGGTTTTGGCACGAGTTCCCGTGGTATGGGTCATCTCGTTTGGGATGAGTGCGTGCCTTGTGGGTACAGTAGTACATCTCTGATCAGAGTCTTAAATCTTTTCGAAAAGCCGAGCCCACGGTCAAGGGCGGGTTGCGTGACATCCCACAGTTAGATCACTTTTGATATGTATGTGCATGATGGTTTGACATGTAAGGAATGTTGTGCGAGGAGGTAAAACGTACTCCTCCAGTTAGATGATGTTATTGTTGTTCATGTTTACTTTCCGCATGATAAAATTTGACTACATTAACTGCAATAACTGAGAATGTACTTTTCCGCACTTTTAGCCAATTATCCTTCCATTGTTATTACCTTGCATTATTACCTGCATTTGCGGTGGCTTGTTGAGTACTTTTTGTACTCATACCCATTGAACACCACAGAGGATGCCTACTATGAAGACGGTTTGGAGTAGCGACCCGGTCAAGCAGAAAGATCTTGAAGAAGGCGTTCGTCATGCTATTTACTTTTATTATTATTTTTATTCAACTCTGATGTAATAATTATGGTATGCGTACCATGAATACTATCGTATGTACGATTGTCGCATGATGAACCTCTTGTATTATTGTTTTTCTTATGAAATTCAATAATGTTCCGATTTGATAAATCGGGGCGCAACAATGTGCCTCATTGGATTTGAACCCGGGTTGAGAGCTTTAGAGCAACACAGCCTTACCATTGAGTTGGGAGCATATTTGTGATGTATTCACTGGAGAAACCATATAAACATTATTAGCATCTGCCACTATTAAAACTGAATCACAATCATGTTTTATCCTGTTTTAGCGCAGCCGCTGTCATGCCCTCCGTCGAACGCGTCGTGCTGCCTCCTGGTCGGCCTCATCAGCCCACGCCGCTGCCGGAGACGCAATGTGCCGCTCCCTCCCTCCGCGCATTGCGTCGCACCGCCCCTCACTCCGCGTACTGTGTCGCACCGCCCCTCCCGCCCCTCCCTCCGCCGCACCACCCCTCCCTCCGCCGCACCGCCCCTCCCTCTCTCTGCTCACGAGACGTGCCACCGAGATTCGTAGGTCACCCAGGTCGTCGTCATCATCAACATACACCAGGTCAGTGGCCCTATTGCTCGATCCTCCACCTACAACTGCTTGGATGTTTGCTTCTCTGTACAATGGAGACCCCTTTTTTCCCTGTACTAGTGTAGTATATGTGTGCAATGTCGTCAATTATCAAATCGAGTTTAAAAAAGGAGCAACATCATTTAGATGATGGATTATTGGACTTTAAGTCCATGTGTAATCTCTGAGGAGTTTAATTGGGGAAGAAAGCTAGTGAATATATCCTCAAATTAAGGGCCAGTCCATGCTCACAGTTGGTAAATTGTTGTTACATTTTTTTACAACCATGATGTAATGCAAATGTATGATATGATTGAGCTTCCTTGTTATTTGTTGTCGTAGTTTGATTTCTTGAAGCATAAGCTGTAATGTAACTGTCTTTTAAATTAAGCATGATTTGTTTGATTTAAATTCCACATGTGCTTACATAGGGTGATGGATAGAAGTTGGATGAAAAAATCAAGACGGGAGACTGCATATGAAGATGGTGTTGAGGAATTTTTGACTTTTGCTTATCAAGACCTTCCACCTGACAGCGAGATATTGTGTCCATGTAAAACGTGCAAGAATAGAATAAACCAGACTCGTGATGAAGTTAAGACACATCTGAGGTGTGACGGTATTCTTCAAGGTTATACCTCTTGGGTTCATCATGGTGAGAATTATGACAGAACCACAATTGCATTTGATGATGTGCCTAATATGACCACATTGTCTGCCATGGGTATAGTACAAGGTCACCGGGACGGAGGATCGGATAGCATTGAAGAACTACTACATGCTGCATTTGGTAGGGCTGCGGGAATGCTTGAAGGTGAGGCAGATGATTTTCAGGCAAGATTTGCAAGTATGGAACATAATGCCCTAGAGGATATTAATGTGAATTCAAGTGAAGGCGATGATTCGAGGAGGGATCATAATATATATGCAAGATTCTTAAAGGATGCACACGTAAGGTTATACCCTAATTGTAAGTACTCAAGGTTGTCATTTTTGGTGCACTTATATCACTTGAAGTGCTTACATGGTTGGTCACAAGAATCATTTGCATCACTATTGGGTGTACTATCTGTCGTGCTACCTCGTGAAGCAAATCTGCCTAAGACATGTTATGAAGCGAAGAAAATCATCCGTGGACTAGGTCTTGATTATGTGAAAATCCATGCTTGCCCCAAAGATTGCATGCTTTTTAGAGGTGAACATGCCAAAAACGATATTTGCCATGTGCGCGGGAGCTCTCGTTGGAAAGTTGTTAAAGAGAATTCCTCATCAGCTAAACCAAAGGGGAAAAGGAAACCAACAAAAGTGTTACAGTATTTTCCATTGATACCTAGGATTCAGAGGTTATTTTCAACTACGAAAACTTCAGATGATATGCGATGGCATGAGGACGCACGAACAAAAGATGGAAAACTACGACATCCAGCAGATGTTGAAGCTTGGAAAGAATTTAATGATAGGCATCCTGAATTTGCAGCAGATGCTCGAAATGTACGCCTTGGTCTTGCAAGTGATGGATTTAACCCCTTTGGGAATCAGAATTTGAAGCACAGTACATGGCCAGTAATGCTCGTTCCTTACAACCTACCACCTTGGATCTGCATGAAGCAAACATCTTTCATGTTGTCAATAATCATCCCTGGACCAGATTCTCCTGGTAATGATATAGATGCATATTTGTAGCCCCTGATTGATGAGCTTTTACTGTTGTGGGATGGAGTTGAAACATTTGATGCCTCTTCGAAAAAAGAGTTCCATCTCAAAGCAGCACTTTTGTGGACTATAAATGATTTTCTAGCATTAGGTTACCTAAGTGGATGGAGCACATGTGGTACATATGCCTGTCCTGCTTGTGGTCCAGCGAAAAAATCATTTCGCCTAAAGCACGGTAAAAAGTCGTGCTATATGGGTCATCGTCGATGGCTGCCAGAAAATCACAGATACCGAAGGCAAAGGATGCAGTTTGATGGCTCCATAGAGACTGAACTTGCATCTAAAACAATGAGTGTCAGCACTATTCTTAAAATGTTAGAAGGGAGAGAGTTTGTGCTAGGGAAAAAGGTGAGCATAGCAAAGAAGGACAAGAAGAAAAGCAAGAATAAGGAAGTGGCAGATGAAAGTGCTAAGAAACGCAAGCGTAAAACAAAAGGACAAAATAATGAGTCAAATGGGAGTGTTAGTTAGGAGGTGAAGAATCCTAAAGATTGGTTGAAAAAGAGATCAGTGTTCTTTAATCTACCATATTGGGAACAGAATAGATTAAGACACAATCTAGACGTAATACACTTAGAGAAAAATGTGAGCGACAACTTTATCTCGACTTTGTTAGCTATTTGTCATAAAACAAAGGATGACCTTAATGCACGACTAGATTTAGTTGAACTTAGAATTCGAGAGGATCTTCATCCTGTTGTACATAATGATGGAAAGCAGACGATTTTTGATGCACCTTTTACCATGTCTAGAGAGAAAAAGGAGATCCTTTGCTCAGTAATAAAAAACCGTAGGACCCATGATGGATATGCATCAAACATATCTAGGTGTGTGAACATGAGAGACTTTACATTAAGTGGACTTAAGAGTCATGACAATCATGTTTTACTACATGACATTATACTGGTGGCGCTCCGATCCTGTTACCCTAGCAAAGATGTCATGAGGATATTTGTTGAACTATCTAATTTCTTCAAGATGTTGTGCTCCAAAGTTATAGATGTTGATTAGTTGGTAAAGCATCAAGAGAGTATTGTGATGACACTATGTGATATGGAAAGAACTTTCCTGCCATCATTTTTTACTGTGAGCGTGCATTTGGTAGAAGAAGTTAAACATGGTGGCCCTGTTCAGTACCGATGGATGTACCCCATGGAAAGGTATGAAACTTCATTTAGTTTACACTGTTGTTGTCAATAAATCATTTCGACAACTTACACATGTTCATAATTGCATATTTGCATATAGGTTTTTTGTTCGACTAAAGGCACTTGTCAAGAATAGAGCTCACCTAGAAGGATCAATTGCTGAAGGATATTGCATGGAGGAATGCTTGGACTTTTGTTCAAGATTTTTATAAGTAACAACTCGTCTTACTAGGCCATCTAGAAATCCTGAATCTTCTCATGAAAAAAAAGGCTTGTACTTGTTTGATAGTGCTGGTGAACCAATTGGAAAGTGTATTGTGGTCAACGTTGATAAGAATCTTCTTGTTCAGGCACACCGATATGTCTTGCGACATTTCGATGAACTTGAGGATTTACGTAGGTCTATTCTTATATTTCTCCAGGTTTTGGTTATTTTGTAGTAACTTATTGATGACATGACACTGATCCTATTCGTGTAGAGAGTTCTTGGAAGAGGAGAAAAGCAAGCTGGGGCCATCAACCAATTTGACACCTTGTTCCATTGAGAAGTTGACCGATGAACACTTTCCTGATTGGTTAGAGCAAAAGGTGTGTACATCTTAAATTGGTGCATTTTATGCACACACTATTAATTAATAGGTAATTGGATATAATTAAATGCATTTGTACAAACAGGTTATCCTAGGGTGTGATATGGTGTGAGCATTGGCTGCTAAACCTAGCACATATGGTGTGAGATGCAGTGGATTCTCTATTAATGGTTTTAGGTTCCACACTATGAGCCGTGAGGCTGCACGCTTGACACAGAATAGTGGTATAGTGAACATCGCACATGATGGTGTGCATTATTATGGTAGATTGTCAAATATAATTGAATTGTCATATGCAGAGTACAAGGTATTGCTTTTCAAAGGTGAATGGTATGATGTTCATCATCAGGCTGGGTTACGAAAAGATGAGTTTGGATTTACTCTTGTGAATTCTTCTCGAACGATACACACAGGACAAAAATTAGAGCATGATGTAACACCCCAAATATTCAAAACAATAAAAATATTATCAAATTCAATTTATTGGAATTATTATTTCAGAAAATACTTTTAAATCCCTTTATACCCTTTTAAACTACAACATAGAGTAGATGACCAAATTAGGAGGTGAAACTTTTTGTATATGATCCTAAGACCAAAATATAATTTTGAGAATTTTTATAAATTTTTACCAGCCTTGGAAGTAGCCCTAATATTTTAATCCATTTTCTGGAATTATTTTTATTCAGAAAAGTATTAGAACAGTAATGGGCCCCTCCCCTCCCTTCCCTCTCTCCCGGCCGGCCCAGCCCGTTACCCCGCGCGCCCCTGGCTGACAAGCCGACCCCACATGTCGGCGCCGATCCCCTTCCCTCGCGCGCGCGCCTGACAACCCGGCCCCACCCGTCAGCCCCCTCACCCGCGCACTCGCACCCGCTGACCACCTTGGCCCACCTGTCGGACCCGTCTTCCCCGCGGGATCCGCCCCCAAATCCCCCCCCCCCCCTCACCGGCCGACGCCATTACTCGCCTCGGATCCCTTGCCCCCGACCCCCTCCCCTCGAATTAAGCCCGGCAATCAAACCCCCGCGTCGCGCTGACCGTTTCCCCCCATTAAACTCGACCGATTCGCGTCCAGGTTCGATGAATCGAGCTCAACCCGAGCTCGCCGGCGCTTAAACGCGTTTTAATCCCGGCCACCGCAGACTACGCCCTCTCTGCCCCCGCCGATGGTTCTATATAAACCCTCTGGCCGTCCGCAACGCGCCCCCTCGCTCACACGCTGCGAGATCCAACAAAGCCCTTGCATTCCGCATTTTAGCGCACCACCGCCGCCCGACCTCCAGCCTTCGATCGCCGTCGCCGGAGTCCCCCTCCGTCCTCGCCGACCGCATCTCTGCGACCGCACGGACCTCACCGACCTCGGCCACCACTCCGCCGTCAACGAACCTCGCCGGACCACCGTCGCCGCCGAGGACCCGAACACCTTCGCCGCCTCCGCTCGTCGCCGGCCTCGCTCCGTCGACCTTTCTTTGCCGCAAGGGTACCCTCGTGATCCCCGTAGCGCCCTCTTTCCATTTTAGGCCTTAGCTTCGACCGCCATCGCTCGCCGTGGCCCCTGGCCCGCTCGCCGTCGTCGGAGAAGACGACCGGCACGGGTCGAGTACCCGTGCCGTGTCGGATTTGATCCGCGCCGTGCGATCTGGATCTAACGGTACTGATTTAATCCCTCGTGTGGTTTAATCGGCGCCATTGGATCTGTGCGAAGGGGTACGTTTTAATCCCGTGCGTCCGTTTGTTTTAAAACCCCGCGTTTAATCTCGTACGTCCACGTGGTACCGGTTCGCACGTTTTAATCCTGGCCGTTCGTAGCCACTTGCGCGTCCCGCCTCGCCCTCGCGCGTCGGATCTGGATCCGACGGTCCAGATCGACCCGGCGCACGCGCACAGTGCGCGGGTTCACCGTGGGCCTGGCTCACCGTGGACCCGAGAGGTTTAAAATTTGAAAATAAATTCCAGAAATGCTTTTAAACTTGTAAAATTCATATCTAATGCATTTGAACTCTAAAAATTGCCATTCCAATTTTAGAAAATTCATAAAATTATTCTCTACATGTTTATGCAATAAAAACAGTAGGTTTATTTGGACATTTTCATGTTTATTTAAATAAGTATTCAAATGCCCTTAGGATTTAAATGTAAATTTAAATCTTTAAATTCCAGAAAATTTATATAATTGTCCCTTACTGTTTAAAACACTAAAACCACTGGGTTTTCTTTAAATCATTTAAATTAAATTGATTAGAAAACTTAATGTAGTATTATACCCACTTAAAAACCCTTTTATGAAAAACAATGATTCATTTAGATTCACTTTAAATTAATGGAGGAATAAATTTCAGAACTTTAATATCTGAGTTTATTTTATTTATAATCAAACCAACTTTAACTTATGTGTTTATAATGTAATGTTATACTGTTTGATTAGATGTTATGTTCTTTTATTTTACTTTATATTAAAAAGACTACGACGTCGCCGAGGAGCCGGAGTACTTCCCCGAAGTCCCTCCCTCTCCCTTTGCTGAACAAGGCAAGTCACCAAACCAATCTCTTGAACATATTGAACCCATGTTTGAATTGATTATCGCTAAAACACATAGGTTATGTATATGCATTAGTCAAATGAACCCTTACATTATATTTATTTAGGATCCCCCGACCTTGATGTGCAACCCAAGCCATGCTATCTCGCCTAACCTCCTTGTCACCATATGATCAATGATATTAGCTAGTGTCCAATGTATTGGCACGGCCGCTATAGGATAAAAATGAGTCGTAGTGAAATGGTTCTGTTATATGATCCCGTTACTTCTTATCTTTGGAAATTCTGTTGGTGATGAGTCATGGTTGTGAGTGTATGCATGGTGGGTTCCGGGTGCAAGCTAGGGCATTGGTCAGTCGCACCCGGGGCACTATAAGGACCGGTCTGAGGGATCCGTTGCAATACACTTACGTACTAACCACAAGTCTAGTGGGTAAGTCCTAACTAAGGTATGGGTTGTTCCAAACCGAGGCCACCACTTGGAGATGGGTCAAGTTGCACCTGCGGGTGACTTGTGCCAATGTGGCGCAAAAGGGGGTGCGACGTTAGCCGGGATGCGGCCCGGCGCGCCGGCGAAACCTAGAGCGGGTGGTTATCGCTTGGAACATCTCATATTGAGGTTTTGGCACGAGTTCCCGTGAAATGGGTCATCTCGTTGAGATGAGTGCGTGCCTTGTGGGTACAGTAGTACATCTCTGATCAGAGTCTTAAATCTTTTCGAAAAGCCGAGCCCACGGTCAAGGGCGGGTTGCGTGACATCCCCCAGTTAGTTGCTATGAATATGATTGTGCATGATGGATTGACATGTAAGGACCGTTGTGCGAGGAGGTAAAACGTACTCCTCGAGTTAGTTGATGTTGATGATGCTCATATTTACTTTCCGCATGATTAAGATATGATTACACTAAATGCCATAACTGCAATTGCTTTATTCCGCATTGTTAGCCTTTACCCTTCCTTGTTTATTATCCTGCATTATTATTTGCATTTGCGGTGGCTTGTTGAGTACTTTTTGTACTCATACCCGTTGGACCCCATAGAGGATGCTTATCTTGAAGACGGTCTGGAGTAGCGACCCAGTCAAGAAGAAAAGTCCTGAAGAAGAAGTTCGTCATGCCGTTGTTTACCTTCATTAATACCGTTTTTATTAAAACAATGCTGTAATAAATATGGTCTGCGTACCATGGATGTTGTCGTATGTACGTTGTCGCATGATGAACCTCTTGTATTATTGTTTTTCTCATGAAATTCAATAATGTCTCGATTTGTTAAATCGGGACGCTACACATGATCCTTTTGTCTTCTCTTCACAAGTGCAACAAGTATTTTATGTCCAAGATCCAAGAGCTGAATCGTGGTACACCGTGGTGAAAGTTATACCACGTGATAATTTTGACATGGGTGCTGAATTGTTGGAAGAGGAAACAGATTAGATTGCATATTACATATGGTTTACAGGGAAAAGATTCACACTGAAATGATGAGCCAACACTCCTGGTGACCATAATGCTGAAGTTTTGTTGAACAAGAGTTAAACATATGTTCAGTTTGGAGAAGCTTTTGCATGAATAATGCCATCCCGTGCAAATACATGTACCAAATTTGTATTTGCCACGATGTGCATTGCTTTCTTAAAATATTTATGCATATGTATTACAAAGATTCAAGGTTATGATACAGAGTTGTCAAATGAAATGAAATTGTTAGCAACTTTTCCTTATTGGCTTGATACTGATCAAGGGAATGCAATAATGATTGACTTCAATATGTAGTCTGTGTATTCTTATTGGTGCATATTTTTGGTGAAGCAAATAATTGTTGGTCAATTATTTCCAATAGATCATTTATTTATAAAACATTATCTGATAATAAAATATAAATATATATTACAATTATGTATGCAAATAAAAAATCATTATATATTAGTACACATGAAAATATATGTATCTATAAACCGTTTCTATAATTCTTAATACACAATGTGATGTAACTACTAAACATGTCTATATTCGTAGACGCGTAATTATAATGTATCTATGATATTGTTTCTACATTTGTTAACACGCATTGTGGTGTTAATACAAAACGTGTCACCTGCCATATCATCCGCCATGTCACGTGCCACGTCAATCGCCACATCATCTTCCACGTAATTTGCCACATCATCTGCCACGTCATCTTCCACGTCATTTGCCACGTCACGTGCCACATCATCTGCCACGTCACGTTCCGCCCTCTACAAAATCGTCTCTATACTTATTACTGCGCAATAAGGCGTCCTTATAAAATGCATCTATATTATTAGACATAATTTGTATATGTATCTATAAATTGTATCTACATTTATTAACATGAATGAAATGTCACAATACTACGTAACTACATCACTACAGACATTTTATACATGTGTCTACTAAATTGTATCTAACTTTATAGATATGCAAATAACGTGTTTATAGATTGTCTCTTTCTTTCATAGCAACGCATAAATAATTCATCTCTAAAAGGTCTGACACGGTACGTACGAAGACGCTTCTAACACGCTTTATGAAAGCATGTCTATATTGACATAGAGATGTAATAAAGCGTGTCTAGACCCTAATTCTGCTGTAGCTACAGGGGGTGTTTTCTAGTAGTGGCAACGAACTACTTCACCAAATTGACCGAAGCTGAGCCCCTCAAGAATATGACTCACAATGAGGTAACTGATTTTATCTTGAAGCAAATTGTACATAGATTTGGTATTCCCCAAATACTCACTACAGATCAAGGTACTTCGTTTGTTTATAAAGAAGTGAGAGACTTTGCCAAATTTTATGGTATTAAGTTAATAAACTCTTCACCATACTATGCTCAGGCCAATGGTTAGGCCGAGTCTAGTAATAAAATTGTGAGTAAGCTCATTAAGAGGAAAATCGAAGAGTTCCCTAAGATGTGGCATGAAGTTATTTCCGATGCACTGTGGGTTTGTAGAGTTGCAAAGCACGGTGCTACCAAAGTTAGTCCATATGAGCTAGTATATGGGCAAGAGGTCATTCTACCTATAGAAGTGGATCTTGGCTCTTTAAGAGTTCTAAATCAAGAGGGCTTATCGGTCGTTGAATATAAGACTCTTTTGAAGGACAATTTGTAAGAAGTGACCGATAAGAGGCTAAGGACTTTAGAAGCTATAGAGATAGACAAGAGGAGAGTAGCTAGAGCCTACAGTAAGAACGTAAAACCAAAATCGTTTCAAGTTGGTGACTTGGTTTGGAAGACGATTTTGCCCTTAGGCACTAAGATTCACAAATTTGGTAAATGGTCACCTAGTTGGGAAGGGCCTTTCAAAATTGTCGGAATCGCTCCAGGTAATGCCTGCTACCTTCGGCCCGAAGGCCTTCGGAGGCCTGCTTCGCCGAAGCTTTGGCCTGAGGAGCAGGCTTTGGTAGGCGTTGCCGAAGGCCCAGTTTGGGCTAAGTTCCAGAGATAGAGTTTGAGTTTGATTCTAGCTAATTTTATCTCTACCCGTGATTAGGCTGAATCCTACCAGATTAACCTTAGAGATTGGAAGACTAGACCCTATAAATATAGGGGTGAGGCCGGTTCATTAAGCCCCCCAACACAAATCAATTACAAAGCCCTAGCTTCGAACCATACTTTTACTTTTATTTTACTTTTCTGCAACCTTCGTGGGTTTGCCTGGAAGCCCTCCGCCGGCCATGCCGAAACCGTGGTAAGCCTTGTTATTTCGCTTGTGAAGTATCTTTTAATCTATGTAACAGATTGCTATCGCCTTGTTGCTTCGCCTAAAGTATTCGTTAATCTACGTAACAGATTGCTATCCTCGTTTCCCTACTACAACACTTAGCAGATTCGGTCTCAAGGCCGAATTGGCACTTGATCTCTGTTCTGTTGCAAGTTTCCACGCTCAAAGCCACTTCGCCGGAGGTGTCCATAACTAGGAGACTGGTTTTGGAGGCTACTAGAACACCCTTCGGCGGGAACACTGCTTCGACTACCCATGCTGGAGATATTTTGTCATGTTAGAGACTTCGCGCCGAACACCGCTGTCCAGAGGTGATTTCGTGTCAAAATCTGTTCGGAGCTTGCCTTCGGTCGGATCAGTCCGAACGCCAAAGACTACCTTCGGCGATACCCTTCGCAACAGACACCAAAGGTACCCTTCGGTGAGACCTTCACACAGTACCCTTCGAATCAGTCAGGCTCCGGTCAGCTTGCTGGTTTATTTTATTTAATATATTTCTTTTCGGCTAATTGGATTATTTATGTGTGATCTGATTACCTGGCGACTCCACCCCCCTCGCCACTATTGAGGATAATCAGAACGCGATGTTAGTGTTGTGTTATGCTTAGATTTGTCCCTAACTATCTGCACACTTTTAGATCGTCGAACTGGTCCAAGTACGGACACGTTTTCGTGTAACTGCCTTGACACATGTACAATGTTTACTGATCTCTACTAGTCATGTCTAGAGACTGAGTGCTGGCACAAGTGCACAAGCTATGGGTGCCAAAAGAAATCCATACGCACACAAGCAGAGATACAAACAGCAGTACTACGCATAGGCATAGAAAATCAGTGGTGCATATCAGAAGTCAAAAATTTACAGATCGTACTGATGAAAACAGAACTGTAGCTGACTGATTCAGGTTGTGCACTAGAAAAATGTAGAGATCAAGTGACTTCATACAGAAGTAGAACCAGCCATGAACAGGCCTGATTGAAGAACAACAGTGATGACCGACAACTCAATATTGTCTTGTACAGAGAACGAACAAGACCTGAATTAAATGGTAGCACAAGAGAATACAGTAGCAGGCTAGCAGAGGGATCTATCAAGAACTGTAAGAATAGCCTGTGTACAAATTGATGGCTGACTGAGTACAGTTTATGACAAGAGAGAAAATCATGCGCTGGTGCAAAAACAACTTGTGATGAAAACGATCAGGTAAAGGTAAACCAGAGAGAAACAAAATTGTTCGGTCAAAAACAGATGAGAAAACACCCAAATGCAGTACACGAAAACAAATCAATCAACCGAAGTGCCAACAAGTGAAGCATAGAAGAAAACTCACTGAAGAATTCTACGGAGGTTGAAGATTGAACATGATGAACAATGACTTCTTAGAGAAACCGATGAACACGCTGTTCCGATTCAGAACTGTTCCGATTCAAAATTTGCTTGCGCTGGACAGAGGCAAACTCGCCAGAAAAGCTTCCGTTGGCGCAGAAGTAGAAAGAAAACTGAATAGTAAATTCAAGGCAAACAATGACTTTTCTGGAAAACCAGTGCACAGTGGCGGTAGGAAAACTGTACGTGCCTACTCTAGCGCCGGCGGTGAACAGGAGCGACGATGGCGGAAAAAGCACAGCGACGCTGGCTGGCTCAGTGGCGTAGAAAACAAGAGAGAATAAAATTTTCTGAATTGGTTTTCTCTCCCAAAATTCCAGCAAACAACCTCAAGGCTCAAGGCATGGGGTCTTTTTATAGGCATCCTACAAAAGAAATCCCCAAAATGCCCCTAGGGTTTAATTACAAATTAATACTTAAAACTAATTAAACCTAAAATACCCTTGGTATTTTTCAGAATTAAAATTCAAAAAAATACACAAAGAATATACCTATTTTATTAAAACGTTTAAACCTATTCTTTTGGTATTTTTCAGAATTAAAAATTCAGAAAAATACTAAAAGATTACAACTAATCAAAACTACTATACTGATAAATAAACTCCTATTTCTTTAAATTTTAAGACACTTTTTGATACGACGATTTTTAGCCGAAACCGACAAAGCCCTCTAGATCGTCGACACGTGTCACCAATCCGCGAACTCGACCGCCATCAAGTCTCGCCCGCTCTCGATCCCTCGAGCTGCCTAGTCACTTGCACTGGCATCTCTTTCGCTGACTTGGTCAACATGCTGCCTCGATCATCAATCAGTCCATGTTTTACTTCATCTGCACGTGTACTCCTAAGATCATCCTCAACATCACATGGCATCCTCGACCATCTGGCATCAAGCTCCCTGCTTGACCCTGATCACCCGACGTTGATAGTTGACTAGCATCTCAACCATGCACACATGAGACAAGCAAAACACACATCTCCACCCAACCCATATCATCACACGCACTGATCCCATCGGTGCAACTAATCACCATGCAAACGCACACTGATCCCTTCAGTGAACACAGCGCGCAACCACAAATCCAAAACCCTTCAATCTAGCAAAATTTGTCAATCACTCATCACCAAGATAAAACCATAGTGCGAACCCCGCTTGGTTTTTCAATCTCCCCCTTGATGAGTTCATTGATAACTCCAAAACAAACAAGATGATATTTTCAAGTTCAGTACACAAGTGACCATAAAAACTCAAAAAAAAACAAAACATGTCACTTGATAAAAGATCTCCCCTATGACAGAAGCAAGCTAAGAATTCTCCCCTTTGGCAATGCAAGCAACAAGGTAATAAAAATGATGCAAGGAGAGGTGTGAGCGTGAAGTGTAAATGCAAGCTTCTGTAACATGAGTAGCAACAATTACAATACAAAACAAGCATTTACCTTGAATATTGTCTAAGACTACTGTATGATAGGCTCAAGTGAATACTATCCAAATAAAAGTATGAGCAAACATTTTCAGGTTTTAGCAAATAAAAGCATCACCACTCTGACTAGTATACAAGACATGGTAAGGCATGAAATGCAAAAGCTAACAAATACTACCTCGTTAAGCATATCCAAACACTAGGAGCTTTAGCAAACTTGTTATGGAATTAATTCAAGATTTATGATTCCTTTTTATTTTAGTGTCAGGGGTTATTTGCATGTCAACCTTATGCTAACTGACCAAGCTAAGCCTAGGTCAAGACCATTAGAAGCTTGAAGCATTGGTCTTGGCATACACTACAATGTCCCAGTTCAAACCAAAGTGCTATGGTAAGCAGTCTAGAATAAGGTAGTGCGACAAAGCAAACCCACCTGGATCTTTTCAATTTCAGCACAAAAAGGCATGGATATCAATTTTGATAAATTTTTTTAATTTTCAGCACAATATTTCTAAGAAAAGCTTTGAAATGTTAAAGTTGCATGTTTGCATCCAAGTGAAAAGGACTTAGCTACCACGCATGTAAAAGATATAAAACACACTCAACCTACACATGCTAGCTATCAGACTAAGTGTTGATCTTGTTTTAAAAATTTCACAAATAAAATCCATGCTCATAACAAATATCAGATGTATTCAAAAGAGAATAATCATGATCAAAGACAATAATTCAAAGACATAATGAAGCATGCACATGTAAAAGCAATTAATCACATAATAGAAACTTATGCAGTGATACACAACTCCCCCTCACATCCACTACTACAAAGCGACACTGTAGCGGCGGGCAAAATCGACCTATAGTGGCGGGCATCCAGTCCGCCACTGCTCTAACGCCACTGCTATCGCTGGTTAGCAGTGGCGGTCAGAGCGCCCGCCACCGCTGTGTCAACAGCAGTGGCGGCGCGCTGACCTCATCGGCCCGCCACTGCTATTATCAATATCAGTGGCGGGCAGATGATGTCAGCGCGCCCGCCACCACTATGTCAACAGCAGTGGCGGGCAGATGATGTCAGCACACCCGCCACCACTATGTCAACAGCAGTAACGGGCAAGCTACCTCATCTGCCCGCCACTGCTGTGTATAAGCCATAAAACAGAATGCTGTGATCCCACAAACCAAAACACAGAAATTATATGCTTCACACAGCCATCCACATACACAGCAGCAAAACATCCACATATCCACATACACAGCAGCAAAACATCCACATATCCACATACACATCCACAACAACAACACATCAACACAACAACCATCAATCTCATCAATTTTCAAAAATTCACAATGTTTACATTCTTCCGGTTTATGTTTCACAATAAACATCCATCAACACAATTCATTGTTTCACAAATACATGCTCATGCGGTTTATGTTTTCTTGGAAGGCTAACTCATATCTTAATTGGTTCGCCTTTTCATTCTTCCGGCCCAATCATACAGAGTTGGATGCTTGGCCACTTCACTCTCAGGATCGAAAAATACTCCAAGCTCATGAAGAATCTCATGCATCGTGAAGCGGCACATCCTTGATACGATTTCGTACATTTGTGATTCAGAGAGTTGGCTCTTCTGGGCAACGGTTGATGGACCTGACGCCTGCATACGTAAAATATAAGTACATACGCTGCAAGTTATATTAGATTAACACACAAGAAATCAACTTACTTCTTTAGTATCCTCAGATACTGTCCGCCCAAACTTTCCTAAGTTATTGCTCATGAAATCACAAGTATAGTAGCCACAATGCACGGAACCAAGAGATTGTTTGTGACACTTCAAAATAGACAAAGTTAGAACGATATATAGTTTGGCTTTATCAATTGAATTAACAAATTTAAAAATATAATATTACCGGAAAGTTGGTTCTGATAAGCATTTCTTTCGGCCTCTGTGGATCATGTGGGCCACCTAACTTTTCCACGTAGTATCTATATGCACTCTGAATAACATTTAATATATCTTGATATTCTTTTTTGGGTTTGTCGAGCGAGTCGAGCACATAAACCCTTGAGCTTTTTGGGTATATCAGAAGTGCAATCCAATGATCACTATCGAAAGAAGTAATATATGATTATGTTAGTTTCATAATCGATAAAACGTGTTTAAGTGGATATAGTGGGTATACTTACTTAAAGTTATATGCCCCACATATAATTTCTCTGTCCTTCCATTGATACATGCACCGCGCAATATACAACGCGGCACAACTCCTTTTGTTCTTCTTAAGTTTGTCTTCGTCTTTATTGAACATCTTTCTTTGAAAATTTTTCTTACCCGCAGTCCAGTATTTGCTATCATTCTGGTTTAGTGTCGGGTTCAGCGCACTTTGGCTTATTAATGACGGGTTTAAGTACCCATACAATTTAGACTCGTCACCGCGTGAATTACAACTGCATATGTTATAAAACAATAGTCAATATAAGACATTATTTATTTTTTCTTTGTATTGACAAAGTATAAAGTACTTACATGCACCAGAGCATCATGCTTGTGATGTCGGTTCGCTTCAAACGAAACATCCGATGGAAGTCGTCGAAAAATAGTGCAAGCTTAAACTCTGGGCAGTTGAATATTTCTTGTGGAACCGTCAGTTCTATTTGTGTTACACCTAACGAAGACGCTTTGAGGTACCAGTCATGAAATGTTTTCATCGTCCAAGGCATACAATTAAGTACTCCTTGGGGTAATAATGGTTTGCCTGGTTCGTATTCGATATAATCCTCGTCTCCGTAGGTCCTCTTATCAACAGAAAGTGAGCCCGCATGCTTTTGTACTGGAGCCTTTATGGGAGCCGCTTCGGGCATAGAACGTGTTTGCCCCAAAGTATTAACAAATTTATGCATCTCAGATTTCAGCGCAGAACACTGCCCAGCTTGAACAGTTATCTTGTGGATTGCTGGCTTTGGGCATGCATCTTGTTTTTCAGGCTCGACAGCAACTAGCACTGGCACTTGAGGATCAGCCGGAACTGGCACTTGAGGATCAGCCGGAACTGGCACTTGAGGCTCAGTCGGAACTAGCACTGGCATTTGATCTGGCTCTGGCACATTTGTGTTGGGCTCATCAGTGGGCTCAAGCACTGGCACTAGCTTTGTCACTTGAGGATCAGAAGTCACTTTCGATTCTATCACTTCTGCCACTTTATTGGGCACTGGCTCTTCCTCTGCCTTTTCCTCTATTTCACGCTCATCAACAGGTGATAATGATCCTATATTTTGCACATCCTGAGATGAAAGATATGTGGGGGATTGCGATGAGACAATAGGTGATTTACTCTGAGAACTTGTCTGCAGTAATTTGATATCTCGGCTCGCCCATAGGACAAAGTTATTTAGAGCATCTCCGATTGTCTCAATCCCCTCATCAGGCATTGGAAGATCCAAGGGGTCATTAATAAATCTGTCGTTGGTGATCTCATTGACCTGAACCTTGGTATAGTCAGCAGGAATAGGCCGATTGTGAAATAAATCCCCAGGCATAGCAATGCCTCGTGCAGCCTCTTGGGAATGCCCTTTGCGCCCTATCGGTACATGCAGGCTGCAGGGTGTGTCCTCTTTAATATAATTTACAGGAAATTTGTCTTGTACTGAGCCAACACTGCTTGGTACGTCGAGTCGTACCTCTGGCACAATTATTTGTCCAGCTGCAGCCTGCATTATGTTTGGATTCTCGTTAATAAATTCAAAAAAGTGTCGCTCCCACTCTGCACGGCGCTCTGCGGCGTCGTCTGTGCGTGCTTGACGCTTCTTGTATGTGGCACCCTCCTGTTTCTTGAAAGTATTTTTCCAGGGTGCTATAGAAGAGACACCTCGGGTGCGCCCTCGATGTTCCTCGTTTCCGAGAGCAGATGTAAGCTGGTCATTACATCCCTCGGGCTTGAACTTTCCAGTCTTCTCCAACTCAGCGATTTCCTGTGCTTTCTGGAATACTTCACTAGTCCGTGAGTCGGAGAGCATATATTGGCCCTCGGGTGTTTTTTTAGCTCGACCTAGGAGCCATCTCTTAGTGCGCTGATCAGCTCCTGAAAACTGTTCAGGTAACCCAGCCGCACGGTCCTCCTCCTCCTTTTTACTCCACTCATCCTCCTTAGCCTTATATCCACCTGGCCCAAGTTTATGGGGGAACTTATTCTACTTATTAAGTTCTTTGAACATTATGCTCTCTTGTTTGGCTTCTTCGGAGCAATGCTGCATTTTGAATTCATTCCATTCATTTGGCGTTATAAAGCCGTAGTCGTTGAGTGGCGACTCATCTTTCTGAAGGTATTGTGTGTTCAGTTTAGTCCTAAATGTACGGAGAGCCTTCCCGATAGTCTTCAATGTGGCAGCTTTAGCGTCTTCTAAGCGGTCTTCCGGGAATTTATAATGCGCTTTTATATGCTTCCACAATTCGTTCTTTGTAGCTTCAGGGACAGTCTTCCAAATTTTCCAAACTATCTTACATCGCTCCCTGGCGAGACATCCACAGTCATTACGCCACTTCGCTGTGATTTCTTTTGGCTTCTTTGGAGCCCCATCAACATGCACTTCTTCAACCTCATAGATAGCTGTATGTAGCTTGTTCTTCTCCCGTTTCCCTCTCCTCTTCGCATTTGCAGACGATGTTGTGGCAGCGGGCTCAACATCTGTTCGCTCAGCTGACTCAATAGCTGGGACAATAGTTGTTATTTTCTCGACTTGGAATAATCGACGCTTGCTTCCTCGCTTTGGACGATCCTACGATGATAGACAATGTGAGCTTCAGGAATGTAATCCTCGGTTAGAAGCTGCTCTGACTTGTTACTAACGTAATAATTACCTCCGCTTGAGCTTCAGGAATGTAATCCTCATCGGCGTCTTCTCTCGTTCTCTTCTTCCTAGGCTCCATTGGATGTTCATTCTCCGGAGAGTGGTACGAAGATTCGCTATCGGAGGATCCTTCAGATGAACCCTCTTTATTTGTTTTTGCGGGAGACTCGTAGATGAGCTCCTCGATGGAACGTCCTTCTTCCGCCATAGATAAACTATTCATATTAAGAGGCTAATGTATCAGAATTTTGGTTATGCAAAAAAGGTCTGATGTCATATTAATCCTAAAGTTAGGATGTTGTGTTGTTTTCTCTCTCTAGTGTTGTTGAGGCCTCAGCATATTTTGTGTTGTTTTTCAAAATGTTCATGTCTGCCATGGAACCATGTTCACATCCATTCCCTGTCAGCAACACGAGAAAGAAGAAGCTGTTGACAGGAATGGATGTGTCACATGGTTTGATGACATACATGAGATAACTCAATAACAATTTGCATCATAGGCCCCTAAAAGGAATTGTGGAATCTAATGTTGGCCTTCAGCCGGATGAACATGACGATTAGTATATAGTAGCCTTAGAAATAAGGGTTAATTTTTTTCGTGCCATTACGATTTTTACGGTTTTCCAATATGCCATCGATGTGTCACTGACAGATGGGGGCCGCCACAGTCACTGACAGTGGCATATAAGCAATTTCTAAAAATTATAATGGCATGTGAGTAATTTTCCCTAGAAATAATAGCAGTAGTAAACTGATCACAGTGTTGTTTAGGCCTCAGCATATTTTGTGTAGCTTTTCAAAATGTTCATGGCTGCCATGGAACCATGAGCACATCCATTCCCTGTCAGCAACACGAGAAAGAAGAAATTGTTGACAGGAATGGATGTGTCTCATGGCTTGATGACATACATGAGATAACTCAATAACAATTTGCATCATAGGCCCCTAAAAGGAATTGCAGAATCTAATGTTGGACTTCAGCCAGATGCATGAACTTGAGGATTAGTATATAGTAGCCTTAGAAATAATAGCGGTAGTAAACTGGTCAGAGTGTTGTTTAGGCCTCAGCATATTTTGTGTAGCTTTTCAAAATGTTCATGGCTGCCATGGAACCGTGAGCACGCCCATTCCCTGTCAGCAACACGAGAAAGAAGTTGTTGATAGGAATGGACGTTTCACACGGCTTGATGACATACATGAGATAACTAAATAACAATTTGCATCATAGGCCTCTAAAAGGAATTGCAGAATCTAATGTTGTCCTTCAGCCAGATGCATGAACTTGAGGATTAGTATATAGTAGCCTTAGAAATAATAGCGGTAGTAAACTGGTCACAGTGTTGTTTAGGCCTCAGCATATTTTGTGTAGCTTTTCAAAATGTTCATGGCTGCCATGGAACCGTGAGCACGCCCATTCCCTGTCAGCAACACGAGAAAGAAGTTGTTGATAGGAATGGACGTTTCACACGGCTTGATGACATACATGAGATAACTAAATAACAATTTGCATCATAGGCCTCTAAAAGGAATTGCAGAATCTAATGTTGTCCTTCAGCCAGATGCATGAACTTGAGGATTAGTATATAGTAGCCTTAGAAATAATAGCGGTAGTAAACTGATCACAATGTCGTTGAGGCCTCAGCATATTTTGTTGCCATGGAACATTAGAGGGAAAAACAACACAAAATATGCTGAGGTATCAACAAAACTAAAGAGAGAGAACAACACAATCTCCTAGCTTGAGAATTAATATAGTGGCTTCGGAAGTAATAGCTGACTACTGTAGCCAAGAAAAGTTTTCATACATTTCCCACCTTTGACACTGTGATCAGTTTACTACTGTAGCCTCAGAAGTAATAGCAGTAGTAAACTGATCACAGTGTCAAAGGTGGAAAATGTATGAACACTCTTCTTGGCTACAGTAGTGAGATATTACTTCTGAAGCTACTATATTAATCCTCAAGTTAGGAGATTGTGTTGTTCTCTCTCTCTTGTGTTGTTGAGGCCTCAGCATATTTTGTGTTGTTTTTCAAATATGTTCATGGCTGCCATGGAACCGTGAGCACATCCATTCCCTGTCAGCAACATGAGAAAGAAGAAGTTGTTGACCGGAATGGATGTGTCCCACGGCTTGATGACATACATGAGATAACTCAATTACTATTTGCATCATAGGCCTCTAAAAGTTGTTCTAAAAAAGTGGTAATGTGGTATGCAATATTTCTCATGGCATAACTTAGATATAGAAGACTTCACTCAAGAACTAGAGGGGGGTGAATAGGCGCCTCGACAAAATTCTTTCGAATTAGATGGCCCTTTCAAAACACCCAACGCTCCTCCAAACTTAATCACAGATTTAGCTCCAATGAGTCAAATTAAAGAGTACATCACAAACTTGCTATTTAATCTTTATGTCTAATCAAGAAATCAGAATTTAAACAAACTTAATTATCTAAACACATTGCAATGATTTCAAGGGTAGCCGAGGGTGGCGTGGGCTTTGGGAGCGACGTGCGGAGTTTGGCAGCGACGGCCTTCGGGGACGACGACGACGGGCTCCGAGGGCGGCGTGGGCTCCGGGAGCGGTGGCAATGGGCAGAGTTCGGCGCACGGGAGTTAGTGAACACTCTTCAAATGAAGTAAACAAGCATATATATGTAATATTATTAAACCCCAAGTTTAAATCTTTTAAAATTTTAAGACCCGTAAAGTAGAATTATTTTAATGAATAAAAAACCTATGATTGATAACCAATCATTGGAGTTACACTCAGAATCATATTTTCCTGATGGGGATGCACCAACACTCACCAAAATTACATGATAACCAATCATGGTTTATCTACTTCGATGGTTACTCATCCAAATATATAGCGCGTGAGAAAATAAAACTTCTCATAGAGGCAACCACATCCAAGACAACAAAAAATAACATGAATTTCTCCTAATATTAACAACCACCAGTACAGAACCAAACAATCAATCGCACAAATTACGCACATGAGCACCACAAGAGATGAGATCATCTCTCTACATGTATCCTCATCAAAACACTCAAACCACAACAACCCGTGATTTCATATATCCACACACACATACCAAGCACACATGAATCACATAATTACATATAATTGATGAACCACATTTTTACTAGGGAACAAAGGTACTCACCGGTAAGTATGAAGTGGAATGACGTCGGCAGTGTGCGCTCGGGGACGAGGACGGCGGCGTGGGGTCCGGCGACAGCGACGTGGGCTCCGGCGGAGTTCGGGGTGACGACGGCAACGGGTTCCGAGGGTGGCGGCGCGGGCTCCGGGACGGGGATGGCGGCGTGCGTCGAGGACGGGGACGACAGCGACGAGGGGTCCGGGTACACCGACGCGGGCTCCGGTGATGGGCTTCAAGGACGACAGCGATGGCTCCGAGGTGGCGACGAGGGGTCCGGGGACACCAACGGCTTCGAGATGGCGGCGACGGGCTTCGGGGACGACAACGACGGGCTCTAATGGTGGCAGCGCGGGCACTGGGAGCGGCAGTAACTGGCAGGAGAAGATTAGGGCTTAGGGTTTTAGACGCGGGAGCGAAACTTTTATATAGGTGGATTAGCAGTGGCGGGCACACGCTGATGTCATCCTGCCCGCCACTGGTATTTATCGTAGTAGTGGCGGGCGAAGACATAGTAGTGGCGGGCCGCTGATGTCACCGACCGCCACTACTAGGGTTTAGTCTGGGCGGGTGGAAAAAAGTATAGTAGTGGTGGGCATATGCTGATGTCATCATGCCCGCCACTACTAAAAGGATAACGGTGGCGGGCTGGTGACGTCATCATGCCCGCCACTACTAATCCGTTGGTGGGGTTATCTAGCATACGTTGCCACTCAAGTCGAGAAAGACTTAGTAGCGCAGTGGTGTGGGGGTTGCTTTGGTGCCATGCGGTTCGAGGTTCGAACCTTGCTGCCTGCAGGCGGTTTGAGGTTCGAACCTTGCTGCTAGCATCCAAATATTTTTTTTACATTTTCATGACTTTTTTGTTCATGTTTAAATTCTAGTTTGAACTTGATTTTTTAACAATAAAAATACATCATAACTTATCTAATTGCAAAAACTGATATTTTTCTCCCTTAATTAGTTTACTGTTTTTATTTTCATTAAGTGTGTTTTTATTAGCATCCAAACATTTTTTTTACATTTTCATGACTTTTTTGTTCATGTTTAAATTCTAGTTTGAACTTGATTTTTTAACAATAAAAATACATCATAACTTATCTAATTGCAAAAACTGATATTTTTCTCCCTTAATTAGTTTACTGTTTTTATTTTCATTAAGTGTGTTTTTATTACATGTTGTTACTATATGATCGAGACTTTGTAGCGCGGTGGTGCGGGGGCTCGCTTGACATATCATGTTTATTTGAAAGCAAGTAAACAAACACAAGTCCAGGCTGGGGAAACCAGCTTACACATCGAAACGCACTACTGGTCAAACCCAAATCGGCACAAACCCAACCTATTTCTGGTTAAACAGATTAAAAACCTTAACTTGCCAATCCTCAACCAAATCGGCATCATCAGGCAGTCTGAACTGCTCTCCATGTTCCTGAACAAAAAAATACACGCGGCGGTGATAGTGAGAACAACTTATTATCAATGATTGAATTGGATGATAAAAATATAAAATTTGCATAAAAAGAGGATCTTGCCTCCTTCCTCCTCTTGCTGCCGCATTGCTCTACATGCTTCCCTTTTCCACCGCTAGCCTCGGCATGTTTCCCTCTACCACCGGTTGTCTCATCATTCTTCCCAACACTTACCCTATCTGGTTGCGGCGATCGCGAGTCGTCCTCCGAGTCGGAGTCCATTATGAGAATCACTTTCTTCGCCAAACAACTGCAAACTATACCATCATGTACCTTATGTTTACCGCATTTGCAAACCTCACACACGCCACTTGATGTAGAGTCTGAGGATCGACTATTTGTTGGTTCAATCTTAGGAGGAGCCATCTGCATTTTTTTGTCACATTGATATAACATTAAAAAACCCTAAGCTAGTAATAATATAGTACATTAAAAAACATTATTGTTATAGTGGACATTTTTTTTCTCAGAAATTTTTTATAGTACATTAAAAAAAATTATTGTTATAGTGGAAATTTTTTTCTCAGAAATTTTTTACAATAGATTAAAAAACATTATTGTTATAGTGCATTCTACTAGTAATATTATACTAAATTATATTACCACGCATAAATTAATATAACAATCCTCCATCATTTTAACCCTAAGATCGAATAAAATAAGACCAAAGATATAGGTTAATAATCATTTACTGATCGACTGGATGGCGGCGACGACGGGCGGCGCCGACGGGCTCCGAGGAAGGCGGCGACGGGCGGAGGGCAGCGGCGACGTGCTCCGGGACGTCGACGGCGGCGACGGGAGGAGGGGGGCGAGTTTAGGGTTTAGAAAATGAAACTAGGTTTTCGGACGGCGGGAGTGGAAAGTATATATAGGTGTCTTAGCAGTGGCGGGCATGATGACGTAATCCAGCCCGCCACTACTATGTCGGATAGCAGTGGCGGTCTGATGACATCATGCGACTGCCACTACTATGTCGGATAGCAGTGGCGGTTTGGTGACGTCATCCAGCCCGCCACTACTATGTCGGATAGCAGTGGCGGTCTGGTGACATCATGCGACCGCCACTACTGCCTCTGGTGGGGTTATCTAGCATACGTTGCCAATCATGTCGAGAAAGACTAAGTAGCGCAGTGGTGCGGGGGTTGCTTTGGTGCCATGCGGTTCGAGGTTCGAACCTTGCTGCCTTTAGGCGGTTTGAGGTTCGAACCTTGCTGCTAGCATCCAAACATATTTTTTACATTTCTATTCTAATTTTCATGACTTTTTTATTCATAATTAAATTCTAGTTTGAACTTGATTTTTTTAACAATAAAAATACATCATAACTTATCAAATTTAAAAAATTGGTATTATTCTGCCTCACTTTACTTTTTCTCCCTTAGTTTACTGTTTTTATTTCATTAAGTGTGTTTTTATGATCAAAGTCAAAAAAAGTTCAATTTGAACTACAAGACATGAAATAATTCACAACACTCAATCCTCATTTGATCTTGAAAATGTTTTAATAATAAATGACATAATTGATTTTACAACTAAACATAAATGATCTAGCCTTGAACTAATATTCCATCGCCATTGGTGCGTAGATAAGGAATCACACTGCCAAATGACAGTTTTGCTTCAACCACATTGATCCTTGATATGTCAACGAAAAACGGCACCTCATCAAACTGATTGTATTCTTCTTCGTCTTCGACTCCATCAACTCCAACAATTCTTTGTTTTCCTGGAGCAACGATGTATTTTTTCTCATCTTTAGGATCAAGTATGTAAAATACTTGTGCCACGGATTGAGCGAGTATCCAAGGGTCATCTTTATAAGCCACCTTATTAAGGTCAACTATCGTAAACCCGTAATCATCCACCTCCACACCTTCTGGATGTCTCACCCACTGACACTTAAATACAGGGATTTCTATAGAGTTTCCGTAGTTAAGTTCCCATATTTCTTCGATGTATCCATAGTAAGCATTCTTTTGTCCAGTGCTATCTTCTGCTTCTCCTCTGACACCACTATTTTGGCGCTGACTCCTTTGATCCTTTGCTTTGGTATAGAATGTGAAACCATTGATGTCATACGCTTGCCATGTTTTAACCATGCTCAATGGACCGTAAGACAATTTATTTATCATCATCTCTTCGTCGGTTTCTCCGATCGAAAGGTTTAGATCCCTCAGCCATGATGTGAAATAAATTTTGTGTTCTTTCATAATCCATTGTTCATCGTGATCTTCATTCTTTTCACGAAGCTCTTGTAGGTGTTGTTCAACATATGGTCTCATAATCGCCAACTGATGCATTACACTGTAATGTGATTCTCTTATTCTTTGATAACTATTGTCTCGTATGATTTTCCTGCCTTTAGTTCCTTTACCGGTGAGTCTTCCTTGGTGCCGCGACATGGGAACTCCTATTGGTCTTCCATCTCTTATGTAATCTGCATAGCACTCAATGACTTCCTCAGTCGTGTAGCCCTCTATCATGGAACCCTCTGGATAAGCACGATTTCGTACGTAACCCTTGAAGATAACCATTAGACGCTCGTACGCATACATATTGTGCAGGTACGTTGGACCGAGAACAAAGATTTGGTCTTCTATATGTATCATATAGTGCTCCATAATATCAAAATATGAAGGAGGAAAGCACATCTCAAGCTGACACATAGTCTCCCTCATTTGTTTACGTAATTCATTTAACTCTTCAGTGTCGATCACCTTCTTTGATATGACATTGAAGAAGTGACACATGCGTGTTATCACCATCTTCAGAAATGAATGTTTGAGTCCTCTTACTGCGATGGCGAGGAATAGCCCAAGCATAACATGACAATCATGAGTGTTGTAGCCGCTCATCCTCAAATCTGCTACGGAGACAATATTCTTTATATTCGTTGAGAATCCTGTTGGAACTCTAATTCCATGTAGACACCTGCAGATTGATCTTTTCTCGTCAATTGTGAGGTTATAGCTAGCAGCCGGAAGGAAAAATTTTCCATTGGCCCTTTCCTGTGGGTGAAGCTCGGGTCTAATTCCGAGAGTTTGAAGGGCCCTTCGTACTTTGAGTCCATCTTTTGATTTGCTCGGTATGTCTAACAAAATACCGATAGTGCTTTCGAAGACATTCTTCTCAACGTGCATTGTATCGATAGCATGACCAATCTCCAACTCCTTCCAATAGGGCAAATATCTAAAGAAGATCGACTGCTTTTTAAATGGAGCGTCCTTTGAAATTTTTTCAGATTTCTTCCTCTTCTTTCCGAAAACAACTTTGATATTCTTTACCATTTCGAATAGAAATTTGCCATCTCGATTTCGTGGAGGCTGTCCAAGCTCGATTGTACCGTCGAAATGGTTCCTATTTCTTCGATATTTGTGGTTTTTTGGTAAAAATCTGCGGTGTCGCATATATATCGTCTTAACGAATGATGGAAGATGCATAGATTCTGTCTGGTCCACACACACTATACATGCTGTCTTTCCTTTAACCTGTCCTGTTAGGGACATGCGTCCTGGGTTGTTAGCTATGGTGCAAAAGATTATGGCTCTTAGATTGAAGTGCTCTTTCTTGTGCTCATCCCACACCACGACACCATGTTCCCATAGACGTTTCATATCCTCCATCAAAGGTTCTAGAAAGATATCAATGTCATTGTCAGGTTGTTTTGGACCAGAAATTAGAGTAGTGAGCATAAGGTATTTTCTTTTATGGCACAACCATGATGGAATGTTGAACAAGCATAGAAAGACTGGCCACGTACTATGTGGGTTCCTCATCTCACCGAAGGGATTCATTCCATCCGTGTTAAGTCCCATCCTGATATTTCTAGGATCGTCCGAGAAATCTGGATGGGCCAAGTCAAATGATTTCCACTGCCTAGCATCCGCAGGGTGCCGAAGTTTTCCGTCCTTCTTTCGCCCAGCGAAATGCCAGATTAATAGTTCAGCATCTCTAGGATTAGAGAACATACGTTTCAAGCGATCAATCACCGGTAGGTACCACATTACTAAGGCCGGAACTTTCCTCTCCATCTTTTTTCCAGGATGGTCTTCAATAACATTTTTATTCCTCTTCTGCAACCTCTTATTATTCTTCTTCTGGTGGTCATTGTAGTCCTCCACACAGTCATTTGGACGTTTGTATCGACTCGCGTTGCACTGCGGACATCTCTCTAACAATCCATACTCTTTTCGATATAGGATACAGTGGTTCGGGCATGCATGAATCTTCTGAACGCCCAAAGTCAACGGACAAATCATCTTCTTTGCTTGGTACGTATCAGATGGTAAACCATTGGGTTTCGGCAAAACCTTTTTTAGGAGTTGTAAAAGATCTGAAAAACTGGTGTCAGACCATCCATTGCTGGCCTTCAGTTTCATAAGCTCAAGTGCTTCAAAGTTATCGTATCCTTTGGTTGTAGTTCTCTGCAACAACACCTCAGGCGCAACATTTCGCATCAGTTCCTCCACATCAAAGGCGTCATCATCATCATGTTGATCAACATCATCATGTGTTATGTCGGATGTATGATCACAACCTCTTCTATGTTGATGAGCATCTTGCGGCACATCAGAATCTTCAGGAGGATTTTGGCCCATCTCACCGTGTTTCGTCCATATATAATAGTTCTTCACGAAACCATTTTTCAACAAGTGAAATCGTATGGTTTCACGATCAGAACACGGATACATCGCTTCGTTTTTACAAACTTTACAAGGACAATATATTGCCTCTTCACTCTGACGGGAAGCATATTGTGCGGCAGCTTCAGTAAATTCAGTTACTCTGTTAAAATATGCCACCACATCTCCGTCGTTGGACGAGTACATCCAGGACCTGTGCTCCATCTAAAACATATATTATTTGAAAAAATATTAATAAAATCATTATTGTTAATTTTAGTAATTTACAAATTGAAAATATATTGATTTATTATCGCTCATAACAACATTAATTAAAAATCCTCAATGCTTTAATTAAAACTACTTATTAAGCAGAAAATATTATTAAATAAATTAACTATATTGGTTTCTCTCTCTCTCCAAACAACATAACTCTAGATCTATAATCATAAATCAAATTAAAAAAGAGATTAAAATGACGTAAATCAATATACAAGTGATGAATAATTGTGAGGAGGGTCATATTTGTTCATTTGGGAGAAGTTAACACCGTAAATGGAAGATTATTTGAAAATTTCTATTCACAAACCCTAAATTAGAAAAACGCTAATAACTCATTGTATACATGATTAAATACAAAATAAATGTGAGATTCGGCATGGATTTACCTCCTAGAATGAAATCCTTCAAAAGAAACGAAAACAAAGCCTCCCCCCTCTTTATCTAGATTTTTGTCGCCATTGTACGGACAAAATTAAATGCGAACTCCAGTAGAGCTCGGGGAGGAAGACGCTGCGCATTTATAGCTAGAATAGTAGTGGCGGTCGCAAGTGATGTCATCATTACTTTAGTGGCGGCCATCTTAGCAGCGGCGGGCAGCACCAGCGCCCGCCACTGCTATTGGTACATTAGTGGCGGTCCGGGCTGACGTCATCACCGACCGCCACTACTTTACCAGCAATAGTGGTGGGCGCTGGTGCTGCCGTCAGCACCAGCAACTCTAGTGGCGGGCATCTACTGGCCCGCCACTACAGTGGTTTTGCCCAACGCCACTACAGTGACAGTTTGTAGTAGTGATCATGCCACAAAATCTTGAGCGCTCAGTGCTGGGGTGAGTGAAAAACTGTCCAGGAATCCAACACTGAAAAACTCGAGAGGCGGGCAAAGCAGTAGACTGAATAGGATATGAATCATGATAAAAAGTGTGTGGTCTACCTACAAAGCGAGGACCTAAAAAATGGCGAGGTCTCCTAATCTGTCGAGGACCAAAACCACTAACACGTGGTCTAGCACCATATGAAGCATGGTGTACACCACGATGGGAAAAGTCTCTCATGGGAGCATGGGGAGCCTCGAAAATAGGACAAGAGCGAGAAACAGACTAATGCATACTTGAAGATGGGTAATGAAAGCTCATCGCCCGAGAACATCATTCACCCTTGATACGACGAAAGCAAAACCCAACTAAATGACCCACCCGCTGACAATAGGAGCAATGATACACTCTCTTAGGGGTATGAGCGTGGGTCTTAGGAGAAAATATCACAAACTTCTTAGGTTTCTGCTAAGGGGCTTTCTTTGGTGGAGGTAGTATTATCTTTGTAGGTTCGGTATGCTTCTTGGCTTTTTGAGTGGTGTCTAACGGGTCTCTTTCTTTCTCAAGGGTAGTGGGTGGAGTGAACATAGTTTTGCTCGGAGTATTTGAAGGGGTTCTCACATAACCCAACCCTAGAGCTAATCCTGCCTATCAGCACACATTTTGGTTCGAGCCAAAAGCAAATCCATTCTACCCTTCCCTTCAGTACATTTATCCACCACGGAGAGAAGGTAATCATTTTAACTCTTGAGTTTTTCAGCTTGCTCTCTAGCAAAGTTGAGTTGGTCCTTAAGGGTGATGCAGGTGGGACAAGCTGGCTGCACATCCTTAGAACACTCAACACTCTCCAATCTATCCTTTAGTTCGCCAACATTATTATCCCTCAAATTAATGCTTTCAATGAGTAAAGACAGTTCATGGATTCATTAATGATAGCAGTACTAGATTCCACCTCCAAAAGCTATTTCTGTGCAATCTCAAGCTTATCAATAATTTGAGCGCGCACTGAACGCAACTGAGCAAGCTCACCCATTACAACAAGACAAGACTCACATTCAACATCATCAGTCTTAGATCTAAGCATGGCAAGTTCAATAGAAATAGATTCTATCCTGAGTTTGAGTTCCTTTCTTTCTCTAGCAGCTTGTTTAAGTAATCTATCCTGACCAATAACAACATCATGGAATTCATCATTTTTAACAAGAAGCTAGTCACGGGATAGATATACCTCAAATGAGTCTAGCACATCGCCGCTGTGGTTGCTGTGGGCCATGAAGCAAAGGCCGATGAAGTCTTTTGTCTTCTTCTCCTTCTTCTCCTCATTCTTGGGAGGCTCCTCCTCATCCGAGCTTGGCTCCTCACTTGATGAAGTATCGATGTCGCTGAGTGCTGCCACAAAAGCTCTGGCTACCTTCTTTGCCACCTTGTCGCGCTTCCCTTTAAAGAAAGGCTTCTTGTCTCTCCTCTAGTGCTTGTGCTTATTTTCATTTTTCATTTTCAATTTAGGGAAATTAGCTTTTATGTGAGAAAGATCTCCACATTCAAAACATCCCCGAGAGACTTCTCTCCTCTGATCACGTGTATCATTGTAGAAGCGGGTGAACTTATTGACAATGAGAACTAGCTCCTCATCATCTATAGCGTCCACCTATTCTTTTGTGACAGAGACCAGGGAGGACAAGTCAAAACCACTAGATAAAGCACAAATGCCAGAACCACCAGAAAAATTACCTCCAGATGAGGTGCCACTGCCAGAACCGGAATCTAGTGACATGGATGATGGCAAAGAGTTTCCAATTCTAGAACGAGATGCCTTTGCAATCTCAGTCGATTTGAGCTTACTGAAGAGCTCATCACAAGTCAACTCGTCGTAACTTGCTGACTCTTCAGTACTAGAGATCTTCATCTCCCATTTGCTATGATCGAGAGTATAGAGAAGTTTGATAGCTCTATCATGATCAAAATAAGATAAAGTCCCAGTGGAGCGCAATTTTCTCACAATTCCATCAAAACGAGCAAACATGACATCTAATGATTCACTAAGGCCTTGTACAAACATTTGATATTCTTACTTATATGTGCTCTAGCGCCTAGCCTTAATCTGAGTAGTGCCCTCATGGAAAGTGGTCAAAGTGGACCAAATTTCACGTGTAGTTCGTAAGTGTTGGACCCTATCAAACTCATTCCAACTTAGGCTAATGAACAATATGTTTCTTGCCTTGCTATTAAAATCGTACTGTTCCTTTTCAGCCTGAGTGGTGCGAGTATCAGGGATCACATAATGGGAAACAACAATGTCCCATATAGCACTTCCTTGGCTTTGTAAATAAGCTTCCATGCACACCTTCCAATAAGCAAAATCAGGGCCATCGAACACCGAAATCTTGATATGTTTGTCCATGTCGCCTACGGATCACAAAACCGGTTAAGATCTCAACTAGTGATATAACCGGCTCTGATACCAATTGTCGGACCAAAATTGTTGGAACAATTGCGTTAGTTCCAGCAGGTTTTTGTGTGGTGGAGTGTGATGTGGAGAATGAGCCTCGAAGGACTCTAGCAGAGGGAGGAAGAGGTTTATACTGGTTCGGGCCTCTCCTGGGAGATAATAACCCTACGTCCAGTTGAGGTGGATTTGGCATGGTATGCCCTAATATGAAGCAATAGTTCCAGGGTCTCTTGACCCCCTGGAGCGTGCCCCCTGCTACAAGGGCTTGGCCCTGCTTTTATAGGCACGCAGGCTTTAAGGAAAAGACCAAGATACCCTCTACAAGCCCCTATGCTTATAGGGGTAGACAGGGAAAGAGAGCTAGCTACTGAGCAAAGTACCAGACAACTTTACAGCTTTACAGCTTTACAGACGTGTCAGGCTGCGCTAGGCTTTGACCAGCTAAAAGATACACCGAAGGTGGGGGCTGGGAGGAAGGCTTCGAAGTGCACCCCGGAGGGGGGCTTCGAAGCGTGCTCCGGAAGGTAGCCTCCGGAAGGGGCTCCGGAGGGCGGCCTTCGAACTGGGCTCCCGGAGGGCGGCCTTCGAACTGGACTCGGCTCCCGGAGGGTGGCCTCCGAACTGGACTCCGGAGGGCGGCCTCCGGACTTGGCTTCCGGAGGGTGGCCTCCGGACTTGGCTCCCGGAGGGTGGCCTCCGAACTGGACTCCGGAGGGCGGCCTCCGGACTTGGCTTCTGGAGGGTGGCCTCCGGACTTTGCTCCCGGAGGGTGGCCTCCGGACTTGGCTCCTGGAGGGTGGCCTCCGAACTGGACCCCGGGGGGTGACCTCCGGACTTGGTTCCCGGAGGGTGGCCTCCGAACTGGACCCCGGAGGGCGACCTCCGGACTTGGATCCCGAAGGGTGGCCTCCGGCCTCCTGCGCCCGGAGGGTGGCCTCTGGCGCCCTGCGCTAGGGCCCGAATCGGGGGCCCCGAGCCGGACCTCCTGGTTCTGAGGGCTCCGAGGCTACAAGCCCCGAAGGGCACCTTGGGACCTGAAAACAATACTTAGAGAGAAAACAGGCTCCGACAGTGCTGGGCTCTGGGCCGAAGGCTGTCGGAGGCTGACGTCATTTGGCCCCTGTTCAAGGGAAATATATTTCCCCAACAGTAGCCCCTCGCGAGTAGGCCTTCGGGACGAAGGGGTGCACGCGCCCTTAGGACAAATGACCTGAAAACACAACTTCAGAGAAAACATACCTTCAGAGCCTGGACCGAAGGTGACCTCGATACCCGGGGGGTAATAAATGCACGCGCTAGTTGCCAGAACGGCCTCGGGGAGCCCGAACGGCTCCGCAACGGTCAAAAAAGTTACCGTTACCTTGTTCTGGGCCGGTTCGCCTTCGCTGGAGGCCCACCTGGCGGTGGGTTCGGCCCACGACGGTTGGAATTCTTACCGCGCCTATAAATAGAGACTTACCGCGTGAGGCTTCGGCACACCTTCATTTGCTTTCTTCTCGTTGCCTTGCAACCTTCGCTCCATTCTTCTTCTAGCTTCGCTTCGAGCCCTCCTCGCCAGTTTTAGCCCTTCGCGGCGAAGTCCCACCAACATGCCGAAGAAGGCGGTGGCGAAGCCTCTGGCCTTGGGCTTGAGCTCGGGCTCCGCCCAGGTGCAGGCAGCGGCGGCTGCGGCGGCAAAGACTGCGCCTAGGCGGCTGGGGCCGAGGGACCTTCGGACGCCCTCCGACATGTTCGAGCAGACCCTGGAGATGAGGGCCTCGATCTCCACGGAGGAGTCGGTCCGGAGGGCCTGCGAAGGGAAGATTGCGGCGAAGATCCAACTTCGGGTCCCGGAGAAGTCGGAGGCTGAGCCGAGGCCTCGTGCTGACGAGGTGGTGGTGTTCGAGGCCTTCTTCGATGCCGGCCTCGGACTGCCTGCGGTGGGGATGCTGAGCGAAGTCCTCAAGGCTTACAACCTCAAGCTCCCTCAGCTTTCGCCCAACGCAGTGGCGAGGTTAGCTGTCTTCGAGTGGGCCATGAGGGCCGAGGGCTGCGAGGGCCGCACGGATGTCTTCGTCGCCCTCCACGACGCCAACTGCCAACCGAAGCCGCGGGAGGGGACGGACCGTGTCAAGAGGGCGCTGGCCTTCGGCAGCGCCAATTTCCAGCTCCGGAAGGAGTACTAAGACGCCTTCCCGGCGAGGGCCATAAACAACAAGTGGTACTCGAGGTGGGACCAAGAGTGGTTCTATGCCTCCGTCGACGTGAACTCTCCCCTTCGGAGTACCAACGCCCATATTCTTTACCGGCGCAAAGGGGTGGTGAAGACCAGCGAAGACATACTTCGCTCGAGGATCTCGCTGCTCCGGAGAGTGGCGGCGAAGATGAGCATGAGGGACCTCGCGGAGGAGTTCATCGCCCTCTGGCTCAGCCCCCTCGCGCGCTCCTAGCCGGAGGGGCTCTTTTAGGCTTCGGGCCGAGGTGAACTTAGCGAGCTGGCCTTCGACCGCTTCTGTAAGGCTTCGCAATTTCTTTGCTTTTAGTACTTTGCAGATTTTCACTTCTAACTCAAACCTTTCCTGAAGCCGCCCTCGAAATGAGGACCCCGGAGGAGGCCATCGCGGCGGCTGATCGAGTCGTCGGGACTCCGACCCCCGAGGAGCAGGCCCAGCGCCTTGCACTGGTAGGGTCCTGGGAGCGCCGGAACAGGGTATGGACCGCGCTCGACCTCGGGGGGCTCCCTGCTCTGCCGGACTTCGCCCACCTGGCTACCTCGTCGTCCGGAGCCAAGAGGAAGAGGGGGGACGAGGACGAAGCGGATGCTTCGGTACATCGGCCAGAGGTCCCCGCGGTCGAAGCTTCTAATTCGGGGGAGGTTGCTGCGAAGCCCGCAACTACTCCGACTTCCAAGAAGGCAGTGAAGCCCCTGGCGGCGAGGCCTTCGGCGGCGAAGGACGACGCGCACACTCCGGCTGCCAAGGAGGCCACGGGTGTCCCGGCGGAACCGGCTTCGGAGGGGGATGCGCCAGCTTCGCAACGAGGGAGCTGGAGGGCACACTTAGCCCCACCTTCCTTCCAAGAAATCTCTGACGAAGGTAAACCCTTTTTACATGCTTTTCTCCAAAATGTGGATTTTGACTTGGCTCCCTGCAGAGGACGAGGATGATGCGAGGCCCACTAAGGTGAGGCCGGTAGGCGAAGGTGGATCGAAGCCTGTCGAGGCGAAGCCCACGGAAGCTTCGAGTAGCAGCGGCAGCAGCAGCAGCGACAGCGACTCGGAGTCCGAGAGTACTTCGTCCGACGACGAAGGCAGCGGAGGCCGCGAAGTCCCTCGAGGCGAAGAAGATGTGGACGTGGTGGGCTTGAGCCCCGCCTCGCCGAAGCCCGCGGAGGCGACCGTGGCCGTGATTCACCCTTTCAAGCCGAGGGGGGGGGCGTGACGGTGGCAGCGATCCGTGGTTTCCGCGAGGCTTGTGCTTCCGCGGAGGAGGGGGACTTGGTGGCCCAGCTTAGCCACCAGGACCCCGCGGATCCCTTCGTTAGCTCGAACGAAGTCCTTATGCGGGTGAGCGAAGCCCCTTGCAGCCTCGAACTACACTTTGCCCCTTGGTTAATACTTATGATTTCTTGAATTTCTGCAGGCCTTCGCACTGAACGCGGCAGCTTCGACTGCTGCCGACAGGCGGATGGAGCGCCTCGCAGAGGAGAAGGAGGCCCTTCGCCGCGAGGTCTCGGAGGAAGCTGAGAGACGGAGGCGGGCCGAGGCTTCGGCTGCTGAGGCAAAGGAAGCCTTGGCCTCGGAGATGGCTCGGCTCCGCGCGGAGCTCCAGGCTTCGAAGGATGCCGAGGCCCGACAGGCGAAGGAGAACGAGGAGCTCCGCCAACGGGCTCGGGATCTTGAGAGCTTTGTCGTGGCCAATCTTGGTGAGGCCACCCAGAGTTTGACCAAGGTCCTCGAGAAAATAGGGACCGAGTGCCGAACTCCGGATTTTGGCGATTAGGACCCGATTGGGGACCGCGCCGACTTCTTGAAGACTGCGGCTTTGATAGCAGACGAAGTGCTGACGGGCTTCGCTCTTATGGCCGGTCGCGTCGCGGGCCAAGGGGTGTTGCAGATGCTCCATGCTGCGGGGTGCGACCACCTTCGGGCGGCAACCTCCGTGACCCCAGTGGCCTTCGGGGGTCAGCACTTGGTGACGCCTCCGGCCGAAGTTCGCGGAGCCTGGCGGCGGCTGCAGGAACCCTGGAAGGAGCAGGGCTGCGAAGCAGTCCTCGACCTCCAGAGGGCCCTTCGACATCACCGAGCCAAAGCTCCTGCTTTGCCTGATCAGCCTTTGACTTCGGCACCTCCGCTTCCGAAGGTGTAGATCTCCTTAGGCCTTTTGTAATACTTAGCCGCAGGCTTGTAAAAACTCTATCAGCTTATTAATATGAATGCGGGGGTTTTTTATACCTGCCCAGGCTCAGACTTCAAGCGTAGACCTCGAAGTCCTCGAGGACTCCGAAGAGCTTCAACAGTTGTGGGCGATCCTCGAAGTAGCTAGGTCCGAAGGCCCCCCTCGGTTTAAACTTCCGAGGGGGCCTAGCGGCGAAGCCATTTCTGAAGTAGCTCAGGATTTATTAGCCGCTGTGAAGACGGAGTCCCTTCAGGGCCCTTTGTCTTTGCCTTCGCGAACGGCCTTAGCAGGCGACGAAGCCCTAGACTTTTCTGCCTTCGATACGACACCGCCTGCTTCGCTAACTTGGAGCGACCTGCAAAGTGGAAGACGGAGCTTACGGGCTTCGGAGCCTGGACGGGCTAGTCGAGGGAGAGCGGGCTCCGATGAGGCAACGTCCAGCCGAGGTGGCCCTGGCCGAAGAAGGGGCAAGCGAGGGTTGGGGCCTCGCACACGGTTCTTCTTAGGTTTAGATACAGATTATACGTAGTTTTGCTTCCGAAGTATGTTTGTAACACACTTCTCAATATACAATGAATAGAGTTTGCTATCTTTGCACACTTCGCCTGTATGCTTCGTGTTGTTTGACTTCGAACATTTTAGCTTGTTACGCTCGTACTGCGTATTACATTCGCACACCTCGCATACATGCTTCCCCCCTTTGCTCGTGGCAGCTAGGGACTTGGCCGTTGCTGGTGTGGGCAAAAAATAAATGATGCGAAGGGTGCGCCTTTCGGCGGCTTCGACGCATGAATTTTATTTAAGCGAAGGCCTCTTTTGGGCTTCGAACACTTTAATTTGGTGCGAAGCAAGGCTTCGGCTGCTCGAAATTTCACTGAGCGAAGGCCTCTTCCGCGCTTCGAACGTGCTAACTTGGTGCGAAGCAAGGCTTCGGCACAACCAAGCCTAGCGAGGCATGCTTCGGCATGGTAGGATTTGAATGCTGTGCGTGAGCGAGGCTCCGAAACGCACTTAGGTTTTAGCGAAGTATGACTTCGAGACGCTTAGGCGTATATTACATTAACACGCGAAGCAAGGCTTCGGAGCGTGTTTGGATAATGAAGCAGGGCTTCGGAACTTGGTCCTGTAATGAGAAGGATATTTGGTGTGGATTCACCGAACCTGTGATAGTGTGAGCCACCTTCGACTCTGAGCCACCTTCGACTCTGGGTCACCTTCGACCCTGGGATGCTTCGGGTGCGGAACCCGGAATCCCTGGGATGCTTCGGGTGCGGAGCCCGGAATCCCTGGACGCGTCGGGCCAGTGGCCTGGAGTCCTTTTAGCCCACTGCTACGGGCCCGGGGGCACTATGTAGCCTTCGGAGGGGTACTCCGGATTTTATAAAGCGAAGCGGGGCTTCGAGTTTTTAAACAAAGTGAAGCGAGGCTTCGGGTTTTTGATAAGGCGAAGCGAGGCTTCGATTTTTTTAAATAAGATGGGGCAAAAACTTGCTGTAAGGGCGAAGCTAGGCTTCGAATTTTAAGGCGAAGCAGGGCTTCGAATAAATATCAACATGATTGCGAAGTGGTAGACCGAGGTGGTACTTCGGATAGCGGACGTACCTCGCAAAGTGGCTAAAGGTTGACCTCGTAGCCCCTGGGGCTTCGACAGCCTCCGACGTGTGGAGCGGAGCCCCTTGCCAGAGGGTGAGCTCCGGTATGTGGAGGATGGAGGAAGGCGAGGATGGCCTTCGGGCTGCACCCGAAGCCCCTTGCCAGAGGGTGCGCGAAGCAAAAAAGCTTCGAAGCTCCCCCCTCAGGCGTACTTCGAGTTGCAGACAGTGGCAGAGAACTTAGCTTTTAGTACTAAGTTCCCCACGGACGGCGCCAACTGTTGGAACAATTGCGTTAGTTCCAGCAGGTTTTTGTGTGGTGGAGTGTGATGTGGAGAATGAGCCTCGAAGGACTCTAGCAGAGGGAGGAAGATGTTTATACTGGTTCGGGCCTCTCCTGGGAGATAATAACCCTACGTCCAGTTGAGGTGGATTTGGCATGGTATGCCCTAATATGAAGCAATAGTTCCAGGGTCTCTTGACCCCCTGGAGCGTGCCCCCTGCTACAAGGGCTTGGCCCTGCTTTTATAGGCACGCAGGCTTTAAGGAAAAGACCAAGATACCCTCTACAAGCCCCTAGGCTTATAGGGGTAGACAGGGAAAGAGAGCTAGCTACTGAGCAAAGTACCAGACAACTTTACAGCTTTACAGCTTTACAGACGTGTCAGGCTGCGCCAGGCTTTGACCAGCTAAAAGATACACCGAAGGTGGGGGCTGGGAGGAAGGCTTCGAAGTGCACCCCGGAGGGGGGCTTCGAAGCATGCTCCGGAAGGCATCCTCCGGACGGGGCTCCGGAGGGCGGCCTTCGAACTGGGCTCCCGGAGGGCGGCCTTCGAACTGGACTCGGCTCCCGGAGGGTGGCCTCCGAACTGGACTCCGGAGGGCGGCCTCCGGACTTGGCTTCCGGAGGGTGGCCTCCGGACTTGGCTCCCTGAGGGTGGCCTCCGAACTGGACTCCGGAGGGCGGCCTCCGGACTTGGCTTCCGGAGGGTGGCCTCCGGACTTGGCTCCCGGAGGGTGGCCTCCGGACTGGACCCCGGGGGGCGACCTCCGGACTTGGCTCCCGGAGGGTGGCCTCCGAACTGGACCCCGGAGGGCGACCTCCGGACTTGGCTCCCGGAGGGTGGCCTCCGGCCTCCTGCGCCCGGAGGGTGGCCTCCGGCGCCCTGCGCCAGGGCCCGAATCGGGGGCCCCGAGCCGGACCTCCTGGTTCTGAGGGCTCCGAGGCTACAAGCCCCGAAGGGCACCTTGGGACCTAAAAACAATACTTAGAGAGAAAATAGGCTCCGACAGTGCTGGGCTCTGGGCCGAAGGCTGTCGGAGGCTGACGTCATTTGGCCCCTGTTCAAGGGAAATATATTTCCCCAACAAAACAGGCGACTAGAGGGAGATGATTAGGCACCTCAACCGAACGTGCCTCTAAAAGAACAAGCGGAACCTAACAAAATATCATAATGTTGTTATTCTCAGTCGAATGAACTGTAAAAGGAAAGTCTGAATGATGACAGGTAGAAGGATCAGATAAAATGGGTATAAAAGAACAAGGATGAATATTTAACCACACAAAAACTTGTGCAAGCAACCGGAGTGTACTGCCTTGACAAATGTACAATGGTTACTAATCTCTACTAGTCATGTGTAGAGACTGCGTGCAGGCACAAGTGCACAAGCTATGGCTACCAAAAGAAATCCGTACGCACAGAAGCAGAGATACAAACAACAATACTATGCATAGGCATAGAAAATCAGATCGAGGTGCGTATAAGCAGTCAAAAATTTACAGATTGTACTGATGAAAACAGAACTGTAGCTGACTGATCTAGGCTATGCACTAAAAAATTGTAGAGATCAAGTGACTTCATACAGAACTAGAACCAGCCATGAACATGTCTGATTGAAGAACAATAGTGATCACCGAAAACTGAATATTGTCTTGTAAAGAGAACGAAAACAGTAGCAGGCTAGCAGCGGGATCTATTGAGAAATGTAATAATAGTGTTGATAGCAAAAAATGGCATTAATGGTCAAAATTATCAAAATATTAATTGTTGGTAATTTGGGCCAAAAATATACAACTCCTGATACTGGCCAAAGCCCTGAAGTGTCGGAGGTCCATCTGCATGGGGCCTCGGGGGTATTTCATCGGCCTGCTTCATAGGCTGGCTTCGGCTCGAAGGCCCCTTTGGAGGCTTGCCCCGCGAGAAGCTTCGGCCTGACGGGTTGGCCGTGGCGAGGCCTATGAAGCCCCATGTCGGCCAGCAGAGTTTGAACCAGATTAGCATAGCTCTGTTGTCTTTGATCTCTTATCCAATCGTATAAGTTTTTAGCCGAACTCTTATTAGATTGTAGTTAGAGATAATAAGTCTAGCCCCTATAAATATAGGGGTAAGGCCGGTTCATAACACCCCCAACTCTGATCAATCACAAAGCCCTAGCTTTGAACCATATATTTACTTTTATCTACTTTCCGCATTAGATTAGTACACCTTCGTGGGTTTGCACTGGAAGCCCTCCGTCGGCCACTCCGTAATTGTGGTAAGCCTTGTTAGTTCGCCTGTGAATCATCCGTTAATCTACGTAACATATTGCTATCACCTTGTTGGCTTGCTTGTGAAACGTCCGTTAATCTACGTAACAAATTGCTACCCTTCGTTTTATGTGTTTCCTACGGCTACACTTGGTAATTCGGTCTCTAGGCTAAATTGGCACTTGATCTTCGTTTTGCTGTAGGATTCACATTCGGGGCCGACTTCGATAAATGTTTTTGGAGCTAGGAAGCTGGTTTCGGAGGCTATCGGAGTACACTTCGGCAGGACTTCGCTTCGTCTATCTGTGTCAGATCCGTCACGCTATTGTCGGTCTGGTCAAGTCCCGCACGCCGGAGCCACTTTGCATCGTGGTTGTTGCGCGTCGGAGCCATTCCAGCATCAAACTTCGTCGCACCTGACGCCGAAGGCTTCCTTCGGTGACCCTTCGCAAGGTACACTCCAAACCAATCAGGCTCCGTTTAGCCGATTGGGTTATTTTATCTATATATTTCAGCTAATTGGATTATTTCTTTACAATCTGATTACCTAGCGACTCCACCCCCCTTGCCACTGTTAAGGGTAGTAGGAACACGATGTCAGTGTTGTGTCACACTTAGGATTATCCCTAAGTATCCACATGCTTTTGGATCATCGAAATGGCCCATGTGTGGGGGCACGTTTTCGTGTCAACACACTTTTTGGCGACTCTACTGGGGACACACTATGCCAACATGTCGAGTACATCTACATCGGCTGCGAGTACCTCTACAACGACTACTACATCTACAATGCCGATAGATACATCATGACGCCCACCCTTATAGATATCCCCGAGGAAGGACAGGCGGAGATCGAGGCAAAGATGAAAGAGCTCCAAGATCTCATGCTCGGGAGTTACGTCAAGACACGCGCGAGTTTCATCAAGCGCCACGTTAACATCCCCGACCTCGCCCAGACTCAGGTAACACCAGTGTTGCCTTCTTTATCTTCCTTTGAGATTGAGCAAAAGATAGCCACACTTGTAGATCAAGTAGTTAGTGCATCGCTAGCCATCCGTCTAGATTCGGCGGTTAGCTCTAAGGTAGAGGCAATGTTTAGAAGGTTCGGCTTTACCGAGGCCATTCCTCCAACTCTAATTGCTAGCGTAACCCCGGTAAACTGCATTTACAGTAGAACTGACGGTAGTACAAGCAAAGCTATCGTGTCTCCGGCCCCGACGTCTATGGCCGAGACCAGTCACTACACTTACGACCAGGCTAACCCTGTTAATTTATTATGCGCTGCCTCCTCCTACGCCTACGCCAGCTTTTCTTGCACTACCTGCGTCGCATGCTCCTATGCACCTGGATAGACCCGAGCATGTCATATACCCTGAGCCAGCACAAGAGGACGAGCCCCGCAGTCGACACGCCGACATACCACCGTGTGTCGCGCCCCCGCATGAGAGACGTTCATAAGCAGGAGGCCAGGACGACATCGAGGAGCATATCCGCGCGCTGTTTAGAGAGTGCACCGGTTTCGCGCCTTAGGATCGGGCTAGGGTTTACCTAAAGTCGTACCTTGATCACTTCGATACCATACCCTACGCTCACGTCTATAGAGTCTCTGAATTCACCAAATTCGATGGCGATGGTAACAAGACCACACTAGAGCATGTCAGCCAATTCTTAGCACAGTGTGGAGAAGCTAGTGGGTCGGACGCATTAAAACTTAGACTATTTTCTCTTTCGCTATCTAGAACCGCTTTCACTTGGTTTTTGGCACTGTCGCCGAACTCCGTCGAAACATGGGCCCAATTAGAACAGAAGTTCTATGACTATTTTTATACAGGCAAGACAGAACTTTTGCTTTCACACTTGACGTTAGTCAAATAGAAATCTAGTGATAGTGTCGCTAAGTACGTCAAGCGCTTTAGAGACACCAGGAACCGATGTTTTAGTCTTAATATTTCAGAGAGAGAATTGGCGGATCTAGCTCTTAACGGATTGCATTCCAAAATTAAGGATAGGCTAGACAACCAAAACTTTTTAGAGGTCAGCCAAGTCCTGAAGTAGGCTCTGGTCCAAGAAGGCCGAGCCAAGGATAAAAAATTGGGTTAATTGCTTCTATGCCACCGTTATTTTTCGAAACACCAAAAATGCCATTAAAATTTCAGTATTTGCTCATATGCCATTACTATTTCAAATTCACTCTTTGATGCCATTTGGGCCCAAATATTCATAAAAAAGTGATGGCATAAAATGGAAAATTAGAAATATTAATGGCATATGAGCAAATATTCAGAGTCTGCAGGTGGGTCCAAATGACATAAAAGAGTGAATTTGAAATAGTAATGACATAAGAGCTAATACCAAAATTTTAATGGCATTTTTGGTGTTTCAGAAAATAACAGTGGCACTGAAGCAATTAACCCTAAAAAATTCATTAAAACGTTTAACAAACCTAGAGCTGAAGTTCACATCATGGAACAATCCGACAAGGAAGAGTCGGAGGAAGAGGACGATTCGACCGATATGTATGCGACCGAATGGGCCTGGAACACTAATAACAAGCCTGTCACTTGTTCGGAGCAACGACCGTCTGCCACTAAGAGTCAGTCCAACGAAGTTAAATACTCCTTTGATATAACTAAATGTGATAAAATATTTGATTTCCTCTTGAAGAGACAGCTTCTTAGGTTGCCCATGGGCCAAGTCATCCCGACTGCCGACGAACTAAAGAAACGCCCCTACTATAAGTGGCATGACTCGCATTCTCATTATACTAACGATTGCAACATTTTTTGTCGGCAGGTTGAATCGGCCATAGAAGAAGGATGATTGAAAATAGATTCTAGTCCAAAGATGAAGTTGGACAAAGACTCCTTTCCCATGAATACCGTCGACCTCGATGAGAAGAAAGTGCTGATTCAGCCGGAATAGGCCGACTCATCTAAGGGGAAAGCGGTCATTATTGGAGAACACCGCACACAGATACCCGTACCAAAGAACCCTGAAGTAGGAGTGTGGAAAAGGAACATCGACATGTCTTCTTCGGCTAGGGCTCGCAAGAAGCCAAAGGTAACATACCAGATGTTGTTGAATAAAGACGAGAAGATGGCGGAGAAAATAGGCACCCAGCCAAAATTGCCAAAATAGTTGAAGGGGCCAAAATAGCTGAACCCTTCGAAGGGTGAGTTTGGATCCCAACAGCCAAACCCTTCGAAGGGTGAGTTTGGACCCCAATGGCCGAACCCTTCGAAGAATGAGTCCGGACCCCAATGGCCGAACCCACCTCCGCTCTAGGAGAACCCCCCGGTGGGAGAGCTCAACCCGCAATGGCTGAAAATACCTCTATCCTAGTGGGATGCTTCACTGATATGGTCCAAAGTAACTTCGACGTGGCCGAACCCCCCTCCGAGCAATGGGTTCAGCTCCTAGTGGGCGAACCCGCTAGAACCTCCGATGCCTCCACCATATTACAGGGCAGGGTCCCCATGGGCTCCGAACTACACTTCGCAGCCGGAGTACCCTTCGCATTATGATGCTACCCCCTTCTTTCCTTTGGTGTACTATGATTGGTAAGGTAAAGTGGACAGTGCAAAGGGGAATGCTTTTCACAGGCTATCTATGGTGCCTCCGAGTTGACGCAGGCAGGAAGAAGCCAAAGAAGATGGTCACGAAGGCGTGGTGGAGAGGAACTCCGAAGCTATCACCGTCAGAGTAGGGTCTTAGGAGGTCCCAATCCCAAAAGCTCCCTCGCCGAAGCACGACGGAGGTAAGTCCCCAGGGCCGGCCAATGCCATCCCTAAGGCCCGGTCCGACCGGCCTAGTGAGGCTGGTCTGACCGACAAGGTATAGAAGAGAACTTTTGCCGAGCGTAAATATTACGAGGCCGACCCGGGTAATTCCAGTTCGGCCAGAAATCACAAGAACGAGTTGGTGGCACCTGGCACCAAACTACAACCATCTTGGGCACCTCCGGACGTCCAAATCACAGAAGAGGTGCCTACAATGTGTACGGTCGTAGGAGATGCGCGAGAAGAAGGCCGAGGAGGAGCGGGACGCCATATTCGAGGAAATCCGCCCTCGGCTGGTCGTTAAGAAAGTATGGAAGCCCAAGCCGATCAAGGCAAACAACCTGGTTCCTGTCCCGAGCGATGATGACATACTCGACGATGACTACACGCCCGTCTCTGAGGGGCCCGTACCTCAGGCAATGGACATAAACATCGTCATACTTCCCTACCAAGTTCGCACTACCACGAGACGAGGTCGAGGTCGCTCAGTTGAGCCAAAGCCCACGATATGTTGTTTTCGAGAAGCCCAAGGATACAGCTCATCACCTAAAGCCTCTCTACGTCAAGGGGCACATTGATAGGAAGTCGATCTCCAAGATGCTTGTTGACGGTGGAGCCACTGTCAACTTAATGTCATACTCTCTTTTGAAGAAGCTCGGTAGGGGCAGGGAGGATCTAAAGAAAACCAACCTAATGCTCAACGGACTTCGATGGTGAGAGCTCCGAAGCAAAGGGCGTACTCTTGAGGAGCCATGCTGAAGAGCGTGGGCCTCATGGCTCAAGATGTGATGAGTCATTGTCAACGATAGTCAAAGTGGGCTGAAAAGAGAGAGAAGATCTGTTGTGTCTGGGCCGCATGTGACTCAGGTAAACGGGCATCGAGCGACTGTCAGGCAGAGGGGCCGCTGAAGTCGGGCTGGCCCAATCCGAGTACATGGGATAGGAGCAGCAGAGGATCCACTGGGTTGTTGACCAGGATTGACTCAGGTACAAGGACGGTGAGCAATTGCCGGGCTGAGAGAGCTGCGGAATCAGGCCGGCCCAATCCGGGTACCTAGTGCAAAGTCGGTGGTCGCTTTGTCAGTTTTGGCGCAAAACTGACGATCGCTGATCTTGGAACAGACCGTCCAGAAGTGAAGGCATAGTCGCTACGAAATCAACGCTTCCGAATAAGTCATCTGTAGATAGGAGTTTACTATTTTGTCCTTAGGCCCACAGTTAGTCAGTCGAGTCTGTAAAAATATCCTAAGGGCAGTTGGGTCTTTTCTTTTATTTTCAGCGTCTGTAAAAAACCCTAAGGGGCTGGTGGAATATTCCTAGCTATTTGGCTGCCTATAAATAGGGCCCCAATCCCTAGGGTTAGGTTACCTTTTAATGAAATCACTTTTCTAATCTATTGGGTCACTTTTTCCTTCTCCTGCTCCTGTTCATGCGCGCCGCCATGTTCTTGTCTTGCTCATCGTGAGTTCCTCTTGTTCTTCAAGATTCTGCAAGATTTTATTCCTGTCTTTCGGTGTGCAGCGTTTCTTGTGGCTTTTTAGCTTCGTGTTGCGTGCGTTGTTTTTATTCCTGAGCATTCAATCTTCTCTGTTTGCTTCTGTTCTACGGACTGAGGAGTACTAGTACTACTTGCTTATTCCTGTAGCAACAAGTAGTACCTATTTCCTGTAGCTACAGTATGCTAGTTCTCTAGCCTTGCTTTTTCCTGACATAGCTTTTTGATCGAGAAGATAGTTTCTGGCTTGTTTCTTGTTGTTTCCGGCGGAGCCCCCTATTTTGTTCGAAGTCCTATAGTCCTGTGAAGCAGGCTTCGACCAGACTTCTCCAAAGGCTTTGCTAGAACTTTCAACTCCGAACTTGAACTGTGAACCTAGCATCGAAGTGTGCTCTGTTCTAAGGTTGTGTTTTGACATACTTCGGCAGTTTTTGCGAAGCGTACTTAGACAGGTTTCGAAGTTAGCTTTGAAGCATGTCACTCTGGTAGACTTCGCTCGCAGTGCATTTTCCGAGAATTCTGTTGTTGTCATTTCTGTGGATCTCAGTGTGTGCGTTAGAAGGTTGAGAATCGAAGTGTGTGTCTAGGCTTCAGTTTCTTTTGTGTGCACACCAGTATACTCTGGTTCGAAGTTGAACTTTGTTTCGAAGGTTACTACTCTGGTAGGCATACCTCGAGCAAGCTGACTTCGAAGGTTGTGTCACAGGCTTCGATTTGGTCTTGTTGTTGTGTTTGGCTTCGCTTCTCTTTCGAAGCTTGCTTCTCTGTGAACTTTGTTCGAAGCTCTCCTTTTGGCAGTATAGGCATCGAAGTTTTGGTTTCGAAGGTACTTCGACTGTAGGCTACGATATACATTGTCGAAGCTCACCTCGTAGTATACACCTTCGCACAACATCTTCGAAGCACACCTTCGGCACACGCACTATACACTTCATCAACTTCGCACGACACCTCCGAACTAGATTCGAATACATAAACCTTCGGCACTTCCACGACAGACTTCGACAGGCTTTGACACTACGAAGCAGGCTTCGACACTGCGAAGCAGGCTGCGAAGTAGGTTTCGACACTACGAAGCAGGCTTCGTCAAGTTTTGTCCAGGAGACAAATTTTGAACAGTAACTTCTCATCTCAATTTAAGTGTACTTAGATCAATTGTTGTGGTGATTTGTTTCAGAGAAGTTTGATCTGTCATGTTTTGAATGATCCGTTAATCTGTCTATTAGTATTGTGTTGGTGTTTCTCTATTGTGGGTGGACTATATTTCCCCTGAATAGGGGCCAAATGATGTCAGCCTCCGACAGCCTTCGGCCCGGAGCCCAACACTATCGAAGACTGTATCCTCCCCAAGAACTATTCCCAAGTCTCAAGGTTCATCCCGGAGCTTGCAGGGTCGAAGCACCCTGGCCCCGTCGAAGCCTTCCGGAGCGAGGTCCTTCGGAGCCCTATAGAGGAAAGCCCTCGAGGTTCCCTGAAGGCCGCGAGAAGCTAAGTCTCGGGCTGGCTCTGAAGCCAGCCTCCGGCCCTGGTTCGGAGGCCCCGGTTCGGAGGCCCTGGTTCGGAGGCCCTAGTTTAGAGGCCCCGGTTCGGAGGTCCCAGTTCGGAGGCCCTGGTTCGGAGGTCCAAGTTCGAAGGTCCCAGTTCGGAGGCCCCGGTTCGGAGGCCCTAGTTTGGAGGCCCCGGTTCGGAGGCCCCAGTTCGGAGGCCCCAGTTCGGAGGCCCCGGTTCGGAGGCCCCCAGTTCGGAGGCCCCAGCTCCGAACCCAGAAGATATTTATGCCCCGCTACAGTGTAGAAGTCGTACCAGGGGCCCCTCTGCCCATAGTTTGTCGTCTAGCTAGTCAAGATGTGACGTTGCCTGACACGTCTGTAAAGCCGTAAAGCACTTTTGTACCGTAGCTAGCTCCTTTTCCCCTCTCTGCCCCTATGAGCCTAGGGCTCATAGGGGGCATCCCGATCTTTTCCTTTGGCCTGCGTGCCTATAAAAGCAGGGCCAAGCCCTTGTAACGGGGGACACACTCCAGGGGGCCATGAGACCCTGTAGTTCTCTTCTCCACACCAAGGCATACCACGCCAAATCCACCACAAACTGGACGTAGGGCTATTATCCCTTAGGGGAGGCCCGAACCAGTATAAACCCTTTCTCCCTCTGAGAGAACCCATCGAGGTTCATTCTACACATCGTATACACATATACAAAACCTGTGCTGTAGCTAACGCAATTGCTACAACAGTTGGCGCCGTTCGTGGGGACCTTAGTCCAAAAAGCTAAGTTCTCTACCACTATCTGCAACTTGAAGTACTCTTGAGGGGGGAGCTTCGAAGCTTTCTTGCTTCGCGCACCCTTCGGCAAGGGGCTTCGAGTGCTGATCGAAGGCCTTCTTCGCCTTCCCTTACTCTTCACATACCGGAGCTCACCCTCCGGCAAGGGGCTCCGCTCCATGCGTCGAAGGTCGTCGAAGCCCCAGGGGCTATGATGCCAACCTTCAGTCACTTTACGAGGTATGTCCACTATCCGAAGTACCACTTCGATGTACAATTTCACAAACACTATGATATATGTTCGAAGCCCTGCTTCGCCGTTAAAGCAAATTTCTGCCCCGTCTTATTGAAAAAATCCGAAGCCATGCTTCGCCTTACCAAAAACATGAAGCCTTGCTTCACTTTATTTAAAACGCGAAGCCTCGCTTCGCTTTAACAAAATCCGGAGCACCCCTCCGAAGGCTACACAGTGCCTCCGGGCCCGTAGCAGTGGGCTAAAAGGACTCCGGGCCACTGGCCCGATGCGTCCAGGGATTCCGGGTTCCGTACCCGAAGCATCCCAGGGATTCCGGGTTCCGTACCCGAAGCATCCCAGGGTCGAAGGTGACCCAAGGTCGAAGGTGACCTAGAGTCGAAGGTGGCTCCGAGCCGAAGGTGGCTCACATTATCACAGGTTTAGTGAATCCACACCAAATATCCATTTTCATTACAGAATCAAGCTCAGAAGCCTTGCTTCGCTATCCAAACACGCTCCGAAGCCTTGCTTCGCGTGTCAAATCTAATATACGCCTAAGCATGCTTCGCTTAAAATCTGAGTGCGTTTCGGAGCCTTGCTCACGCACAGCATCCAAATCCTGGCATGCCGAAGCATGCTCCGCCTAATTTGGCTACGCCGAAGCCTTGCTCCACTCCAAATTAACGCAGTCAAAGCCCAAAAAGAGGCCTTTCGCTCAATACATTTCAAGCATCCGAAGCCGCCAGAAAGGCGCACCCCTTCGCATTTTTTATTTTGCCCACACCAGCAACGGCTAAGTCCCTAGCTGCCACGAGCAAGGGGGGAAGCATGTATGCGAGGTGTGCGAATATCATACGCAGTACGAGCGTAACAAGCTAGAATGATCGAAGTCGTCTGATCATGCGAAGCATACAGACAAAGTATGCAAATACAAATAAACTCCATTGAATAATAATTGGGAGGTATGTTACAAGTGTACTTCGACTACAAAACTACACATAATCTGTATCTAAGCCTAGAAGAATCGAGTGCGAGGCCCCAACCCTCGCTTGCCTTTCTTTCGGCCAGGGCCCCCTCGGTTGGATGAAGCCTCGTCGGAGCCTGCTCTCCCACGTCTGGCTCGTCCAGGCTCCGAAGCCCGCAGACCTCGTCTTCCATTTTGCAGGTCGCTCCGAGTTAGCAGAGTGGGCGGTGCTGTCTCGAAGGCAGAGAAGTCTAAGGCTTCGTCACCTGCTAAGGCCGTTCGTGAAGGCAAAAACAAAGAACTCTGAAGGGACTCCGTCTTCACAACGGCTAGCAAATCCTGAGCTACTTCGGAGATGGCTTCACCGCTAGGCCCCCTCGGAAGATTAAACCGAGGGGGGCCTTCGGATCTAGCTACTTCGAGGACTGCCCACAACTGTCGAAGTTCTTCAGAGTCCTCAAGCGCTTCGAAGTCAACATTCGGAGGCTGAGCTTGGGCAGGTATAAAAACCCCCGTATTCATATTAATAAGCTAATAAAGTTTGTACAAGCCTGCAGCTAAGTGTTACAAAGAAGCCTAAGGAGATCTACACCTTCGGAGGCGGAGGTGTCGATGTCGAAGGCCTGTCCGGCGGGGCAGGCCCTTTGGATCGGCGAAGTCGTAGGGCCTTCTGGAGGTCGAGGACTGCTTCGCAGCCTTGTTCCTTCCAAGGCTCCTGCAGTTGCCGCCAGGCTCCGTGGACGTCCGGCGGAGGCGTCACCAAGTGCTGGCCCCCGAAGGCCACCGGGGTCACGGAGGTTGCTGCCTGGAGGTGGTTGCACCCCGCTTCATGAAGCATGTGCAACACCCCTAGGCCCGCGACTCGGCCAGCCATGAGGGCGAAGCCCTTCAGTGATTGCTCCGCCGTCGAAGCCACCGTCTTCAAGAAATCGACGCGGTCCCCAATTGGGTCCTGATCGCCGAAGTCCGGAGCTCGGCATTCGGTCCCTATTTGCTCAAGGATGTCGGTCAGGCTCTAGGTGGCTTCGCCAAGGTTGTCCACGATGAAGTCTTTGAGTTTCTGAGCCCGTCCTCGGAGTGAAGCGTTCTCCTTCGCCTGCCGAGCCTCGGCGTCCTTCGAAGCCTTGAGCTCCGCGCGGAGCCGAACCATCTCCGAGGCCAAGGCTTCCTTAGCCTTGTCGGCCTCAGCCTTCGCCACCTCTACCTCAGCAGCCGAAGCCTCAGCCCGCCTTCACCTCTCGGTTTCCACCGAGACTTGGCGTCGAAGGGCCTCCTTCTCCTCTAACAGTCGAAGCTACTGCGTTCAGTGCGAAGGCCTGCAAGAATTCAAGAAATCATAAGTATTGATCGAAGGCTAAAATATAGTTCGAAGGATGCAAAGGGCTCCGCTCACCCGCACGAGGGCTTCGTTCACGCTGATGAAGAGCTCCGTGGGGTTCAAGTGGCTAAGTTGAGCCACCAAGTCCCCTGCCTCCGCTGCTGCGCAGTTCTCGCAGAAGCTGTTGATTGCCACCTCCGTCACGGCACCCTTCGGCCAGAAGGGATGGACCATCTCCTCTGCCGCGGCCACCTGCGCAGGCTTCGGCGAAGCAGGGTTTAGGCCCACCACGTCGACCTCCTCGTCGCTTCGAAGGTTCCCTTCACCGCCACCGCTGCCTCCATATTCTTAGATGAAGAGCCTTCGGACTCCGAGTCACTGCCGCTGCTGCCGCTGCTGCCCGAAGCCTCTGTTGGCTCCGCCGCGGCGGGCTTCGATCCGGCTTCATCTACCGGCTTCGCCACGATGGGCCTCGCATCGGCATCCTCTACAGAAAGACAAAGTCAAGATCCACGTACTGAAGAGAAGCATGTTAAAAGAGTTTACCTTCGTCAGAAATGTCCTCAAAGGAAGGAGGGGCGATGTGTGCCCCCCAATCCCTTCGCTGCGAGAGTGGCGTGTCGGCCCTCGCGCCCAAAGTTGTCGCTGTTGAGGCTTCTGTGGTCTTGATGACTGGGGTGAGCTCGTCGGCCTCCGCCGCTGAAGTCATTGTCGTCGAAGGCCTCACTGCCTTCTTGGTAGCCGGAGCACTTGTGAGCTCCGCTGCCTCCTCCGGAGTAGAGGCTTCGGTCGCAGGGACCTCCGACCGCACCCTCGAAGTCCCAAGCTCGTCGTCGTCCCCCCTCTTCCTCTTGGCTCCGGCCAACGAAGTTGTGAGGTGGGAGAAGTCCGGCAGAGCAAGGAACACCTCGAGGCCAAGAGCGGTCCATACCCTGTTCCAATGCTCCCAGGACCCCACCAGAGCGAGGCGCTGGGCCTGCTCCTCAGGTGTCGGAGTCCCAACGACGCGCTCCGCCGCCGCAATGGCCTCCTCTGGAGTCCTCATTTCGAGGTGGGCTTCATAAAAGTTCAAGTCAAAATGAAGTTTCACGAAGTACGAAAGTAAAAAGAGTTCGAACCCTTACCGAAGCTGTCGAAGGCCAACTCGCGAAGTTCCCCTTGGCCCGAAGCCTGGAAGAGCCCCTCCGGCCAAGAGCGCGCGAGGGGGCTGAGCCGGAGGGTGATAAACTCCTCTGCGAGATCCCTCATGCTCATCTTCGCCGCCACCCTCCGAAGCAGCAAGATCCTCGAGCAAAGGGTGTCCTCACTGGTCTTCACCACCCCTTCGCGTCGGTATAAGATGTGGGCGTTGGTACTCCGAAGGGGAGAGTTCGCGCCAACGGAGGCATAGAACCATTCCTCGTCCCACTTCGAGTACCACTTGTTGTTCACAGCCCTCGCCGGGAAGGCATCCTGGAACTCCCTCCGGAGCTGGAAGTTTGCGCTGCCGAAGGCAAGCGCCCTCTTGACATGGTCTGTCCCCTCCCTCGGCTTCGGCTGACAGTTGGCGTCGTGAAGGGTGACGAAGACATCCGCGCGGCCCTCGCAGCCTTCGGCCCTCATGGCCCATTCGAAGACAGCAAGCCTCGCCACAGCATTGGGCGAGAGTTGAGGAAGCTCGAGGTTGTAAGCCCTCAAGACTTCGCTCAGCATCCCGACTGCTGGCAGCCCGAGGCCGGCTTCGAAGAATGCCTCCAACACAACCACTTCATCAGCCCGGGGCTTCGGCACGACCTCCGACTTCTCCGGGACTCTTAGCTGGATCTTCGCCGCAATCCTCCCTTCACAGGCCCTCCGGACGGACTCCTCCGTAGAAATCGAGGCCCTTATCTCCAGCGTCTGCTCAAATTTGTCGGAGGGCATCCGAAGGTCCCTCGGCCCTAGTCGCCTGGGTGCAGGCTTCGCTGCCACAGCCGCCGCTGCCTGCATTTGGGCGGAGCCCGAGCTCGAGCCCAAGACCAAAGGCTTCGCCGCCGCCTTCTTCGGCATTTTGGTGGGGCTTCGGCGCGAGGGGCTGAAAGCTAGCGAAGGGCAGTCCGCACGAAGCCAAGAAGGGAGGAGAGCGAAGGTTGTAAGGCAATGAGAAGGAAGCAAATGAGAGCGTGCCGAAGCCGCACTTGGTAAACCCCTATTTATAGGCGGTAAGAATTCCGACGGTCGTGGGCCGAACCCACTGTTCCGTGGGCCTTCAGCGAAGGCGAAGTGGCCCAGCGCAGGGTAACAGTAATTTTTCTAACCGTTGCGAAGCTGTTTGGGCTCCCCGAGGTCACTCTGACAGCTGGCGCAGGCATTTATTACCTGCAGATTTCGAAGTCACCTTCGGTCCAAGCTCTGAAGGCTTATTTTCTCCAAAGTTGTAATTTTCAGGTCATTTGTCCCAAGGGCGCGCGCACCCCTTCGTCCCGAAGGCCTGCACGCGAGGGGCTACTGTTGGGGGAATATATTTCCCCTGAATAGGGGCCAAATGACGTCAGCCTCCGACAGCCTTCGGCCTGGAGCCCAACACTGTCGAAGCCTGTATCCTCCCCATGAACTGTTCCCAAGTCTCAAGGTTCATCCCGGAGCTTGCAGGGTCGAAGCCCCTTGGCCCCGTCGAAGCCCTCCGGAGCGAGGTCCTTCGGAGCCCTCCGGAGGAAAGCCCTCGAGGTTCCTTGAAGGCCGCAAGAAGCTAAGTCTCGGGCTGGCTCCAAAGCCAGCCTCCGACCCTAGTTCGGAGGCCCTGGTTCGGAGGCCCCGGTTCGGAGGCCCTGGTTCGGAGGCCCCAGTTCGGATGCCCCGGTTCGGAGGCCCCGGTTCGGAGGCCCCGGTTCGGAGGCCCTGGTTCGGAGGCCCCGGTTCGGAGGCCCCGGTTCGGAGGCCCCGGTTCGGAGGCCCCGGTTCGGAGGCCCTGGTTCGGAGGCCCCAGTTCGGAGGCCCCGGTTCGGAGGCCCCCAGTTCGGAGGCCCCAGCTCCGAACCCAGAAGATATTTACGCCCCGCTACAGTGTAGAAGTCGTACCAGGGGCCCATCTGCCCATAGTTTGTCGTCTAGCTAGTCAAGATGTGACGTTGCCTGACACGTCTGTAAAGCTGTAAAGCACTTTTTTACCGTAGCTAGCTCCTTTTCCCCTCTCTGCCCCTATGAGCCTAGGGCTCATAGGGGGCATCCCGGTCTTTTCCTTTGGCCTGTGTGCCTATAAAAGCAGGACCAAGCCCTTGTAACGTGGGACACGCTCTAGGGGGCCATGAGACCCTGTAGTTCTCTTCTCCACACCAAGGCATACCACGCCAAATCCACCACAAACTGGACGTAGGGCTATTATCCCCTAGGGGAGGCCCGAACCAGTATAAACCCTTTCTCCCTCTGAGAGAGCCCATCGAGGTTCATTCTACACATCGTATACACATATACAAAACCTGTGCTGTAGCTAACGCAATTGCTACAACATCTGTCTAGGACACCGGTTGTTTATAGGCTTGATACTTTTAGGCTTTATCGATCTGTTCACATTTTCCTGCTAAGTCTTTTGAGGAGCGTTGGGTGTTGGGAGCAGGCCATCGGTTCGAAAGAATTTTTAGGGGCCCATTCACCCCCTCTGGTCGCTACTTTCGGTCCTACAAGTGGTATCAGAGCCTGGTTAGGGTTTTTCCATGCCTTAACCGGTTCTAAACCCAGTAGTGATCATGACATCTCCTGGAAAGGTTCCGTCCCTGGAAGCTTATGGCTATAATTATTGGAAGACTCGCATATGAGCCTATCTGATGAGCCTAAGCTCGAACATCTGGGACATCTGTATTCACGCTACTTTCACAGTGTTGCCTGTTGATGAGCGTGATTCTCCGGATATCATTGCCCAGCATTAGAACAACAACAAAGCGGTGAATATTCTGTTTTCTGGTTTAGGTCCCACTGAATTTGAGCGTGTGAGCCATCTCTCCACTGCAAGAGAGATCTGGGCTACCCTCTAGGCACACCATGAGGGGACAGCCCAGGTCAAGGCTCGGCTCTATCAGACCTACCGGCGTGAATATGAGAATTTCACACAGAAGTCGGGTGAATCTGTTGAAGCCTTGTTTGGTCGCTTTCAGTCGATCATCAACAAGCTTCGGGACAACAAGGGTGAGGGTGTTCAGTTAGTCTCAGATCATTAGTAGGCGCTCAACGTTCTCCATACCTTGGACCCTAAGATCTGGGAGATCAAGGTATCCTCTATCATTGAGAGCACATCTTATGATACCTTGACCATTTCTGAGTTGTTTAGCAAGTTGAAGCCACCGAGGTTGATACCTAGTTGAGATCAAATCTCACTGGCTCTGGATCAATGTCTCTGGCCCAAGCTACACCTTCTGTTGATCCCTCTTCTGTGAGCTGTGCTGGGTTCTCTTTGATGTCTATCACTGAGGACCAGCTTGAGTCTTTGGGGGATGATGACCTGTGTCTTTTTAACAACTGGGTGCGTCGTGTTTATGACAAAAGGATGTTCAAAAGACACGGCACAAAATCCAGGTGCTTTGAGTGTGGTGACCCAGGACACTTCATTGCCGACTGCCCCAAGCGCAATGGTCACAAGAAGGGCACCGGTGGTGGCTTCCACCACTCCGGCAAGCACGACAGCTCCTCCTTCAACAAGGGCAAGCCAAAGACCAGATTCTTCAGAAAGGCCCTGAAGGACTACCGGCGAGAGAACAAGAAGCGCGACATGGCCTTCTTCACCGAAATGGAGAAGAGCTACTCCAAGTGCTCCACGTCTTCTTCCTCTTCATCGAGCTCAAGCGATGAGGAGATCGTCATCAGGAAGGGGAAGAACAAGGATGATCCAGCTGGCCTTTGCTTCATGGCCTTTGGGGACAGACCGAAGAGCCACTCACATCAGCGCCGAAGATTCCGCAAGAGCTTCTGCTCAATGGCTCTTGGGGATAAGGAAGAGAAGGGCTCCTCTGATGACTCCGACGACGACGACAATGAAAAGTTATCATCTTATGAACGCGAAATTGTTGATTTACTTGAAAGAAATCGTCAGGAGTTAAAATATCGGGAAAAACTGCTTAAGGGGGCTAAGAAGAGGATAGATGAATTAGAGAGTGAGCTTGTCGTGGCCAACGGCAGAATTGAGAGTCTATCCTCTTCCCCTTGCTTGGGTGATAACAGTGAGTGCCCAAAGTGTGAGGTGCTTTTGTGTGACCTGTCGACTCTGAAGTCCAGGTACACAGAAAGGGTTGATGAGAGGGACGCTTTGGCCACTGAGCTTGAAAGCGCTCAACTGGAGCTGAAAGATGCTCAAGCCATTGTCGTCGTGCCCTGTGCTGATTGCCCATCTCATCTAGCTAGTTTAGCTGAGCTGAAAGCCAAGGGCGATGAGCATTTGGGTGAGTTGGAGAGAGTGAGAGCTGAGCTGGCTCAGACTAGGCTAGAGCTTGAGACACTGTCAGTTCCACCCACTATCTGTGAGAACTGTTTGTCTCTTAGAATGGAATTGATCAAGCTGAAATCCGAGAAGTCTGTCCAAGTAGATAGAGAGTGTGAGACCTGCTTGTCTCAGGTGGAGGTTCTAGCTTCCCTGAGTTGGATCAGTGCCAGAGAGCCACAGCTCGGCATGATGATCCAGCAGTTTAAGAGGCAGGATGGGTTTGGGGTAGGTTACACCTACACCAAGGCTGACTTTGAGAGTGCCATTAGCCGGGCAGTGGAGTGGAGTAAAATGACTCCTGAGAAGAGATACCCCAAGACTCACTCCACTGAGTCTTTCCAGGCTAGTCATCCCAAGGATGGAGTGATCCAAGAATAGCCCAAAGCTCCACCTAAGAAGCCCATCTGGGTTCGAAAGCCCAAACTCCTCCACACTTCTCTTGACTCTCTTCCTGGACCCTCTCAACCCAAGAAGACTACACCAAACACCACTAAGCCCAAGAACACCAAGCCTCAACCACATCCCAAGAAGCCCACCAATCATTGCGAGTACTGTCAGAGAGACAGGCATATTGCGGAGTTTTGCTTCAGAAGGAAGTGGGTTGAGAGAGCAGAGAGAGCTCGTGATGGTCAGGAGTAGTTCTACCAGCAGGGTGGTAGACTGAGAGTTCCTCGACGTGGGGAGAGGTTGGAGGCCAGGCCACGTCGTGTAGGTGGTGGTAGAGGAGATGGTTTTCATGCCCGTGCTCCAGATGGTGGTGATCGTTCCGGCAGAGCTCCAGGCCATTTTGGCTACGGTCCTGGACCTCGTGGCCGAGGCTTTAGGCAGAACCAAGGACCGCGCTTTGAGCCACGTTTTGGTCCAAACTCTTCTGATGATTTCTGCTTTCCGTCTTTTGAGCAGATGGCTCGACACTGGTTTAGTTCTTTTTCTGATTGTGCGAGATCGGGGACTGGAGGACGTTTGGATCATGGACTCAGGATGCTCTCGCCACATGACGGGACATCGCGGATGTTTCTCCAGTCTCACTTCCCCGAGCTCCAAAGAGTACATCACCTTCGGGAACAGTGGTCAAGGGAAGGTAAATGGTATTGGCTCAATTCGCATCTCTGACCATTTCTCTTTGAAGAACGTTGCTTTGGTTGGGAATTTGAACTTCAATTTGATTTCTATTTCGCAACTTCTTGAGGATGGTTTGGAGGTTCATTTTAAGAAGGGTAGTTCTTCGGTGATTGATTCTAGAGGGTCTATGATTTGCTAGATCTTACCTTTTGGTAAGGTTTTTCTTATTGACTTTTCTAGTTCTTTTGGCCCTTCTCGCTGTTTGATTGTTGGATCCTCTTCTGAGCTCTAGAAGTGGCATAGGAGGTTAGGTCATTTGAGTTTTGATCTGCTAGTCAGGTTGAGCTCTATGGACCTCATCCGAGGATTGCCCAAGCTTAAGATGGAGAAGGATCTAGTTTGCCATCCCTGTCATCACGGGAAAATGGTTGCCGCTTCTCACTCCCCTGTGACTCAGGTGATGACTTCGTATCCAGGCGAATTGTTACACATGGACACTGTCGGTCCAGCACGGGTACGCTCAGTCGGTGGGAAGTGGTACGCGCTTGTGATTGTTGACGATTTTTCTCCATTCTCGTGGGTTTTCTTTTTGGAGTCTAAGGACGAAACTTTTCATTTTGTTCATGACCTGATTTTGAAGCTGAAGAATGAGAATAATGGTCGGATGCGAGCAATTCGCTCCGACAACGGCTCTGAGTTCAAGAACTCTCAGTTCGTCAGCTTCTGCAGTATTCAGGGTCTTGATCATCAGTTTTCTGCTCCTTACACTCCCCCACAGAACGGCATTGTGGAACAAAAGAACCGCACGCTAGTCGAGATGGCTAGGACGATGCTCGATGAGCACAAGACTCCTAGGTGTTTTTGGGCTGAATCCATGAACACGGCTTGCTATCTGGCCAATCGCATTTTTCTTAGAGCTTACCTAGGTAAGACCACATACGAGTTGCGGTTTGGCAGATAGCCCAAGGTGAGCCACTTGCGAGCGTTTGGCTGCAAGTGCTTTGTGCTCAAGAAGGGAGGGCATTTGGAAAAGTTTGAGTCTCGTTGCTGGGACGGAGTTTTTCTTGGCTACGCTTTGCATTCTCGAGGGTTCCGAGTTTGGAACCTCGACTCCTAGCAGCTTGTCGAGACTTGTGAGGTTTCATTTGATGAGTCCTTGCCTTCTTTGACTCCTTCTTTTGAGCTATCTGGTGATGGTGAGCTCGGAGAGTCCATCTTTGAGGAAGATGAGGACACTCCAGCTGCTGATGAGGGTGGGCGTTCTGCACAGCCTATAGAACCCACACCTTCTGAGACTTTGACTGAGGACGAGGGGGGACCTCTGATCACTTCTTCAACTTCGATCGAGCCCCCTCAGTCGAGTCCAGAGGTGCCTGCTGCTGACTCCGGTGAGGTGACTTCAGATCACCAGGGATCCCGAGCAGTTCAGCGTGATCACCCCTCAGAGCTCATCATTGGTGATTTGACTGAGAGAACTTTGCGTTCATCTATTGACTCTCTTGCTGTGTTTGCTGAATCTGCTTTTGTTGCATCTTTTGAGCCCAGAGATGTTTCTCATGCTCTTTCTGACTCTAATTGGATTAATGCCATGCAAGAAGAACTTGAGAATTTTGTCCGCAATCGGGTTTGGACACTAGTTGAGCTGCCACCAGGATGCAACCCCATAGGCACCAAGTGGGTGTTCAAGAACAAGCAAGGTGAAGATGGGGTTGTGGTGCGCAACAAAGCTCGACTGGTTGCCCAGGGTTTTTGCCAGAAGGAGGGTATTGATTTTGAAGAAACTTTCGCCCCTGTTGCCCGTCTTGAGTCCATTCACATTCTCTTAGCTTTTGCCGCTTCGAAGGGTTTTAAGCTTTTCAAATGGACGTCAAGAGTGCTTTTCTGAACGGGTATATAGAGGAGGAAGTGTTTGTTAGGCAACTCCCTGGTTTTGAGAACCCTAAGTTTCCTCGACATGTTTTTAAGTTGCAAAAGGCTTTATACGGGTTAAAGCAAGCCCCCAAGGCTTGGTATGACCGGTTAAAGCAATTTTTGTTGGGGAAGGGCTTTGTGATTGGTTCTGTGGATAAAACTCTTTTCTTGCTCAGAGATGCTTCAGATTTCTTAGTTGCTTAGATTTACGTGGACGATATTATCTTTGGCAAAATAATATCGTCCAAAAATAATATCGTCCACATAAATCTTAGCAACCAAGAAATCTAAAGCAACTCTGAGCAAAAAGAGAGTCTTATCCACAGAACCCATTACAAAGCCCTTCCCCAACAAAAATTGTTTTAACCGGTCATACCAAGCCCTGGGGGCTTGCTTTAACCCGTATAAAGATTTTTGCACCTTAAAAAAATGTCGAGGAAACTTAGGGTTCTCAAACCGGGGGGCTTCCTAACATAAACTTCCTCCTCTATGAACCCGTTCATAAAAGCACTCTTGACGTCCATTTGAAAAAGCTTAAAACCCTTTGAAGCGGCAAAAGATAAAAGAATGTGAATGGACTCAAGACGGGCAACAGGGGAAAAAGTTTCTTCAAAATCAATACCTTCCTTCTGGCAAAAACCCTGGGCAACTAGTCGAGCTTTGTTGCGCACCACAACCCCATCTTCACCTTGTTTGTTCTTGAACACCCACTTGGTGCCTATGGGGTTGCATCCTAGTGGCGGCTCAATTAGTGTCCAAACCCGATTACAGACAAAATTCTCAAGCTCTTCTTGCATAGCATTAATCCAATTAGAATCAGAAAGAGCTTGACAAACATCTCTGGGCTCAAAAGATGCAACAAAAGCAGATTCGGCAAACACAGCAAGTGAGGTACCATATGAACGCAATGTCCTTTCAGACAAATCACCAATGATGATCTCTGAGGGGTGATCACGCTGAACTGCTCGGGATCCCTGGTGATCTGAAGTCACCTCACCGGAGTTAGCAGCTGGCACCTCTGGACTCGACTGGGGGGCTCGATCGAAGTGGAAGAAGTGATCAGAGGTCCACCCTCGTCCTCATTCGAAGTCTCAGAAGGTGTGGGCTCTGCAGGAGGTGCAGAAGGCCCACCCTCATCAGCAGCTGGAGTATCCTCATCTTCCTCGAAGATGGACTCTCCGAGCTCATCATCACCAGAAAGGTCAAAAGAAGGAGTCAAAGAAGGCAAGGACTCATCAAACGAAACCTCACAAGTCTCGACAAGCTACTGGGAGTCGAGGTTCCAAACTCGGAAGCCTCGAGAATGCAAAGCGTAACCAAGAAAAACACCATCCCAGCAATGAGACTCAAACTTGTCTAAATGCCCTCCCTTCTTGAGCACAAAGCACTTGCAGCCAAACGCTCGCAAGTGGCTCACCTTGGGCTGTCTGCCAAACCGCAACTCATATGAAGTCTTACCTAAGTAAGCTCGAAGAAAAATGCGGTTGGACAGATAGCAAGCCGTGTTCATGGCTTCAGCCCAAAAACGCCTAGGAGTCCTGTTCTCATCGAGCATCGTCCTGGCCATCTCGACTAGCGTGCGGTTCTTTCGTTCCACAACGCCATTCTGTGGGGGAGTGTAAGGAGAAGAAAACTGATGGTCAAGACCTTGATCACTACAGAAGCTGACGAACTGAGAGTTCTTGAACTCAGAGCCGTTGTTGGAGCAAATTGCTCGCATCCGACCATTGTTCTCATTCTTCAGCTTCAAAATCAGGTCATGAACAAAACGAAAAGTTTCATCCTTAGACTCCAAAAAGAAAACCCACGAGAATCGAGAAAAGTCGTCAACAATGACAAGCGCGTACCACTTCCCACCGACTGAGCGTACCCGAGCTGGACCAACAGTGTCCAAATGTAACAATTCGCCCGGATATAAAGTCATCACCTGAGTCACAGGTGAGTGAGAAGCAGCAACCATTTTCCCATGACGACAGGGATGGCAAACCAGATACTTCTCCATCTTAAGCTTGGGCAATCCTCAGATGAGGTCCATAGAGCTCAACCTGACTAGCAGATCAAAACTCAAATGACCTAACCTCCTATGCCACTTCCAGAGCTCAGAGGAGGATCCAGCAATCAAACAACGAGAAGGGCCAAAAGAACTAGAGAAGTCAATTCAAAAACTTTGCCAAAAGGTAAAATCTTGCAAATCAAAAAGCCTCTAGAATCAAACACAGAAGAATTACCCTTCTTAAACCGCACTTCCAAACCATCCTCAAGAAGTTGCGAAACAGAAATAAAATTGAAGTTCAAATTCTTAACCAAAGCAACATTCTTCAAAGAGAAATGATCTGAAATGCGAATTGTGCCAATGTCGTTTACCTTCCCTTGACCACTGTTCTCGAAGGTGATGTACTCTTTGGAGCTCGGGGGAGTGAGACTGGAGAACCATCTGCAATGTCCCGTCATGTGGCGGGAGCATCCTGAGTCCATGATCCAAACGTCCTCCAGTCCCCAATCCTGCACAATCAGTGGTCATAAGGGGGAGCAAATGGTCCGGCACCAGGTTTAGAAAGAGAGCTAAACCAATGTCGAGCCATCTGCTCAAAAGACGGAAAACGAAAACCATCAAAAGAATTTGCACCAAAGCGCGGCTCAAAGCGCGGTCCTCTGTTCTGCCTAAAGCCTCGGCCATGAGGTCCAGGACCATAGCCAAAACGGCCTGGAGCTCTGCCGGAACGAACACCACCAACTGGAGCATGGGCATGAAAGTCGTCTCCTCTACCACCACCTACACAATGCGGCCTGGCCTCCAGCCTCTCCCCGCGTCGAGGAACACGCAGTCTACCACCCTGCTGGTAGAACTGCTCCTGACCACCACGAGCTCTCTCTGCTCTCTCAACTTGCTTACTTCTAAAGCAAAACTCCGCAAGATGCCCGTTTCTCTAACAATACTAACAATGATAGGTGGGATTCTTCGGATGTGGTTGAGGCTTGGGGTTCTTGGGCTTAGTGGTGTTGGGTGTCGTCTTCTTGGGTTGAGAGGGTCCGGGAAGAGAGTGAAGAGAAGTGTGGAGGTGTTTGGGCTTTGGAACCCAGATGGGCTTCTTGGGTGGAGCTTTAGGCTGTTCATGGATCACTCCATCCTTGGGCTGACTAGCCAGGGAAGACTTAGTGGAGTGGGTCTTGGGGTATCTGTGCTCAGGAGTCATTTTACTCCACTCCACTGCCCGGCTGATGGCACTCTCAAAGTCAGCCTTGGTGTAGGTGTAACCTACCCTAAACCCATGCTGCCTCTTGAACTGCTGGATCATCATGCCGAGCTGTGGCTCTTGGGCACTGATCCAACTCAGGATAGAACGGAGGTAAAAGTTCTCATTCTGAGAATCAGCTAGCTCCTCTCTCAAGGAAGCTAGTACCTCCACCTAAGACAAGCAGGTCTCACAGTCACTCTCTATTTGGACAGACTTTTCGACTTTCATCTTGATCAACTCCATTCTAAGAGACAGACAGTTCTCACAGACAGTGGGTGGAACTGACAGTGTCTCAAGCTCTAGCCTAGTCTGCACCAGCTCAGCTCTCACTCTCTCCAAATCACCCAAATGCTCATCGCCCTTGGCTTTCAGCTCAGCTGAGACAGCTAGATGAGATGGGCAATCAGCACAGGGTGCGACGACAGTGGCATAAGCATCTTTTAGCTCCAGTTGAGCGCTTTCAAGCTTAGTGGCCAAAGCGTCCCTATCATCAACCCTTTCTGTGTACCTAGACTTCAGAGTCGACAGGTCACACAGAAGCACCTCATACTTCGGGCACTCACTGCTATCACCCAAGCATGGGAAGAAGATAGACTCTCAATTCTGCCGTTGGCCACGGCAAGCTCACTCTCTAAATCATCTATCCTTGTTGGCGCAAATGTTGCACCAACAGGTTCTTTGAGATCAAGAACGAACAAACAAAGAGTTTGCGCTTTAGGGCTGCCTCGAGCCTCCTAGTAGGATAATAGCTCGAGTAGTCCGAATGAGTGTAATGAATAACTTGTCCTGGATCCCCCTTTACAGGGTACAAAGGGGGGTATTTATCGGTGAAAAAGCATAAGGAAAAGACCTAATTACCCCTAGATTACAACCGACATGGTGGAAACTATTCGGTACCAGAAACAAGGTTATAAAAGGTAAAATACTACAAGGTAGATGGATAAGCTGGACATCCCATCAATCTTGTCCTTCAGCTTCGGGGCCTCTATCTTCCATTCGGAGGGTTCTCCAAGGCTTCGCATCGCTGCACCCTTCGTCGTGGTGACTCATCCTTCGAACAACTGCTCACTAGCTTCGGAGTTCTCCTCAGCCTTCGAAGGATTAATCTTTAAGCCCTGAAAATGGAGTAATTTCCCCCAACAGTAGCCCCTCGAATACGCCTCTCTGCGGTTAACCTGTTTAGAAAGAAGGCAGTATACAGAAGGAACATTTCTATTTTTGAGGCTTAAAGAGGATTCAGGCATGTTGCAACTTAGCCGAGGACTTCGAGCCCAACGCGTTCGAACCTCCCCCTTTGGGTTCCTAATGCAATGTGAACACACGTTGGGAAAGGAACGGTTTCGGAGTGCAAACATCGTGGAGCGCCGTTTGATTGTAGCCGTTACAGCGCAAGTAACCGTTACACTCTGCAAAAGGTAACGGTCGATTTTTACGGCGGTTGCTCGCCGTTCCAATTACCGGACCCACTTGTTGGCGACAGAAGCCGAACCTGCAGTGCGAAACCAATCGAAGAGTAGCACTGGACGTGCAGTTATAAAAGGGAAAGACAGGGATTAACCGAGAATTTTTACCACATCCATTATTCGTGATTCACTTTCCCCCAATCCTCCAACATTTCGAGCGTCTGAGCGAGATGGCGAGAACTTGCCATACCAATCCAGCAGCAGCCAGCACCCTAGCGCAGAGGCAGGTGTGGGCTGCCTCAGCAGCTGCGGCAATGGCGGGGACTTCGAGCGGCGCTTGGCCCAAAAATCCTCAGGAGCTCCGTCCGCCTTCCAATAAGAAGATCGCCCAAAGCTTCCTCATTGGTCAATCTGTGAGCACCGCCGAATCTATTGAAGAAGCCGTGGAAGGAAAGCTGGGCGTGGGACTGAGGACTCGGGTCCCCAGGCCAGAATCAACTCCGAGGCCGAGAAGCGGGGAGGTGGTGGTCTTCGAAGCGTTTTTCGAAGCAGGCTTGGGGCTGCCGGCCGTGGACTTCTTGACGGAGGTACTGGACCTGTTCCATGTAACTCTGCCTCAGCTGTCTCCCAACGCCATCGCGCGCTTAGCCTTCTTCGAATGGGCGCTCCGGGCAGAGGGGTGCGAGGGACGCTCCGAGGTCTTCGCCGCAACCCACGAAGCTATATGCCAGCCGAAGCCACAAGACGGGCCAAGGGATTCCAAGGTGACCATAGCCTTCGGCAGTGTCAATTTCCAGCTACGGAGGGAGCATGCCCTTCATTTCCCTGCAAAAGCCATAAATGACAGGTGGTATATGAACTGGATACTTCGGTGGTTTTACGCCGAAGTTGATGAGGACATCACTTCACATGATACACACATGGATCCTCCACCTACAATTCAATTACAAGGACCAATCACACGCGCCCGTGCCCGTTGCTTGAACCATGAGGTTAATTCTTTCCTTAGCAACTATGTTAATATTTGTTTGGACGGGATGCTACTGAATACTAGTGATATTTTGTTGCTTAGGAACATGGGAGATGGAATAGAAGAGTTGGAGTTGAATACGGAGTCGCACGGATGATTTGAAGTCAAGAATTCGCTTGTTCGGACTACATCGACCACCATGCACCAAAATGGGCATAACTTCCTCATACGAAGTCCGATTGGCGCATTCTTGGACTTTTTGGAACGCTAAGGAGAAGATGGATCTTTTGGCACTGGTTTCGCCTCATTTGGAGTCTCGAGCCGTCCTGTGTGTTTAAAACAGTCCTGCGTGACAGAATTGGGCCATGTTGGCCCATACTCCGAGTCTGTACGTCTTCTAGCCCATAGTCCGAGTCTGTACGCCTTCTACAGGCTGTCCACGCCTTATATACTCATGCCAGCCACCTTTAGGGTTAGGTTTTGCTTTGTTTGCATCTACACTTGTGTGTTTAGATCCCGCCCCTGCACCGGACCGATTGACTGCTGCATCGGCGTTTGTGAAACCTCACCTCTTCATCGTTTGTCTGTGATTTGGCATTCAACTTGTATCCTTCCTGTTCTTGCTTGTGTTCTTGGGTTCGCTTGCAGGAATTAGCCTTCGTGGCGAGGTCAATCGCGTCCTGCGTGGTTGATAACCAACGGAGACAGTGGTGTAATGATTGCAAGGTTTTGATCCGCCGGACCGGAGCCTTGGATCGCCAACGTCGAGATTCTCCACCAATCAAAGTTATCCTTACCTAACAGAAGATCGGGACCAATCCCCCATTAGAAGTCGGAGAGGACTCCTGCCTCGCTGGTCCTCTCCAGGAGATCTGGTTCCGCAAGGAGGCGGAGATCTCTCCGAACCCTAGCCTGCTCTCGACAAGGCTAGGGCTGCTTACTTCGGTGGCTCGCCGCATGAGTATGCGCGATCTGGCCGAAGAGTTCATTGCCCTTTGGATCCCTCCCCTCGGAGCTAACTGGCCGATCGTGTTTCCACAGGCCTCGAAGGGGGATCTCCGAAACTTAGGTAAGACTTCAATCCCTGCAGTATGATATTATATGAAGAGAACAACTATACTTAAGATTTCATACCCCTTTTCTTTCAGCGGCTCCCCTGACATTGGCTCCGGAGGACATAGTTCGAGCCACCGAACGAGTTCTTGGAGCCCCTTCGGTGGCCGAGAAGCAAAAAAGGCTTGAGCTGGTGGGACGCTGGGAGCGATCCAACAGGGTGTGGGGAGCTCTTGCGATGGAGCCCCCTCCGCTTCCTGACTTTGCTTCGACCGGAGCAGGTGCTCGTAAAAGGAAAGTCACTGCTGAACCATCCAAAAAACCAGCAAGTAGCCGCCCAGGAAGAAGAAGGTAGCAAAGCCCCCTTCTCGGTTGACGCCTGCCTCGTCTGCCTCGTCTCCGGGTGCTCGGAGCTCAGCCTCCGAATAGATAGAGGACTCCGACGCCCAAACAGTGGTGGCCTTCGAGAGCTATCTCCTGGACGATGACGAAGACCTAGGGGAGGTCCCCCTGCTCCCGTCATCGTGCAAGTGGAGTCGGGCTCCGCTACTCCCTACTTGCCTACACCCGAGGCGGTTAGGACGGAAATCGCGGCTCCGGTAGGAAACGTTGAGGGCAGGACCTCGGGAGATGACTTCGCCGACATCCTTCAGATGTACGAGGTCCTGGAGGATCCGGCGATCCTACCCCACCAGGCTCTCGGAGGTACTTTCCGAAGCTACCACTTTTTTAATCAATACCTGCATACTATCTCAGGAAATATGCTTATTAATTTTGTTATCGAAGTAGGTACCTCTACGGGTGTCGATGCTTTGGTGGCGTCCGAAGCTCCTGCACCTTCGGAGGCTGCTGCTCGAGCGGACCCTCCCGCGCCTTCGGACGCTCCGAGCTTGACGGTGGAGAACGCGTCCATCGGAGCGGAGGATGCGCCTGCCGGGACGAACTTGGCGACAGAGGTCACCCCTGCAGTGGCAGCCCCGACCACCGAGGTTGCCTCTGCTGCTGCAGTTCTGGTCGAAGGGGTAGCTGCCGACGATCGGAGTATCCCCGCTTCGCCCTCTTTCGTACCAGGGAGGGGTAAGAGCATATCTAGCCTCGGCCTTCTTCCTGGCCATGCCGCAACCTCCGTCGGCAATTTGGAGGACGAGGCCGCAGCGGATGATCTTCAAGCTTTGTCTTGGCTTCCTCTGCTGGCTCCGTTCTTGGAGCATTGGGATGGCCTCCGAAAACTCATGGAGCCCCTGGCAGAGAGAAGCCAGGATATCGCCAATTCGGACTTGGTCCCCGTCTTGAGCGAGGCTAGGGCTTCGTCACTCAACTTAGCCCTCGAAAGGGCTGCCCTTCAGGTATGAAAAGACACCATAGCTGGTTCGCATTAGTGATCATAAATACTTCAGTACTTACTTGTTCTTTTTGCAGCAATTTGTCCTTGCTTGAGCGGCAGTGACTTCAAACGAGGTCGAGGTTAATCGACTTAAACGGAACGTCACCACCCTCCAGACGGCCCTTAACGACTCCACCGAGAGATCCTTCAGGCTGGAGGAAGAGACCCTAGAGGAACGGAGGGCTAGGGCAGCGTCCGACGAAGCCCTCCGGGTAGTGCGACAAGATAGTGACGCACTTCGCTCCTCTGCCCAAGAGGTCGAGGCCGAGCGCGTCGTCCTTTGGGCAGAAGTTGACAGACTCCACCAAGAGGCTGCTACTTCGAGCGCGCAGTTGGTGGAGCTCCAGGGGGCTCTCAACCAGGCAATGGCCCAGAAGAGCTCTTTAATGCTCTAGGTGGCCGAGGTATCTGCGACTGCTGTAGGGCTGGAAGCAGCGGAGAAGAAGAACTCCAGCGTGGCGGAACGTACCTTGGAGGCCCTTCAGGGTACCTTGGAGTACTTCGGCACTATGTGCCCTTCGTCTTCTGTTGCGACCCACGAGCCTCTTGACCGAAAGCTGACGAGGATCCAGGTGGCTTCGTCACTGATGATGAACTCCGGCCTTCGATACGGAGAGATCTCCGGGTAGTGCGCCGGCATTGGGGTTCTTCATCACCTTGAGTCTCTTCGGATCCCCCTCGGCTCAGTCGGGGGTTTGACCCCTGCAGGCTTCGCATCCGACGACTTGCTGCGGCCATCTTCAGAAGTGGCTTCAGCCTGGGAAGCCTTCCGGTCAACCTGGAAGACGGACCACAAGGTCACAGCTAAAGCTTGGATTGACGAGGCCCGTCGGCAGAGGCAGGCGCAGACAAGGCCACCACTTCCTGCTTCGCCAGCCCCTACCATTCCTGCTCCGCCAACTGACCTGCAGGTCTAGCCACTTAGGGTTATTATGTACACGAAGCCTTGTAAAGCCTCTTTTTATTAATGAAAAAGCCATAAACAAGAACTTGTCTTGGGTGTTCTGCTCTTTTTTAGGTTTTGTCATGCCCTTCGATCCCTGACCTCGAACTTTTGGAAATTTCCGACGAGCTCCGAAAGGAGTGGGCAAATCTCGAGGGCTTGAGGCCTTACCGCCGCTCCCGCTTCTCTGTTCCTCGTGGAGACGGAGGAGAGATCACCCTTGAAGTTTGCCAAGATGTCTTAGCTTATATTAAAGAGGAAGAGAAGGCGGAGGGATCTTCGTCCTCCGAACCTATTGACTGGTCCGACTCAGAGTACCGGGCCGAAGACCCTGCGAAGGCTGACTCCGAAAGGCTCCTGACATGGGCGGAGTTTCAAGAAGAGCAAAATAAACTACGAGCCTCCAAGAAGAAGAGAAGTGTTCGAATGAAGAGGGCCAAGCCGACAGCTTCGAGCTCCGAAGGGCAGAGTAGCCGGAGGGGTAGCTCTAGATGTCAACAGGGTCTTCGATTTTTCCTAGGCTTGGACCAAAACTTTTATTGATGTAAAAGTATAATGATTTAATGTATAATGCTTCGAAAGTATGTTGTGTGACTCCTATCCTCCGACCCCCCTTGTGGGTGGTGAAGCTTTTAGGTTCGCTAGGCACAATAATGCTCCGAACAACCGAATGCTTCGAATTGACACTTATCATTTGTACTTTTAGCAGTACTGTTGGGGGAAATTACTTCATTTCCAGGACTTAAAGGTTAACCCTCCGAAGGCTCTAAGAAGGTCCGAAGGTGGTTGACTAATGCTCGATGATACGTCAGCTCGGTCGAAGGGTGCCACGATGCGAAGTCTCGGAGGATCCTCCGAGGGGAGAGAGAAGGCTTCGAAGCAGGAAGACGTGACTGATTGGATGCCCTGCTTATCCATCTACCCTGCAGTACTTTACCGTGTATAACCTTGTTTATAATACTGAAGGTCATTTGTAATATAAGGGTAAATAGGTCTATTCCTTAAGCCTTTCTCCCTATAAATACCCCCCATTGTACCTTGTAAGAAGGATCCAGAACCAGTGGTTCAAAGACACATATTCGGACCTCTTGAGTTGTTATCCTTTACGGAGGCTCAAGTTGGTCCTAAAAGCACAAACCTCTTGTTTGTTTGTTCTTAACTGCTAAGAACCTGTTGGTGTAACTTTTACGCCAATAGTTGGCGCCGTCCGTGGGGATCCAAGTTCTAAAAGCTTGTTCTCTACTGCTGACTGCACTCTGAAGAAAACTTACGGGGGGAGCCTCGGAATCCTGAGATTCCGCGCACCCTTCAGTTAAGGGCTTCTTAGTGCAGCCCGAAGGCCTTCCCTCGACCCTCTCGAGTCGTTCGAAGCCTTCCATTTCCAAGACACCTCATCGACTAACCATGCCTCCGAAGCGTGGTCAAGCTACAGGTCCCCTTCGAAGGTCCCCTCGGACCAACGGAGCCGGACCCTCAGCTAATCCGACGGTTCCTGCCGGAACCGATGGGCGTCGAGCGCCCCGGGGCCCTTTACCCCCCCCTACAATGCTTCAGACCGACTACGCAGCAAGCCAAGACCCCGAAGTTCCCTCCGACGAAGACGAAGGCCCTCCCGAAACCGAGGCTACGCAGCTAGCCACGCTTCAGGAGGAGGTGTCCAGATGGAGGCAGGAAGCCGCCGACAGACTCCGCACTCAAGCTTCCACTGAAACTCCAAGAGGGCCTCCAGACGATGGAGGCCACAACCCCCCAGAAGTTATACAAGTCCAAGAAGAGGCCGAGAATGCGTCCTTCGACAATGAGTCTCCATTGCACCCTGATCTGCAGAGAGTGCCTTTCGACCCCAAGTTCAAGGCCTCGAAGCTGCACAAATACTCCGGGGGGTCAGACCCCGGAGAGTTCGCCCGCTCGTACGCCCTAGCTATAGAAGCAAGCGGAGGGGTACGAAGCACCATGGCAAAATGCTTCCCACTTGCTCTCGAAGGTGTGGCGCTCCGGTGGTTCTGGTCCCTAAAACCAGGATCGATCAAGTCATGGGAGCTACTCAAAAAGAAGTTCGTGAGCAACTTCCAAGGCACTTTCGTGGCCCCAATGTCCACGGGAAGTTTGTTCCAAGTAAAGCAGCGGGAGGGAGAAACCCTCCGAGAATACTTCACACGCTTCGCCCACACCAAGTCACAGATCAAGGGCCTTACTACCTCTTCGGTAGTTGATGCTGCCCGAGAAGGGGTGCTGAACCCCGACCTCCTCAGCAAACTCCATCGGAAGCCGGTAACATCCGTAGCACAGCTCATGGCATACTTCGAGCAATATGCCAAGGCAGAGGAAGGATGCCTTCGGCGAGCTGAGGCAGCACTACCCACCCTCCGGGAAGTCAAAAGGGAGCCAGAGGCCACCGCTCCACCACAACCTCCACAAGACAGCCACCCTAGCGAGTATAGGCGGGGAAAAAAGCATTTCCGTTCGGAAGTACTAAACATTGCACCTTCAGCTTCGAAGGCACCGGCCAGTTTCCAGCAGGTAAAAAATTTTAAGGCTGGGCCGTCAGTACCTCAAGAAAGGGTGCCTGGAAGGCGCCAGAGTCATTTTTGCTGCGTGCATGGCGATAATAGAAGCCATGACACGAAGGACTGCAAGACGATATTAACCCTTCGGGGTGAATACATTGACCGAAATACCAGGAGGGGTACTTCGGACCGGGTTCCACCTGCGGCACGATCGGAGCCTGTTCAAACTGTGGCCCGAGCCGGTGCCCTCGAAGCCCCTATACGGCTACCGGTGGCCAGTATTATGCCACCACCAAGGCACGAAGATCCGCAAGACCGCGGCAAGAGAGTGGTCCTACCCATCTCCGGAGGAGGGACCCTCGGCAGCATGTCCAAGAGACAGCGCCGTGAGTACGTCCAGTGAAGTTGGGCACATAGGGACTTCAAGTTCCGCTGAAGGGATGCCAGAATGGTCCCGTGTACCCATCTCATTCACAGCCAGCGATGCAGTAGGGGTGAAGTTTCCCCATGCTGACCCATTAGTCATCTCTGCTGATATAGCAGGGGCTGATGTTCGGAGGATCCTGGTGGACGGTGGAAGCTCCGCAGACATACTCTTCGTTCAAGCCTTCGACCAGATGTGTATACCCCGGAAGCATCTACTCCCTGCAGCCCGGCCACTTCAAGGGTTCTCAGGACCGCCTCTCGATGCCCTCGGCCAAATAGGCCTCGAGGTTGCCTTCGGGGAGGGGCCGCTGGCCCGAGTAGAGGAGGTGATTTTCGACGTGGTGGATGCCCCCTACGCCTACAATGCTATCTTCGGGCGAGGAATGTTAAACCAATTCGGGGCTATAGCGCATCACAACTACCTTTGTCTCAAAATGCCCACACAAGGTGGGGTACTCACTATTTCAGGAGACCAAGCTGTAGCCAGAAGGACAGAATATGGCCACGGGCAGCCATTGGACCCTCGACAAGTGCACAATGTGGCAGAGAGCGCCAAAGAAGTACCAGAAGCCTTGAGCCCCCCGAAGGGATCCTCGCTCAAACCAAGCCCGGAGGGTGATGTCGAGACAAGAATAATCTCAGAAGACGGACAAAGAGTACCCAATAAAATTCGGCAAGGGGCTATCTCCGGAGATAACCGCCTCGTTAGAAGAAGTCGTCAAGAAGAATCTAGACATGTTTGCTTGGACCGACGAAGATATCACGGGGGTCGACCGAAGCATCATCGAGCACAGTCTGCTCGTCAACCCGAAGGCCAAGCCAGTGCGCCAGGGGCTCCGAAAGCTATCAACAGAAAGAGCAAATTTAGCCAAGGACGAAGTGGAAAAATTGTTAAAAGCTGGCATTATCAGGGAAGTGGCCCATACCGAATGGTTGGCCAACCCTGTTTTTGTAAGGAAGAAGGATTCCAGCAAATGGCGCATGTGTATTGACTTCACATCACTAAATAAAGCATGCCCGCGAGACCCCTACCCAATGCCCCGAATAGATCAATTAATAGATTCCACAGCCGGCTCCGAACTATTAAGCTTCCTCGATGCATACTCCGGGTACCATCAAGTATGGCTGAACCAAGAAGACGAGGTCAAGACAAGTTTCATAACTCCTTCAGGAGTATTCTGCTATGTAAGAATGCCGTTTGGTTTACGGAATGCTGGAGCCACATTTTCTCGCTTAATAGCTAAAGCTTTAGGCCATCAGATAGGCCGCAATGTCGAAGCCTACATGGACGATATTGTAATAAAAAGTGCTCAAAATCATCAGCATAGCATAGATTTAGATGAAACTTTTGAGAGCCTCCGAACATGTGGAGTACGCCTCAATCCCGAAAAATGTATATTCGGGGCACAAGCAGGGAAACTGCTAGGGTACTTAGTTTCGAGCAGGGGGATCGAAGCCAGTCCAACACAAATAAGTGCATTGCAAAGAATGGCTCCACCCGAGAATTTGAAGCAAGTACAGAAGCTAGCAGGAAGGCTAGCAGCACTCAGCAGGTTCCTGTCCAGATCGGCAGAGCGAAGCCTCCCAATTTTCAAGGCACTCAAAGGCTCCGAAAGCTTCAGCTGGACACCGGAGTGCCAAAAGAGCTTCGAAGAGATAAAAGCCTACCTTGGAACATTGTCAACCTTAACTGTTCCTCTTCCAGGGGAAACATTGCTTTTATACCTTGCAGTGACAGGGTCAGCAGTAAGCGCAGTACTGGTCCGAGAAGTCGAGCTCAAAGACAAGCTGGTACAAAACCCAGTTTATTTTGTCTCGGAGGCATTATCAGGAGCCAAGATCAGATACTCCGAGCTTGAAAAGTTTGCTTATGCTTTAGTAATGGCCTCGCGAAAGCTAAGGCATTATTTCTTGGCGCATAACCTTATTGTCCCTACATCGTACCCTCTTGGAGATATGCTCCGAAACAAAGATTCCACAGGCAGGGTTGGAAAGTGGGCAGTCGAGTTAGCACCCTTCGAAATCTCCTTCACAGCAAGGACGGCCGTTAAATCTCAAATTATAGCAGATTTCGTAGCAGAGTGGACTCCATCTGCAGTATGGACTCCGGAAGAACCCTCCGACGGTTTCTGGACAATATTCTCCGACGGGGCCTATCAAGCATCAGGTGCCGGAGCAGGGGCAGTAATCTTCTCACCATCAGGACAAAAGGCAATGTACTCTGCAAGGCTTAACTTTCGAACCACTAATAACGTCGCCGAGTATGAAGGAATCTTGCTAGGCCTCCGAAAGGCTAAAGCACTCGGAGCTACAAGGATAATGATCAAGACAGATTCCCAAGTCGTCGCGGGGCATATTGATAAAAGCTTCCAAGCAAAAAACCCACATCTCGCGCAATACCTTCAAGAAATCCGCAAGGCAGAAGCAGCATTCAAAGGGTTTACAGTTCGAAGCATACCGCGAGCAGAAAATCAACTTGCAGATATTCTTGCAAAGGCCGCAGCAGGAGCAGTAGACCTCCCGGAGGGCGCTTTCTATGAAGAATTAGAGCAGCCAGCAGCTGACCAAATACCCTCGTCAGAAGTAATGTGTATTGAAGCTACGGATTGGCGAACTCCAATAATAACTATGTTGCAAGGTAGCAATGACCCTCCGGAAGGCCCAGAAGCTCGAAGAGTGCAAACGAGAGCTCGAAATTACAAACTTATTGGGGAAGTACTATATAAAGCCGGAGTATGCTCACCACTGCTTCGATGCATCTCTCAACCTGAAGGACAAGACATACTTCGAGGCATCCACGAGGGGCTGTGCGGAGGTCATCTAGCTCCCAGAGCATTAGCAGGCAAGGCGCTCCGGCAAGGTTTTTATTGGCCGACGATCGTCAGAGACGCCGAAGACCTAGTTCGGACATGCCAAGGCTGCCAATGGATGGGCCGAAGGAGCCATCGCCCGCCAGCTCAACTTCAAGTTATTGCTCCGGTATGGCCGATGGCTAGATGGGGCATGGACCTCATAGGCCCTTTCCCACCAGCAAAAGGCGGATTGAAATTTGCGGTCGTAGCAATAGAATACTTCTCAAAATGGGTGGAAGCAGAGCCACTAACAGCCATCACATCAAAGAATGTGCAAAGGTTCTTCTGGCAGAATATTATATGCAGGTTCGGAGTCCCCAGAGAATTAACGGTGAATAATGGGACCCAGTTCGAAGCTGATACCTTCCAAACATTCTGTGAAGAACTAGGCATTAAGCTGTGCTTCGCAGCAGTGCGACATCCGCAATCCAACGGAGCCGTCGAACGAGCCAACGGGAATATCCTCTCCGGGTTAAATCGCCGAATCGTCGGATTGGCCAAGGGCCTATGGGTCGAAGATCTACCCAAAATTTTATGGTCTATCCGAACCACGCAAACTAGATCAACCGGCTTCACGCCATTCAGGTTGCTCTTCGGAGACGAAGCCATGACCCCTACGGAGCTCAAAGGGGAGTCACTTCGCGTAATTCAACACGAAGACGAAGATGATCGGAGTGCTTCAATAGACTTGTCGGAAGAAACAAGGCTTCGAGCTGTCGCCAACCTGACGAAGTACCAAGAGCACACAAAGACATGGTATAACCCGAAAGTCAAATTAACTGAGTTAAAACCAGGTCATCTAGTATTACGAAATGTAATAGCTCCGGGAAGCTAGGAAACAAATGGGAAGGACCATATGTTATCTTACGCTCAGGTCGCCCCGGCTCGTTTAAATTAGCTAATTTAGAAGGAGAAGAGTTGAAACATGCATGGCATGCGGAGCACCTTAAGAGATATTATGCTTAAGGCTTCCTTGTAATCACTTGTAACACTCCTTTTATAAATAAAGCTAAGGGGTTGAGATTTGTTTCGCCCTTCGAACATCCCACCCTCCGGATGGACGCATTCGAAGGTCGGTGATGCTAGCAGAGCCAAGCATTTTTCGGAAAAACCCAAGGGGCTTGCTACGAACCATTGGTTCAGTGGCTCCGCCAACCTACGGATTCCAGGCTCCGGCTTGTTAGGATCCGTAGAAGAGTCTAAGGACTTTAAACAAAACAGAATTTCAAACCTCCGGGTGCGAAGTATCTGTAAAAGAGCCGTAGGTGGCCAACCTACGGATTCCAGGCTCCGGCTTGTTAGGATCCGTAGAAGAGTCTAAGGACTTTAAACAAAACAGAATTTCAAACCTCCGGGTGCGAAGTATCTGTAAAAGAGCCGTAGGTGGCCAACCTACGGATTCCAGGCTCCGGCTTGTTAGGATCCGTAGAAGAGTCTAAGGACTTTAAACAAAACAGAATTTCAAACCTCCGGGTGCGAAGTATCTGTAAAAGAGCCGTAGGTGGCCAACCTACGGATTCCAGGCTCCGGCTTGTTAGGATCCGTAGAAGAGTCTAAGGACTTTAAACAAAACAGAATTTCAAACCTCCGGGTGCGAAGTATCTGTAAAAGAGCCGTAGGTGGCCAACCTACGGATTCCAGGCTCCGGCTTGTTAGGATCCGTAGAAGAGTCTAAGGACTTTAAACAAAACAGAATTTCAAACCTCTGGGTGCGAAGTATCTGTAAAAGAGCCGTAGGTGGCCAACCTACGGATTCCAGGCTCCGGCTTGTTAGGATCCGTAGAAGAGTCTAAGGACTTTAAACAAAACAGAATTTCAAACCTCCGGGTGCGAAGTATCTGTAAAAGAGCCGTAGGTGGCCAACCTACGGATTCCAGGCTCCGGCTTGTTAGGATCCGTAGAAGAGTCTAAGGACTGTAAACAAGACAGAATTTCAAGCCTCCGGGTGCGAAGTATTTGTAAAAGAGCCGTAGGTGGCCAACCTACGGATTCCAGGCTCCGGCTTGTTAGGATCCGTAGAAGAGTCTAAGGACTTTAAATTTTTAAACTTATCGATGGTGACATGTGCAAAAATTCGAAGCATGCAGGTGCTCGGGCAATCATTGTGCCTAGCGAACCCTTATATAAGATAAAAGCTCCGCCACCCACAAGAGGGGTAGGAGGATAGGAGTCACACAGCATGCTGTCAAAGCATTCCACATTAAAGTATTATATTCATACATCAGGAAAAATTGTTATCTAGACCCAAATAAAAACGGAGACCCTTTCGACCCCTGGAGCTACCCCTGCGGCTACTTTGCCCTTCGGAGCTTGAAGTCTTTTTAGGCCGGGAACTTCTCTTTTTCTTCGAGGCTCGCAGTTTCTTCTGCTCCTCCTGAAGTTCGGCCCACGTCAAGAGCCTTTCGGAGCCGGCCTCGGCAAGGTTTCCAGCTTGATACTCCGAGTCGGACCAGTCAACGGGCTCGGAGGACGAAGACCCCTCTTCCTTTACTTCCTCTTTAATATAAGACAAAACATCCCTTCGTACTTCAAGGGTAACTTCCCCCCCGTCTCCGCGAGGAACAGAAAAGCGAGAACGGCGATAAGGCCTCAAACTCTCAAGAACTGCCCACTCCTTTCGAAGCTCGGCAGTAGTTTCCAAAAGTACGAAGTCAGGGCTCGAAGGGCATGACAGAACCTAAAAAAGAGAAGAACACCCAAGACAAGTACTGTTTATAACTTTCTCATTAATTAAACAAAGTTTACAAGACCACAGGTACACAACAACCCTAAGCAGCTAGACCTGCGGGTCGGTTGGCGGAGCTGGGACCGAAGGCGCTGGCGAAGTCGGGAGTGGTGGCTTCGCCTGAGCTTGCTTTTGCCGGCGGGCCTCGTCGATCCAAGCCTTAGCAGCAACCTTGTGGTCCGCCTTCCATACTGATCGGAAAGCCTCCCACGCCGAAGCCACCTCCGAAGACGGCCGTAGCAGGTCATCATCCGCGAAGCCTCCAGGAGACGAACCACCAACCGAATCGAGGGGAATCCGAAGAGTTTCGAGGTGGCGAAGAACCCCGATGCCGGCGCACTGTCCGGAGATCTCTCCGTACCGTACCCCGGAATTCTTCATCAGCGACGAAGCTACCTGGATCCTCATCAGCTTCCGGTCGAGCGGCTCGAAGGTTGCAGCAGAGGTCGAAGGGCACATGGTGCCAAAGTACTCTAACGTACCCTGAAGAGCTTCCAAGGTACGGTCAGCAGTACTGGAATTCTTTCTATCTGCTACTTCCAGGCTTGCAACCGTTGCGTCCAACGCGGCCACCCAGAGCATCAGGGAACTCTTCTGAGCCATTGCCTGGCTAAGAGCCCCTTGAAGTTCCACCAGATGTCCGTTCGAAGCAGCCGCATCCTGGCGAAGCTTCTCGACCTCCGCACGGAGAACCACTCGTTCAGCTTCGGCTTCTTCGGCATGAGAGCGGAGGGCTTCAAAGGCTTCGTCAGACGCGACCTTGGCCTTCCGTTCTTCCAAGAGTTCCTCATTCAGCCGGAGAGACCTCCCGGTGGACTCATCAAGGGCTGTTTGAAGGGTCGTAACCTTCCGGTTAAGTCGGTTAATTTCAACCTCACTGGAAGTCGCTGCCGCTCTAGCAAGGGCGAATTGCTGCAAGGAAAACAAGGTAAGTGCTAAAGAAGCTTTGATCATTAAAATACAGCAACTGCGGTGTCTTTTTCATACCTGAAGGGCAGCCCTTTCGAGGGCCGTGTTGAGGCTCGAAGCCCTAACTTCGCTCAAAGCGGAGATCAACTCCGAATTGGCAATATCCTGGCTTTTCTCAGCCAGGGGCTCCAGTAGCCTTCGAAGGCCGCTCCGATGCTCCAAGAAAGGAGCCAGGAGAGGGAGCCAAGACAAGGCCCGGGCGTCGTCCTCGGCAGCCTCGTCCTCTGAGTTGCCGACGGAGGGCGCCGCTTGGTCAACCCGAAGGCCCAAGCTGGAAATACTCTTACCCCTCCCCGGCACAAAAGGGGGAGAGGCAAGAGCATCTTGACCTTCGGCCGCCACATCTCCGGCTGGAGCCACGTTGTCGGAGGCGCCGTCAGTAGTCGAGGTCGCCACGGCCGGAGCCAATTCCGTCCCAGGGAGCACATCGTCCGCTCCGAAGGATACGTTCTCTGCCACCGGGCTCGGAGCCCCCAGGGGAGCTGGAGGATCTTCCCGGGTGACTGTCTCCGAGGAAGTAGGGACGTCGGGCACCACCGAGGCCTCGATACCCGAAGAGGTACCTGTTTCAAATATCAAGGTTAATTAACATATTCTGCAGATAGCAAGCGAATGCCGATGAAAAAAGAAAGAGCTCTGGGAAAATACCTCCAAGAGCTGCTTGGGGAAGGATCGCCGGATCCTCCAGGACTTCGTACATCCGGAGGATGTTGTCGAAGTCATCCCCCGAAGCCCTGACCTCGGTTTCGTCCGTCGGGGCCACAACCTCCGCAGAAACCCCTTCGGGTGCAGGCAAGTCGGAGGTAGAGTTTGACTCCACTTGCACGTTGACAGGCGCAGGAGGAGCCAGTAGGGTTACATTAACATCCTCCCTGTCGGGGAGGTTTATGGGGACCTCCCCCATGTCTTCGTCGATCAGAAGGTAATCTTCGAAAGCCTTCGCTGTGGCGCCTCCGGAGTCTTCTGTCTCTTCGGGAGTTGGGCTCCGCTCGTCCGGCGACGAAGAAGATGAAGCAGGCGTCAAGTGAGAAGGCTGCTTCACCGCCCTTTTCTGAGCAGGTTGCTTGCCAGCTTTTTTAGAGGGCTCGGCCGCTGCTTTCCTCTTGCGAGTCGCCGCTCCAGCCGGGGCGAAGTCGGGAAGCTGCGGGGGCTCCATGCCGAGGGCTCTCCACACCCTGTTCGAGCGCTCCCAACTCCCTACCAGTTCTAGCCTCCTCTGCCTCTCGGCTACCGAAGGGGCTCCGAGAATTCGCTCGGTAGCCCGGACTATGTCGTCCGGAGATAAGGCCAGAGGCGCCGCTGGAAAGAAAAAGGTATAAGAATCATAAGTATAATTAATGTGTTCGCATAAAATGATGCCGCAGGAGAAAGACGTACCTATGTTTCGGAGGTCCCCCTCCGAGGCTCGCGGGATGGAGATTGGCCAACTGGCTCCGAGGGGTGAGATCCGAAGGCCTACGAACTCTTCGGCCAGGTCTCGCATGCTCATGCGACGAGCCACTGAAGCCAGCAACCCTAGCCTCGTCGTGAGCAGGCTAGGGTTCGGGGAGATGTCCGCTTCCTTCCGGAACCAGATTTCTTGAAGAGGGCCCGAAAGGGGGGAGTCTTCTCCTACTTCGGCGTAAAACCACCGAAGAATCCAATTTGTATACCATCGATCGTTTATGGCCTTCGCAGGGAAATGAAGAGCATGCTCCCGCCGTAGCTGAAAATTGACACTGCCGAAGGCCACTGTCACCTTCGAGTCTCCGGGCCCATCTTGAGGCTTTGGCTGGCAGATAGCTTCGTGGGTCGCTGCGAAGATCTCGGAGCGCCCTTCACACCCCTCCGCCCGAAGAGCCCACTCGAAGACGGCCAGGCGGACGATTGCGTTGGGGGACAATTGAGGCAGGGTAATGTGGAACAAGTCTAGTACCTCTGCCAGGAAATCCACGGCTGGTAGCCCCAGGCCAGCTTCGAAGAACGCCTCGAAGACTACCACTTCTCCGCGCCGAGGCCGTGGAGTCGACTCTGTCCCGGGAACACGAGTCCTCATTCCGGTTCCCAACTTCCCGTCTACTGCCTCTTCGATGGACTCCGCTGTGCTCACTGACTGTCCAATGACGAAGCTCTGGGCCATCTTCTTCTTGGAGGGCGGACGGAGCGCCCGAGGGTTCTTGGGCCAACCACCGCCTGGGCCCCCCGCCATTGCCGTGGCTGCTGATGCTGCCCATGCCTGCCGCTGCGCCATAGTGTTGGCCGCCAAGGGAGTGGTGTGGCTGGTTCTCGCCATTACGCTCAAGTGCTCGAAGGGGCGTAAGGTTGAGGGGAAAGGTGAATTGCAAGAACGGTGAATGCGGTAAAAAACTTCCAGTAATCCCTTTCTTCCCCTTTTATAACCGCACAACCTATACTGTTCTTCGAGAAGTTTCACACTGCAGGTTCGGCTTCCGTCGCCGACAGGTGGGGTTGGAAATTGGAACGGCGTGCAACCGCTGAAGAAATTGACCGTTACTTCTTTTTTACAGAGGATAACGGCTATTTGCGCCGTAACGGTCATATTGACGGTACCCCACGACGTCACACTCCGTAACCGACGCCACGACGTCACACTCCGTAACCGACGCCACGACGTTCACACTCCGTAACCGCTTTCGTAACACTCATGCTCCGAAGTCATGCTGCTCCAGGGAGTTTTCCCATTATGCCAAAATTCGGAGACGAACGTTTTAAAATATTAGGCTTAATATTCTGGGCTAAATCATAGTATCTTCGCATTCCCTTTAAGTCTCAGAAACTAAAAATGTTCCTTTCGTATACTGCCTTCTTTCTAAAAAATAGGTTATCTACAGAAAGGCGTATTCGAGGGGCTACTGTTGGGGGAAATTACTTCATTTCCAGGACTTAAAGGTTAACCCTCCGAAGGCTCTAAGAAGGTCCGAAGGTGGTTGACTAATGCTCGATGATACGTCAGCTCGGTCGAAGGGTGCCACGATGCGAAGTCTCGGAGGATCCTCCGAGGGGAGAGAGAAGGACTTCGAAGCAGGAAGACGTGACTGATTGGATGCCCTGCTTATCCATCTACCCTGTAGTACTTTACCGTGTATAACCTTGTTTATAATACTGAAGGTCATTTGTAATATAAGGGTAAATAGGTCTATTCCTTAAGCCTTTCTCCCTATAAATACCCCCCATTGTACCTTGTAAGAAGGATCCAGAACCAGTGGTTCAAAGACACATATTCGGACCTCTTGAGTTGTTATCCTTTACGGAGGCTCAAGTTGGTCCTAAAAGCACAAACCTCTTGTTTGTTTGTTCTTAACTGCTAAGAACCTGTTGGTGTAACTTTTACGCCAACAAGTACTACTTCGCGGCTCTCCTATTATTAATTAATTTTTTTTACGCGGTTCTTGACAAAGCCGGAGCATGGAATCCATACTTTGGCCACCTTCGGCTCTTTTACAGATACTTCGCACCCGGAGGCCAAAAGTCTGTTTTTCTTTAAAGTCCTTAGACTCTTCTACGGATCCTAACAAGCCGGGGCCTGGAATCCGTAGGGTGGCCACCTTCGGCTCTTTTACAGATACTTCGTACCCGGAGGCCGAAAGTCTGTTTATTTTTAAAGTCCTTAGACTCTTCTACGGATCCTAACAAGCCGGAGCCTGGAATCCGTAGGGTGGCCACCTTCGGCTCTTTTACAGATACTTCGTACCTGGAGGCCGAAAGTCTGTTTATTTTTAAAGTCCTTAGACTCTTCTACGGATCCTAACAAGCCGGAGCCTGGAATCCGTAGGGTGGCCACCTTCGGCTCTTTTACAGATACTTCGTACCCGGAGGCCGAAAGTCTGTTTATTTTTAAAGTCCTTAGACTCTTCTACGGATCCTAACAAGCCGGAGCCTGGAATCCGTAGGGTGGCAACGGAGCCTCTGAACCAATGGTTCGAAGGCATCTTCCTGGGTCTTGGAAAAAATGCTTGGCTCTACAAGCATCTCCGTCCTCCCGATGCGTCCATCAGGAGTAAGGGATATTCGAAGAGCAAACAAAATTCGACCCTTATCTTTATTCATAGAAAGGAAAGTTTTACAAGTGATTACAAGTGGCCCCTAAGCAAAATAACGCTTAAGGTGCTCCGCATGCCATGCATGCTTCAACTCTTCCCCTTCTAAATTAGCTAATTTAAACGATCCGGGACATCCTGAGCGTAGTGTTGGCGTAAAAGATTACGCTAACAGGTTTCTGTAAAAAAGAAACTAACAAACGAAGTGTTTGTGAAGCAAACTGTTCTAAGCCTCTGAAAGGATAATAACTTAGAATAGTTCGAAAGTGTGTATTGAATAACTTGAATTCGGTCCCTGTTGGCGTAAAAGATTACGCTAACAGGTTTCTGTAGAAAAGAAACTAACAAACGAAGTGTTTGTGAAGCAAACTGTTCTAAGCCTCCGAAAGGATAATAACTTAGAATAGTTCGAAAGTGTGTATTGAATAACTTGTATTCGGTCCCTATTACAGGGTGAAATGGGGGGTATTTATAGGCCCAAACATTAAGGAAAAGACCTATTTACCCCTCTATTACAACCGACATTAAGGAAACTATTTGGTTTCCTTAATAAGGCTAAAATGGTAAAAGACTAATCTAATAGAAAAGAAGATAAGTCTTCCATCTTAGCTGGCAGAAAAGATCTTAAAGGGCTTTAGTTCGAAGACATACTTCGAACCAATGCCTGTCTTCGTGCTTCGAACGGGGTTCTGGGCATCTTCGAAGATGATCTTCGGAGAATCTTCGAACTGGTTGACTGTCTTTATGCTGCTTCGGCAATAACCCCGAAGATGAGATATTTTCCCCCAACAGTAGCCCCTCGAATACGCTTCTCCTTAACCTGTAACGTTTAGGAGAGCAGTATACGCAAGAAAAGTAATCATGCGTAGGGGTTAACAGATTTATATCATCTCCGAATTATGTGGAGATATATGCTTCGAATTGATATTCGAAGAAGTTACATTCGAAGTGACTTAGAAGTATCTTTAAAAAGACTGAAGACTTCCCAAACTTAGAAGAAATAGCCGTTAGCCTGTTTCTTCTAACGGAAGTTATACGATGCGTTATTTTCGGAGGAAAATAACGGGTGAGAATGCGAAAAGGCAGAGCTAAAACGGTAACAAACGGAACATTTAGGCTATAAATAGGGGCCTAAAACTTACCCGATTACCTTTTCACCGCTTTCTCACAGTCAAAAGCTTTTTTGAGCCCCTTGAGTTCTTGAGCCCTAGCCTCCATTTCCTCAGAACAATCCAGCGATCGTGATGGTGAAGACCAAGGGATCTGCGCCTCCTTCGGCTTTGGCTCGGCAACAGGCGGCTGCAGCGGCAGCAGCGGCAGCATTGGCGACGGCACCCTCGATGCAGGCGGCAACACCAATGGCGGCAGGGGGGAGAAATCCCCAAATCGCCGATGACCAAGGTCTGTGCCCACCATCGACCAAATATTTGGATCAGTCTTTTGAGTTGGGACCTTCTACCTGCAAGAGAGAATCTTTGGCAATCACAGCAGGGGGAAAGATTAGTAATGGAGTTATGATTCGGAAGCCGGGCAAAGAATCGATTCCATCACCAAGACCCGGAGAGGTTGTAGTATTCGAAGCCTTTTTCGAAGCAGGCTTGGGCCTCCCTGCAGTGGACTTCCTGGCAGAGGTACTTGATCTGTTCCACGTAACCCTCCCGCAGCTATCTCCGAATGCAGTAGCTAGGTTAGCTATCTTCGAATGGGCGTTGAGAGCCGAAGGTTGCGAGGGGAGGGCAGAAATCTTCGCTGCACTTCATAGAGCAACTTGCCAGCCGAAGACCTTCGTAGGCTCCGGAGGTGAGAAAGTAGTGGTTGCCTTTGGAAGCATTAATTTTAGGCTTCGTGATGAATATGCCCTGCAATTCCCTGATAAGGCCATCAATGCAAGATGGTATACTGATTGGGTCTTGAGGTGGTTCTATGCCGAGGTCGGAGCGAGCAGTCCTCTAGCTGGGCCCCTCAAAGAAATCCAATTCCGGAAGGAAGCCTTAGTGCAACCGGACGAAGGTCAACTCGAAGCTCGCCTTAATCTGCTTCAGAAAATTAGCCGAAGATTAAGCATGCGAGACTTGGCCGAAGAATTCCTCGGACTCCAAATTCCTCCACTGATGGCCAACTGGCCTATCGTCTTCGAGGATGACTCAGAAGGTGGTCTTCGCAAGATCAATTTTACTTCAAGCCCTGCAGGTAACTTCGAAACCAACATGCATTGTACATATTTACTTCGAAGAAAGACTAACTTGAATTATTTTTAGCTTCTTCAGCCCCTATTACTTCAGAGCAAATCGTAAGGGCTTCGGAGAAGATTCTGGGTGCCCCAACTCCGACGGAAAAAGAATGGCGAATTAAATTGGTCGGGAGTTGGGAGCGGTTTAACAGAGTATGGGGAATGTTGGAGTTAACTCCACCCCCTCTGATGGACTGGGTGCCTCTGGAGAAAGGACCCAAGA
>JAAALK010000284.1:30463362-30550051 GCA_019279435.1 Zizania palustris
TCTGGTACCTAGGTGCTCCCCTTGTTCCCCTAGATCTATTTTAGCCGGTAGCCATGCCGGTAGACCCTCGCCTTCACTAGAATCGCTCGCCGTCGCTCCATCGGAGTCGAGGATGAAAGTTTCAGCCTCCCCCATGCCACGTGCGTGTCGGATGGTGTCCTAGTCGTGCGATCCCGAATAGACGGCACATATTAGATCCCATCTTGATTTAATCTGAGCCGTCGATCGGTGGGAAGGGGTATCACGCGGTATGGGCCATTGGATTTCATTTATTCCCCGCCGGCCCACGCGCATAGTCATGGGTGCACGTTGAACCTAGTTCACCATGGACCAAGGACTGCTTTTAGTTTAAATAAAAATTCAGAAAATTGTTTAAACTTCAAAAATTCATAACTTGATCATTTAACTACAAATTTGACTATTCAAATTCTGAAAAATTTATCTTTTTATTCTCTTCACATTGATGCAATAAAAACAGTAGGTTTATTTTGAACATTTTATTTTTATTTAATAGGGGATTTAAAAACCATTTAGGGCACATGTTTATTTCTTTTTAGAAAATTCATAACTTCATGATTAGTTGTCCTAAAAATTTGATAGTAATTACAGAATATTAATAACTTTATTTCCTTTAATTTAATCCACCCAAAGTCTATAGGTTTGAAGTGTGATTTTGGATTGTTTATTGAATGCTATGTTTATTTTTCGTATCGAGAAGACTACGACGCAGTTGAGGATCCGGTGTTCTATTCCGATGTTCCACCTTCACCATTTGCTGATCAAGGCAAGTCACAAACCCCAAGTTGATCATAATTGAGCCCATTTTTTATAATTACCGCTATAACTCATAGGATTATTATTGCATTAGTTTAATTACAAGCCCTACAATATATTTATTAGATCCTCGTCCTTGATGTGCAAACCCAAGCCATACTTATTGAGCCTAAACTCCTTGTCACTTTTAAATATTATATTAGATAGTGTCCAATTTATCAACACAACCGCTATAGGATAAAAGAACGAGTTGTAGATAGTCGGATTCTATTATATGATTTCCCCGTTATTTCTCTTTTCTGGAATTCTGTTGGAGTTTTGGTTATGTTATAAGTATGGTGGGTTCGGGGTGTAAGCTAGGGCATTGCTTGGTCGCACCCGGTGCACTATAAGGACCGGTCAGTGGGATCTATTGCAAAACAAACTCGTACTAACCACAAGTCTAGTGTGTAAGTCCTAACTGGAGGTATGGAGGGTTCCAACTTGAAGCACCGTAGTGGAGGGGGCAAGTGACACCTGCGGGTGGCTTGTACCGACGAGGCTCAAGGGGGGTACGGTGTTGGCCCGGCACGTCGGGGCACTGTATGAAACCTATAAGAGGGTGTTATCGAATTGGTGCGTTCCATGCTAAAGGTTTTGGCATGAGTTCCTTCGAGGTTTTGTGGTGTCATCATGACACACTTTGGTGTGCAGGAATGAGTGCCTTTGGGTACAGTACTACACCTCTGATCAGAGTATAATCTTTTCGAAGATGATCCATTTACTCATGTTTAATTTCTATAAGGATTGTTGAGTGAGGGCGGGCTGACTATACCCCTCGAGTTAGAAGATGATGCATTTACTCATGTTTAATTTCTGTACTAATAATCTGATTACAGTAAATGCTTTACAAATGTGCTTTTCTGCAAACATGAGCCACTACCATCCTTGTTATTACCTCGCATTATAATTGAATTTTGGTGGCTTGCTGAGTATGATTGTACTCACCCCCGTTGACTCACCACACTAGAGGTAGCATACTACGAGGAGGAGGTCGGTCTGGAGTAGCGACCTAGTCAAGGCGCGAGACTAGTAGAAGACGTTCATCTAGAGGATTTATTTTCCTAGTTTCTCTTTTATTTAACTCTTTTGTAATAATATGGTCTACGAACCATCTTTGATTGGCATAATGTACGCAGTCGTGCGATGAACGTCTTGTATTTATTGATTTTCTATGGAAATTCAATAAAGTCCCGATTTTATTAAATCTGGGCGTTACACTGCTTGACCCTGATCACCCGTCATTGATAGTTGACTAGTGTTGTAGCAATTGTGTTAGCTACAGCACAGGTTTTGTATGTGTGTATGGTGTGTAAAATGAACCTCGAAGGGTTCTCTCAGAAGGAGAAAAGATTTATACTGGTTCGGACCTCCCCAAAGGGATAATAGCCCTACGTCTAGTTTGTGGTGGATTTGGCATAGTATGCCTCCGTAGAATTTAGTGAATCCCGGGGCTCTCATGGCCCTGGAGGAGCTAAACTATTACAAGGGCTTGGCCCTGCTTTTATAGGCACGCAGGCCAAAGGAGAAGACCTAAATGCCCTCTATAAGTCATAGGCTTATAGGGGCAAAAAGGGAAAAAGGCTAGTCTACTATACAAAGTGCTTTATAGCTTTACAGACATGTTAGATAAACGTCACTTCTTGACAAGCTAAATGACATACTAGGGGCAGAGGGACCCCTGGTATGACTTCTACACTGTAGCGAAGTATATATATTTTCTGGGTTCAGAGTAGGGGCGGGAGGTCTTCGGGTGGAGGCTGTGAAGAAGGCTTCAAAGGACACTCCGAAGAGGGCTTCGAAGTATACTCTGAACTGGACTGTGAACTGGGTTCTCGGTGACTTAGCTTCGAATCGGCCGAGGGTCCGGAGACTGGCTCAGGGGAGCTCCGAAAAGAGCTCGAAGGTTGACTCTGAAGTTAGCTCGGAGGATAACTCCGAAACTAGCCTGACACTTGGCTTCTGGCAAACTTCAAAGGGAGCTGGGAGGCTTCGCTCCAGATGACTCCAAAAGGGGTTCGGAGGCCTCGCTCCAGAGGGCTCCGAGAAGAACCTTGAGACTTAGAAATAACTTCACCAGATAGGGACATGCTTTGACCGTGTTAGGCTCCGGGCCAAAGGCTGTCGGATGTTGACGTCATTTGGCCCCTATTTAAGGGAAAACTTATTCCCCCAACAACTAGCATCTCAACCTTGCACACATGAGACAAGCAAAACAAGCATCTCCACGCAACCTGTATCATCACACACACTGATCCCATCAGTGCAACCAATCACCATGCAAACGCACACTGACCCCTTCAGTGAACTCAGCACGTAACCACAAATCCTAAACCCTTCAACCAGGAAAATCTTGTCAATCACTCATCACCAAGATAAAACAACGGTGTGAACCCCACTTGGTTTCTCAAAGGTTCAATGAAAATTTGATTGTGTATGATTTTGGGGGTCAATATGTGCTGCTAGGTTCCTCTATTGATAAGTGAGTCGGAAAGAGTTTCCGGTGAGCCACCGTTAGTGTATGAACCTATCGGGTCACACACTTAAGGGGATGGATTAAGAAACCTGCAAAGAATTGGTTCTTGTACAAGTGGGAGATCGAAGGAATTGTGGATAATAAAATTCCGGTTGGATCAGATGTTCTGATTTAGAATCGAAACTTCCGATTATTTTCTGTATTAGAAACAAAGAGCTTAGATTGGAAGTTCCGATAATTTATGGTTTGAGAAACCGATAGCTCAAATCAGAAGTTCTAATTTGGAATAGGAAGATCCGATTATTTCTTATTCAGATTTGGAATCAGAAATTGGGCTGATCGGAAGTTCCGATGGTGGATCGGAAGTTCCGATAATTTCAAAAATCGGAGATTGAGAGTCCAGATCAGAAGTTCTAAGCCGGACGAAACATATTACATTTGTTAGGCTTTAATATGGATTTGGGCCCAGGGTCCTAGCTCTATGTAAAAGGAGGAGGAGGTCTTGGATATCCAATTATTCATTATTTAGATCAAATCTAAACCCTAGACACCAAGAACCTCTCCTCATCCTTTCTTTTTCTCAAGAGCTGAGATTGAGATTTCTCCTAGATCTCACCAACATTGCTAGCATGCCGGACTGAGATCAATCTCATCCCTATACGTGTGGATACCGTGGAGGCACTGCTCCAATAGCGGTTCTCGTGGGCTTCTTCACGTGGACACAACCATCTTCTTCGATTGGATCATCGGGAATAGGTTGAGCGAGGCGAGGATAAGCGAGGACGCGCTTCCCCAACTTCTTCTTCCGCTACACCAAGCGTGTCTCACGTTATAAGGTAATGACTTATGATCCCTCATGCACATGGTTCTAGGGATTTGGGGCAGAAATTTTGAATTTGTCGGCTAGTGTAGCTTCCCCATTTGCCAACAACACCTTCATGGTGTTTGACACTACTTCGACAATACTTAGCTCCACGTTCTGCAGCACTTGGTGATATGGTAGATCTCCATTATATTTCATGAGCTAGTTTGAAGATTGAATCTCTTATTAGAGACCAGGAAGATCAATGATTCAAGTTTCAAAGTCACTTATTGGAAAATTAATATGAAGCTCATCACAACTTCACACAAACCACTCGAAGCAAGATTGATTCCATGCTATGAAGAAAATAGTTGGCATAAAAGATTACGCTAACATGTTCTCTATGATTAAGAACTAACAAATGAAGAGTTTGTGAAGCGCACTATTCAAGCCTTCGTATTGGATAATAGCTCGAAGTAGTTCGAAGTCGTGTATTGAATATCTGAATATTCGATGCCTATTACAGGGTGAGAATGAGGGTATTTATAGGTAAAAACCTTAAGGAAAAGACCTTTTTACCCCTCAATTACAACTGACATAGTGGAAACTATTTCGGTACCCCTAATAGGGCTAAAATGGTAAAAAACTAATTTAATCAGAAAGAAGATAAGTCTTCTATCCTTACTGGTAGTTTTCCACCATGGAGAGGGAGCTTTCTAAGTGTACTAATTTAATCATAAAGAAGATAAGTCTTCTATCCTTGCTGCCAGTTTTCCACCACGGAGAGGGAGCTTTCGAAGTGTATCTTCGAACCGGAGTCTAGGCAGACCCTCCGAACTTAACCCTACATCAGTCTGGAGACAAGTATTTGATTCCGAGCTCATGAGTTGTCTTTTTCTTGTAATCTTGAAGATCCTGGGGATGAAGTATTTTCCCCCAACAGTAGCCCCTCGAATACGCTTCTTTGAATAACCTGTATGGCAAGGAGAGCAGTATACGCAAGAAATATTTTCATGCTCAGGGACATAGAAAAATTTACCATCCTATGAAGCATTCAGAGATTCGCAATCTTCGGACCAGCTTCTATGCGAAGGTACTCATCGAAGCAACTTCGAAAACAAATCCTAGCGAAGCTGAAATAACCGTTAGACTCATAGAAATAGCTATTACCCCTTTTCTCAAAGAGAATTACACCACCGCTTTGTTATTGGAGATATGAATTCTCACGAAGAGTCGTGATAAATTGTAACGGTAAAGAAGACGGAAAGACACATATGAACGGTACATTGCCGGTGAATACATACTATAAATAGGAGGGTAAGAGTGCGTTTGGGATACTTTACCAACTGCTCCCGCATTTCCCCCTTTCTGCTTCCTGAACCCAAACTCTAGACTCCACCTTCTCTCATGGGGAAAACTAGCCACAAATCTCCCATTCCTACTTCGACCTTGGCCAGGCAGCAAGCGATGGCGGCAACAGCAGCAGCGGCGCCTTCGGGCAATCCTCTTCCGGTTGGTCCTCACGATCTTCTCCCGGCTTCAGCCAAATACACGAACCAATCATACAGCTTGGGACCGTCGACTTACTAAGGAACCAGAGGAGAGAAGATGGTGATTTCTTTTGGCAGCATCAACTTCTGGCTTCGAGATGAATATCAAACTCGGTTTCTAGTGAAGGCTATCAACGCCAGATGGTACACAGATTGGGTCCTTCGCTGGTTCTATGTCGAAGTAGGAGCGGACAACGCCTTAGCTGGACCCCTCGAAAATATATTCTACCAGAGGGAAGTAGAGGTTCATCCAGACCCAGGCCAGCTCGAAGCTCATCTCAGACTGTTGCAAGCCATAAGCCTTCGCATGAGCATGCGAGACTTAGCAGAGGAGTTTATTGGACTCTGAATTCAGCCTTTGATGGTCAGCTGGCCGATAAACTTCGAAGAGAACCCAGAGGGTGGACTCCTAGATATCTCTTCAAGTGCTACAGGTAACCTCGAATGCCCTATAAAATGTTTTACATATAATATTGATTGTACAAAAATGATTTAACTGAAAGGAAATCTTATCTTTTAGCTCCACGTGCTACCCTCACTCCAGAGCAAATTGTCCGGACTTCGGAGAAGATCCTCGGGGATCCTACGCCTACTGAAAAGGAGTGGAGGGTGAAGTTGATTGGCATCTGGGAGTGATTCAACCGAGTATGGAGTGTACTTGGAGTTGAATCTCCCCCTGTTCTGGACTGGGACATCTCTAAGCAAACTCCTAAGAAGAGGAAGGCCGGAGCAGGGACTTCAGCTCTAACCAAGACACCCGTAAAGAAAGTGGCCCAGAAACCAAAGGCCCTTGCTCCTTCTAAATCCCCCTCTTCGTCTTCGGAGTCATTTGAAGATGAAGCAAACATAGAAATGGGAAAGGAGTTCGAATCCCTCCTAACAGGGGATGAGGAATCACGGATGGGAGCTGATGTTCCCACTCAAGACGACATGGTGGTGGCACCCATCACCGGAGACAACCTCGAGCAGGTAGAGACTCAGAACGTCCTGTCTGGTCAAGTAGAAGCCCCTACTGCGGAAGAAGGCGGAGTTGAGATGGCAAATGCCCAAGTATCGCCTCCGGTCAAAGTGATAGCTGCAGTTGTCGAAGAAGTTTTGGAAGCTAATCCTTCGGTTCGAAGCCCGAATTCCGAAGAGGACTTCGGTCAGATTTCGAGCCTCTGAGCAGTCCAATGCTCGTTTGGCAACAGAACGTCGAAGGTAGACTTTAGCATAGTACCTTTTATTTTTTTCATTCTTTTTGTGTCCTGCAAAATTTATGCAACATTGTATACCTTTGGTTTTCACAGGATCGGTTTCGATGAAGGTGACCCCCGCTACAGAGGTTGTGCCGAAGGCTATCGTGTCTCCGAAGCCAATTCCTGAAGTAGCTATGAAGATGGGTCCTGGGAAAGGTAAAGGTAAATGGGGACCTTTGCCTGCTTCTATTCCAGGGTGGACCCCTTCAGAGTCTACGGATGGAGGCCAATCAATGGAGGGAGGTCAATCCACGGAAGCCTCCGAAGATGCCTCGCTGCGCTCTGGCCCATCTCCGAATGAAGATGACCAGGGTGCCTTGTCAAGGCTCCCCCTCCTAGTGAGGAGCCATGTTGAAGAGCATGGGCCTTATGGCTACAGATGTGATGAGTGATTGTGAACGGAAGTCAAAGAGGAGACGTGAAGAGAAGATTAGACCTGCTGTGTTTGGGTTGCGTGTGACTCAAGTACACGGGCAGCGAGCAACTGTCGGGCAGAGGGGCCGTGGAGTCGGGCTGGCCCAATCTGAGTACATGGGCTAGGAGCGGTAGAGGATCCACTGGTCTGTTGACCGGGATTGACTCAGGTACATGGACGGGGAGTGATTGCCGGGCTGAGGGAGTCGCGGAATCGGGCCGGCCTAATACGGGTACCAGGTGCGAAGACGGTGGCGCTTTGTCAGTTTCGGTGCAAAACTGATGACCACAGATTATCTTTATTTAGAATTTTATTATTTTGCCTTTAGGCCCACAGTCTATGTTAATCGAGTCTGTAAAAAACCCTAAGGGCAGTTCGGTAAATTTCCATTTTTATTTTCAGCGTTAGTGTAATTTACCCTAGGGGTAAATCTGTCTTTTCTCTTTTGTTAGGATGCCTATAAATAGGCCACAACCCCTTAGGGTTAGGGTAAACTCATCTGCAATTAAACATTTGAGTTCAATTTTTTCCATCTTTCTCTACCGCCGCCTGTTACTTCCACCGATCGAATCGCCGTCGCCGCTGTTGTTTTTCCTGTTTTCTCGTGGAACGCCGCCGAGCCTTGCGCAGCAAACCTCCGGTTTGTATCCTCAATAGGTCTTCTCACGCCACCTTGCATCTGTGCGGCGAGCAGTCTGAGCGGCCTGCTAGTTTTCTCCGCCCGTGGGGCTTCTTCGGTTTGCCGAAGCCATCGTGAGCTGAGCCAAGCAGCACGGCCTGGCTTTTTCTTCAGTGTGGCGTTGCTTTTTTGCTGCGGGCATGGGAGACCGTGCAATGGTGTGGGCGCTAGGAGTAGGCTTTTGGCATGTAGGCACTCATCGGTGTGGGCCAGGGGGCTGCATCAGGGGCATGGGATTCACAGCATACAGCAGCATGGCAAAGCAGCGGCGTGCAACAGTCTAGCAGCTAGCTAGTTGGTTGCAGCGTCACGGCACAGAACAGCAGTAGCAGGTCTGTTGCATGTGATGCACAGTAGTAGCACGCGCAGCGAGGCACTGTTGGCTAGTTTTCTTTTCCGTGGGCTTGGCTTTGTGGGGAATCGCATATAGCTACGCGCAGCAGTGTGAAGAGATCAGAGGCATTTGAGTACAACGCCTGGAAGCAGCGCGTGTGGTACCTGTGCACGCAAGGTGTTTGGTCTCAAGCATGGACAACTGCAGCAATGCTCTACGTCAAGTCTTCTACTGCATCAACAAGTAACGAATTAATCTAAGTGATTCTTGTTTTTCAGTAGATTGATAAACTGCATGTGTGAACTCTGTGAATGTCTAGAGTTCTGATGATTCATTGTTTATTTACTAAAATGCAGTTTACTTGTTAAATGAAATGTGTTGAATATTGTTCTTTCTTATATGAGTGAAATGCCTATAATATTTGGGACGATCTGCATGTGTGTTGGGGGAGATAATCTGGGTGACAGTGGGAAGCGTGAAGAACAGTACAGCTCGGAGGGAAGGCTACGACCGGAAGACTCGAAGCCCTACGCCGAAGGTACCCGGGCCTCCGAGCGAGGAGACTTAGGGGCCTTCGGAGGTTCCGGGGCGTGCCAGAGGGACTCTCCGGGGAAGCGACCAGCTGGGCACCAGAAGCCAGCCTTCGAGCGGACCAGAGGCTCCAGGGGGCAACCGTACGCGGGGAAGACCCAGTCAAGGCCGCACGGGGACAAGATCGTGATCGTCTGCGCCGTGTCGGGCGGCCTTTGCAGCACCCGACATGGTTGATACACTGTCAAAATCGCACCTTCTTGTCTGTACTATGTAACACCTATTCTTGTCTGTACTTTTGACCAATGTCGGACCGAGTAGCGGTTGGGGGTTTTGGAGGTACCCGGCCCTTCAGGGCGGGCCACCCTATAAATACCCCCCGACTACAGTTGTAATAAACACACGATCCAAGGATACAATTTGCGCATAGTATTCCATTACTCATCCACCAAGAAAACCAGATGGTTCGATCCGTCATCCCAACAGTTGGCGTCGTCCGTGGGGATCCTAGTTCGAGAAGCTAGCGTCCTCTGCATCCAGTAACAGAGACATGTCGGGTCGGAAGGGCGCGAGCATGGTTCCTCTCCGGCGGTCAGTCCGCATCACCAGAATTGAGCCTACCCCAGTCGCCATTCCAGGCCCACCGGCCGTCGCGTCCGTCGGGGTGCCCGCCATGGAGCCAACCAAGGCCCCTAAGGGGACGCCGGAGGTTCGGGGTCCTGCTGGAATTACGGAGTCGGCCCCCGTCAATCCCGCAGGGCTACAGGAGGGGCCTTCATAGGTGCACCCTCCAAATGGGCCCCCGGCGGTGGCCCTTCGGACCGACTACATCCGCTCACAAGACCCGGAAACTACCTCCGGAGGAAGCAGGAGTCAGGCCGATGCCCTGGCTGCCGAGAATGCCAGACTGAAGGCGGAGCTGGCCCAATGGCGTCAGGAGGCATCGCTTCGCCCTCCGGAGCCCTCCCGCGCCACGAGGGTCGCAGTTGTGGCCTTGAGCGATGATGAAGATCAAGTAGAGGAAGAGAACGCGTCGTATAACGAGGATTCTCCCCTGCACCCCGACCTCTAGAGGGTGCGCTTCGACTCGAAGTTTCGCACCGCCAAGCTTCCCAAGTACTCCTGGGACTCCGACCCTAGAGAGTTCTCCCGCTCGTACGCTCTAGCGATAGAAGTGTCCAGGGGGAGTCACGACACCATGGCTAAGTTCTTCCCTTTGGCGCTTGAAGGGATCGCTCTTCGATGGTTCTGGTCGCTCCGGCCCGGAACCATCCGTTCATGGGACTAGCTGAGGAAGAAGTTCGTCAACAACTTCCAGGGGACCTTCGTGGCCCCAATGTCAACTGGAAGCCTCCTTCAGGTGAAGCAGCAGCCCAGGGAGACGCCGTGGCAATACTCCCAGTGCTTCGCGCACACCAAGGCCCAGATCAAAGGACTTTCAGCCTCCTCGGTCATCGACGCTGCCCGAGAGGGCGTCACCCACCCGGGCCTCCTCGACAAGCTGCATCGGAAGCCGATTTCCTCGGTGGCACAGCTCATGACGTACTTCGAAGAGTACGCCCTGTCCGAGGAGGGTCAGCTGCGCCGACAGGCGATGATTGTTCCCGTCCGAGCCTCAAACGCCAAGGCATATGAGGTCTCGCTGGACCCCGACCGCGGAGTCCGCCCCGCCCCAGACCTCCGCCGCCAAGACTCCGGCCAGCAAGACCCCGCTCACTGTGACTCCCGGCGGGGTCGGAAGCATCATCGAGGGGAAGTCCTCAGCACAACACTAGGGGCCCCACCAAGCACCAACACACATCCTGTGGAGGTCGTTCCACCGGAGCCAGGGCTCCGTCAAGGGCATTCTCCGGAGGGGCTGTACTTTACTGCAGCGTCCACGACGAGAACCGGAGCCATGACACCGACTCCTGCCGGACCATCCTTGCTCTCCGAAATGACTACCTCGAGCGAAACTCTGGCCGTGGCTCCACCGACAAAGGAGTCTCTGCACCCCACCCTGAAGCAGTTCAGATAGTCGGGAGCCAAGACAGGCCGGAAGTCCTGGGCATAGCCACGGAGCTCGGCAGGGTCTAGGCTCCCAAGCTCGAAGATGCACCATACCGGGGGAAACGGGTGGTCCTCCCCATATCCGGAGGAGGAGCTCTAGGAGTCATGTCCAAGCGCCAGCGACGGGATTATGTCTGGGAGGTCAGACACATCGGCACATCAAGCTCCTCCGCGCTTCCCGAATGGTCCCACGTCCCCATCTCCTTCACCACCGAAGACGCCGCCGGCGTCAAATTCCCGCATGCCGACCCCCTCATCATCTCGGCAGATATCGCAGGAGTTGAGGTGCGTCACATCCTGGTCGATGTCCGGAGTTCCGCTGACATTATCTTTGTGTAGGCTTTCAACCAGCTGTGTCTCTCTCGAAAGCACTTGTTGCCAGCTTCCCGGCCACTCTAGGGCTTCGTGGGTCCGCCGCTCGACGCTCTTGGTCAGATTGGGTTGGAGGTGACCTTCGGAGACTCCCCCCTTCGGCGCAGCGAGGAGATCATCTTCGACGTCATCGACGCCCCGTACGCCTACAACGCCATCTTCAGAAGGGGGTTGCTCAACCACTTCAGGGCCATCGCCCACCACAACTACCTGTGCCTCAAGATGCCAACTCCAGGAGGAGTGTTGTCAGTCCTGGGGGACCAGGCTGTGGCCCGCTGGGTCGAATATGGTCACTCGACGCCGCTAGAGCCACGCCAGGTCCACAGCGTCCGGGAAGGCTCGGAAGAAGTCAGATTGCCAGGCACCGAAAACATTGTGCCGAAGGGGCGCCCAACCAAGCCACTCCCAGAGGGGGAAATCGTCACGAAGGTCCTGGTCCGGAACGAGAAGGAGTGCCCAATGTGATTTGGAGGGGGCCTAGAGCCGAAGGTGTCAGAGCAACTCGAGGAATTCATCCGCCACAACCTGAACATCTTCGCATGGTCCGACGAAGACATCCCAGGCGTCAACCACTCAATTATCGAGCACGCTCTGGAGGTTGACCCGAAAGCTCGCCTGGTGCGCCAGGGGCTCCGAAAGCTGTCCGTTGAGCGAGCTGAGCTCGCCAAGGCCGAGACTAAGAAGCTACTCTGAGCGGGAGTCATTCGGGATGTGAGTCACACTGAGTGGTTGTCTAATCCAGTATTTGTCTAGAAGAAAACATCTGGCAAATGGCGCATGTGTATCGACTTCACTTCTCTGAATAAAGCTTGCCCTCGTGACCCCTACCCCATGCCTCGCATTGATCAGTTAGTTGATTCCACTCCCGGTGCCGAGCTCCTTAGCTTCCTTGACGTCTATTCAGGGTATCACCAGATCTGGCTGAAGCCGGAAGATCAGGTCAAAACAAGTTTTGTTACCCCTTCGGGAGTGTTTTGCTACGTCCGGATGCCTTTCGGCGTCCGCAACGCCGGAGCCACTTTTCGAGACTGATATCTAAAGCCCTAGGCCACCAGATTGGCCACAACATCGAAGCATATATGGACGATATTGTCATTAAAAGCACGGTCGAGGATCGCCATAGTGCGGACATAGCTGAAACCTTCGATAGCCTCCGGTGGTGCGGAATCCGCCTTAATCCAGAGAAGTGCATCTTCGGGGCACGCGCGGGGAAGCTGGTGGGGTGCCTACTCTCCAGCCGAGGTATCGAAGCCAGCCCAACGCAAGTTAGCGCGTTGCAAAACATGTCTCCTCCCCGGAATTTGAAGCAGGCACAGAAGCTAGCTGGGCGCCTGGCTGCTCTTAGCCGTTTTTTGGCGAGATCGGCCGAAAAAAGCTTGCCCATTTTTAAGGCGCTACGAGGCCGCAAAGACTTTGAATGGACTCTTGAATGTGAGGACTGCTTCAACCAAATGAAAGAATACCTCTCTGACCTCGTGGCCCTCGCCACACCTCGGGCTGGCAATCCTCTTCTGGTCTACCTCGCTGCCTCCGGCAGCGCGGCAAGCGTGGCCCTGATTCAAGAAGAAGACCTTGGCAGGAAGCTGGTGCAACGGCCCGTCTACTTCGTATCCGAAGCCTTCTCCGGGGCAAAGACTCGGTATTTCGAGCTCGAGAAGGTGGCATCCGCTCTTGTCATGGCATCCCGGAAGCTTCGGCATTACTTCCTGGCTCACGATATCATTATTCCAACTTCATACCCACTGGGTGACATGTTCCGGAACAAGGATGCCACTGGACGCATCGGGAAGTGGGCAGTAGAGCTTGCTCCATTCGGGATCTCCTTCGTGCCTAGGAATGCTGTCAAATCCCAAATCGTCGCCGACTTCATTGCTGAATGGACGTCTACGGCTGACCACGCCAGTATCGAAGCAGGTGAGGGGGTTTGGACCGTCTATTCGGACGGTGCCTACTAGGCTTCAGGAGCCGGAGCCGGAGCAGTCATTGTCTCCCCCTCCGGCCAGCAGGCTTCGTATTCCGCTCGATTGAACTTCAAGGCTACCAACAATATCGCCGGATACGAAGGAGTGCTGCTGGGTCTTCACAAGGCGCATGCGCTCGGAGCTGCCTGCGTCGTAGTCAAGACTGATTCTCAGGTAGTTGCCGGACATATAGACAAGAGTTTCCAGGCCCGGCACCCCGACCTCGCCGCCTACCTCGAAGCCATTCGGAAATTTGAAGCATCTTTCTAGAGGATATCCGTCCAGAGCATCCCAAGAAGCGAGAACTGCCAAGCTGACGCCCTCGCTAAAGCTGGGGCCAGCGGCCAAGCCTTGCCGCCGGGCGCCTTCTTCGAAGAAATTATCAAACCTTCGGTGTCCCTCCGCGAAGAAGTACCACCCTCCATACCGGTCAAGGCCCCATCGTCCCCTCGGCCAGCTACAGTTCTCTGCATGGTCAGCGATGATTGGCGGGAACCCATTTTATGAACACTCGGTGGCAATTTGGATGACCTGCCCAGTCCGGGTCAGGCGCGGCTTCTTCTCCGCGCCAGGTCTTTGCAAGTCGTTGACGGCGTCTTGTACAAGTCGGGGGTATGTTCCCCGCTGCTTCGGTGCATCTCTCGCTCGGACAGAATAATGATGCTCTGAGAGATCCACGAGGGGCTGTGTGGCAGCCATTTAGCCCCTCGAGCACTCGCCGCTAAGACCCTCCGGCAAGGCATGTACTGGCCCACAATCGTCGTCGATGCCGAAGATTTAGTGCGTACCTGCCAAGGATGCCAATGGATGGGGTGCACGGAGCCACAGGCCCCCGGTCAGCCTACAGCTCATCCTTCCTGTGTGGCCTCTAGCTCGCTGGGGGATGGACCTCATTGGACCATTCCATAGAGCGAGAGGCAACCTGCGCTTGTCGCGCCCCGATTTAATAAATCAGGACTTTATTGAAATTCCATAGAAAATCAATAAAACAAGATGTTCATCATGCGACCCCGTACAATACGGGCAATCATTCATGGTTCGTAGACCGCATTAATACAAAAGTGAATAAAGGTGAAGAGAAACTAATAAAATAAGGGTCCTAGATGAACGCCTCCTTCCAGTCTCGCCTTGACTGGGTCGCTACTCCAGACCTTCATCCTCCTCGTAGTAGACGGGCTCTGATGGTGTAAGTCAACGGAGTGAGTACAGATGTACTCAGCAATCCACCGAATGCAAATATAATGCAAGATAATACCATGGAATATCGTGGCTAGTTTTGCGGAAGCAGCATAATTGTAAAGCATTAAATGTGAGCAATTTATTAGTACGGAAAAGTAAACATGTATATGCATCATCATCTTCTAACTCGAGGGGTACAATCAGCCCCACCTCGCTCAACAGTCCTTACATGCCATGAATAACTCGACCATTCAAACAATGGTAAACTAACTGTGAGTAGTTACACAACCCGCCCTTGACCGTGGGCTCGGCTTTTCGAAAAGATTAAATTACTCTGATCAGAGATGTACCACTGTACCCACAAGGCACGCACTCATCACTTACACCAAAGTGTAACGAGATGACCCATTTCACGGGAACTCGTGCCAAAACCTTCCATATAGTCCTCCCCGACTCAACAGCACCCTCTTATAGGTTTCATATGGTGTCCCGACGCGTCGGAGCCCCACCATACCCCCCCTTGAGCCTCGTCGGTACAAGTCGCCCGCAGGCTTGCCCCTTGCCCCCTCCATTATGGTGCATCGAGTCGGAGCATTCCATACTTCCAGTTAGGACTTACCCATTAGACTTGTGGTTGGTACGGAAGTGCTTTGCAATAGATCCCGCAGACCGGTCCTTATAGTGCCCCGAGTGCGACAAACCAATGCCCGAGCTTGCACCCGGAACCCACCATACTTATAACTTAGCCAACTCCAACAGAGTCCAAAGACGAGAATAACGGGGAAATTCATATACAGAATCTAGCTATCTACGACTCATTCTTTTTATCCTATAGCAGTTGTGCCGGTACATTGGGCACTAGCTAATATAATATTTGAAGAGTGACAAGGAGTTAAGGCTCAATAAGCATGGCTTGGGTTGCACACAAGGACGGGGATCTAATAAATATAAGTGTAGGGCTTGATATTGGACTAATGCAATATTAACCTATGAGTTATAGCGATAATTTATTAAAACATGGGCTCAATAATGATCAACTGTTTCCACAGAGGTGGTCGATGACTTGCCTTGATCAGCAAATGGGGATGGAGGAACCTCGGGGTAGAATTCCGGCTCCTCGACGAACTCGTAGTCTTCTCGATACGGAAAAGAAAACAATACATTCAATAAACAGATAAAATCCACCCAATAATAAACATACATTGTTGTGGATTTCATTATATTGAATAAAGCTTCATTATTCTGATGTTTGGTGAATAAATAGTAAACTTATATCTCTCAAGGCTTTTCTAATTTATTTTTCTGAATTAATAATTTACCCCTAAGGGGTTTTTATTCTTTTATTTGTTAAAAATATTTTGGGTAACAGTAACATATTGTTTTTATGCCATTAATGTGTAGAGCATATTATTCTGGTTCCAACAAAATTTGAATGGTGAAATTTGGAGTTAAAATGAGCAAGTTATGAATTTTCAAAGTTTAAATCAATTTCTGTAATTTTATTTAAACAGAAAATGGGCTTTAGTCCACGGTGAACCAGGCTCACGGTGGACTGGCTACTGTGCGCGTGGACCGGTTTATCCAGAGCCGTCAGATCTGGATCTGGCGGCCAGGTGCGAGGCGGGAGGCTTAAGTGAGATTGAACGGTTAGGATTAAAATGGGCAAAACGGTATGACGTGGACGCACGAGATCGATCCAGGGGGTTAAGTGGCGATCGACGGCCGAGAGGCTTCGATACCCCTTTGACCAGATATGAGGGCCCAGATTAAATCCCGAAGGGATTTAATCCTAGCCCTCCAATCGCGATCGTGCGGTCGCGGCGCGATCCGGCACGACACGACGTAAGGGGGCGCGCACCCCCTTCGTCTCCGGCGACGGCGGCCTCGGGTGCGACGGCGACGGTGGCGGCGAGCACCTAGAGACCTGGCTAACGGCAAAAATGGAACAAGGAGGGGATGGCGGTCATGACCGTACCTTCGATGGCGAAGATGGACGAAGGATGGTGGCCGGCGGTGAGAGTAGACGGCGAGGTCTTCACGGGTGGTCGACGGCGACGATGATCCGGCGGCGTTCTTGGCCAACGGAGGGGTGGCCGAGGACGAGCAGTCGTCGACGGTCACTCTGGTGGCGGTGGCTAGGACAATGGGGGCCGGGATCGACGGCGATGGCTCGCCGGAGTTGGGACAGAGAGGGAGCCCGAAAAATGGGAAATGGCGCTCTGCTCTCGCTCGGCTCGGGCTGCTACGGTGTGGGCAGAGGGCGGCGATCACAGGGGAATTTATAGGGGGTCACCGGCGTCCAGATGGCAAGGAACCGAAAGGTTCCCGTGAGCTCCAGCGAGGACTTTCCAAAAGCTTCGGATTTGCTTCCTTTCTCGCGAAACCACGTCGGCTATGGAAGGAAAGGGGGCGGTGGCGTGCGGGGAAGGTGATCCGGGGGTGATCCGGGCGATCGTGGGCGGCCGGCGGCGAGAAACAGAAGGTGATCGCTAGGAGAAAGGAAGGGGGCGATCCCCTTCCACGGAGAAGACGAATCTGACAGGTGGCCCCCACCTGTCAGTGGGTGAACCAAAAAGGAAGGGAGCCGACAGATGGGCCATGTTGGTCAGAGGGCGGAGGCGAGCGCCTATGGCTGCCATGTGGGGCCGGGGCGAGCGCAGGAGGGAGAGAGAGGGGGAACGCGCTGACAGGCGGGTCCCACATGTCAGTGGCTCATGGCTTGGATTGGGCCGGGCTCGGGTGCTTTGAGGGTTGAGGCCCGTTAAGCATTTTTAATTCTTTTATGATTTAAAATAAATCCAGTAATTCATATATTTGATTAAGGGTTGAATCACTGTTAGTAAAAATTTGTAAAAATTCCTAAAATTATGTTTTGGTCTCTAGTGCATCTCATAAAATTTTCAAGTCCATATTTTGAGTATTTCTCCCTGTTTGGCTTTATTTGGTTTCTTTTAGGATTTTTCTTTAATAAATAAATCCAGAAATGATTTAAATAATAATTTTCTTTTATTTTATTTGTTTTTATTTCTTGGGGTGTTACAATCCTATCTCCCTTACAGAGAATCTCATCCTCGAGATTTGGATCAATCCTCGAATAATTCAGGATGCTGTGCCTTGAGTTCATCTTCTTTTTCCCAAGTAGCTTCCTCTACCGGATGATTGCTCCACTGCACTTTGCAGAAACGGATGACCCGACTCCTGGTGATCCTTTCCTTAACCTCTAATATCTTGACAGGCTTTTCCACATAGGTTAAATCCTCTTGAACATCCAACTGTTGCAGGTCCACTTGCTATGTCGGGACGCGAAGACACTTCTTGAGTTGGGAAATGTGAAACGCGTCATGCACTCCAGCCAATGAGGGTGGTAGTTCCAACTGATAAGCGACTTCGCCTTGGCGTCGAATAATGGGAAATAGTCCAACATATCGAGGGGCCAACTTCCCTCTCATATTAAACCATTGAGTGCCACGAAGGGGCGTAACTCGAAGGTATACATGATCTCCTTCTTCAAAGGCTAGGTCTCGGCGTCGATTGTCCGCGTAGCTCTTCTGTCGTGATTGGGATGTCTTGAGTCGATCTCTGATGATTCGTACCTTCTCCTCAGCTTCTCGAAGGATGTCTGTTCCGAATACTTGGGATTCACCAGTTTGATCCCAGAGTAGAGGCGTTCTGCACTTACGTCCATATAGGGCTTCAAAAGGAGACATCTGAAGGCTGGCTTGATAGCTGTTGTTGTACGAGAACTCAGCGTATGGTAAGCTCTTGTCCCAAGTGGCTCCAAAATCCAAGACACATGCCTGAAGCATATCCTCCAATATCTGATTCACCCTTTCTGTTTGTCCATCCATCTGAGGGTGGTAGGCAGTGCTAAAGTTCAATCTTGTTCCCATCTCTTCCTGAAGGTTCTTCCAGAAACGAGAGGTAAACTGACTTCCTCTGTCAGACACTATCTTCTTGGGTACTCCATGAAGACACACAATGCGGGCCATGTATAGTTCTGCAAGCTTAGGGCCACTAAAGGTCGTCTTGACCGCTATGAAATGCGCCACTTTCGTAAGCCGGTCGATGATCACCCAAATAGAATCATACCCAAGTTGGGTCTTTGGGAGTCCGGTGATGAAATCCATCCCGATCTCTTCCCACTTCCATTCAGGCACTTTCAATGGCTGTAACAGCCCTGCGGGTCTCTGATGTTCAGCTTTTACTCTTCTATAGGTGTCACACTCGGCGACGAACTGGGCAATCTCCCTCTTCATACTAACCCACCAATACCATTCCTTCAGGTCCTGGTACATCTTGGTACTGCCGGGATGAATGGAGTACAATGTCTCATGGGCTTCTCTCAGGATAAGGGTTTTTATCTCAGGTTTATCCGGCACACATATCCGGGTTCCAAACCATATGGTGCCATTCTCGTCCTCTTAAAATCCTGGGGCTTTTCCTTGTCTCATGTTCTTCCTAATGGCAGCTATATCCGGGTCTTCCAACTGAGCTTCGCGGATTTGCTCGAACAAGACAGGTTGAGTCTCCAAGGTGGCTAGATATGCTCCTGTGGTTAACCCAAGATTCAACTTTTCCATCTCTCTACATAACAAGGGTGCGTGTTCTTGAATCATCATGGCTGTGCAATATCCCTTGCGACTTAATGCATCAGCTACCACATTTGCTTTTCTGGGGTGGTAGTGAATACCTAAGTCATAGTCTTTTATTAACTCCAACCATCGTCTTTGCCTCAGATTGAGGTCCGGCTGGGTGAAGATGTACTTCAAGCTCTTGTGGTCCGTAAAGATCTCAGAGCGATTTCCGACCAAATAATGCCTCCAAATCTTAAGGGCGTGCACTACTGCGGCTAATTCCAAATCGTGGGTCGGGTAGTTCAACTCATGAGGTCTCAACTGACGGGAGGCATAAGAGATAACTTTTCCATCTTGCATAAGAACACATCCCAATCCTTGGCGAGATGCGTCACAATAGACATGGAAGTCTTTTCGGATATCGGGAAGGGTTAGTATGGGTGCTGACACCAGACGGGTCTTGAGGGTGTGGAAACTTTCCTCGCATTCAGGAGTCCATTCAAACTTCTCTCCTTTCTGCAACAACTTGGTCATTGGATTAGCTATCTTAGAAAAATTCTCAATGAATCTCCGATAATAACCGGCCAAACCCAGAAAACTTCGTATCTCAGATACGTTCGTGGGTGGCAGCCAATCCGTAACTGCTTCTACAGTGGCAGGGTCCACTGCGATTCCTTGCGCAGAGATGATGTGTCCAAGGAACTTTACTTCTGCCGTCCAGAATTTACACTTGCTGTACTTGGCATATAATTGGTGTTCCCTTAGCTTTCCTAAGGTTAACCGGAGGTGAGTCTCGTGCTCTTTCTGGTCCTTGGAATAAATGAGGATGTCGTCTATGAAGACCACGATGAATTTGTCCAAATATTCCATGAACACCTTATTCATCATGTTCATGAAGAATGCAGGGGTGTTGGTCAATCCAAAGGACATAACCGTGCACTCGTACAATCCATAACGGGTGGTAAAGGCTGTCTTGGGTATATCTTCTTCTCGAATCCTCAACTAATGATATCCAGAACACAGGTCGATCATCGAGAATACCGTAGCTCCCTTTAGCTGGTCGAAGAGATCGTCGATCCGAGGCAACGAATACTTATTCTTGATGGTTACTTCATTCAAAGCACGGTAGTCTACACACATACGCTTAGCCTTGTCTTCTTTCTTCTCGACGAAGATGACGGGGGCACCCCAAGGTGATGTACTTGGTCTGATGTAGCCTTTCCTCTCGAGATCCTCCAATTGCTGCTTCATCTCAGCTAACTCATTAGCGGCCATCCGGTATGGTCGCTTATAAATAGGGGTGGTTCCGGGCACCAAGTCAATCCTGAACTCGATGTCCCTCTTGGGTGGCATCCCTGGTAAATCCTCTGGGAATACGTCCGGGTATTCACTGACTACCGGTATCTCCTCCAAGGTAATCTGATGTAGTATTGGTCTCCCGGTCTTCATGCTTGGCATCTGGAATGTGACGATAGTCCCTTCTTCACTAGTCACAGTTACTTTTCTCTGGGCACATTCTATTACTCCTTGATGTTTATTTAACCAATCCATCCCTAGAATGAGATCCAAACCTTGACATTCTATTAGAATGGGGTCGGCCCAAAATATCGTGCCTTGGATATCTACCCATACCCTTGGACTAAAGGAATAGGTGAGGGTTTGCTTGCCCGGGGTAGCTATTAACACTGGTCTGGGTAGTTCACTTATGTCCAGGGCATTTCTTTCCACAAAAGCAGTCGATATAAAGGAGTGTGTAGCTCCGGTGTCAAATAATACCACTGCAAGTGATGAATGAACCATAAACTTAACCATGACAATTTTCGGGGCAGCCTGGGCTTCTTCGGCGGTGACGTGGTTGACCTTGGCGCGGACGGCGGGGTTCGCTGCAATGCCTTGGGTACGCTTGGGATGAGGGCACTGGTGAGAATAGTGCCCCTCTTGACGGCAGTTGAAGCATACTACAGGCTTGCCGTGCCTGTCTCGCAAAACCTCCGTCTTCTTAGCCGAGGCAGCTTGGGCGGCTGGTGCGGTGGGAGCGGGGTGAGGTTGTCCGGCTCCGGTGTTAGCGATAGGTGGTGTCGGACGATATACCGGGTGAGGGTGGTACTGTGGTACTGGTGGAGGAGGGGTGAAGCGGGGCCTCTAAGCCATGCCCTGGGTTTGCCTAAAGGCGATCATCCTCTTTCTCTTCAAGTCGACCTTGTTCTGTTGGGTCTCCTGAATGATAGCTTTATTCACCAACTTTTGGAAGTTGGCGAAATCTCCGGAGATAAGCTGTAGGGACAACTCATCCTTCAATCCCCGGAGGAACTTGGCCTGCCTGGCCGCATCTGTACGGACCTCCTCAGGTGCGTACCTGGCCAGACGGTTGAACTCGTGCAGGTATTCTGTTACGGACCTGCTCCCCTGCTGTAGGTCCCTGAACTCTTGCTGTTTCTGCGCGATAATGCCGTCGGGGATGTGAGCGGCACAGAAAGCAGCCAAGAACACCGCCCAAGTATGGACGTGTCCCTCGGGTAGGGTATCGCGCAGGTTGTCCCACCATTCTACGGCGGGACCATGGAGTTGGTGGGTGGTGAAGGCCACCTTCTCCTGCTCAGTGCAGGTTAGAAGATCGAGCTTCTTCTCGATGGTCCTCAACCAATCCCCAGCCTCCATGGGGTTGGGGGTGCTCGAGAAAGTTGGTGGGCGGACTCGGAGGAACTCCGAGAGCTGAGAGGCGGGAGCGGGAGCTGGTGTGGTGGGTCGGGGCAGCTCGGGCTGTTGATGGAGGCGGAAGAACTGAGCCTGCTGCTCTTGCATCTGCTGTTGCTGCAGTTGCATCTGGTTCAAAAGGGCGGAGACCAGCTGGTTCTGAGTGGCCATCATCTCGGCCAAAGTGGGGTGGTTGGCAACCGGGGCTTGCCTCTGCCCAGTTGCTCCCCACTGAGGCAGGTTCCCGTTGTCTCCTCCGTTCTGAGGAGTGTCGGGGCCCTGAGTGTTGGTCATCCTGAAGTTTCCAAAGTAGACAACATCTTCTTAGAGGATATTATTATTAAGTTTTATTCCAAAAATGTCGTTCTTGCGGTTACATTTTATTTATCTCTTCATTCATGCCTTATTTTTGACATGAATGGTAATACAATCAAGTAAAAAGAAAAGCAATCAACTGTAAGTCTACGTCTATGGTAGCTCGGGGGACGGCTCGATCACGGGCTCGTGAAAGATGGTCGGGGTCGAGGAGCTGGATGGTCCGGCAGGTGGTGCACTGCGGGAGATCGTCTTGGGCCTCACGGTGGGGATCCGAAGGGGTGTCTTCTTGCGAGGCGGAAGAGGTGCGATCTACTCAATGTCCTTCTTTCATTCTTCAATCTGGTGGCGGAGCTGTGGGTTGGTGGTGACGCGTTGTCGTAAGAGCTCATTCTGGCGCCGTAACTCCTCTGCCTCAGCAGCCAAACGGTGTCCCTGCTGGATACGGCGACGAAGATCTCCGTTCTCGCGGTTCAGATCCTCAGAAGAGTGTCGGTAAAAGCTGATCGTGTCGCGCTGTCCATTGGCGTCCTGTAGTGCCTCGTAATGGAGATCATCCATGGCCTCCAATAAGCGCATGGTATGACCAATCGCAGAATGATGCTGGGAGAGTGTGCTGACGAGGACGCTGTGGGGACTCCCTGGAGTGCGAAGAGGCACGAAGCGGAAGTCCGTGTCGTAGAGCTCACTGTCGTAGATCATCCGGAGCTCAGCGAGGGCCTGGAGGGCAGTGCGCTGACTGGCAACAAAGAAGGTAGGTCCTCCTCCGCGATAGGTGTGAGCTGTCTGAGGGGAGGGCTGGACGACGACGGTGACCTCGCAGAAGCTTTCTTCCTCGTCGGGGAAGACTCCATGGTACATCGGCTCGTGCTCGAATCCGAGGAAACCGACGAGCATGCGCAGTTCGTGGATGAATCCGGCCTCGTCACGGAGAGTCCCGCTCATGGTATGGACCGACATCTACAAAAGAGAGAAAGCTTTTGTGAAAACCTCGGAAGATGAGAGGATAAGTAATTTTTGTAAGAAGATATAGTGAGTATAAGTCCTAAGGTCAGGTCTGTTTGGCTTCCTACAGTCAACCTGGCTCTGATACCATCTTGTCGCGCCCCGATTTAATAAATCAGGACTTTATTGAAATTCCATAGAAAATCAATAAAACAAGACGTTCATCATGCGACCACGTACAATACGGGCAATCATTCACAGTTCGTAGACCGCATTAATACAAAAGTGAAAAAAGGTGAAGAGAAACTAATAAAATAAGGGTCCTAGATGAACGCCTCCTTCTAGTCTCGCCTTGACTGGGTCGCTACTCCAGACCTTCATCCTCCTCGTAGTAGACGAGCTCTGATGGTGTAAGTCAACGGAGTGAGTACAGATGTACTCAGCAAGCCACCGAATGCAAATATAATGCAAGATAATACCAAGGAAGATCGTGGCTAGTTTTGCGGAAGCAGCATAATTGTAAAGCTTTATGTGAGCAATTTATTAGTACGGAAAAGTAAACATGTATATGCATCATCATCTTCTAACTCGAGAGGTACAGTCAGCCCCACCTCGCTCAACAGTCCTTACATGCCATGAATAACTCGACCATTCAAACAATGGTAAACTAACTGCGAGTAGTTACACAACCCGCCCTTGACCGTGGGCTCGGCTTTTCGAAAAGATTAAATTACTCTGATCAGAGATGTACCACTGTACCCACAAGGCACGCACTCATCACTTACACCAAAGTGTAACGAGATGACCCATTTCACGGGAACTCATGCCAAAACCTTCCATATAGTCCTCCCCGACTCAACAGCACCCTCTTATAGGTTTCATATGGTGTCCCGACGCGTCGGAGCCCCACCATACCCCCCCTTGAGCCTCGTCGGTACAAGTCGCCCGCAGGCTTGCCCCTTGCCCCCTCCACTATGGTGCATCGAGTCGGAGCATTCCATACTTCCAGTTAGGACTTACCCATTAGACTTGTGGTTGGTACGGAAGTGCTTTGCAACAGATCCTGCGGACCGGTCCTTATAGTGCCCCGGGTGCGACAAACCAATGCCCGAGCTTGCACCCGGAACCCACCATACTTATAACTTAGCCAACTCCAACAGAGTCCAGAGACGAGAATAACGGGGAAATTCATATACAGAATCCAGCTATCTACGACTCATTCTTTTTATCCTATAGCAGTTGTGCCGGTACATTGGGCACTAGCTAATATAATATTTGAAGAGTGACAAGGAGTTAAGGCTCAATAAGCATGGCTTGGGTTGCACACAAGGACGGGGATCTAATAAATATAAGTGTAGGGCTTGATATTGGACTAATGCAATATTAACCTATGAGTTATAGCGATAATTTATTAAAACATGGGCTCAATAATGATCAAATGTTTCCACAGAGGTGGTCGATGACTTGCCTTGATCAGCAAATGGGGATGGAGGAACCTCGGGGTAGAATTCCGGCTCCTCGACGAACTCGTAGTCTTCTCGATATGGAAAAGAAAAAAATACATTCAATAAACAGATAAAATCCACCCAATAATAAACATACATTGTTGTGGATTTCATTATATTGAACAAAGCTTCATTATTCTGATGTTTGGTGAATAAATAGTAAACTTATATCTCTCAAGGCTTTTCTAATTTATTTTTCTGAATTAATAATTTACACCTAAGGGGTTTTTATTCTTTTATTTGTTAAAAATATTTTGGGTAACAGTAACATACTGTTTTTATGGCATTAATGTGTAGAGCATATTATTCTGGTTCCAACAAAATTTGAATGGTGAAATTTGGAGTTAAAATGAGCAAGTTATGAATTTTCAAAGTTTAAATCAATTTCTCGAATTTTATTTAAACAGAAAATGGGCTTTAGTCCACGGTGAACCAGGCTCACGGTGGACTGGCTACTGTGCGCGTGGACCGGTTGATCCAGAGCCGTCGGATCTGGATCTGGCGGCCAGGCGCGAGGCGGGAGGCTTAAGTGAGATTGAACGGTCAGGATTAAAACGGGCGAAACGGTACGACGTGGACGCACAAGATCGATCCAGGGGGTTATGTGGCGATCGACGGCCGAGAGGCTTCGATACCCCTTTGACTAGATCCGAGGGCCCAGATTAAATCCTGAAGGGATTTAATCCTAGCCCTCCGATCGCGATCATGCGGTCGCGGCGCGATCCGGCATAACACGACGTAAGGGGGCGCGTACCCCCTTCGTCTCCGGCGACGGCGGCCTCGGGTGCGACGACGACGGTGGCGGCGAGTGTCTAGGGACCTGGCTAATGGCAAAAATGGAACGAGGAGGGATGGCGGTCATGACCGTACCTTCGATGGTGAAGATGGACGAAGGATGGTGGCCGGCGGCGAGAGTAGACGGCGAGGTCTTCACGGGTGGTCGACGGCGACGATGATCCGGCGGCGTTCTTGGCCAACGGAGGGGTGGGCGAGGACGAGCGGTCGTCGACGGTCACTCTGGTGGCGGTGGCTAGGACAATGGGGGCCGGGATCGACGGCGATGGACTCGCTGGAGTTGGGACAGAGAGGGAGCCCGAAAAATGGGAAATGGCGCTCGGCTCGGGATGCTACGGTGTGGGTAGACGGCGGCGATCACAGGGGAATTTATAGGGGGTCACCGGCGTCCAGATGGCAAGGAACCGAAAGGTTCCCGTGAGCTCCGGCGAGGACTTTCCAAAAGCTTCGGATTTGCTTCCTTTCTCGCGAAACCGCGTCGGCTATGGAAGGAAAGGGGGCGGTGGCGTGCGGGTAAGGTGATCCGAGGGTGATCCGGGCGATCGCGGGCGGCCGGCGGCGAGAAACAGAAGGTGATCACTGGGAGAAAGGAAGGGGGCGATCCCCTTCCATGGAGAAGATGAATCTGACAGGTGGCCCCCACCTGTCAGTGGGTGAACCAAAAAGGAAGGGAGCCGACAGATGGGCCATGTTGGTCAGAGGGCGGAGGCGAGCGCCTGTGGCTGCCATGTGGGGCCGGGGCGAGCGCGGGCGGGAGAGAGAGGGGGAACGCGCCGACAGGCGGGTCCCACATGTCAGTGGCTCATGGCTTGGATTGGGCCGGGCTCGGGTGCTTTGAGGGTTGAGGCCCGTTAAGCATTTTTAATTCTTTTCTGATTTAAAATAAATCCAGTAATTCATATATTTGATTAAGGGTTGAATCACTGTTGGTAAAAATTTGTAAAAATTCCTAAAATTATGTTTTGGTCTCTAGTGCATCTCATAAAATTTTCAAGTCCATATTTTGAGTATTTCTCCCTGTTTGGCTTTATTTGTGTTCTTTTACGATTTTTCTTTAATAAATAAATCCAGAAATGATTTAAATAATAATTTTCTTTTATTTTATTTGTTTTTATTTCTTGGGATGTTACAGCTCTCCGCCGTCGTCGCTGTTGACTATTTCTCCTAGTGGGTCGAAGCCGAACCATTGACTTCCATCACCTCTCGAAGTGTCCAGAAATTCTTTTAGCAGAGCATAGTCTGCCGCTTCGGAGTGCCCAAGTAGCTCACGCTAGACAATGGCACCCAATTCGACGCTGGGGCTTTCAAAGCATTCTGCGAAGAATTGGGAGTCTAGCTGTGTTTCGCAGTGGTGCGGCATCCCTAATCAAATGGGGCTGTCGAGCGGGCTAATGGGCAAATTCTCCCCGGCCTCAACAAACGCATCGTGGGCTTAGCTAAGGGATTGTGGCCTGAAGAGCTACCCAAGATCTTGTGGTCCATTCGGACCACCCCTTCCCGAGCTACCGGGTTCACCCTGTTTTGGCTCCTATTTTGTGACGAAGCAATGACCCCGACAGAACTTCGAGCTGGTTCGCTGCGAGTCACAACGTCCGAGAGCGATCAAGAACGCGCCGTCTCCCTCGACCTTACGGAGGAAACATGGCTCTGAGCTGTCGCCAACCTCTGGCAGTACCAGAAGCGGACAAAGGCGTGGTACGACCCCAAGGTCAAGCGCAACGAGTTCTAGCCAGGGCACCTTGTCCTGCGCGCAGTGGCTGCCTCGACGAAGCTAGGCAAGAAGTGGGAAGGCCCGTACATTGTGAACGGCTCCAGGCGGCCCGGGTCCTACCGTCTGGCTACTTTAGAAGGCGAGGACCTGAAGCATACTTGGCACGACGAGCACTTGAAGCGCTATTTTGCATAATTTCATAAGTGTCTCCCCGTGATGGCCGATGCCGGCTGCCGTTGTATCCAACTTCCAATTCAATAATAATATCGGGCGAATGTTTTCGACCAAAGTGAACGCACTTCGGTACCTAAGCGTCGTTTCACCAAGCAAATCGGGTTCCGAGCTCAGGCTCGACGCGCCCTCTACTCGGGTTTCGAGCTCTGACTCGACGCACCCTCGATTCGGGTTCCGAGCTCTGGCTCGACGCGCCCTCGATTCGGGTTCTTAGCTCCGGCTAGATGCGCCCTCGATTCGGTTTCCGAGCTTCGGCTCGACGCGCCCTCGATTCGGGTTCCGAGCTCCGGCTCGACGCATCCTCGATTCGGGTTCTGAGCTCCTGCTCGACGAGCCCTCGATTTGGGTTCCGAGCTCCGGCTCGATGCACCCTCGATTCGGGTTCCGAGCTCCTGCTCGACGCGCCCTCGATTCGGGTTCCGAGCTCTGGCTCAACGCACCCTCGCTTTGGGTTCCGAGCTCTAGCTCAACGCACCATCGATTCAGGTTCTGGGCTCTAGCTCAATGCGCCCTTGATTCTGGTTCCGAGCTCCGGCTCGATGCACCCTCGATTTGGGTTCTGGGCTCCAGCTCGACGTGCCCTCGATTTGGGTTCCGAGCTCCGGCTAGACATGCCCTTGATTCGAGTTCTAGGCTCCAGCTCGATGCGCCCTCGATTCGGGTTCCGAGCTCCGGCTCGACGCACCCTCGTTTCAGGTTCCGAGCTCCGGCTCGACGCACCCTCGATTCGGGTTCTGAGCTCCAGCTCGGCGCACCCTCGATTCGAGTTCGGGGTTGTAGCTCGATGCGCCCTTGATTTGGGTTCCGAGCTCCGGCTCAACGCACCCTCGATTCGGGTTCCGGGCTCCAGCTCGACGCGCCCTCGATTTGGGTTCCGAGCTCCGGCTCGACGCACCCTTGATTCAGGTTCCGGGCTCCAGCTCGACGCCCCCTCGACTCGGGTTCCGAGCTCCATCTCGGTGCACCCGCTCGTTGCACCCTCTACTCGGGTTCCGGTATCCGGTTCGACACAACCCTAGTTCTTCTGCCTTCCTTACTACTGTTCACGCCCAGTTGACAAGTCGTCTGCCCGGAACCGGAAGCCTCTTTGGTCCGGGCAGTCACCTGGGCCGGAGCCCGCCCTCGTCTGGGACTCCAGCGCTGCGCGTTTAGACTTCTCCTTCGTCTTCTGCCTCTTCTCTTCTTTCCTTTGGGCACGGAAGGTCTTTTGATCTCCCTGCAATTGAGCCCAACCGCGCAAACCTTCGCCCCCGGACGGTGTTTCGTTCGGACCAACTTCCGCGTCGGACCAATCCACCGGTTCAGGCGATGAAGACGGAGCTCGAGGCTCTCTCTCTTCTTCCTTAATTGAACTCTGAACCTCTTGAAGAACCTCGGGATCTACATGTCCATTGCTGCCTCGGGGAATGATGAAACATGCGGGCCGAATAGCTCTAAGGACTTCAAGAATAGCCCTTCGGTGCCAAAGGGCTCCGTCAGGTTCGAGGACCTTAGTGTCGCAATCATGAGCGGAACGAACGCCCTGAATAATTTCCGATAAGCAATTACCCTTTATTAATACATTAGCAAGTTTCTAATCTATTACAGAAGTTGTGGTACGAAGGCCCTAAGGAGACTACACCTTCGGGTCCGGTTGGCACACCGCGGCTGGGGGCTTCGAAGGGGCCAGAGGTTCACTCGAGCGGAGGGCCTCGTCCAACCAGGCCTTGACCGCGTTGGGGCCCTCGGCTTGCCAAGTCGCCTGGAGGACTGTCCAGGACTGAGCTACCACCGGGCTCGGAGATAGAAGGTGGCTCCCCCCGAAGGCGACGAGGTGAGAACTTGAAGCCGAAGGGAGGGGGCTGCCGGACACCTCCAGGTGCCGGAGGATCCCGAGCGCAGCTACCTGGGCCGATACCTCACCGTACTTTGACACGGTGAGGCCTATCTGCCGGACGGCGGCCTGGACGAACTTTAGCCGGCGGCTAAGGGGCTCCCGGGTGACGTCAAAAGCCGTACAACCAGTGCTATAGCGCGCCAGTGCCCTCCGGAGAGACACTACGGTGTCGGCCACCGTCTTTTCTCCCTCGGCTAGCGCCTCGGTCACCTCCTCGTTCCGAGCCAGGAGGTCCGCCTCGGTCCGCTCAAGCTGGAGCACTCGGGCTTCAAGGGCCTCTGCGCGCGGCTGCTGCCTTCTGGAGTTCATCCATCTCCGAGACCTGAGCCTGAAGCGCGAAGACTTCTCCTTCGAGCCGGTCCGCCTCCTCATCTCGGGACCGAAGCCCCTCCACCTCGGCGGCCTGGGCCTAAAAGGCGTTGACCTCCGCCTCGAGCTTGTCCGCTTGAGCAGCCCGCACTCAGAGCCCCTCCAGTTCAGCAACTCTGGCCTTGAGGGTGTCGACTTCCGCCATTTGGGCCTCAAGCGCCTCGACTCTGGCAGCCCGAGGGAGAAGATCTTCGATCTCGGCCGCCTGCTCGTGGACCAACCTTTTGGCAGTGTCTGCTCGCCTGGAGAGCTTCGAAGTGCTACTATCGCGGCGGCGGCGTTCGGAGAGCAGGGACAGCAGCGAGCCCTGCGCCAGCACGACTACCTGTACACGAAACGGCGAGTCAGGGAAGGGGACTAGGGGCTTGCCGAAGGGCGCTCCGAGGAAATACCTGGCCCGCGGCGCTCTCGATAGCTTCACACAGCCATCCACATACACAGCAGCAAAACATCCACATATCCACATACACATCCACAAAAGCAACACATCAACACAACAACAACCGATCTCATCAATTTACAAATTTACAAAGTTTACATTTCATCACACATCAAGTTTAAAAAGTTTACATCTATCAAAATTTCAAAATTAACCATTGTTTCACAAATACATGCTCATGCTCATGCATCTTTTCTTTGCTTCTCATCAGCTTCAAAATTTTTAGCGATTTGTTGTTTCTTGCCTTTTTGTTCTTCTGGTCTAATCATACAAAGTTGGATGTTTGGCCACTTCACCCTCAGGATCAAAGAATACTCCATGCTCACGAAGAACTTCATGCACCGTGAAGTGGCACATCCTTGATACTATTCCATACATTTTTGATTCTGAGAGTTGGCTCTTCTCGACAATGGTTGATGGACCTGACGCCTACATACATAACATATAAGTACATACGTTGCAAGTTATATTAAATTAACACACAATAAATCAACTTACTTCTTTACTGAGGTCGGAGACTGTCCGCGCAAATTTTCCTAACCATTGCTCATGAAATCACACGTGTAGTACCCGCAATGCACCGAACCAAGAGGTTGTTTGTGACACTTCGAAATAGACAAAGTTACAATGGTATATAGTTTGGCTTTATCAATTGGATTAAGAAATTTCAAAATATAATATTACCGGATAGTTGGTTCTGATAAGCATATCTTTCGGCCTCTATGGATCATGTGGGCCACCTAACCTTTCCACGTAGTATTTGTATGCACTCTGAATAACATTTAATATATCTTGATAATCTTTTTTGGATTTATCGAGAGAGTCGAGCACATAAACCCTTGAGTCTTTCGGGTATACCAGAAGTGCAATCCAATGATCACTATCGAATGAAGTAATATATGATTATGTAAGTTTCATAATCGATAAAACGTGATTAAGTGGATATAGTGGGTATACTTACTTAAAATTATATGCCCCACTTATCATTTCTCTGTCACTCCATTTATACATGCATTGCGCAATATACAACACGGCACAATTCCTTTTATTCTTCTTATGTGCGTCTTGGTCTTTATTGAACATCTTTTTTTGAAATTTTTTCTGACCCGCAGTCCAGTACTTGTCATTGTCCTGGTTTAGTACCGGGTTCAGTGTACTTTGACTTATCAATGATGGGTTCAAGTACCCATATTTATTAGGAGTGTCACAACATGAATTCAAACTGCATATGTTATGAAACAATAGTCAATATAAGACATGATTAATTTTTGCTTTGTATTGACAAAGTATAAAGTACTTACAGGCACCAGAGTATCATGTTTGTGATGTCGATTCGCTTCAAACGGAACATCCGATGGAAATCGTCGAAAAATAGTGCAAGAGTAAACTCTGGGCAGTTGAATATTTCTTTTGGAACCTTCACTTCTATGTGTGTAACACCTAAGGAAGGCGCTTTGAGGTACCAGTCATGAAATGATCCCATCTCCCAAGGCATACTCTTAAGTACTCGTTGGGGTAATAATGGTTTGCCTGGTTCGTATTCAATATAATCCTCGTCTCTGTAGGTCCATTTATCAACAGAAAGTGAGGCCTCCTGCTTTTGTACTGGAGCCTTTATGGGAGCCTCTACGAGCGTAGAACGTGTTTGCCCCACAGTACTAAAAAATTTAAGCATTTCAGATTTAGGCACAGAACACTGCCCAACTTGAACAATTGTCTTGTGGATTGCTGGCTTTGGGCGTGCATCTTGTTTTTAGGCTCGGCCACTGACACTTGAGGCTCGGCCGGAACTGGCTCTGGCATTTGATCTGGCTCTGGCACTTTTGTGTTGGGCTCATCAGTGGGCTCAAGCACTGGCACTGGCTCTGTCACTTGAGGATTAGGCTCAGTCACTTTTGATTCTGTCACTTCTGCCACTTTATCGGGCACTGGCTCTTCCTCTGCCTCTTCCTATATCTCACGCTCATCAACATTTTATAAAGATCCTATATTTTGCACATCCTGAGATGAAAGATATGTGGGGGATTGTGATGAGACAATAGGTGATTTACTCTGAGAACTTGTCTGCAGTAATTTGATATCTCGGCTCGCCCATAGTACAAAGTTATTCAGAGTATCTCCGATTGTCTCAATCCCCTCATCATGCATTGGAAGATCCAAGGGGTCATTAATAAATCTGTCGTTGGTGATCTCATTGACCTGGACCTTGGTATCCTCAGGAGGAATAGGCCGATTGTGAAATAAATCCCCAGGCATAGCAATGCCTCGTGCAGCCTCTTGGGAATGCCCTTTGCGCCCTATCGGTACATGCAAGCTGCATGGTGTGTCCTCTTTAATATAATTTACAGGAAATTTGTCTTGTACTGAGCCAACACTGCTGGGTACGTTGAGTCGTACCTCTGGCACAATTATTTGTCCCACTGCAGCCTGCATTATGTTTGGATTCTCATTAATAAATTCAAAAAAGTGTCGCTCCCATCTGCATGGCGCTCTACGGCGTCGTCTATGCGTGCTTGACGCTTCTTGTATGTGGCACCCTCTTGTTTCTTGAAAGTATTTTTCCAGGGTGCTATAGAAGAGACACCTCAGGTGCGCCCTCGATGTTCCATGTTTCCGAGAGCAGATGTAAGCTGGTCATTACATCCCTCGGGCTTGAACTTTCCAGTCTTCTCCAACTCAGCGATTTTCTGTGCTTTCTGGAATACTTCACTAGTTCGTGAGTCGGGTGTTTTTTTTAGCTCGACCTAGGAGCCATCTCTTAGTGCTTTGATCAGCACCTGAAAACTGTTCAGGTAACCCAGCCGCACGGTCCTCCTCCTCCTTTCTACTCCACTCATCCTCCTTGGCCTTATATCCACCTGGCCCAAGTTTATGTGGGAACTTATTCTTCTTATTAAGTTCTTTGAACATGATGCTCTCTTGTTTGGCTTCTTCCGAGCAATGCTGCATTTTGAATTCGTTCCATTCATTTGGCATTATAAAGCCGTAGTCGTTGAGCGGCGACTCATCTTTCTGAAGGTATTGTGTGTTCAGTTTAGTCCTAAATGTACGGAGAGCCTTCCCGATAGTGTTCAATGTGGCAGCTATAGCGTCTTCTAAGCGGTCTTCCGGGAATTTATAATGCGTTTTTATATGCTGCCACAATTCGTTCTTTGTAGCTTCAGGGACACTCTTCCAATTTTTCCAAACTATCTTACATCGCTCCCTGGCGAGACATCCACAGTCGTTACACCACTTAGCTGTGATTTCTTTTGGCTTCTTTGGAGCCCCATCAACATGCACTTCTTCAACCTCATAGATAGCTGTATGCAGCTTGTTCTTCTCCCGTTTCCCTCTCCTCTTCGCATTTGCAGAGGATGTTGTGGCAGCGGGCTCAACATCTATCCGCTCAGCTGACTCAATAGCTGGGACAATAGTTGTTCTTTTCTCGACTTGGAATAATCGACGCTTGCTTCCTCGCTTTGGACGATCCTACGATGATAGACAATGTGAGCTTCAGGAATGTAATCCTCATCGGCGTCTTCTCTCGTTCTCTTCTTCCTAGGCTCCATTGGATGTTCATTCTCCGTAGAGTGGTAAGAAGATTCGCTATCGGAGGATCCTTCAGATGAACCCTCTTTATTTGCTTTTGCGGGAGACTCGTAGATGAGCTCCTCGATGGAACGTACTTCTTCCGCCATAGATAAACTATTCATGGTTAAGAGGCTAATGTATCAGAATTTTTGTTATGCAAAAAAGGTCTGCTGTCATATTTTCATAGTTAAGAGGCTATTACTTCCGAAGCCACTATACTAATCCTAAAGTTAGGAGATTGTGTTGTTCTCTCTCTCTAGTGTTGTTGAGGCCTCAGCATATTTTGTGTTGTTTTTCAAAATGTTCATGGCTGCCATGGAACCATGTGCACATCCATTCCCTGTCAGTAACACGAGAAAGAAGAAGCTGTTGATGGGATTGGACGTTTCACATGGCTTGATGACATACATGAGATAACTCATTAACAATTTGCATCATAGGACTCTAAAATGAATTGCGGAATCTAATGTTGGTCTTCAGCCGGATGAACTTGAGGATTAGTATAGTAGCCTTAGAAGTAATAGCAGTAGTAAACTGATCACAATGTCAAAGGTGGAAAATGTATGAAAAGTCTTCTTGGCTACAGTAGTGAGCTATTACTTCCGAAGCCACTATATTAATCCTCAAGTTAGGAGATTGTGTTGTTCTCTCTCTAGTGTTGTTGAGGCCTCAGCATATTTTGTGTTGTATTTCAAAATGTTCATGGCTGCCATGGAACCATGAGCACATCCATTCCCTGTCAGCAACACGAGAAAGAAGAAGTTGTTGACGGGAATGGATGTGTCCCATGGCTTGATGACATACATGAGATAACTCATTAACAATTTGCATCATAGGCCTCTAAAAGGAATTGCGGAATCTAATGTTGGTCTTCAGTCGGATGAACTTGAGGATTAGTATAGTAGCCTTAGAAGTAATAGCAGTAGTAAACTGATCACAATGTCAAAGGTGGGAAATGTATGAAAAGTCTTCTTGGCTACAGTAGTCAGCTATTACTTCCGAAGCCACTATATTAATCCTCAAGTTAGGAGATTGTGTTGTTCTCTCTCTCTAGTGTTGTTGAGGCATCAACATATTTTGTGTTGTATTTCAAAATGTTCATGGCTGCCATGGAACCATGAGCACATCCATTCCCTGTCAGCAACACGAGAAAGAAGAAGCTGTTGACGGGAATGGACGTGTCACACGGCTTGATGACATACATGAGATAACTCATTAACAATTTGCATCATAGGCCTCTAAAAGGAATTGCAGAATCTAATGTTGGTCTTCAGCCGGATGAACTTGAGGATTAGTATAGTAGCCTTAGAAATAATAGCAGTAGTAAACTGATCACTGTATCAAAGGTGGGAAAAGTATGAAAACTCTTCTTGGCTACAGTAGTCAGCTATTACTTCTGAAGCTACTATATTAATCTTCAAGTTAGGAGATTGTGTTGTTCTCTCTCTTGTGTTGTTGAGGCCTCAGCATATTTTGTGTTGTTTTTCAAATATGTTCATGGCTGCCATGGAATCGTGAGCACATCCATTCCCTGTCAGCAACACGAGAAAGAAGAAGTTGTTGACAGGAATGGATGTGTCCCACGGTTTGATAACATACATGAGATAACTCAATTACTATTTGCATCATAGGCCTCTAAAAGTTGTTATAAAAAAGTGGTAATGTGGTATGCAATATTTCTCACGGCATAACTTAGATATAGAAGACTTCACCCAAAATTAGACTAATATATATTGGGTGAATGGTACATTTCCATTAATCAATGCCAAAATAGGTGTAACAAAGTAGTATATATAGTGGTTCTACAAATGATAACTATCCACAAATGTAAGAGCATCTCCATTGTATATAAATTGATTAAATATAGCTCCATTTGAATAGCAATTCACATTTAGAAAGTACAATGGAGATGCTCTAAGGACAATAAACCCTAGAAACCTAACTCAGCTTGTGTTGGCCTACCTCTCTCAAGAATACACTCAAGAACATAAGAACACTCACACTCAACTAACAACAAGAAGATGAACAAAAACATCAATTTATTTCATACATCAATAGTTCACAAGCATTTTATCAAATGCTTGTCATGCACAAATATCTTACATATATTTCATCAAGCACATCATGTACAAGCCCATTTCAAAACTCACAATTCAATTAGGAAAATCACCATACATAAGGCATTGACATTTTATCAAACAAGTGATGAGGAGGAATGAAACTAATTATCTAATTACCTGTCGGCAACGGGCTGGGCTCCGGTGGTGGCGGCGGACTCCGGGGCGGCGACGGGGATGGCGCACGGTGAAGGGCTCTGGGGGCGGTGGCGGGCTCCAACGGTGGCGACGGGCCGGCTCCAGTGACGGCGAAGGGAAACGGTAGCGACGGCGGTCTCCGGTGGCGGCAGTGGTCTCCAGGGCTCTGGGGGGCGGTGGCAGGCTCCGACGGTGGCGACGGGCCGGCTCCGATGACGACGCTAGGAAACGGTGGCGGCGGCGGTCTTCAGTGGCGGCGGTGGTCTCTGGGGCGGTGACGGGGACGACACACGGTGAAGGGCTTTGTGGGGCGGTGGCAGGCTCCGACGGTGGTGACGGGCCAGCTCCGGTGACGGCGCCGGGAAACGGTGGTGGCAATGGTCTCCGAGGGCGGCTGCGGTCTCCGAGGTTGGCGGCGGTCTCCGGTGGCGGTGGCAATCTTTGAGGGGGACAGTGGGAGTTTGATTTGCAAATGAACTAGGGTTTAGTCTGGGCGGGAGCGAAAAACTATATATTACCAGTAGTAGTGGCGGGCATGCGCTGACGTCAGCATGCCCGCCACTGATATTTCTCGTAGTAGTGGCGGGCGAAGACTTAGTAGTGGCGGGCCGCTGACGTCACCGACCGCCACTACTAGGGTTTAGTCTGGACGGGTTGCAAAAACTATATATTACCAATATAGTAGTGGTGGGCACACGCTGACGTCAGCATGCCCGCAACTGATATTTCTCGTAGTAGTGGCGGGCGAAGACTTAGTAGTAGCGGGCCGCTAACGTCACCGACCGCCACTACTAATATGGGTAGTAGGGATTATCTAGCATACGCTGCCTACCTTGTCGAGCAAGACTTTGTAGCGTAGTGGTGAGGGGAGTTGCTTTGGTGCCATGCGGTTCGAGGTTCGAACCTTGCTGCCGGCAGGCGGTTTGAGGTTCGAACCTTGCTGCTAGCATCGAAACATTTTTTTTTCATTTCTGTTCTAATTTTCATGACTTTTTTATTGATGTTTAAATTCTAGTTTGAACTTGATTTTTTTTAACAATAAAAATACATCATAACTTATCAAATTAAAAAATTGGTATTTTTCTGCCTCACTTTACTTTTTTTTATTTTATTAAGAAACCTGAGATTCTCCGGGGATGCATTAGGGTTTAGAGATGAAATGATTGAGGTTTGAAAGCAAAATCTATAGTTGATTCTTCCTTTGAAATTGAAACTTTTTGTACAATAAAAATACAACACCAATATTCTAATTGCAAAAATTGGTATTTTTCTTCCTCAGTTTACTGTTTTTATTTCATTAAGTGTGTTTTTATGATCAAAGTCAAAATAAGTTCAATTTAAACTACAAGACATGAAATAATTCACCAAAATTTATAGAAAAACCATATTCATGATTTTGACTCTATAATTAGTTATTATCCAATAAATTTAAAACCATCATAAAAAATGTAGGTTTCCACAACACTCGATCAACAACTTGTATTTTTATAGTTTTTTAATCCTCAAAAAATAAAATAAAGTCTAAAAAAGATGAGACTTGTCATGTTGTTATGATATGATCGATCCATAGATGTTGTCATAAAAAATAAAATTGTTTCGAGAAAATAATCATGTAGGGCGTTAAGAAACCTAAGATTCTCCCGGGATGAATTAGGGTTTAGAGATGAAATGACTCAGGTTTGAAAGCAAAACCTATAGTTGATTCTTCCATTGAACTTGAAACTTTCTGTACAATAAAAATACAACACCAATATTCTAATTGCAAAAATTGGTATTTTTCATTAATCGAAATTGGTATTTAAATGCCAAAAAGTCCACGTAGAGGTAGGGATTATCTAGCATACACTGCATACATTGTCGAGAAAGACTTTGTAGCGCAGTGGTGCGAGGGGTGCTTTGGTGCCATGCGGTTCGAGGTTCGAACCTTGCTGTCGGCAAGCGGTTTGAGGTTTGAACCTTGCTGCTGGCGCCAAAACAACATTTTTTTTCTGTTTTGTACTTTTTTAAATTTTCAGCACTTTGTACTTTTAATTCTGTTTGAACTTGAATTTTTTTTAACAATAAAAATACATCATAACTTATCAAATTTAAAAAGTTGGTATTTTTCTGCCTCGGTCTACGTCACTCGACTTAGTGGTGGCGGGCCAATGATGTCAGCATGCCCGCCACTGATGACACGTGCCCGCTACTACTAATATGGGTAGTAGGGATTATCTAGTAATAATACACTTCCTATAATGTCGATAAACACTTAGTAGCGTGGTGGTGCGGGGGTTGCTTTGGTGTCATGCGGTTTGAGGTTCGAATCTCGCTGCCAGCAGGCGGTTTGAAGTTTGAACCTTGCTGTTGGCCCCAAACATTTTTTTCATTTCTGTTCTAATTCTCAGCATGTTTTTATTGATGTTTAAATCTTCATTTGAACTTGAATTTTTTTAACAATAAAAATACATCATAACTTATAAATTTTTAAAAAATGGCATTTTCTGCCATGGTTTACGTTAGACGTGTATTAAAAAAATTGGTATTTTTCTTTCTCACTTTACTGTTTTTATTTCACTAAGTGTGTTTTTACGATCAAAGTCAAAATAAGTTAAATTTGAACTACAATACATGTATGTTTATAGTTTTTTAATCCTCAAAAAATCAAATAAAGTCTAAAAAGACAAGACTTGTCATGTTGTTACGATATAATCGAGACTTTGTAGCGCGGTGGTGCGGGGGCTCGCTTGACACATCACGTTTATTTGAAAGCAAGTAAACAAACACAAGTCCAGGCTGGGGAAACCAGCTTACACATCGAAACGCATTACTGGTCAAACCCAGAAGAAAGATATGGTTTGGAGCTTCTTCTTCTTCCTCGGCACAAACCCAACCTATTTCTGGTTAAACAGATTAAAAGCCTCAAATTTCCAATCCTCAACCAACTCGGCATCATCAGGTAGTCTGAACTGCTCTCCATGTTCTGAACAAGAAAATACACGCGGCGGCGATAGTGAGAACAACTTATGAATGATTGAATTAGCTGATAAAAATATAAAATTTGCATAAAAAGAGGATCTTGCCTCCTTCCTCCTCTTGCTGCCGCATTGCTCTACATGCTTCCCTTTTCCACCGCTAGCCTCAGCATGTTTCCCTCTGGCACCGGTTGTCTCATCATTCTTCCGTCTGCCAACACTTACCCTATCTGGTTGCGGCGATCGCGAGTCCTCCTCCGAGTCGGAGTCCATTATGAGAATCACTTTCTTCGCCAAACAACTGCAAACTATACCATGTACCTTATGTTTACCGCATTTGCAAACCTCACACACGCCACTTGATGTAGAGTCTGAGGATCCACTGTTTGGTTCAATCTTAGGAGGAGCCATCGTGAACCGACGAGGAGGGCACTGTCGTCGAGGTTGGGGGTCGGGAATGGCTAGTGGGAAATTTGTGGGCAACATATATACTTTGGTTAATTAATCTCGTGAATATATGGCAACATATATGCATCTGCAATTTTTTTGTCACATTGATATAACATTAAAAAACCCTAAGCTAGTAATATTATAGTACATTAAAAAACATTATTGTTATAGTGGAAATTTTTTTCTCAGAAATTTTTTATAGTACATTAAAAAACATTATTGTTATAGTGCATTCTACTAGTAATATTATACTAAATTATATTACCATGCATAAATTAATATAACAATTAGAAATAATTTTAACCCTAAGCTTGAATAAAATAAGACCAAAGATAGGTTAATAATTATTTACTGACCGGCGGTGACGGGCGGCGCCGACGGGCTCCGAGGATGGCAGCGACGGGAGGAGGGGGGCGACACGGGAGTTTAGGGTTTATAAAATGAAACTAGGTTTTCGGACGGCGGGAGTGGAAAGTATATAGGTGTATTAGCAGTAGCGGGCATGCTGACGTCATCCTGCCCGTTACTGCTATTTTCTCTTAGTAGTGGCGGGCGATGATGTCACCAGCCCGCCACTACTAATAGAGGTAGGGATTATATATCTAGTATATAATACACTTCCTACAATGTCGAGAAATACTTAGTAGCGCAGTGGTGCTGGGGGCTCACTTGGGGCCATGCGGTTCGAGGTTCGAACCTCGCTGCCGGCAGGCGGTTTGAGATTTGAACCTTGCTGTTGGCCCCAAACAATAAAAATTTTAAAAACTTTTCTATTGATGTTTAATTAAATCCTCATTTGATCTTGAACATGTTTTAACAATAAATGACATAATTGATTTTACAAATACGCACACTAAACATAAATGATCTAGCCTTGCACTAATTTTCCATCGCCATTGGTGCTTAGATAAGGAATCACACTGCCAAATGACAGTTTTGCTTCAACCACATTGATCCTTGATATGTCAACGAAAAACGGCACCTCATCAAACTGATTGTATTCTTCTTCGTCTTCGACTCCATCAACTCCAACAATTCTTTGTTTTCCTGGAGCAACGATGTATTTTTTTCTCATCTTTAGGATCAAGTATGTAAAATACTTGTGCCACGGATTGAGCGAGTATCCAAGGGTCATGTTTATAAGCCACCTTATTAAGGTCAACTATCGTAAACCCGTAATCATCCACCTCCACACCTTCTGGAGGTCTGACCTACTGGCACTTAAATACAGGGATTTCTATAGAGTTCCCGTAGTTAAGTTCCCATATTTCTTCGATGTATCCATAGTAAGCATTTTTTTGTCCAGTGCTATCTTTTGCTTCTCCTCTGACACCACTATTTTGGCGCTGACTCTTTTGATCCTTTGCTTTGGTATAGAATGTGAAACCATTGATGTCATACGCTTGCCATGTTTTAACCATGCTCAATGGACCGTAAGACAATTTATTTATCATCATCTCTTCATCGGTTTCTCCAATCGAAAGGTTTAGATCCCTCAGCCATGATGTGAAATGAATTTTGTGTTCTTTCATAATCCATTGTTCATCGTGATCTTCATTCTTTTCACGAAGCTCTTGCAGGTGTTGTTCAACATATGGTCTCATAATCGCCAACTAATGCATTACACTATAATGTGATTCTCTTATTGTTTGGTAACTATTGTCTCGTATGATTTTCCTGCCTTTAGTTCCTTTACCGGTGAGTCTTCCATGGTGCTGGGACACGGGAACTCCTATTGGTCTTCCATCTCTTATGTAATCTGCGTAGCACTCAATGACTTCCTCAGTCGTGTAGCCCTCTATCATGGAACCCTCTGGATAAGCACGATTTCGTACGTAACCCTTGAAGATAACCATTAGACGCTCGTACGCATACATATTGTGCAGGTACGTTGGACCGAGAACACAGATTTGGTCTGCTATATGTATCATATAGTGCTCCATAATATCAAAATATGAAGGAGGAAAGCACATCTCAAGCTGACACATAGTCTCCCTCATTTGTTTACGTAATTCATTTAACTCTTTAGTGTCGATCACCTTCTTTGATATGGCATTGAAGAAGTGACACATGCGTGTTATCACCATCTTCAGAAATGAATGTTTGATTCCTCTTACTGCGATGGCGAGGAATAGCCCAAGCATAACATCACAATCATGAGTGTTGTTGGTGCGACGGATCGAACCAGTAGGTTTTCTTAGTGGAAAATGGGAGTAGTGTATTCAATGCCTTCTTGAGCCTGTCCCTTGCAACAGTGGTTGGGGGTATTTATAAGGCGCCCCGTCCAGAGGCCTAAGCGCCTCTGGAACGCCGACGACTACCCGGCCGACCGCCGGTCAATAGTACAGGCAAAACGGACTATATACAGTACAGACAAGAAGATTCGACTCTGACAGCGTATCAGCCGTGTCGGACGCTGCCTGCGCCGCCCGACACGGGCCAGAGGATCGCGATCCTGTCCCCCTGTATGTCAGCCTCGTCCTTTTCCCGCCAATGCTCTCTTCGGGTTTGCTACTGCGGCCGAGGGAAAGACCCTTGGCGATTCCTTCCCGGAAGGCGGTCTCCGATGACCTTCTTCCGAAGGACTGCCTCCGGCAGCCTCCTCCCAAAGGGTGGCCTCCGGCAGCCTTCTCCCGGAAGGCGGCCCCCGGCAGCCTTCTCCCGGGGGGCGGCCTCCGGCAGTCTTCTCCCGGAGGGCGGCCTCCGGTAGCCTTCTCCCGGGGGGCGGCCTCCGGCAGCCTTCTCCCGGAGGGCGGCCTCCGGCAGCCCTCTCCCGGAGGGCGGTCTCCGGTATTCTTGGCTTCAAATCTCTAGGCGGTGGGCCCCCCGGCCATCGGGATTATCTCCCCCAACAGTAGCCCCTCGCTTCTTTCCTCTCGGGGGCCCTGCGTTGAGAGAGGGTGGAAGCGCACATGATAATTCCGATAACCTTCATGAGGACGAAACTTACATTGAGGTGCTGAGCTTGGCCAGAGTGCGACTCCCTTCGACGGACGTGGAGGGACTCCGGGACGGGCAAGTGCGGCCGGACCGGAGGTGGGGGTCCACTTGAAATCCTGCAATAAGAGGAGGTGGAAGCGCACAAGATAATCTTGATAATTCTCACTGGCGCGTACCTTGCTTTGAGGTGCCGAATCCGCCGCGGCGCGGAGGGGCGCCGGGGTGAGGAGGCGAGAGGCCAGGGGGCTCCGATTCCGAGGTGCCGGACGGGCGCCGCCGGAAGTAATTAATGCACGCGTGGATGGCATCGAGGAGGCGGCCGCTGGGAGGAGATACGCGGACTCCTTCCCGGCGAAGGCCACCAACGAGAGGTGGTATTCGAAGTGGGTGAACCGGTGGTTCTACGTCCGCGTAGGGCTCGCCTCCGGCTTGGCCGGGATCCCACGCCATATCTTGTTCCGGAGAGAGGCGCGCATCGAGGCCAACGCCGGGACGATTTCCGTGAGGGTGCAACTTCTCCAGATCGTCGCCCGCCGGATGAGAATGCGGGACTTGGCGGAGGAGTTCGTGGCCCTTGAGATCCCTCCGCTGAAGGAGGAGTGGCCCGCCTCGCTCCGGAGCAGCCGAGACGAATCGATGCCTTCGGAGCTCTCCCGCCGGCTCGGTAAGTGCCACTTCTTGGTTGCTTCTGTCCTTGCTTTTCCTACTCGAGGAGTACCCCGGTCCTGACGAAGAGATGCAGGATCGCTCGTCGCCCGGACGCCCGAGGAAGTCACCCGTATGGCGGAGAGGATTCTCGGGGTCCCAACCGCAGCCGAACGGGCCCGCCGGCTGGAGCTGGTGGGCTCATGGGAGCGCGTCAACAGGGTGTGGGGGCGCTCGAGCTCACGCCCCCGCCCCTTCCGGAGGGCGAGGTCCTTCGGAACGTCTCGAAAAGGAAGGCGAGCGACGCCGACGGTGGCCTTTCTCCGGGCCGCTCGAAGAAGAAGAGGATAGTGAAGGGGCCGAGGCATATGTCTCCGGGACCTTCTTCGACCTCTCACTCCGAAGGAGGGGGCTCCAGCGAGGGGGCCCAATCAGAGTCGGGAGAACCTCCGGCGATCCCGGTTCCGACCCCGCCGGTCCGGCCGGACGCCAGAAGAAGTGAAGACGCTCCACCTCGCGTGAACCCAACAGAGCCCGCGCCGGGGGCCGGACAAGGGGTGCGTACCGCCGAAGCGATGCCTCGCCCCGGAACCGCTTCCTCGCCTGCCCCTGTTTCGGCGGGGGGCTCCGCGGGCTCCTTCGAGAGCAGGGCCACGGACAGCTTGGACCACGGGGGCTTAGACGACCCGCTTGGCGCCATCGAGAAGAGCGCCGACAAGGAGGCCGAACTGGCCGCTGCGGTTGCGAGCTCTCCGCCGAACTCTATCGACAACCTTTTCTACCGCCCAAGCTCGTCGGACCACCTCCAACCCCCGGAGTGCCCTGGCAACGCTGCGGATGCAGGTATTGTAATTTAGCCACACTTCTCCGTGCGCCAGGGGCCTTTTCCACTTTTAACTCTTATTCGCTCGCGCAGACACACCAGCCGGAGGCATGGAGCCCATCGCCCCGCACCCCGCGGACGCCCCGGACGCGAGGTCCGGAGCCCCTGTCGCCGCGAGGAGGGCTTCGGGCTCGCGGGACGAGGCGGACTCCCGAAGCATCGAAAGGGCCCCTCAGGAGTCGGCCGGGGACGCTGAGGTCCGGCCTCGGCCTCCCACCGATCGTCGAACCGCGCGAGGCTCCGTGCCACTCTTGCGCCCTTTCTTAGCGGACGGCGAGGACTTCGCGCTCAAGGTGGCCCCGGTCCACGACTGTTACCTGCGGCTGCGGGAGGCTCCGGTGAGAGGCGAGCTGGGGCTATCAGATGGCCTAGACCTCGAGAGGGCCATCGAGACGGCAGCGGGCCAGGTACTTCCTCGGACATACCCTCCGCTCTCTCAGCAACCCTTCTGACCATCTTTCCGTATACAGGTGATAGCACTGGCGCAGGGGTAGATGTCTGCCTTGCTCGCCGAACGCCAACAGCACGAGGCGTACGCCGCGGAGCTCGCGACCCGGGTGGCTAACGCGGAGAGGCTAGCCCACGAGCGGTCGTCGGAGGTTGAGGCCCTTCGACTTCAGGCGTCGCGGATCGAGGCGTTGGAGGGCCAAGCGGCGGAGGTGGACTCCCTCAGGGCCCGCGTCGCGGAGTTGGACGGGCTCCGGGCCCGGGCCGCCCGCGCCGACGAGTTGGAAGCGGAGGTCGTCGCCCTCCGAGCCCGAACTACCGAAGCGGAGGTGCTCCGATCCTGGGCCACGGAAGTAGAGCGGCTCGAAGGGGAGGTGTCTCGGCTTCTGGCCCAGGCCGCGGAGGCGGCAACCAAGGTCGAGACCCTCGAGGCCCGGGTGACCCAACTGGAGGGAGTCGAAGTGGACCTCAATGCCCGGAACGGGGAGATCGCCGAGGAGCTCGCTGAGGCCGGGAAGATGGTAGCCGACGCTGCGGAATCCTTGCGGAAGATGCTGGCGCGCTACGGCACCAGCTGCAGCACGTTCGACATCGCCCGGGAGCCCCTAGTCCGCCGGGTGAAGTTCATCCGGTCCGCCATTCGGCAGATACATCTCGCCATGGCGCAGTATGGCGAGGTGTCCGCCCGGGTGGCCGCGTACGGTATTCTTCGGCACCTCGAGGCATCTGGGCTCCCGCTCCCCTCGTCTTCGAGTCAGCACCCGGTGGCCTTCGTGGGGGACCACCTCCAGACGCTGAGCCTCGCGGTGACTCAGAGTTGGAGGGCGCTCTGGGTGGCTTGGCAGACCGAGGGCCCCCGCGGCGATCCAGGCTTGGCTGGAGGAGGCGCTCCGCACACTCGGTCCCCCGGCTCCTTCGAAGCCTTTGACCTCGGCCCGCTTGCCGGATCCGCAGGTGTAGCTTTAGAGTCCTATCTTCGCCTTACCCTGTAATAGCTTAGGGGATTTGGTCATATGTTTAATAAAGAGCATTCTTCCGGGGCTTACTCAGGGTGTTCGTGTTTGCGATCGTGACGTCGAGGTGCTCGATTCCGACGACGCCCTTCGACATCGATGGGCTATCCTCGAAGCTATGCGAGCGAACCGGCCTGCGCGCTTCGTTCTTCCCCGTGGCAGCGACGGACGCGTAGACCCCGACGTCCTCCAAGGGGTTCTGAACCATGTGAAGGAAGAAGAGAGAGGGTCCCGCTCGCCGTCCTCGTCCCCCGAACCGGTTGACTGGTCTAACACGGAGGCTGGTCTGGGCGAAGCGCCCCCCGAGGAGGGTGGTCTGCGTAGTTGGGCTCAGCTTCAAGCGGATCAAAGGGCTTTTCGTGCCCAGAAGAAGGAAGAGGAACGCAGGAAGAGGAAAGAGAGGTCCGGGTGGAGCGTGCCCACGACTTCGGGCCCTTCGAACCGGAGGGGCCCGCGGTTTTTGCTTGGCCTGGATAAGAACTTTTCTTGATTTTCTTCTCTGATATGTAATGAACATTGTATGCTTTAAGTCCTTGCTGCAGTCTGCGCCTTGCTCCTTCTCCTCCATCCCCCCCTAGCGGGCAGCTGGTGTACCGGCTGGGCGTTAAGTAGTTCAGGAGAGAGAGTGCGGAGAATGCACGCCACGTCAAGCCGGAGCTCGGAGCCCGAAAGCGATGGTGCTTCGAGTCGTAGCTCGGAACCGAGAGTTAGGGTGCGTCGAGCCGGAGCTCGGAACCCGAATGCGAGGGCGCGTCGAGTCATAGCTCGGAGCCTAAATGCGAGGGCGCGTCGAGTCATAGCTCGGAACCCGAAAGTTAGGGTGCGTCGAGGCATGGCTCGGAACCCGAATGCGAGGGCGCGTCGAGTCATAACTCGGAACCCAAAGGTTAGGGTGCGTCGAGCCAGAGCTCGGAACCCGAATGCGAGGGCACGTCGAGTCATAGCTCGGAGCCTAAATGCGAGGGCGCGTTGAGTCATAGCTCGGAACTCGAAAGTTAGGGTGCGTCGAGGCATGGCTCGGAACCCGAATGCGAGGGCGCGTCGAGTCATAGCTCGGAACCCAAAGGTTAGGGTGCGTCGAGCCGGAGCTCGGAACCCGAATGCGAGGGCGCGTCGAGTCATAGCTCGGAGCCTAAATGTGAGGGCGCGTCGAGTCATAGCTCGGAACCCGAAAGTTAGGGTGCGTCGAGCCGGAGCTCGGAACCCGAATGCGAGGGCGCGTCGAGTCATAGCTCGGAGCCTAAATGCGAGGGCGCGTCGAGTCATAGCTCGGAACCCGAAAGCTAGGGTGCGTCGAGGCATGGCTCGGAACCCGAATGCGAGGGCGCGTCGAGTCATAGCTCGGAACCCAAAAGTTAGGGTGCGTCGAGCCGGAGCTCGGAACCCGAATGCGAGATGCCTGGAGTCGCTGCGCTATATGCTTGGGCGAAACGTTTGGCTGAATATTTTATTATACGATTGGAAGACAAAGACAGGCGGCGGCGGCCGCAAGTAAAATACATTGGCGGTGTTATGGGAAGTAGCGCTTCAGGTGCTCGGCATGCCAAGTATGCTTCAGCTCTTCGCCTTCCAGGGTAGCGAGTCGGTAGGATCCTGGTCGTCCGGACTTTGTGACAATGTATGGTCCTTCCACTTGTTGCCCAACTTGGTGGGGGCGACCACTGCGCGGAGGACGAGGTGTCCTGGCTGGAACTCGTTACTCCTAACTTTGGTGTCATACCATCCCTTGGTCTCTTTCTGATAGTGGGACAGGTTGGCGATGGCACGCAGCCGCGTCTCTTCGGCCAGGTCGAGGGAGACGGCGCGCTCATCTTCGTCTTCGGGTGCTACGACACGCAGTGAACCGGCGCGGAGCTCTGTTGGTGTCATCGCTTCGTCGCCAAACAAGAGGCGGAACGGGGTGAAGCCGGTGGCCCGAGAGACAGTCGTCCGGATAGACCATAAGATCTTGGGTAGTTCGTTGGGCCACACTCCTCGGGCCAAACCGATGATGCGCTTGTTGAGGCCTGACAGGATGTGCCCATTAGCTCGCTCCACGGCTCCGTTAGACTGGGGATGTCGCACGGCTGCGAAGCAAAGCTGAACTCCCAGCTCATCGCAAAACGCCCGGAAGGTGCCCGCGTCGAACTGCATGCCGTTGTCCAATGTGAGCTGCTTGGGTACTCCGAAACGACACACGATATTCTGCCAGAAAAATTTTTGGACACTGCGGGATGTGATGGTAGTCAGTGGCTCCGCTTCAACCCACTTGGAGAAGTATTCGACGGCGACCACGGCGAAGCGCAGGTTTCCCCTTGCTCTGGGGAGTGGACCAATGAGGTCCATGCCCCAGCGGGCCAAAGGCCACACGGGGGGGATAGGTAGCAAGCTTGCTGGAGGGCGGTGACTGCGGCGGCCCATCCATTGGCAACCCTGGCAGGTGCAGACGAGTTCTTCAGCGTCGGCAACGATAGTGGGCCAGTACACGCCTTGCCAGAGAGCTTTGCCCGCGAGGGCCCGCGGAGCTAAGTGACTACCACACAACCCTTCGTGTATTTCTCGGAGCATGGCAACGCCGTCCGAGTGCGAGACGCAACGAACGAGGGGGGAGCAAACTCCGGATTTGTACAGGATTCCATTGATAATGTCGAATGACCTCGCGCGGAGTCGCAGGCGAGCTTGCTCTGGGCTAGGATGGACGTCGTCGCCGCCTGCGAGCGTGCGTAGGATAGGCTCGCGCCAATCGGTGCTGGCCGTACATAGTACTAGGGCCGGCCGTGACGACGGTTCGGGCTCCTCCGGGGTGGCGGGGATGGACGCCTCACTGCGGGGGGTTGCCGAAGGTTGAGCGAGTTCTTCGAAAAAAGCCCCTGGCGGTAGGGCTTGAGCGCCGGCCCCGGCCGTGGCGAGGGCATCTGCTTGGGCGTTGTCGCCTCGCGCGATGTTCTGGACGGATATACCCTTGAAGGATACTTCGAACTTGCGGATGGAATCGAAGTAGGAAGCGAGGTCCGGGTGCTTTGCCCGGAAGCTCTTGTCGATGTGTCCGGCGATCACTTGGGAATCGGTCTTCACGACCACACGGGCGGCTCCCAATGCGAGCGCCTTGCGAAGTCCCAAGAGGACTCCTTCGTACTCGGCGATATTGTTGGTGGCCTTGAAACTTAGCCGGGCGGAATATAGGGCCTGCTGGCCGGACGGGGAGACAATGACTGCTCCGGCCCCAGCCCCTGAGGCCTGGTAAGCACCGTCCGAATAAACTGTCCAGATCCCCTCGCTTGCGTCGGTGCTCACGTGGTCCCGGGCCCTCGTCCACTCCGCGACGAAGTTGGCGAGGATTTGGGACTTGATGGCTGTCCGGGCGACGAAAGAGATCCCGAACGGGGCCAATTCCACCGCCCATTTCCCGATGCGGCCGGTGGCGTCCTTGTTCCGGAACATGTCGCCGAGCGGGTAGGCGGTTGGGATGATGATGTCGTGGGCCAGGAAGTAATGCCGGAGCTTCCGGGAGGCCATGACGAGGGCGTAAGCCACCTTCTCGAGCTCGGAATACCTTCCTTCTGGCAATAACCCTGGGCAACTAGTCGAGCCTTGTTGCGCACCACAACCCCATCTTCACCTTGTTTGTTCTTGAATACCCACTTGGTGCCTATGGGGTTGCATCCTGGTGGCGGCTCAACTAGAGTCCAAACCCGATTGCGGACAAAATTCTCAAGCTCTTCTTGCATAGCATTAATCCAATTAGAATCAGAAAGAGCATGAGAAATGTCTTTGGGCTCAAAAGATGCAACAAATGCAGATTCAGCAAACACAGCAAGAGAAGCAGAAGAACGCAAAGTTCTCTCAGTCAAATCACCAATGATGAGCTCTGAGAGGTGATCACGCTGAACTGCTCGGGTTCCCTGGTGATCCGAAGTCACCTCACCGGAGTCAGCAGCTGGCACCTCTGGACTCGACTGAGGGGGCTCGATCGAAGTGGAAGAAGTGATCAGAGGTCCGCCCTCATCATCAGTCGAAGTCACCGAAGGTGTGGGCTCTGCGGGGGATGCAGAAGGCCCACCCTCAACAGCAGCTGGAGTATCCTCATCTTCCTCGAAGATGGACTCTCCGAGCTCATCATCACCAGAAAGCTCAAAAGAAGGAGTCAAAGAAGGCAAAGACTCGTCAAACGAAACCTCACATGTCTCGACAAGCAACTGGGATTCGAGGTTCCAAACACGGAAGCCTCTAGAATGCAATGCATATCCAAGAAAAATACCATCCTAGCAACGAGACTCAAATTTGTCCAAATGCCCTCCCTTCTTGAGCACAAAGCACTTGCAGCCAAATGCTCGCAAGTGGCTCACCTTGGGCTGTCTGCCAAACCGCAACTCATATGATGTCTTACCAATGTAAGCTCGAAGAAAAATGCGGTTGGCCAGATAGCAAGCCGTGTTCATGGCTTCAGCCCAAAAACGCCTAGGAGTCCTGTGCTCATCGAGCATCGTCCTGGCCATCTCTACTAGCGTGCGGTTCTTTCGTTCCATAACGCCGTTCTGTGGGGGAGTGTAAGGAGAGGAAAACTGATTGTCCAGACCCTGATCACCACAGAAGCTGACGAACTGAGAGTTCTTGAACTCAGAGCCGTTGTCGGAGCGAATTGCTCGCATCCGGCCATTGTTCTCATTCTTCAGCTTCAAAATCAGGTCATGGACAAATTGAAAAGTTTCATCCTTAGACTCCAAAAAGAAAACCCACGAGAAACGAGAAAAATCGTCAACAATCACAAGTGCATACCACTTCCCACCGACTGAGCGTACCCGAGCTGGACCTACAGTGTCCAAATGTAAAAGCTCGCCCGGATATGAAGTCATCACCTGAGTCACAGGTGAGTGAGAAGCGGCAACCATTTTCCCATGACGACAGGGATGACAAACTAGATCCTTCTCCATCTTAAGCTTGGGCAATCCTCGGATGAGGTCCAAAGAGCTTAACCTGACTAGCAGATCAAAACTCAAATGACCTAATCTCCTATGCCACTTCCAGAGCTCAGAAGAGGATCCAGCAAGCAAACAGCGAGAAGGGCCAAAAGAACTAGAGAAGTCAATTCGAAAAACTTTACCGAAGGGTAAAATCTGACAAACCAAAGACCCTCTAGAATCAACCACAGAAGAGTTGCCCTTCTTAAAACGCACTTCCAAACCATCCTCAAGAAGTTGCGAAACAGATATTAAATTAAAGTTCTGATTTTTAACTAAAGCAACATTCTTTAAAGAGAAATGGTCTGAGATGCTGATTGAGCCTATGCCACTTACTTTCCCTTGACCGCTGTTCCCGAACGTGATGTACTCTTTGGAGCTCGGGGGAGTGAGACTGGAGAACCATCTGCGATGTCCCGTCATGTGGCGAGAGCATCCTGAGTCCATGATCCATACATCCTCCAGTCCCCGGTCCTGCACAATCAATGTCTGTAAGTGGGAGCAAATGGTCCGGCACCAGGTTTAGCAAAAGAGCTAAACCAGTGTCGAGCCATCTGCTCAAAAGATGGAAAGCAAAAACCATCAAAAGAGTTTGGACCAGAACGCGGCTCAAAGCGCGGACCACGTTTCTTCCTAACCCTTCGGCCACGAGGTCCAGAACCGTATTCAACTCGGTCTGGAACTCTGCCGGAACGAACACCACCACCTAGAGCATGGGCACGAAAGCCGTCTCCTCTACCACCACCTACACGACGCGGCCTGGCCTCCAGCCTCTCCCCGCGCCGAGGAACACGCAGTCTACCACCCTGCTGGTAGAACTGCACCTGATCACTACGAGCCCTCTCTGCTCTCTCAACCCGCTTCCTCTTGAAGAAAAACTCCGCAAGATGTCCGTCTCTCTGACAATACTCACAATGATAGGTAGGCTTCTTGGGATGTGGTTGAGGCTTGGGGTTCTTGGGCTTGGTAGTGTTTGGTGTGGTCTTCTTGGGCTGAGAGGGTCCAGGAAGAGAGTCTAGAGAAGAGTGGAGGTGTTTGGGCTTAGGAACCCAGATAGGCTTCTTAGGTGGAGCTTTGGGTGGTTCATGGATCACTCCATCCTTGGGCTGACAAGCCTGGGAGGTCTCAGTGGAGTGAGTCTTGGGATACCTCTATTCTGGAGTCATTTTACTCCACTCCACTGCCCGGCTGAGGGCACTCTCAAAGTCAGCCTTGGTGTAGGTGTAACCTACTCCAAACCCATCCTTCCTCTTGAACTGCTGGATCATCATGCCAAGCTGTGGCTCTCTGGCACTGATCCAACTCAGGATAGAACGGAGGTAAAAGTTCTCATTCTGAGAATCTGCTAGCTCCTCTCTCAAGGAAGCTAGAACCTCCACCTGAGACAAGCAGGTCTCACACTCACTCTCTACTTGGACAGACTTCTCGGCTTTCAGCTTAATTAATTCCATTCTAAGAGACAGGCAGTTCTCACAAACAGTTGGTGGAACTGACAGTGTCTCAAGCTCTAGCCTAGTCTGGGCAAGCTCAGCTCTCAACCTCTCCAAATCACCCAAATGCTCATTACCCTTGGATTTCAGCTCAGCTAAGGCAGCTAGATGAGATGGGCAATCAACACAGGGTGCGACGACAGTGGCTTGAGCATCTTTCAGCTCCAGCTGAGCGCTTTCAAGCTCAGTGGCCAAAGCGTCCCTTTCATCAACCCTTTCTGTGTACCTGGACTTCAGAGTCGACAGGTCACACAGAAGCACCTCACACTTCGGGCACTCACTGCTATCACCCAAGCAAGGGGAAGAAGATAGACTTTCTATTCTACCGTTGGCTACGGCAAGCTCACTTTCTAACTCGTCTATCCTTTTCTTAGCCCCCCTAAGTAGTTTCTCCCGATACTTCAACTCCTGACGATTGCTCTCAAGTAAATCGACAATTTCGCGCTCATAAGATGATACCTTGCTATCGTCGTCGTCGGAGTCGTCGGAGGAGCTCTTTTCTTCTCTATCCCCAAGAGCCATGGAGCAGAAGCTCTTGCGGGATCTTCGGCGCTGATGTGAGCGGCTCTTTGGCTTGTCTCCGAAGGCCATGAAGCAGAGGCCCGCCGGATCATCCTTGTCCTTCCCCTTCTTGATGGTGATCTCCTCATCACTTGAGCTCGATGAAGAGGAAGAAGACGTGGATCTCTTGGAGTAGCTTTTCTCCATCTCGGCGAAGAAGGCCTTGTCGCGCTTCTTGTTCTCTCGTCGGTAGTCCTTCAGGGCTTTCTTGAAGAACCGGGTCTTCGGCTTGCCCTTGCTGAAGGAGGGGCTCTCATGTTTTCCGGAGTCGTGGAAGCTGCTGCCGGTGCCCTTCTTGTATCCACTGCGCTTGGGGCAGTCGGCGATGAAATGTCCTGGATCACCACATTCAAAGCATCCGGATTTTGTGCCGTGTCTTTTGAACATTCTTTTATCATAGACACGACGCACCCGGTTGTTAATAAGACACAAATCATCATCTCCCAACAACTCAAGCTGGTCCTCAGTGATAGACATCAAAGAGAACCCAGCACAGCTCACAGCAGAGGGATCAACAGAAGGTGTAGTAAGGGCCAGGGATTTTGATCCAGAGCCAGTGAGATTCGATCTCAACTGGATATCTACCTCAGTGGCCTTTAGCTTGCTAAATAACTCAGAAATGGTCAAGGTATCGTATGAAGTACTCTCAACGATAGAAGATACCTTGATCTCCCAGATCTTTGGGTCCAAGGTATGAAGAACCTTGAGCGCCTGCTCATGATCTGAGACTAACTGAGCACCCTCAGCCTTGTTGTCCCGAAGCTTGTTAATGATCGACTGAAAGCGACCAAACAAAGCCTCAACAGATTCACCCGGCTTCTGTGTGAAATTCTCATATTCACGCCGGTAGGTCTGATAAAGCCGAGCCTTGACCTGTGCTGTTCCCTCATGGTGTGCCTTGAGGGTAGCCCAGATCTCTCTCGCAGTGGAGAGATGACTCACACGATCAAACTCAGTGGGACCTAAACCAGAAAATAAAATGTTCACAGCCTTACTGTTGCTCAGATGCTGAGCAATGATACCAGCAGTACCTTGCTCAGTAACTGGCAAAATGACAAATGTGGTGTGAACGCAAATGTCCCATATGTCCGAACCCTGGCTCATGAGATAGGCTCGCATGCGAGTCTTCCAATAATTATAGCCATAGGCTTCCAAGGACAGGACCTTGCCAGGAGACGTCATAGTCACTACTGGGGTTTAGAACCGGTTAAGGTATGGAAAAACCCTAACCTAGCTCTGATACCACTTGTAGGACCGAAAGTAGCGACCAGAGGGGGGTGTGAATGGGCGCCTTAAAAATTCTTTCGAATCAATGGCCTGTTCCCAATACCCAATGCACCTAAAAAATACTACGCAGCAGGAAATAAACAGAAGGCCTAAGTCTAAAGGTTTCTAACCTAGAAGCATCTGATGATAAACCGTGTAAAACTAAAGTGGTGCAACTAGGCAGATAAACAAGTTGTAACAGGCCTATACTTCTCAATGAAATGATCTAGGTATGTATAAAGTGAAAAGAGAAGTTACTGTCCAAAGTTGTCTCCTGTTCGGTACTTGGCGAAGCCCCCTTCGCACGTCGAAGTCCGCTTCGGAGGATGGTGACGGAGTCTGTCCGAAGTGCCGAAGGTGTCACTGTCTAGCCTAGTTCGAAGTGGTAAGAAGCGAAGTGTACTTCGGAGCGAAGTAAAAATAGTGCCGGAGCTTGGTTCGAAGTAAGCACTTCGAAGACAAGACTTCGAACACAACTTCAATTTACGAGCTTCGGAGCGAAGTAAACCAGTGCCGAAGCCTGCTTCGAAGTGTACACTACGAAGACAAAACTTCGAACACACTTAGAACCGAAAGCTCCGAAGCTGAACCTTCGAACTCAAAAACTTCGAACACAACACACAAACAGACAACCTTCGAACAAAGAAGCGAAGTCTGTCACGTGACAGATAAACAAGTCCGAAGCCCACAACTTTACCTTTGAAGAGAACAAGCTCTGAACAAAGAAACGAAGGGTGACAGGCTACCAAGATATCAAGGTGAAGCTAAGTGGAAGGGCAAACTTCGATGACAACTCCGAAACTTAACGAAGTGTGAACTTCGAACAGCTAGGGTCGGAGTACCTTCGCACTGTCGATCGAAGTATGCGATGCTGTCCGTTTAGAAAATACTTTGAAGCTAGCAACACAGGACACAAAGATTTTGGTTCGAAGTCTGAGCGAAGCCTTTAAAGATGTTCGATCGGAGCCTGCCTCACGGAGTTGAGGGGCTTCGCACAGAAACGAGCTTCGCCAGACATACCCAGAAAAAGGTAAAAGAGACTGTCAGCTTCGATCAAAAAGCTGGGCAATAGAAGGTGAAAAGCTGCTACAGGACACTGTAGCTACAGCAAGGTAGTACTACTTGCAACAGCAAGAACTAGTACTCCCACCGTGAAGAGCACAAGCAACAGAAGAAGCTTCTCCCCAAGAAATAAAATCACCAGCTCGTGCCCAAGGCATTAACTTCCCAAACCGAACAAGATGCAAGTAATAAATTCACCAGAGACAAAGGATTAAATGCATCCAACAGATTTGAGCCAAAATAGTGCAAGAACAGTGAGAGACATGCCCTGGCGGCGCACACAGGAGAGAGAAGGGAGGAGACAAAGTGACCCAAAAAGGTGGATTTGATTTCAGCACAAAGGGTAGTCCAAACCCTAGGGATTGGGGTGCTATTTATAGGCAGCCCAACACTAGGAATATTCTACCAGCCCCTTAGGGTTTTTACAGACTCAAAAATACAGAAAAAGACTCTACTGCCCTTAGGTATTTTTACAGACACAACTGACTGACTGTGGGCCTAGAGTAACAGATGACATATCCGGAAGCTACTCTTCTGGACAGTCGGATACAGAATCAACGGTTGTCAGTTTTACGCCGAAACTGACAAAGCCTCCACCAGCTTTGCACCAGGTACCCGGATTGGGCAGGCCCGACTCCGCAGCTCTCTCAGCCCGGCAATCGCTCACCGCCCGTGTACCTGAGTCAGTCCTGGTCAACAGCCCAGTGGGTCTTCTACTGCTTCTGGCCCATGCACCCGGATTGAGCCAGCCCGACTTCGCAGCCTCCTCTGCCCGACAGTCGCTCGCTGCCCGTGTACCTGAGTCACACGCGGCCCATGAAACAGCAGATCTCCTCTCTTCTACAGTCCTCTTTGACTATCGTTGACAATGACTCATCACTTCTAGAGCCATGAGGCCCACGCTATTCAGCATGGCTCCTCAACTTCGAACAGATAGAGCCGAAGCTCCTTCGCACTAACGTTCGAAGTATGCAATACTGACGCTCAGAAAATGCTTCGAAGCTTAGCAACACAGAACGCAAACCAAAAACCGAAAATCGAACGTAGCCTTCGAAGGAGATAGATCGAAACCTGCCTCACGATACTGAGGGGCTTCGAACAGAGAATGGCTTCGCTCGAAACACAGCCAAAAAGGTGACAGAGCCTGTCAGCCTCGATCAAAAAGCAGAGCAGTAGAAGGTGAAAAGCTGCACAGCACACTGTAGCTACAGGAAAGTAGTACTACTTGCACCAGCAAGAACTAGTACTCGGCTTGTGAAGAACAGAAGCAAAAGAGAAGCTTCCTCTCACAAAAGAAATTCTGGCAGCCTGTAGCCGAAGCAATAACTCCCCAAACCAAACAATGTGCATCAAATAAAATCAACAGGGACCAAGGCTTTAATGCATCCAAGAGATTAGAGCAAATGCAAGGCAAAAACAGGAACGAGCAAGAGCCTGGCGGCGCACACAGGAGAGAGAAAGAGAGAAAAAATGACCCAATAGAGTGGATGTGATTTCAGCCAAAAGGGTAGTCCAAACCCTAGGGATTGGGGTCCTATTTATAGGCTCCCAACACTAGGAACATTCTACCAGCCCCTTAGGGTTTTTACAGACTCAAAAATAAAGGAAAAGACTCTACTGCCCTTAGGAATTTTTACAGACACAACTGACTGACTGTGGGCCTAGAGTTACAGATGACTTATCCGGAAGCTAAGTTTTCGTAGCGACTACGGCTTCTCTTCTGGACAGTCGGATACAGAATCAACGGTTCTCAGTTTTGCGCCGAAACTGACAAAGCCTCTACCGGCTTTGCACCAGGTACCCGGATTGGGCCGGCCCGACTCCGCAGCTCTCTCAGCCCGGCAATCGCTCACCGCCCGTGTACCCGAGTCAATCCTGGTCAACAGCCCAGTGGGTCTTCTACTGCTTCTGGCCCATGTACCCGGATTGGGCCAGCCCGACTTCGCAGCCTCCTCTGCCCGACAGTCGCTCGCTGCCCGTGTACCTGAGTCACACGCGGCCCATGAGACAGCAGATCTCCTCTCTTCTTCAGTCCTCTTTGACTATCGTTGACAATGACTCATCACTTCTAGAGCCATGAGGCCCACGCTATTCAGCATGGCTCCTCAATCTCCCCCTTGATGAGTGCATTGTCAACACTCCTCTTTTCTCAGCTCTTCAGCACCTGCGAACAAATGTAGAAACACGAAAACAAAACACAAGAAGACAAAGAAGAAGAAAAATAAGGTAAAAGTTTAACCCTAATGACCAAAAGCCAAACAAAAGCAAGAAACGGTCATTATGGTTAACCAAAATGTAAAAGCTCAAAATGAGTGCGATTTCAGAATAACAAGGATATCAACAGAGTAAGAACTCCCCCTTAAACTCTAATCCCAAATTTTCTCCCCCTTGTTGACAAGTGAACTCATCAAGCACTCAAAAGAGACACAGACTCCCCCTGAAATGCAACTCCCCCTCAAGATATGCAGTGAATGCAACTGGGGTGCAGGTGGAGTGTAGAAAGCATGCTTCTCAGATATGATTAACTGCAGTTACAGCATCTAGCAAGTATAGCAAAAGAGGTACTGTCTAAGACACATGGCATGATCAGTGCAACATATGATATCAAAAGAAAGTCATTAGCACACATTTTTCAGTTTTGGCAAACAAAAGCATCACCACATTGTCTAGTAAAACAAGCAAGGTAAAACATGAGATGCAAAAGCTAACTGAAATCTACCAAGATAAGCATTGTTCAAACCAAAGTGCTTCCGCAAACTTGTTATCTTTTAAATGTTCATGCTTTTTTAATTTTCCTTTTTCATTTATGCCAGGGGTTATTTGCATGTCAAACCTTATGCTGACCGACCAAGTCAAGCCTAGGCCAGAACTGGACCATCAGAAGCTTAAGACATTGGTCTTGGCATACACTACACTGTCCTAGTTCATACCCAAGTGCTATGGTATGCAGTCCAGAACAAATGTAATGCGACAAAGCAAACCCACCTGGATCTTTTCAAGTTATGCACAAAAAAGTATGGAATTTTCATTGTTCTCGAACTTTCATCATTTTTATAGCCCATTTCCATGTTTAAAGCATTCAGATGTCCAAGTTGCATATTTGCATCTAAGTCAGAAACTAGCTATAAGGTATGTAACAGCTAGCAAGAACATTCGGCTTACACATGCTAGTTACCAGAAGCAATGGTGATCATTTTTTAATTTGAAAGCGTAAAAGCCATGCATATGACAGATATCAGATATATCAAGTGAACTGAACCAAAGCATGATCATTGACAAGTAATCAAAAGCATGTACCAGCTAGAAAAGTAAAGCAGTTCAATCATATAACAGAAGCAGGCTCAAAAGTGTGATATGTGAATATGTATGATATGAACACACACAAAAGAACTCAAGAAAAGAGTAAAGAAGGAAGAAAACCGACGCAAAATATCCTAAAAAGGATACACAACACCCAAATCCCCTCGTAAACGCTTAAACTGATCTAGGGGTTTGTTGAAAATGTCAGCCAACTGATGATGGGTATCAACATGAATAAGGTCAATGATACCTTTCTCATATTGATCCCGCAAGAAGTGAAAGCGCACATCAATATGTTTGGTTTTTGAACGAAGACACGGGTTTTTCCCTACACTAATAGCACTAGTGCTGTCGCAAAACAATGGAACCCTGGTAGGAAAGAACAACCCAAAGTCTCGTAGAGTGGAAATCATCCAAACCAATTGTGAGCAGCAGCTAGCAGCAGCTACGTACTCAGCCTCTATGGTCGAAAGAGCAACTCCAGATTGCTTTCGAGAAGACCAAGAGACAAGAGATGAACCAAGAAACTGGCAAGTACCGGAAGTCGACTTGCGATCCAACCGGCACCCACCAAAGTCGGCATCCGAAAAGCCAGATAGATCAAGAGATGATGATGCTGAATAGTAAAGACCGAGATCGGGCGCATAAGTGAGATACCTAAAAATGCGCTTGACAGCCTGCCGGTGAGACGCGCGTGGTGAAGACTAAAAACGCGCGCAAAGTCCCACGGCGAACTGAATGTCCGGTCTTGTTGCCGTCAAGTACAACAGCGAACTGATCATCCCTCGAAATTCCCTCTCATTGACCTTGACACCGCTCACGTCCTTGTCCAGACCCCCAGAAGTGCCCATCGGGGTCATCTGCGGCTTCAATTCACCACCAAAGTCAAATTTCTTAAGCATATCACGAGTGTACTTACCTTGGTGGATGAAGGTGCCGTCCTTGGTCTGCTTGATCTAGAGCCCTAAGAAATACTTGAGCTCACCCATGAGGCTCATCTCAAACTCACTGTGCATCTGCTCAGAAAACTTGGACACAAGAGAATCAGTAGTACCGCCAAAGATATTATCGTCCACGTAAATCTGAGCAACTAAAAATCTGAAGCATCTCTGAGTAGGAAAAGAGTTTTGTCCACAGAACCCATCACAAAGCCCTTCCCCAACAAAAATTGCTTCAACCGGTCATACCAAGCCCTGGGGGCTTGCTTCAACCCGTATAAAGCTTTGTGCAACTTAAAAACATGTCGAGGAAACTTAGGGTTCTCAAAACCGGGGGGTTGCCTAACATAAACCTCCTCTTCTATGTACCCGTTCAGAAAAGCACTCTTAACATCCATTTGAAAAAGCTTAAAACCCTTCGAAACGGCAAAAGCTAAAAGAATGCGAATGGACTCAAGACGGGCAACAGGAGCGAAAGTTTCTTCAAAGTCAATACCTTCCTTCTGGCAATAACTCTGGGCAACTAATCGAGCCTTGTTGCGCACCACAACCCCATCTTCACCTTGTTTGTTCTTGAATACCCACTTGGTGCCTATGGGGTTGCATCCTGGTGGCGACTCAACTAGTGTCCAAACCCGATTACGGACAAAATTCTCAAGCTCTTCTTGCATAGCATTAATCCAACTAGAGTCAGAAAGAGCATGAGAAGTGTCTCTGGGCTCAAAAGATGCAACAAATGCAGATTCAGCAAACACAGCAAGAGAGGCAGAAGAACGCAAAGTTCTCTCAGTCAAATCACCAATGATGAGCTCTTAGGGATGGTCACGCTGAACTGCTCGGGTTCCCTGGTGATCTGAAGTCACCTCACCGGAGTCAGCAGCAGGCACCTCTGGACTCGACTGAGGGGGCTCGATCGTAGTGGAAGGAGTGATCAGAGGTCCGCCCTCATCCTCAGTCGAAGTCTCATAAGGTGTGGGCTCTGCGGGGGATGCAGAAGGCCCACCCTCATCAGCAGCTGGAGTATCCTCATCTTCCTCGAAGATGGACTCTCTGAGCTCATCATCACCAGAAAGCTCAAAAGAAGGAGTCAAAGAAGGCAAGGACTCATCAAAAGAAACCTCACAAGTCTCGACAAGCAGCTGGGATTCGAGGTTCCAAACACGGAAGCCTCGAGAATGCAATGCATATCCAAGAAAAACACCATCCCAGCAACGAGACTCAAACTTGTCCAAATGCCCTCCCTTCTTGAGCACAAAGCACTTGCAGCCAAACGCTCGCAAGTGGCTCACCTTGGGCTGTCTGCCAAACCGCAACTCGTATGAGGTCTTACCTAGGTAAGCTCTAAGAAAAATGCGGTTGGCCAGATAGCAAGCCGTGTTCATGGCTTCAGCCCAAAAACGCCTAGGAGTCCTGTGCTCATCGAGCATCGTCCTGGCCATCTCGACTAGCGTGCGGTTCTTTCGTTCCACAACGCCATTCTGTGGGGGAGTGTAAGGAGAAGAAAACTGATGGTCCAGACCCTGATCACTACAGAAGCTGACGAACTGAGAGTTCTTGAACTCAGAGCCGTTGTCGGAGCGAATTGCTCGCATCCGACCATTGTTCTCATTCTTCAGCTTCAAAATCAGGTCATGAACATATTGAAAAGTTTCATCCTTAGACTCCAAAAAGAAAACCCACGAGAATCGAGAAAAGTCGTCAACAATCACAAGAGCATACCACTTCCCACCGACCGAGCGTACCCGAGCTGGACCTACAGTGTCCAAATGTAAAAGCTCTCCCGGATACGAAGTCATCACCTGAGTCACAGGTGAGTGAGAAGCGGCAACCATTTTCCCATGGCGATAGGGATGGTAGACTAGATCCTTCTCCATCTTAAGCTTGGGCAATCGTCGGATGAGGTCCATAGAGCTCAACCTGACTAGAAGATCAAAACTCAAATGACCTAACCTCCTATGACACTTCCAGAGCTCAGAAGAAGATCCAGCAATCAAACAACGAGAAGGGCCAAAAGAACTAGAGAAGTCAATTCGAAAAAACTTTACCGAATGGTAAGATCTGACAAACCAAAGACCCTCTAGAATCAACCACAGATGAATTGCCCTTCTTAAAACGCACTTCCAAACCATCCTCAAGAAGTTGCGAAACATAAATTAAATTAAAGTTCAAATTTTTAACCAAAGCAACATTCTTTAAAGAGAAATGATCTGAAATGCGAATTGATCCTATGCCACTTACTTTCCCTTGACCGCTGTTCCCGAATGTGATGTACTCTTTGGAGTTCGGGGGAGTGAGACTGGAGAACCATCTGCGATGTCCCGTCATGTGGCGAGAACATCCTGAGTCCATGATCCAAACATCCTCCAGTCCCCGGTCCTGCACAATCAGTGTCTGTAAGTGGGAGCAAATGGTCCGGCACCAGGTTTAGCAAAGGAGCTAAACCAGTGTCGAGCCATCTGCTCAAAAGATGGAAAGCGAAAGCCATCAAAAGAGTTTGGACCAAAACCCGGCTCAAAGCGCGGTCCTCGGTTCTGCCTAACCCTACGGCCACGAGGTCCAGAACCGTAGCCAACTCGGTCTGGAACTCTGCCGGAACGAACACCACCAACTGGAGCACGGGCAAGAAAACCGTCTCCTCTACCACCACCTACACGACGCGGCCTGGCCTCCAGCCTCTCCCCGCGCCGAGGAACACGCAGTCTACCACCCTGCTGGTAGAACTGCTCCTGATCACTACGAGCCCTCTCTGCTCTCTCAACCCGCTTCCTCCTGAAGCAGAACTCCGCAAGATGCCCGTCTCTCTGACAGTACTCCCAATGATAGGTAGGCTTCTTGGGATGTGGTTGAGGCTTGGGGTTCTTGGTCTTAGTGGTGATTGGTGTTGTCTTCTTGGGCTGAGAGGGTCCAGGAAGAGAGTCTAGAGAACAGTGGAGATGTTTGGGCTTCGGAACCCAGATAGGCTTCTTGGGTGGAGCTTTAGGTGGTTCATGGATCACTCCATCCTTGGGCTGACAAGCCTGGGACGACTCAGTGGAGTAAGTCTTGGGATACCTCTGCTCTGGGATCATTTTGCTCCACTCCACTGCCCGGCTAATGGCACTCTCAAAGTCAGCCTTGGTGGAGGTGTAACCTACCCCAAACCCATCCTGCCTCTTGAACTGCTGGATCATCATGCCAAGTTGTGGCTCTCTGGCACTGATCCAACTCAGGATAGAACGAAGGTAAAAGTTCTCATTCTGAGAATCTGCTAGCTCCTCTCTCAAGGAAGCTAGAACCTCCACCTGAGACAAGCAGGTCTCACACTCACTCTCTACTTGGACAGACTTTTCGGCTTTCAGCTTAATCAACTCCATTCTAAGAGACATGCAGTTCTCACAGACAGTGGGTGGAACTGACAGTGTCTCAAGCTCTAGCCTAGTCTGGGCAAGCTCAGCTCTCAACCTCTCCAAATTACCCAAATGTTCATTACCCTTGGATTTCAGCTCAGCTAAGGCAGCTAGATGAGATGGGCAATCAACACAGGGTGCGACGACAGTGGCTTGAGCATCTTTCAGCTCCAACTGAGCGCTTTCAAGCTCAGTGGCCAAAGCGTCCCTCTCATCAACCCTTTCTGTGTACCTGGACTTCAGATACGACAGGTCACACAGAAGCACCTCACACTTCGGTCACTCACTGCTATCACCCAAGCAAGGGGAAGAAGATAGACTCTCAATTCTGCCGTTGGCCACGACAATCTCACTCTCTAACTCGTCTATCCTTTTCTTAGCCCCCCTAAGCAGTTTCTCCCGATACTTCAACTCCTGACGATTGCTCTCAAGTAAATCAACAATTTCTCGCTCATAAGATGATACCTTGCTGTCGTCGTCGTCGGAGTCGTCGGAGGAGCTCTTTTCTTCCCTATCCCCAAGAGCCATTGAACAGAAACTCTTGCGGGATCTTCGGCGCTGGTGTGGGTGGCTCTTCGGCTTGTCCCCGAAAGCCATGAAGCAGAGGCCCGCCAGATCGTCCTTGTCCTTTCCCTTCCTGATGGCGATCTCCTCATCGCTTGAGCTCGATGAAGAGGAAGAAGACGTGGACCGCTTGGAGTAGCTTTTCTCCATCTCAGCGAAGAAGGCCTTGTCGCGCTTCTTGTTCTCTCGCCGGTAGTCCTTCAGGGCCTTCTTGAAGAATCGGGTCTTCGGCTTGCCCTTGTTGAAGGAAGGGTTCTCAAGCTTGCCGGAGACGTGGAAGCTGCCACCGGTGCCCTTCTTGTATCCACTGTGCTTGGGGCAGTCGGCGATGAAGTGTCCTGGATCACCACATTCAAAGCATCCGGATTTTGTGCCGTGTCTTTTGAACATTCTCTTATCATAGACACGACGCACCCGGTTGTTAAAGAGACACAAATCATCATCTCCCAACAACTCAAGCTGGTCCTCAGTGATAGACATCAAAGAGAACCCATCACAGCTCACAGCAGAGGGATCAACAGAAGGTGTAGCAAGGGCCAGGGATTTTGATCCAGAACCAGTGAGATTTGATCTCAACTGGATATCTACCTCAGTGGCCTTCAGCTTGCTAAATAACTCAGAAATGGTCAAGGTATCGTAAGAAGTGCTCTCAACGATAGAAGATACCTTGATCTCCCAGATCTTTGGGTCCAAGGTATGGAGAACCTTGAGCGCCTGCTCCTGATCTGAGACTAACTGAGCACCCTCAGCCTTGTTGTCCCGAAGCTTGTTTATGATCGACTGAAAACGACCAAACAAAGCCTCAACAGATTCACCCGGCTTCTGTGTGAAATTCTCATATTCACGCCGGTAGGTCTGATAGAGCCGAGCCTTGACCTGTGCCGTTCCCTCATGGTGTGCCTTGAGGGTAGCCCAGATCTCTCTCGCAGTGGAGAGATGACTCACACGCTCAAACTCAGTGGGACCTAGGCCAGAAAACAAAATGTTCACAGCCTTACTGTTGCTCAGATGCTGAGCAATGATACCAGCAGTACCTTGCTCAGTAACTGGCAAAATGACAAACGTGGTGTGAACGCAAATGTCCCATATGTCCGAACCCTGGCTCATAAGATAGGCTCGCATGCGAGTCTTCCAATAATTATAGCCATAGGCTTCCAAGGACGGGACCTTGCCAGGAGACGTCATGGTCACTGCTGGGGTTTAGAACCGGTTAAGGTATGGAAAAACCCTAACCTCGCTCTGATACCACTTGTAGGACCGAAAGTAGCGACCAGAGGGGGGGTGAATGGGCGCCTTAAAAATTCTTTCGAATCAATGGCCTGTTCCCAATACCCAACGCACCTCAGAAAAGACTATGCAGCAGAAAATAAACACAAGGCCTAAGTCTAAAGGTTTCTAACCTAGAAGCAACTGATGATAACTGAGATCTATTAAAGTAGTGCAACTAGGCAGATGAATAAGGTGTAACAGACCTATACTTCTCAATGAAATGATCTAAGTATGTGTAAGATGAAAAGAGAAGTTACTGTCCAAATTTGTCTCCTGTTCGGAACTTGGCGAAGCCCCCTTCGCACATCGAGGTCTACTTCGAAGGTTGGTGACGGAGCCTGTCCGAGATGCCGAAGGTGTCACGCTCTAGTCTGGTTCGAAGTGGCAAGTAGCGGAGTATACTTCGGAGCGAAGTATGACAGTGCCGGAGCCTGGTTCGAAGTATGCACTTCGAAGACAAAACTTCGAACACAGCTTCGAACCGAATGCTTCGAAGTAGAACCTTCGAACAGAAAGCTTCAGACACAACACACAAATAGACAACCTTCGAACAAGGAAGCGAAGCCTGTCACACGACAGAAAACCAAATCCGAAGCCTATACTCTACCTTCGAAAAGAGTTAGCTTCGAAAAGAGAAGCGAAGGGTGACACACCACACAAAAGTCAGTGCGAGGCCTGGCGGAGCTACAAGCTTCGAACCCAACTTCGAAACCTGTCGAAGTATGGACTTCGAACAGATAGAGCCAAAGCTCCTTCGCACTAACGTTCGAAGTATGCAATACTGACGCTCAGAAAAATGCTTCGAAGCTTAGCAACACAGAACGCAAACCAAAAACCGAAAATCGAACGTAGCCTTCGAAGGAGATAGATCGAAACCTGCCTCATGATACTGAGGGGCTTCGAACAGAGAATGGCTTCGCTCGAAACACAGCCAAAAAGGTGACAGAGCCTGTCAGCCTCGATCAAAATGCAGAGGAGTAGAAGGTGAAAAGCTACACAGCACACTGTAGCTACAGGAAAGTAGTACTACTTGCACCAGCAAGAACTAGTACTCGGCTTGTGAAGAACAGAAGCAAAAGAGAAGCTTCCTCTCACAAAAGAAATTCAGGCAGCCTGTAGCCGAAGCAATAACTCCCCAAACCAAACAATGTGCACCAAATAAAATCAACAGGGACCAAGGCTTTAATGCATCCAAGAGATTAGAGCAAATGCAAGGCAAAAACAGGAACGAGCAAGAGCCTGGCGGCGCACACAGGAGAGAGAAAGAGAGAAAAAATGACCCAATAGAGTGGATGTGATTTCAGCCAAAAGGGTAGTCCAAACCCTAGGGATTGGGGTCCTATTTATAGGCTCCCAACACTAGGAACATTCTACCAGCCCCTTAGGGTTTTTATAGACTCAAAAATAAAGGAAAAGACTCTACTGCCCTTAGGAATTTTTACAGACACAACTGTCTGACTGTGGGCCTAGAGTTACAGATGACTTATCCGGAAGCTAAGTTTTCGTAGCGACTACGGCTTCTCTTCTGGACAGTCGGATACAGAATCAACGGTTGTCAGTTTTGCGCCGAAACTGACAAAGCCTCCACCGGCTTTGCACCAGGTACCCGGATTGGGCCGGCCCGACTCCGCAGCTCTCTCAGCCCGGCAATCGCTCACCGCCCGTGTACCTGAGTCAATCCTGGTCAACAGCCCAGTGGGTCTTCTACTGCTTCTGGCCCATGTACTCGGATTGGGCTAGCCCGACTTCGCAGCCTCCTCTGCCCGACAGTCGCTCGCTGCCCGTGTACCTGAGTCACACGCGGCCCATGAGACAGCAGATCTCCTCTCTTCTTCAGTCCTCTTTGACTATCGTTGACAATGACTCATCACTTCTAGAGCCATGAGGCCCACGCTATTCAGCATGGCTCCTCAGCGGCCTCCGGCAGCCTTCTCCCGGAGGGCGGCCTCCGGCAGCCTTCTCCCGGGGGGCGGCCTCCGGCAGCCCTCTCTCGGAGGGCGGTCTCCGGTATTCTTGGCTTCAAATCTCTAGGCGGTGGGCCCCCCGGCCATCGGGATTATCTCCCCCAACAAGTGTTGTAGCCGCTCATCCTCAAATCTGCTACGGAGACAATATTCTTTATATTCGTTGAGAATCCTGTTGGAACTCTAATTCCATGTAGACACCTGCAGATTGATCTTTTCTCGTCAATTGTGAGGTTATAGCTAGCAGCCAGAAGGAAAAATTTTCCATTGGCCCTTTCCTGTGGGTGAAGCTCGGGTCTAATTCCGAGAGTTTGAAGGTCCCTTCATACTTTGAGTCCATCTTTCGATTTGCCCGGTATGTCTAACAAAATACCGATGGTGCTTTCGAATACATTCTTCTCAACGTGCATTGTATCGATAGCATGACCAATCTCCAACTCCTTCCAATAGGGCAAATATCTAAAGAAGATTGACTGCTTTTTAAATGGAGCGTCCTTTGAAATTTTTTCAGATTTCTTCCTCTTCTTTCCGAAAACAACTTTGATATTCTTTACCATTTCGAATAGAAATTTGCCATCTCGATGTCGTGGAGGCTGTCCAAGCTCGATTGTACCGTCGAAATGGTTCATATTTCTTCGATATTTGTGGTTTTTTGGTAAAAATCTGCGGTGTCGCATATATATCGTCTTAACGAATGATGGAAGATGCATAGATTTTGTCTGGTCCACACACACTACACATGCTGTCTTTCCTTTAACCTGTCCTGTTAGGGACATGCGTACTGGGTTGTCATCTATGGTGCAAAAGATCATGGCTCTTAGATTGAAGTGCTCTTTCTTGTGCTCATCCCACACACAGACACCATGTTTCCATAGACGTTTCATATCCTCCATTAAAGGTTTTAGAAAGATATCAATGTCATTGTCAGGTTGTTTTGGACCAGAAATTAGAGTAGTGAGCATAAGGTATTTTCTTTTATGGCACAACCATGATGGAATGTTGAACAAGCATAGAAAGACCGTCCACGTACTATGTGGGTTCCTCATCTCACCAAAGGGATTCATTCCATCCGTGCTAAGTCCCATCCTGATATTTCTAGGATCATCCGAGAAATCTAGATGGGCCAGGTCAAATGATTTCCACTACCTAGCATCCGCAGGGTGCCGAAGTTTTCCGTCCTTCTTTCGCCCAGCGAAATGCCAGATTAATAGTTCAACATCTCTAGGATTAGAGAACATACGTTTCAAGCGATCAATCACCGGTAGGTACCACATTACTAAGGCTGGAACTTTCCTCTCCGTCTTTTTTCCAGGATGGTCTTCAATAACATTTTTATTCCTCTTCTTCAAACTCTTATTATTCTTCTTCTGGTGGTCATTGTAGTCCTCCACACAGTCATTTGGATGTTTGTATCGACTTGCGTTGCACTGCGGACATCTCTCTAACAATCCATACTCTTTTCGATATAGGATACAGTGGTCTGGACATGCTTGAATCTTCTGAACGCCCAAAGTCAACGAACAAATCATCTTCTTTGCTTGGTACGTATCAGATGGTAGACCATTGGGTTTCGACAAAACCTTTTTTAGGAGTTGTAAAAGATCTGAAAAAACTAGTGTCAAACCATCCATTGCTGGCCTTCAGTTTCATAAGCTCAAGAATTGTGTACAACACAGTATACTGCTTATCGCATCCGTGGCGTTCCTCGTAAACAAGGTTTTTTGATGCTTTGTCAAGTGCTTCGAAGTAGCACCTTAGGCACAACATTTCGCATCAGTTCCTCCACATCAAAGGCGTCATCATCATCATGTTGATCAACATCATCATGTGTTATGTTGGATGTATGATCACAACCTCTTCTATGTTGATGAGCATCTTGCGGCACATCAGAATCTTCAGGACATTTTTGGCCCATCTCACCGTGTTTCGTCCATATATAATAGTTCTTCACAAAACCATTTTTCAACAAGTGAAATTGTATGGTTTCATGATCTGAACACGGATACATCGCTTCGTTTTTACAAACTTTACAAGGACAATATATTGCCTCTTCACTCTGACGGGAAGCATATTGCGCGGCAGTTTCAGTAAATTCAGTTACTCTGTTAAAATATGCCACCACATCTCCGTCGTTGGACGAGTACATCCAGGACATGTGCTCCATCTAAAACATATATTATTTGAAAAAATATTAATAAATTCATTATTGTTAATTTTAGTAATTTACAAATTGAAAATATATTGATTTATTATCGCTCATAACAACATTAATTAAAAATGCTTTAATTCAAACTATTTATTAAGTAGAAAAAATTATTAAATAAATTAACTATATTGGTTTCTCTCTCTCCAAACAACATAACTCTAGATCTATAATCATAAATCAAATTAAAAAAGAGATTAAAATGACTTAAATCAATATACAAGTGAGGAATAATTGTGAGGAGGGTCATATTTGTTCATTTGGGAGAAGGAAACACTTTAAATGGAAGATTATTTGAAAATTTCTATTCACAAACCCTAAATTAGTAAAACGCTAATAACTCATTGTATACATGATTAAATACAAAATAAATGTGAGATTCAGCATGGATTTACGTCCTAGAATGAAATCCTTCAAAGGAAACGAAAACAAAGCCTCCCCCTCTTTATCTAGATTTTTGTCGCCATTGTACGGACAAAATTAAATGCGAACTCCGATAGAGCTCGGGGAGGAAGAAGCTGCACATTTATAGCTAGAATAGTAGTGACGGTCGCAAGTGATGTCATCAAAACTTTAGTGGTAGCCAGCTTAGCAGCGGCGGGCAGCACCAGCGCCCGCCACTGCTATTGGTAAATAGTGGCGGTCCGGGATGACGTCAGCACCGACCGCCACTACTTTACCAATAGTAGTGGCGGGCGCTGGTGCTGCCGTCAGCACCAGCAACTGTAGTGGTGGGCATCTAATGGCCCGCCACTATAGTCGTTTTGCCCAACACCACTACAATGACGGTTTGTAGTAGTGTCTGGCCATGGGCGAAACTGGAGCAATAACTTGGAGAGGTGTTGGCGGACGATGACTTCGTATTCCCATCCATTGACAACCTTGGCAAGTGCGGACCAAGGCCTCCGCATGAGCTACTATTGTAGGCCAATAAAGCCCCTAGCGAAGTGTTTTTCCTGCCAAAGCTCAAGGGGCAAGGTGGCTACCACAAAGGCCTTCATGAATTTCTCGGAGTATATCTTGGCCTTCGACTTGAGAAATACATCAGAGTAGGGGGGGACATACTCTGGCCTTGTAAAGAATATCGTTGATAATGTGATAATTCCAAACTCTTAGTTGCAATCTTGAAAGCTTTGGTCCTTTAGGTAAGTTTGCTTCACCTTGTAGTAATTCCATGATCGAACTTCGCCAGTCAGTGTTCGGAATGCAAATGACCTCCGCAGGAGGGATTTGGGGCATCGAAGCAAAGTAAGCTCTTCATAAAAAGCCCCTTCCAGAATATCTATGGCTCCAGCTACAGCTTTTGTTTGGATATCAGCTTGTACATTGTTAGCTCTTGGTATACTTCGAACAGAAATCCCTATGAATGCTATTTTGATCTTACGGATCTCTTATAGATATTTTGCAAGTTGTGGATGCCTGACTTAAAAACTTTTATCAACGTGCCCTGCTACAATTTGAGAATCTATTTTTATAACAACTCGTGTAGCACCAAGAGCACGCGCCTTTTGGATTCCTAACAAAATTCCTTCGTACTCCGCTATATTATTGGTGGACTTAAAATTGAGCCTTGCGGAGTACATCGCTCTTTGTCTTGAAGGTGAAATTATCACCGCTCCAATACCTGCTCTGGATGCTTGAAAATACCCATCGGAGTATATGGTCCAAATTCCTTCGCTTGATTTTTTCGGAGCCCAGACTGCAGACGGAGTCCATTCTGCTACAAAATCTTCCACCACTTGTGACTTGATTGCTGTCCTTTCTACAAAGGAGATGTCAAAGGGTGCTAGCTCGATGGCCCATTTTCCAATCCTCCCTGTAGAATCTTTACTTCGAAGCATATCTCCCAAAGGATAAGAAGTTGGTACAATTACATTATGCGCTAAGAAATAATGTCGCAGTTTCCTTGAAGCCTTTAACAGAGCATAAGTGAACTTTTCAATCTCAGAATATCTTGTTTTTGCTCTAGATAAAGCTTCGGATACTAAATATACTGGATTATATACCAACTTCCCATTGAAATCCACTTCTCTAACAAGGACTGCACTAACGGCGGAGCCGGTTGCTGCAAGGTAAAGAAGAAGGGTTTCATCTGCCATGGGCACAATAAGTGTTGCGAGGTTGCTGAGATAATCTTTAATATCATCAAAACTCTTTTGGCACTCCGGTGTCCATGCAAAATCTTCGGACCCTTTCAATGCTTTGAATATGGGTAGGCTTCGTTCTGCGGACCTTGCTAGTAATCTGCTGAGTGCTGCAAGGCATCCAATAAGCTTTTGTATCTGTTTTAAATTCTCTGGCGAAGCCATTCTTTGCAGTGCATTTATTTGAGTTGGGCTAGCTTTGATTCCCCTGCTCGAAACTAGATACCCTAATAGTTTTCCAGCTTGAGCCCCGAAGATACATTTTTCGGGGTTGAGGCGAACTCCACATGCTCGGAGGCTCTCAAATGTTTCTGCAAAGTCTAGACTATGTTGGTGATTTAAAGCACACTTTATTACAATGTCATCCATATAGGCTTCTACATTACGGCCTATTTCATGACCTAGAGCCTTAGCAATTAATCTTCAAAAAAGCTGCCCTAGCATTTCTCAAGCCGAAGGGCATTCTTACATAGCAGAAGACTCCCGAAGGAGTAACAAAGCTTGTTTTGATTTTATCTTTGCGCTTTAACCATATTTGATGATATCTGGAATACGCGTCGAGGAAACTCAATAATTCTAAAACAGTAGTGGAGTCAACTAATTGATCTATACGGGGCATGGGGTAGGGGTCATGTGGGCAAGCTTTATTCAAGGATGTAAAATCAATACACATGCGCCAGTTCCCGGAGGCCTTCTTTTTGACGAAGACTGGGTTGACTAACCACTCTGTATGAGCTACCTCTATGATAATCCCAACTTTCAACAATTTTTCCACTTCTGACTTAGCAAGGCTTGCCCTCTCTGTTGATAATTTTCGGAGCTCCTGCCGAACAGGCTTAACCCTTGGGTTCACAAGCAAACTATGCTCAATGATATTTTGGCTAACTCCCGGAATGTCTTCATCGGACCAAGCAAAGGCATCCAAATTCTCTCTAACTACTTCTTCCAGTGAAGTAGCAATTTCCGAAGGCAATTCTTTGCCAAACTGAAAAGGATAGTCTTTACCGTCCTTTACAATAATCTTCGTTATGATTTCTCCTTCGGGACTTGGCCTTGGAAAGGATATCTTCGAAGATTCACTTGATGCAGGGATATCCTCCGAATTGCCTTGCACATTATTCACTTGTCTTGGATCAAGAGGTGGGCCATGGCCGTATTCTGCCCTTCACGCTGTGGCTTGATCACCGAAGACAGTAATTACTCCTACTTGCATGGGCATCTTCATGCATAAATAATTATGGTGTGCCACAGCTCCGAATTGATTTAACATGCCCCATCCAAGGATGACATTATAAATGTAAGGCGCATCCACAACATCGAAAATTACTTCCTTCGTCCTTGCCAAGAGCCCCTCTCCAAAGGCAACCTCAAGACCTATTTGGCCGAGGGCATCAAGAGGAGGTCCTGCGAAGCCTTGAGGGGACGAGCTACGGGGAGGAGATGCTTCCGGGAGATGCAGAGCTGATCGAAGGCTTGAATAAAAATAATATCCACAGAACTTCCACCATCGATCAGTACTCTCCGAACTTCTGTTCCTGCAATATCGGTAGTGATGACAAGGGGATCCACATGGGAAATTTTATACCTACTGCATCAGCTGCAGAGAAAGATATAGGCATATGGGACCACTCGGGCATTGCAGCTACCGACGAAGAGGTTCCAATATGGCCTACTTCCCGAACATACTCTCTCCGTTGTCTTTTTGACATGCTGCCTAGAGTTCCTCCTCCATAGATAGGAAGGACCACTCTTTTGCCCCGGTCTTGACCATCCTCTTGCTTCGGAGGTGGCATAACATTGGCCACCGGAGGTTGTCTTGCGGGGTCGAAGTTGTCTACACGTACGATAGCCTGCACCGGCTCTGGATGTGCCTTGGGGGGGGGGGACTCGGTCAATAGTGCCTCGACCAGAGCTCCTTTTGAGGTACTCGCTTCTTAAATCTAGTATAGAATTGCATGCATCGGTAGCATGGCTTCGTTTTTCGCCGTGAACACAATAGAAGAAGGCCTGGCTCTTGCCAGCCGGCTTCCATGGGGGAAATTTTTTGCGGATAAGGAGCAATGTTCAGGACTTTAGAGCGAGGATGCTTCTGTCCTCGACGCCTCTCATGCTAGCTATCGAAGATGGGCCCTTGCGAAGGTGTTGAAGTTTTCACTTCGAGCTTAACTTCTTGGATAATTGGTGAAGACGAGGTTGTTCTTCAGAGCCATCCTTCCTCCGACCTAGCATACTCCTCAAAATAAGCCATAAATTGTGCTACGGAGGATATATGCTTCCGGTGAAGCTTGTTGAGGAGGCCTACATGGGTGACTCCTTCTCGGGCTGCATCAACCACGGATGATGCAGACAGTCCTCTTATTTGTGACTTTGTATGAGCGAAGCGCTTAAAGAACTGCCTCAAAGTTTCTCCAGGTTGCTGCTTCACCTAAAAGAGACTTCCAGTAGACATAGGGGGCACAAAAGTACCCTGGAAGTTACTTATGAATTTTTTTCTTAACTGCTCCTAGGATTTAATTGATCCTGGCTTCAAAGACCAGAACCAACGCAAATCAACTCCTTCAAGCGCAAGGGGGAAGCATTTAGCCATTGTATCCCGAACCCCTCTGCTGGCTTCAATCGCTAAAGCATACGAACGAGAGAACTCCCCTGGATCTTCTTCCCCAGAGTACTTACATGACTTCAAAGTTTTGAACTTGGGGTCGAAGTGAACCTTTTGTAAATCGGGGTGCAGCAGAGACTCTCTATCAAAGGAAGCATTCTCGAGGGCTTCGAGATAAAAAGAAGGGTCATCGTCTTGAGGCACCTCCGGAATGACAGGGGTAGCTTGGGGACGAAGCCTATCTGTAGCTTCCTGCCTCCACCTTGCCACTTTGGTTTGAAGAAAGGCCATCTGGGTTGCCACATCATCAAGGCTATCTTCATTTCTTCCGGAAGGAGCTTCCGGGTCTTGAGGACTGAATTGGTCAGTTCGGAGTATAGTTGGAGCTGCAGGAGAAGCTCCGTCAGTTCGAAGCATAGACGGAGTCCCTGAAGGGGCTTCGTATGTTCGAGGATGAATATTCACTTCGGGGGTTTGAGGTGGGGAAACTATAGAAGGTCCTCCGACTTCAACCGTATTCGAAGATCTCACTCCGGGGGTCCGAGGAGACCTCCGAAGGGGACTACCACCTTAGCTCCGTTTAGGAGGCATGGCTCTAGAAAGTTGGTAGAGAAAGAAGTTTTCGTACTAGGTTCCCCATGGACGGCACCAACTATTGGCGTAAAAGATTACGCTAACAGCTTCTCTAAGATTAAGAACTAACAAACATAGAGTTTGTGAAGCGGACTATTCAAGCCTCCGTATTGGATAATAGCTCGAAGTAGTTTGAAGTTGTGTATTGAATATCTTAATATTCGATGCCTATTACAGGGTGAGAATGGGGGTATTGATAGGTAAAAACCTTAAGAAAAAGACCTTTTTACCCCTTAGTTTCAACCGACATAGTGGAAACTATTTTGGTACTCCTGATAGGGCTAAAATGGTAAAAGACTAATTTAATCAGAAAGAAGATAAGTCTTCTATCCTTGCTGGTAGTTTTCCACTGCGGAGACGGAGCCTTCGAAGTGTATCTTTGAACTGGAGTCTGGACAGACCCTCTGGACTTAACCCTACGTCAGTCTGGATACAAGTCTTGGATTCCGAGCTCATGATTTGTCTTTGTCTTGTAATCTTGAAGATCCTAGGGATGACATATTTTCCCCCAACAAAATCGATGGCTACTATGGGGGATATAACCCGCTAGTATCTAATGACATGCTTCAATGGAGCGTATTGGATGTAGACCTAGCCCATTGAGGATAACGATACAAATATGTTATGTTGAAATATACAAGGATATCTTGTAATTAGGAAATATCATAAAGATATAAAAATATCTTATTGCAATCTCCTAGAAATAGCAACCATTTAGGGACTTTTATACATCTAGAACTATATTGGCACATCCGACATACACATACATGTAATATCTAATCCTATGCATAAGACATGTGGTTATTATCCGTTGAGAAGCATGAACCTGTATAAATATTTGACTCTATTCTTTAAGTCGACTATCTAATCTCAAATCCAACACTTATCTCTGCCCACAAATATGAAGGAATAGTGCACACGGAAATTATGGGTAGATCAGAAGTTCCCATTTGGAATTGGAAATTCTGATTATTTTCTAAATTAGAAACAGAGAGCTCAAATCAGAAGTTCCAATAATTTATAGTTTGTGAAACCAAGATCTCAAATTGGAAGTTCTGATATGGTATCAGAAGTTCCAATAATTTCTTATTTAGAAACAAAGAGTTGAAACCGGAAGTTCCGATGCGTATCGGGAAAAAATTCACTGGTCGGAAATTCCAATAGGTTGTATCGGAAGTTTCGATGATACCTAGAATTGGAGTCCGAGAGCCCTAATCGGAAGTTCTTATATTGGATCGGAAGTTCTGATATTGGATCGGAAGTTCTTATGCGGGCATAACAAATTGGATTTGTTGGGTCTCGAATTGGTTGAAACTAATTTGTTGGTTTTGAATTGTTGGAGACCAGGAGCTCTCACCCCTATATAAAGAGAGGAGGAGGAGGTCTTGGAAGACAAGCTATTGATAGTTTAGACCTAGCCACCAAGAACTCCTCTCCTCCCTTTCTTGATCTCAAAAGTTGAGATTGGGAAATCTCCCATTTCTCGCGAGCGGTGCTAGCACGCCGTCATGGGAAGGATCCCATCCCTGTACATGTGGACACCGTGGAGGCGTTTCTCCAATAGCGGTGCTTGTGGACTTCTTCACGTAAACACCTATGTTGTCTTCATTGATTGGATCACCGAGAACAGCCGGAGCGAGGCGAGGATGCGCTTCCCCGACATCTTCTTCCGATGCACCTAGCTTGTCTCATGCTATAAAGTAGGCTTTGGGGTGAATTTTTGAAATTTTCGGCTAGCGTAGCTTCCCCATTCCTCAATAGTGGTATCAGAGCCTACGTGCGTAGTGTTCGATCTAGATCCCTCATTTATGGTGATATATAGTGGAAAAACAAATTATATATGTTTTCTGTCCACAGAAAATCAAAAGTTCGGGTGCCAGATCAGAAGTTCTGATGTTTCTCGGATCGGAAGTTCCGATGCCATATCGGAAGTTTTGATATTGAATATGATTCAATATAGACAGCAATTTTGCTGTCAGGAGTTCCGATATGGATCGGAAGTTCTGGTGGATCGGAAGTTCCGATATTCGACCATAAGTTTTGATATCGGTTTCTAATCAATACAGAGAGCAGTATTGCAATCAAAAGTTTTTATTTGGAATCGGAAGTTCCGATCCAATTCAGTCACTTGTATATTCTTCGTATAACTTTGTTTTGTGGAGAATGCTGTGACTGACATGGCCTTGATAAATGTGATGTGTGAGATGCATGCAATGAATGTAAATTTAAATATGTCTCGCGTGTAATTAATATTTACAACCAAGACTGGTTTAGATTTGCGACCTACGAGTCGAGAATTGATGCTTCCACTCACCTAACTAGTATCGGTGCTATAGTGATAGACTAGTACAATTCTTGGAGGATAGAAGCACACAATCAATGATGGGAGCCATGGAGATCACCATGTGAGGAGGGCCATGCTATGGCATGGTTGATATGATTGCATGTGATTCTTTCTTATGTTCCTATTATACTATTCTTGCATGTTTTGTGTGCTCTGAGGACGTAACCATGCTATAATAGTTTTCCCTAGGAAAATTAAGTATTGATTCACTTTCCAATAGCTGCACCCACCAAGGATCTCGATCATCGATAATGGGTCTGCCAAAGCATGGTGCTATCTTCTATCTTGACTAGTTGGGGTGGAAGTTGGACTTCTGCACGCATATAATTGGTTTTCTTAACGGGGCTATCAAAATAGTTTTGGGTCTTGGGGCATAGAGTTGGTGTAGAGCATTGGATGTTTCTCCAATAATAAGAGTCACATACGATGTGATTAGCAAAGCGTTGCGTACCTATGTCACCTAGCTTCTAGGAGTGATGCGAAAGCTCACTAGGAATTAGAATGAATATGGATCTTGCGCCACTATTAGTAATTAGAGGGAAAGTGACTGTTTTGAAATAGTGAAACATCTTTTATTTGATAGAAGATAAACATTGCATAGTGCTAAACCTTACATTTAATCATTTGTAGATCATGGCACCAACTACTACTTCTATTAAGATAACTCTAGTTTTTAATTTGTGATCTATTATTGAACGAGAGAAATTGTCTGGAACGAATTTTATGGATTGGTACCAAAACATAAGAATTGTTCTTAAGTAAGGGAAATAGGATTATATTCTAGAGGAACCTCACCCCGATAAGCCAGGAGAGGATGCTTCTGTAGCATACAAGCATTATTATGAGAAGCATGCTAGTGATTCCATGGATGCCAATTGTCTGATGCTTGCCTACATGTCCTTTGAGTTTCAGAAACAATATGAGGAACGTGATGCTTATGATATGAATGTAGGTCTCAAGGGCATGTTTCAAAACTAGGCAAGGGCCGAGAGATACAATATGTCTAATGCCTTGTTGGTGTGTTTTTTGGTTACACATTGACATACGTGTGGCCTAGGAGATTTGCTTAACTCCAATGAAGGTCCTACGTTCTCAGAAAAAAGGGGTTCAAGGTGTGCCAATCAGCTTCACCCTGCAACTAATAAGGAATCAGGAAAATATGATCAAAAGCATAGCCTATTGGCTATCGAGCCGATGACCGTGATGAGGATGGAATAATCGTGGAATATCATGCTGATTGGCCATAGGGCCGATGTCCATGCGTGAAGCAATCGGGCGAGCGTGCCATCGCCCGATGAGATTGGCAGTTTACGCATATAGACCTATGAGCGCTCTTCCAATGGTGAATAACATGTGTCGTTTTATTGAAGACAACATGTCAGCTTGTATTCTAACAGAAATAAAAAACTTGCCAGATAACATGTCTATATCATGAAAATCATCACAATAATTAGATCGGACCTAACCAAGACAATAGCTAATCACGATGATCTTAATATTATATCAAAGTACCGGGTATGCTTTATTTAGATGAATGATATACAACATGAAAAAGATATAATAGCAATAGATGTCGGACTTAACCGATGAAGCCTCAAACTACCACACCTATATCACATCAATCTAACAGATCAATCTGATGCTTAGAAATTAACAACAACCATTATCCCTGCTGTCACGTCTACTCAAACGCCTATCTACACGATCTTTTCACTTTGATTGCCAGCCGAAACCTTTCATCTTCTAGTACCTATATAACTTCACCCAGGGTTTCGACTTCATAATTTTTTCTCATTTCCCCACTTCTTCATCTTTGGCCACTCATGACTGCATTGAGTGTTGCTTGGTTTGACGTGTCTACATTTCTTCATGGCGGTGTCGGATCAGGCTTCATCCCACATAATTTTGTATTGGTGCTCTTTAAGCCAAAGATTTGGTTCCTATAATTTTGTGCCTACAAAGATCTCGACACTTTTGAAAATCATACTAAAGATTACCTTTTGCCAAACGTTTGAGGTGGCCCCACCAAATCCGATGGAATCGGCTTGACCCGGCCATCGAGGAGTTACTTCTTTCTTTATAAGTACACTGGTCACTCCGCCCTTCTACTTCATGCTTTCTGCTTCAATGTTCATTCTTTCCCACTGAGACTACCACCGTGTTCTTATGACCACCGCTGCTCTCCACCCTCGTTGTTGGGGGAAAATATCTCATCTTCGGGGTTATTGCCGAAACAACATAGAGGCAGACAGCGGATTCGAAGGTTCCCAGACGTTCATCTTCGAAGATACTCGAAGTCAAGTTTGAAGTACGAAGATAGGCATTGGTTCGGAGTACACCTTCGAACTAATGCTTTTCAAGATCTTTTCTGCCAGCTAAGATGGAAGACTTATCTTCTTTCTCATTAGATTAGTCTTTTACCATTTTAGCCCTATTAAGGGAGCCGAATAGTTTCCACTATGTCGGTTGTAATAGAGGGGTAAATAGGTCTTTTCCTTAATATCTGGGCCTATAAATACCCCCATTTCACCCTGTAATAGGGACCGAATACAAGTTATTCAATACACACATTCGAACTATTCTAAGTTATTATCCTTTCGGAGGCTTAGAACAGTTCTCTTCGCAAACACTTCGTTTGTTAGTTTCTATTCTACAGAAACTTGTTAGCGTAATCTTTTACGCCAACAGTTGGCGCCGTCCGTGGGGAACCTAGTCCGAAAAACTTTGTTCTCTACCAACTTCTTACATCATGCCTCCTAAGCGGAGCGCACCCCGCAATCCCACTCGGAGGTCCTCTCGGATCTCCGGAGAGATACCCTTCGACACAGTTGAAGTCGGAGGGCCTTCGACATTTCCTCCGCAAACTCCAGAAGGGGCTTCCATCCCTCGAACATACGAAGCTTCTCCGCCAACCCCTTCCATACTCCGACCGCCCGGAGTCCCTTCTCCACCCTCCATCCCAATTCGAACTGATCCTACCACTTCTCAAGACCCGGAAGATCCTTCCGGAGGAGATGAAAACAATCTTGGAGATATGGCCACTCAAATGGCCAACCTTCAAGCTGAGGTAGCAAGGTGGCGACAAGAAGTTGCGAACAGGCTTCGTTCTCAAGCCATCCCAACTATCCCAGAAGTGCCCGAAGACGACGATCTTGATTATCCCGAAGCCCCGGAGAACGCCTCCTTTGATAATAAATCTCCGCTGCATCCTGAGCTGCAGAAAGTTCGCTTTGATCCAAAGTTCAAAACTTCGAAGCTCTGTAAGTATGCCGGAGATGAAGATCCCGGAGAGTTCGTTCGTTCTTATGCCCTAGCAATTGAGGCTAGCGGAGGAGTTCGAGACACCATGGCGAAGTGCTTCCCTTTAGCTCTTCAAGGAGTGGCATTGAGGTGGTTCTGGTCCTTGAAGCCAGGATCGATCAATTCATGGTCGCAGCTGAAGAAGAAGTTTATAAGCAATTTTCAGGGCACCTTCGTGCCTCCTATGTCAACACGAAGCCTTTTCCAGGTGAAACAGCTCCCCGGAGAAACATTGAGGCAGTACTTTAAGCGCTTCGCTCATACGAAGTCGCAAATTCGGGGGTTGTCCGCATCTTCAGTGGTTGATGCAGCTCGGGAAGGCGTCAGTCATCAAGGCCTTCTGGATAAGCTTCATTGGAAAAGCATCTCCTCGGTCTCTCAGTTGATGTCATACTTCGAGGAGTATGCGAGGTCAGAAGAGGGTTGGCTTCGGAGGACTGCTGCTACTTCGTCCATACTGCAAGAAGTCAAAGTAGAAGTGAAAACTTCGGCACAGCCGCAGGAACCAGTCTTCGATGTGCAACAGATCGGAGAAGAGGACAAAAGCACCCTCGTTCTGAAGTCATGAATATTGCACCCCCACAGAAGTTTGCACCAAGAGCTCCACAGTCTACGGGGAACACGGCCAGCGGCTGGAGGCCGCCAGGGGAAAACGGCTGGCAAGGGCCAGACCCTTTTCTGCTGCATTCACGGAGAAAATCGAAGCCATGCAACTGATACTTGCAAGGCTATACTTACCCTAAGGGGAGAGTACTTAGAGAGAACTTCGGGTCGAGGCAGGTACCGACCGAAGTCCAGCTGCAACGCGCCCAGAGCCGGTCCAGGCTGTGGCGCGGATAGAAAATTTTGATGCTGCAGACACCCTCCGGTGGCCAATGTTATGCCACCTCCGAAGCAAGAGGAAGGGCAAGATAGAGGAAAAAGAGTAGTTCTCCCTATCTCCGGAGGAGGTACCCTCGGAAGCATGTCCAAGAGACAGCGAAGAGAGTACGTTCGGGAAGTAGGTCATATTGGGACTTCGTCATCTGCAGCTGCAATGCCGGAGTGGTCTCACGTTCCGATATCTTTTTCTGCGGAAGATGCAGCTGGTATTAAGTTCCCGCACGCAGATCCATTGGTTATCACTGCTGATATTGCGGGCACTGAAGTTCAAAGGGTGCTGATTGATGGAGGTAGTTCGGAAGATATCATTTTGTTCAAGCCTTCGATCAATTGTGCATTTTCAGGAAGCATCTCCTTCCAGCGGCTCGTCCTCTACAAGGCTTCGCAGGACCCCCGCTTGATGCACTTGGCCAAATAGGCCTGGAAGTTACATTCGGAGAAGGTTTATTGGCCCGGACTGAAGAAGTAATCTTCGATGTGATAGATGCCCCGTATGCTTACAATGTCATCTTCGGAAGGGGCATGCTAAACCAGTTCGGAGCTGTGGCGCATCACAATTATTTGTGCATGAAGATGCCCACACAAGCAGGAGTCCTTACAATCTTCGGAGATCAAGCCATTGCTCGGAGGGCGGAATATGGTCATGGTCCCCCTCTTGATCCGAGGCAAGTAAACAATGTGCAGGATAATGAAGAAATTTTTTCAGCCTCCTCCGAAGCTTCGAAGAAGTCATTTCCGAGACCAAGTCCCGAAGGAGAGATTGCAACGAAGGTCATTGTTAAAGATGGTAAAGAGTATACTTTTCAATTTGGTAAAGATTTACCTCCTGAAGTTGCAACCTCCTTGGAAAAGGTACTGGAAGAAAATTTGGATGTCTTCGCTTGGTCTGACGAAGATATCACCGGAGTCGATCGGGATATCATTGAACACAGTTTACTTGTAAACCCGAAGGCCCGGCCTGTTCGGCAAGGACTCCGGAAGATGTCCGCAGAAAGAGCTTCTCTAGCTAAGGACGAAGTTGAAAAATTGTTGAAGGCTGGGATTATCAGAGAAGTGGCTCACACAGAATGGTTAGCCAACCCAGTCTTTGTCAGAAAGAAGTCTTCCGGGAAGTGGCGCATGTGCATTGATTTCACATCCTTGAATAAAGCATGCCCACGTGACCCCTACCCCATGCCCCGAATTGATCAATTGGTTGACTCCACCGCAGGTTCGGAGTTACTAAGCTTCCTCGACGCGTATTCTGGTTATCATCAAATATGGTTGAAGCGCGAAGATGAAATCAAGACAAGCTTTGTAACTCCTTCGGGAGTCTTCTGTTATGTAAGAATGCCCTTCGGCCTAAGAAATGTCGGGGCTACTTTTTCGAGATTAGTTGCTAAGGCTCTAGGTCATCAACTAGGTCGCAATGTGGAGGCCTATATGGATGATATTGTAATAAAGAGTGCTTTAAAGCACCAACATAGCCTAGACTTAGCAGAAACATTCAATAGCCTTCGGGAATGTGGGATCCGTCTTAACCACGAAAAATGTATATTCGGAGCTAAGGCTGGAAAATTGTTAGGGTATTTAGTTTCAAGCAGGGGAATTGAAGCTAGCCCTACTCAAATAACTGCGCTGCAGAAGATGGCTCCTCCGGAAAATTTAAAGCAAGTGCAAAAGCTGACTGGGAGTCTGGCGGCACTTAGCAGGTTTTTATCAAGGTCTGCGGAGAGGAGCTTGCCTATATTTAAAGCATTGAAAGGGTCTGAAGATTTTGCATGGACACCAGAGTGTCAGAAAAGCTTCAAAGATATTAAAGAGTATCTCAGTAATCTTGCTACACTCACGGTGCCTACTGCGGACGAAACCCTACTCCTTTACCTTGCAGCTACAGGTTCAGCTGTCAACGCAGTCCTTGTCAGAGAAGTGGATTTCAATGGGAAGTTGGTCCAAAATCCTGTTTATTTTGTATCCGAAGCATTATCAGGAGCGAAGACAAGATACTCCGAACTTGAGAAGTTCGTTTTATGCTCTGATAATGGCTTCGAGGAAGCTAAGACATTATTTTTTGGCTCACAATGTAATTGTACCAACTTCGTATCCTTTAGGAGATATGCTCCGAAGCAAAGACTCCACTGGAAGGATTGGAAAGTGGGCAGTTGAGCTAGCACCCTTCGGCATATCTTTCTTGGCAAGGACAGCTATCAAATCCCAAGTCCTAGCAGACTTTGTAGCAGAGTGGACTCCACCTGCAAATTTGGCTCCGGAGAAGTCAAGTGACGGAGTTTGGACTGTTTACTCAGATGGGGCTTTCCAAGCATCCGGAGCAGGCATTGGGGCAGTGTTGATTTCACCGTCAGGGCAAGAGCAATGTACTCCGCAAGACTCAACTTTAAGTCTACCAATAATATAGCGGAGTATGAAGGGATTTTATTGGGACTTCGAAAAGCACGTGCTCTAGGGGCTACAAGAATAATTATAAAGACAGATTCTCAGATAGTAGCAGGGCACGTAGACAAAAGTTTCCAAGTTCGGCATCCACAGCTTGCAAAGTATTTAGAAGAAATCCGTAAAATCGAAGCACACTTCAAGGGTATTTCCATTCGGAGTATACCAAGAGCGGAAAATGTGCAAGCGGACATCTTAGCGAAGGCTGCAGCCGGAGCTGTGGATGTGCCCGAAGAAGCTTTCTACGAGGAACTCAATATACCTTCGGTGCCACAAATTCCTTCTGCGGAGATTCTTTGCATTCCTAGTGCAGATTGGAAAAATTCGATCATGGAACTTTTACAGGGAGGAACAAATTTGCCCGAAGAGCCCCAGCTGTCAAGATTAAAGCTTAGAGCCAGAAACTATCAAATAATCAACGGTATATTATACAAGGCCGGAGTATGTTCCCCTCTACTCCGATGTATATCCCAAGTCGAAGGCCAAGAAATTCTTCGAGAAATTCATGAAGGCCTTTGTGGAAGCCATTTAGCCCCTAGAGCTCTGGCAGGAAAAACACTTCGCCAGGGGCTTTATTGGCCCACAATAACAGCTGATGCGGAGAACTTAGTCCGCACTTGTCAAGGATGCCAGTGGATGGGTCGACGGAGTCATCGCCCACCAACAGCTCTTCAAGTCATTGCTCCAATATGGCCTATGGCCAGATGGGGTATGGATTTAATTGGTCCCTTTCCGGTAGCAAAGGGAAATCTGAAGTTCGCAGTGGTAGCTATTGAATATTTTTCTAAGTGGGTGGAAGCAGAACCCTTAACAGCTATCACTTCGAACAATGTACAGAAATTCTTCTGGAAGAACATTATTTGCAGGTTCGGAGTGCCTAGATACCTCATAGTTGATAATGGAACACAATTCGACGCAGAACCCTTCAGGAAGTTTTGCGAAGACCTAGGCACTCAGCTATGTTTTGCTGCAGTGAGGCATCCTCAGTCTAATGGAGCCGTAGAGCGAGCCAATGGAAATATTTTATCAGGGCTAAATCGAAGAATAGTAGGATTAGCAAAGGGACTATGGACCGAAGAGCTTCCGAAGATTCTGTGGTCCATTCGGACTACGCAAACAAGGTCCACAGGTTTTACTCCGTTCAGACTACTATTCGGAGATGAAGCTATGACTCCAACGGAGCTCAAATGGGGATCATTTCGCAGCACCGAACTGGACATTGAAGAAGAAAGACAAGCTTCGTTAGATTTATCAGAAGAAACAAGACTTCGGGCTGTAGCTAATTTATCAAAGTATCATCAGCAGACGAAGGCTTGGTTTGACCCGAAGGTTAAGCTCAATGAACTAAGACCGAGTCATCTTGTTCTACGAAGCATTATAGCACCAGGGAAGTTAGGCAATAAATGGGAAGGTCCATACCTAATTGTCCGCTCAGGGCGCCCTGGTTCATTTAAATTAGCTAATTTAGAAGGTGAAGAGTTAGCACATACTTGGCATGCAGAGCACCTAAAGCGATACTTCGCATAAGGGCTCCTTGTAATTCGCTTGTAATCATCTTCTAAATCAATAAAGCATATGATCCTGATAGTGCCTTCCCCTCATAGACTTCCAGCTTCCAAGTGGACGCACTGGAACCGCGGGGTCGACCGAGAGGGAAGTGTCATGAAGCTGGGTTGTATTTTCGGACTTCGAACCCATAAAGTTTGAAGCTTCCGACGTGGGGGCTGGCATAATCCGGAGCCCAGGCCACCGGCTTGTAGGCATCCATAAAAGAGCCCAAAACCACATCCTACGGAGTCCAAGCCATTGGCTGGTAGACTTCCGTAAAAAGAGCCGAAGGTGGCCAAAATCTGCGGAGTCCAAGCCATTGGCTGGTAGACTTCCGTAAAAAGAGCCGAAGGTGGCCAAATCCTGCGAAGTCCAAGCCATTGGCTGGTAGACTTCTGCAAAAGGAGCCGAATGTGGCCAAAATATACGGAGTCCAAGCCATTGGCTGGTAGACATCCGTAAAAAGAGTCCAAAGAGACCATTGCAAACTCCGAACCATTGGTTCGACAGAGATCGTAAAAATAGGCCGAAGGTGGCTAAAGCAAAACAGAATTTGAGCCATGAGCTTCGAATGTCTGTTAACATAGTCCAAAGTGACAAATTTTTTAAGACACTAAAGTGTCCTGGAAGTTATCTCAAGTGATTTCTTTCATAAAACAAAGGTACTAAGTTACCATTCTTCCGGCTGCAAAAAGTCGAAGGCATTTCATAAGATTTTAAAAGATCTTTAAATGACAGAGGGGCTCCGAACCTCCAAAAAATTGTACTCCGAAGTTTTTTCTTTGCGCATAACCATCTTTGAATACATTTTGAAGTTGCTTATTGATGGGGGAGTGGTCCCGATCTTCCGCTAGGTAAGGGATAAACTTGGGTTGGTGGAGAATCTCGACGTTGGCGATCCAAGGCTCCGGTCCGGCGGATCAAAACCTCGCAATCGTTACACCACTGTCTCCGTTGGTTATCAACCACGCAGAACGCGATTGACCTCGCCACGAAGGCTAATTCCTGCAAGCGAACCCAAGAACACAAGCAAGAACAGGAAGGATACAAATCGAATGCCAAAACACAAACAAACGAAGATAAGTTGAGGTTTCACAAACGCCAATGCGGCAGCCAATCGGTCCGGCGCAAGAGGCGGGATCTAAACACAACAGTGTAGATGCAACAAAGCAAAACCTGACCCTAGAAGTGGCTGGCGTGAGTTTATATAGGGCGGCGGCCTGTGGAAGACGAACAGACACAGGCTATGGGCTAGAAGGCGAACAGACATGCACTATGGGCCAACACGGTCCAGTTCTGTCACGCAGGACGGTTTCGGTCACACAGAACGACTCGAGACTCCAAACGATGTGAACCAACGGCAAACGATCCGTCTTCTCCTCAGCTTTCCAAAAAGTCAAAGAACGCGCCAATTGGACTTCGTATGAGGAAGTTATGGCCATTTTGGTGCAGGGTGGTCGATGTAGTCCGAACCAGCGAAATCTTGACTTCAAACATCCGTGCGGCTCTGTCTTCAAGTCCAACTCTTCTATTCCATCTCCCATGTTCCTAAGCAACAAAATATCACTAGTATTCAGTAGCATCCCATCCAAACAAATATTGAAATAGTGGCTAAGGAAAGAATAACCTCATAGTTCAAGCGACGGGCACGGGCGCGTGTGATTGGTCCTTGTAGTATTGTAGGTGGAGGCTCCATGTGTGTATCATGTGAAGTGATGTACTCATCATCCTCCCCTTCTTGAATTGGAGTCGTCCTCGACTCAAGCTCATCGTCGGCTCCCAAATAGGGTTTTAAATCATTAGCACGGGGCATCAATTTAAACTTTCTCAATCAGGAAAACGATCCTTGCGTAAGTACAACCAAACAAGATCTCCTGGTTTGAAAAACATCTTCTTTCTTCCTTTATTTGTCCTTTGAGCAAAATAGCGTGCCTTCTTTTCTATGACTTCCTTGATCTTCAGATGCATAGCTTTCATAAACTCTGCACGCTTAATTGCCTCCATGTTTGCTCTCTCTTGAAAAGGAAGTGGCAGCAAATCAAGTAGTGTGATTGGCTTAAAACCATACACCACTTCAGACGGGCACAATTGTGTTGTTGAGGGGACAGCTCTATTGTATGCAAATTCAACATGTGGAAGACAGTCCTCCCATTCTTTCAAGTTCTTCTCAATCACTGTTCGCAGCAACATGGAGAGTGTACGGATTACCACCTTTGTTTGACCTTCAGTTTGCGGGTGACAAGTTGTTGAAAATAGCAATTTCGTGCCAAGCTTGGCCCACATTGTCGTCCAAAAGTAACTCATAAACTTCACATCATGATCTGAAATAATGGTTCTAGGCATCCCGTGCAATCTCACAATTCCCTGAAAAATAAATCAGCAATATGTGAAGCATCGTTGGTCTTGTGACAGGGAATAAAGTGTGCCATTTTAGAAAACTATCCACTCTTACGAATATGGAGTCTCTCCCCCTCCTTGTCCTAGGCAATCTCACATAAATTGCATGCTAATATCTTCCCAAGGTGCACTAGAAACAGGAAATGGAGTGTACAAAACATATGGGTTGAGTTTGGACTTAGCTTTATGGTATGTGGCACAACGCTGCACAAATCGTTCAAATCTCTCCGCATCTTTAGCCAATAAAAATTATTGGACAGCAGGGCCAAAGTCTTTTCTCTCCCAAAATGTTCCATTAATCCACCAGCCATGTGATTCCTGCAACAACAGCAAACATACGGACGAATCTGGACACATATCTTGTTAGCATGGAACAAGAAACTGTCATAAACATGAAATGTTTCCAGCTTTCCCATCATTACATTTAGTGAATGTCAGCAAATTCTTTATCTACAA